>OZ005735.1:236362359-237100693 GCA_963930755.1 Eudasyphora cyanicolor
CGGAGTAAATTCCACGTCGGAATGAAATTGGGCCCCAGGAAAATACACCCCAATATTTTTATGAATATGGGCCCCAAAAAATAGCATGTAAAACAACAACAATTTTTTTTGGGGCTTAATTTAATTTTTTGTCTGCTTTTTGGGGTTTCATTTAATTTTTTGTTTACTTTTTGGGGCTTATTTTCATCTATAAATTTAGAAACAGGAGAGGCTATGCAAAAAAGATTTTCTCCACGTTGCCAACTTTGGATCCTGCCCATAGGAGAAAACCTTAAACCGAGGCCGTAGGCCGACCACGCCCGAAAAGATTTATAATTAAAAAAAATATGTGTGTATTCGTGTATTATTTCGTACTCCTAATATTTACGAAGTGAAAATTTCTTAGTTTTTTGGGGTTTATTTTCATTTCATGCTTTTTCTTGATTGGGGTGAAATTTCCTAAATCAGTTTTTGTAGCGAAAATAGGCCCCAAATTTGGGGCGCACTTTCATTTTCAATGTGGGGTGCATTTTCTTGGGGTCGAACTTACGGCCGCCAAATTCCACACTGTTATAATCAAATCGGGGTCATATTCAACAGGCTTAGGGATTTTCTTAACAGGTGACAATATTGGAAATCTTAATTGACAAGCACGTTTTCGGGGGATATCATATTTAACAGCTTAATAACTTCAATTTTTAAAAGCGATTCCCTTTTCTATTTGACTTAGTTTTTCTGATTGAGTTAAATCATTTAAAATGAAGAAAATTTGATTTTCTGCTTGTATGCTTGTCGCGCAAATGTGAACATTCCCCTCGAATGTCCTTGTTCAAATTATTAATAACGGGAAGAATATATGTAAGGCAAAATGTCGGGCGGGCCGACTGTATAATACACTACATCTTCCTAACAACGCGATAAGGGTCATTGCGATAATAATTTCGAATAATTGGTAAATGTGTAGGAACATATATATGTGACTATATCTGATTCTGAACCGATAACACAGGTCTACCAAAAAGAAACTTTTTTTGGTGCCTTGAGTTTTGCAGCTGCTCTTATTTGAACTTTTAACGCTGATTTCAAAACTGAAAACCATTTTTCCCTAGCAGCTCTAGATTTTGAGTTACTGAAATACTCAATTTATCCTACTATTTGTTTAAAAAATGCATATGCCCTTCTGATATACACGTGTGTTTACATAATTGTCTTCTCTGTTACAGGTAGTGCTCATTTTCTTATCTTATTTTATATTTATGACTAGCTGAGCCCGGTGCGCTTCGCTGCCCATGTCAAAATTAGCGCTGTAGAAACTGTATTTTATATCCGATCAGTACGAAATTCGGCAGAAAGAGGTTTGTTATTACAAGTATGAACGCTGCCAAATTCGGAGAAAATCGGTTCAGATTTATATATAGCCCCCATATATATGTTACCCCCGATTTGACATGTAAGCGTTGTAGAAACTGTATTTTATATCCGATCAGTACGAAATTCGGCAGAAAGAGGTTTCTTATTACATGAAGGAATACCGCAAAATTCTGAGAAAATCGGTTCAGATTTAGATATATCCCCCATATATATGTTACCCCCAATTTGACATATATGCGCTGTAGAGACTGTGTTTTATATCCGATCAGGAGGAAATTCGTCAGAAACGGGTTTCTATTTTACATGAATGAGTATTCAAGGAAAATCGATGCAGATTTATATATAACCTCCATATATATGTTCCTCGAGATTTGGTTACAAAGCGCTATAGAAGTTGTACTTTACTTCCGATCATTACAAAGTTCTCCAGAAAAATGTTTCTCAATTTAGGAACGAATATTGCTTAATTTAGCGATTATCGGTTCAAAATACATTTACCAATTATTCCAAATTATATAACCTCCATATATATGTTCCTCGAGATTTGGTTACAAAGCGCTATAGAAGTTGTACTTTACTTCCGATCATTACAAAGTTCTCCAGAAAAATGTTTCTCAATTTAGGAACGAATATTGCTTAATTTAGCGATTATCGGTTCAAAATACATTTACCAATTATTCCAAATTATTATCGCAATGACCCTTATCGCATTGTTAGGGAGGTGTAGGGTATTATATAGTCGGCCCCGCCCGACTTTCTGCCTTTCCTTACTGGTATTAGTAATAAATTCACTGAATGAAAAAATACCGAATTCAGTGGAAAGTCCAGAAAATAGAAATGTATACATATAAAATTTCCAAATTCTTGTTTCATTGGTCATGCATCACATTATCATATTGCGATTGTATTGGAGTGAGCAGCTGTAATTATCGCATACCGAGCATTTTTGTTCATGTATTTCCTATATAATACTTGCAAGATATATCAAAATATGGGCTGTGCCACGCCCACTGGTCCTATTCCGCCCATTTGTAAGCCAATCACGTAGACTGCTACCAGATATACGTACGCAAAATTTCAACACTCTCGCTAACAAAATGAGCAATATAATTCAATTTCAAAATTTGGCTTATATGGGCGGTGGCACGCCCATTGGTCAGATCCCGCCAATTTTTGGACCAATCACGTGGACTGTCACCAGATACATATGTACAACATTACAGCACTCTAGATAAAAAATTGTGCAAGATATATCAATTTCGAAATTTGGCTTATAAGGGCGGGGCCACGCCCATTGGTCCGATCCCGCCCATTTTCTGACCAATTACGTAGAATGCCACCAGATACATATACACAACATTGCAGCACTCCCGATAGCTAATTGTGCAAGATATCAAAATTTGGCTTATATGGGCGGGGCCAAGCCCATTGGTCCGATCCCGCCCATTTTTTGACCAATTACGTAGAATGCCACCAGATACATATACGCAACATTGCAGCACTCCCGCTAGCAAATTGAGCAAGATATCAAAATTTCAAAATTTGGTCATTGTGGGCGGGGCCACGCCTATTGGTCCGAACCCGCCCATTTTGGCTTATATGGGCGGGGCCACGCCCATTGGTCCGATTCCGCCCATTTTTGGAAAATTCACATAATCTGACACTAAATGCATACACACGAAATTTCAGCACTCTAGCTAAAAATGTTTCTCAATACCAAAATTTGACCCATATGGGCGGGTCCACGCCCACTTGATACATCGAAAATTCAAGTACCCTATTTTCAGCACCCCCTACACATGTACATTCTGTGAAAATTTGAAGATGATCGGTCTAGCCGTTTAGACGTCTATACGGAACAAACATACAAACCCACAAACAAACCCACAAACAGACACTCTCTTTTATATATATAGATTAGTAGACAGCGGAAATATATGCAATCAGTATTCGTCATCCGAACATGTTCATATTTTAGTATAATGTGTATTTTTGGATTCTAAATTCGAGGAAATCTGCATATTTCATATATGCAATTTATATGCAAAAACTAGGCAAGGGAATATGCACAACATATGCAAAATATAATGTGCATATGTTGAATGAAAAATGCATATGCAAAAAATATACTTCGGAAAATTGGAGAAAATTAATTAATTTTTGAAACATAATTTTATATAATGACAAGAGTTACCCTCTCAACAAATTTCAACATTTAACCTTCGGCCGTTTGTCTGTTACGCCTTTTCAGAATTAAGGTAACCATGTACATATTTTAGGCGACGAACACTGACATATTGAAATTAAACAAAAATATTTTGAAAACCTTTTTTGAAAAAAAAATATCCGGTGCAAAACGGAACAACAGCAAATTATCGAATTTGCGACGAATTTTAAACATTAATATGTTTGCATATGCATGATATATGCCAAAAAGCAGTTTGCATAAAGTATGCAAAAATAAATATGTGTATGTTTAATTATTTTTTGACGAAAACAATTTGTGTGTTATCGGTTTTGCCGTACAACCATCCAATAAAAATATGCAATTGCATATATGCCGCTGTCTAATGATTAGGAATTGCAGTAAAGTAATCTCATCTTCTTAATTAATATTGTAAGTGATTGAGAGCTAATTTTCAAAAATGTCATTTAGCCGCAGAATTTGTGTAAATCATCCCGAACAATTTTGTTATGTATGTGGTGAATACACGACAAATTAGAACAGAAAATCTATGACTGAATTTGTGAAGAAAGCATACAATGGTATCAGACTTGATGATCAAGATAAATCTTGGGCACCACATGTACATTGCAAACATGTACTGTTTGCGTCAGTGGACTAGTGGGAAAAGGAGGAGTCTGAAATTCGGTGTGCCTATGGTTTGGAGAGAACCAAAAAATCACTATGATGACTGTTATTTCTGTCTAGTGAATATCAGAGGCATCAATAGTGAAAACCGAAGCAAGTGGACGTATCCTGATTTAGACTCTACTCGACGACCCATCCTTCATTCCGATAAAGTTCCCATATCAACGTTTCATCAGCTACCAGATCTTTCGGAGGATGAAATACCCCACTGCGACACAGATGAAGACACCCATTTGACCAAAGTGAGTTAACCTCTCAAAACAATCTTCTGAGTTACTGGCATCCCGGCTAAAAGAAAAAAATCTACTTGATGCAGTAACAACAATAACGTTCTATCGTAGAAGGGAAGCAGAGTTGGTTACGTTCTATTCTCACGAAGAAGATCTTGTTTTCTGTCAGGATGTTAAAGGTCTCTTAACAAAAATGGGCCTTCACGAATATGATCCAGATCGTTGGCGTTTGTTTATTGACAGTTCCAAGCGAAGTTTGAAATGTGTGCTTTTACACAATGGTAACGAATTGGGATACCTATTGCTCACTCAATGAAAGAATAATACAAGAATATATGTAGCTATAGTCTTGGAAAAGATTAACGGCATGTTTCTGTATTTCTCACGAAAGTCTCTGCGAACGAAAACCAGTCACTCACTTTTGTCAGGAATTTGGTTTCTCTAAGGTTCGTTCGTCCTTTCGACTTTCGGCCTTACGTCAGTGATGTTAAAATTTAACCAATTGGAAAATAATGTAATTGCCAGATCAATAATTTCACTACTTCCAGTCTAAAAAAGCACACATTTTTGTATATGTAGTCGACCTTAGAAAATACACCTCTGTACTCTTTACACCGGCGGTGGCCAACAAATCAACCCTGGGTGGTTCAGCTGAGCTGAACCAAGACTCTCATTTCTTTCTCTCTCTCATTGTGCACTGATGATTTTTTCCATCTAAGCGGGCTGCCGATGTTGACTTCTTTATGTATATGTATAATATGTATACAATTTTATTATTATTTAATTAGTTTTAACCTAATTATATCAATATCTACTTAGTTTTGATTTCAATAAGGTTTTTTTTGTGATTTTTCCTATCAGTCGACAAATAAAATAAAGTGACTCGATCTGACATTTGCGTTCGCCCAGGTGACAGCAAAGAGAGATAGAGAAACCAAAATTTACACTGAAATGATTAGGTTTTCGTACGAGTTCATTATCGTGCGACTTGTCGTTCTGATGGTACTTACTGAAACCCAAATCAGCGTTTTGTCGTCTGGCAGGCGAACGAAATCAAATTTTCAAGTTACAGAAACAGGCTGTAAGTGTCATATTGTTGACTTGAAAATGGTTAACTTCCTCCTTGGACAGCAAGGTGGATACACAAAATATCCTCGCTTCTTGTACCTTTGGGATAGCAGAGCTAAACAAGATCATTGGGTAAAAAAAGACTGGCCTGAAAGAGAGAAAATGGTTGTTGGAGGAAAAAATTTTATTAATGAGCCTTTTGTTGATCGGAATAAAATAATCCTGCATCCACTTCATATAAAACTTGGCTTAATCAAGCATTTTGTTAAGGCTCTAGATAAGGATTCATCATGTTTTAAATTCATATCTACAAAGATGCAAGGATTAAGCATTAAAAAGATAAAAGCTGGCATATTCGATGGCGCTCAAATCAGACAGTTAATAAAGGACACACATTTTGTTGAATCTATGAATGAAAAAGAGCGAAAAGCGTGGACATCATTTGTGTTAGTTGTCGAAAACTTTCTAGGCAACAAGAAGGCATCAAACTACAAGGATTTAGTTCAGAACATGCTGACTGCTTTTCATGAGCTTGGATGCAACATGAGCATCCAGGTGCATTACTTGCAAAACCATTTGGAACGGTGTCCTAAAAACTTGAGCAGCAAGGTGAACGTTTTCACCAGGATATAAGGACAGTGGAAGAACGATACCAAGGCAAGTGGGATACGCATATTATAACAGATTACTGCTGGAATCTGCAAAGAGATTGTCCGAAAAAATCACATTGCAGATAAAGCAAAAAACGAAGCTTCTTATGTTTCAGTATATCAAATCAGCAGTGAAAAACATATTGTATATGAAATGTACTCGCTAGTATCTTCCTAATAGAATTATTATAATTTTTTTATATTTATATGTAAACGTCACTAACTGAGTTTTTGAGTCAATGCTCTTTCTTCCCCATGGCGTAATATTTATTATACAATTTCTAGTTTTTTTGCTTATTATGGTAAAAATTTCCTCTTTCTCAATATTCTTAAAAAAATTTAGTTATTTCGTGAAAAAATGCAATTTTAAGTGGCATATTTCCAGATACGTGAAAAATGTTCTACCGTTTTTGGAAATAACGGTAATAGCTACGTGCTCAAAATTTACACACACGTTGTACTATGACGAGGTGAGTCCAATAGTGGACTTAACTCAATTTCAATAGGGATCGTCCTTGGGCAAATTACTTGTTCTTGTATCTAAATGCATTTATAAATTTTGTGCGGGCTTTGCCTGTCGCTTTGCATAATAAAGAAGAAGAACTGGTGTTAAGAATTGCGCTGTGAGTCACAGACACTCAGTTATACAGATGTTTCGTGAATTTGTTTACATTACGAACGAATAGAAATGATTTTTAAACGCGAAAAAAATAATTTTCTAAAGACTTTTTTTTACTTTTTTGGTGCTTAAAGATCGATATTAATTTTTCTAAATGTGATAATTACAAAAAGATCTCGAAAGTCGGTCTTAAATACACAAAAATATCACTCGCTGAAATCAAATTTCTATTCGTTCGTCACTTATAGACTATTCGCTACTGGACGGAACTTCTTTATAAACAAATTTTCTTTGCTGTGAGTGACGCTGTTGTTGTTGCTGTTTATTTTGGCGCTATATTGGACAGCTGGTGCCTCTCCGTGGTGCGGCGATCTTTTGTACAGCTGATCTGTCTCTGTGTGAGTGCTTGTTGCATTTGTTGGCACTGGTCGGTTTTTTTGCTGGTGTTGCTGTTTGCCACTGACAACTGCCACAGACACTCAATTACACAGATGTGTCGTCGTGACTATGTTTACATTTGCGCAGGGTTACCATACGTCCTCCTGTTTAACCAGTGTCCTCCCGTCCTCCATCTTTTTCAAAAATGATGGATTTGTCCTCCTTTTGTTACAAATTAAAATTTTTCACAATCGTTTAACCTCCACATGAATTATACTCGCAACTACTTTTAGTACAAAGTTAGTACAACAATAATTGAGCTCGATGACTGAAATTTGGTACAGATACTTCTTATAGCTGCAGGTAACTTAGGATTGAAAATGGGCAATATCGATCAAGTTTTAGCATATTCTGTCCTATTTGAATTATTAACGCCATAGAGACTGCAAATTTCAACTGGAAGAACTGAACAATGGTCGTCATAGGTCCATGTTTTAATGTAGCCCCCAAACACAAAGGTAACTCATACCTCTATGGTGTAGGGTATGCAGAATTCGGCTTGTCAGATCTTAACGCCGCTTCACTTATTTATTATACTTAACATCTACAAATACTGGAGCTAGACCCACTTTAAAGTACACCGATTATCAGTCTGTCAATTTAAAATTGTTCTTTAAGTACAGGTCGCACTTTCATTCCGATTTTGCTGAAATTTGATAATAAGGCCTATTTCATACCTGGGAAGAAATTGGTCAAAGTCGGTTCAGATTTAGATATAGGCCCTATATAAATTTTCTTTCCGATATGGCCTTTTAGCTACACAGAAGCATTTTCATATCCAATCACTTTGAAATTAAGCAGGATGGAGTTTCTTGATCCAAGGGCCCACATTGTCGAATTTGGTGAAGGTTTAGGTTAGGGTGGCGGCAGTATTATTTTTACAAGCTCACATAGACCAGTTTAGGTCCCTAGTGTTAGGTCCCTGAAATGCGCCTCATCGAAACCAACCTGTTTGATATACAAATTTATTGATCATTGGAGTCAATACCCAATCTGTTGGCGTGTTCGCCGATCAAGAACTGATACTAACGTAGACAATCTTTGCCTCTCTAGTGCGAGGAGATATTTTGATCTTCTCAGGTCATACCTTAGCCAGATTTGTCTAGCTACCCTGCATGTGCCGATTTCTGTCCATCTTTTGGTGTGTAAACCTGCTCAGATTTAAATGTAGCACCCAAGAACAAACCTTGCCAAATTTGAAGAAAATTTTTTCAGCTTTCGCTATAGTCATCCGATTTGGCATCTATGCGCTACAAAATATAAACTGTTGTACAAAGCATTATCATAGGAAATTTTATTTTTTAAATGTCCTCCGAAAGTTTCAAACTCTCTTTGTAAATGTTACAAATGTCCTCCTTTTCTGACACAGAAGTCCTCCTTTCCAAAAAAAGGTTATGGTAACTCTGCATTTGCGTGAGTTACGAACGAATAGAAATGATTTTTAAACGAGAAAAAATAGTTTTCTGGAGTCTTTTTTTGAACTTTTTTTGTACTTAACGATTGATATTAATTTTCTATGTGTGATAATAACAACAAAATCTGGAAAATCGGTCTTAAAATACACAAAACAATCACTCGCTGAAATCAAATTTTTATTCGTTCGTCACTGATAGAATACTCGCTACTTGACGGAACTTCTTTATATATCTAATTTCTTTGACAACTGCGGCTATTTTTGTTTACATTTCTGTCGGAATCATCAGTACCCAGTAAACAATTGTTTCTGACGAGTCGGACGTCGGTAAATTCTCGTAGATTTCATTATACATTCAGCCGAATTGTCCAAATTTCCTTTAGACATTTAAACGCTTTTCTGTACTAATCGATCAGACAACTCTGCACACTCTCTAAAATTTCATACGAAATTTATTCGACATTTCTGCACATTCTCGGAAGGGACTTTTTGTTTTTTTCTTGTTCGAGAATTATGCGACTTTTCTGCACATTCTCGAAAGGGATTTTTTGATTTTTCTTGATCGAGAATTATGCGACGTTTCTGCACATTCTCGGAATACATTTTTTGTCTTGTTTTTTGCAAATAACTCAATCATTTTAATATTTGTTTTGCCTACATTCTTTTGTTTGTTTTCTTACATCACCACTCAATTTCAATGGTACCACAAATCAATCAACACGTCGCGGATATTTATATTATATTTATTAAAATATATTGAAATTTATTTATTTAGTTTTACTAAATATAAATTTATTAAAATGTATTAATATACTAATAAAAATTTCAGAGTAGTCGGACCAAATTCAGAAGATTTATTAGACTTCCTTCCGAAATTGATCCGACAAACCGGAAATGTTTATTTAGACTTTTTACAGAAATTGGTCCGACAAATCGGACAGATAGTCAGAAAACGATCGGAAAAGTCGGACCATTTTCGACTGATTTGCTAGACTTATTGCCGACTTCATTGAGACTTGTCGAAAAATCCTTCCGAATTTCCCAAGGATTTTTGTTCAGAATTCGGACAGAAATCTGTCCACAAACTCTGCACAATTTTCCGAATTTCCCCAGACAAAAGTTACCGAAGTCGTGTCAACCGCCCATACGTTTTTCTGAACAATTTCGAAAAAAAGTCTACATCAGATTCGGCAGCTTGTGCAGAGTTTCTGTCAGACTTCGGACCTAATTCGAAAAAAATTTTTTACTGGGTAGTTTTGGAGTCTACAGCCGGCATTTTCCAAAGCTGTGAGCGATAACAGCGTGACAATGGGAGCCAATGTTTATATTTGCCCCAAATGAAAAAAAGCTGCACAGGGAAATCAGCGAAGTATTAGCTGTTGTATGTCCCGATTTACATTCGTTTTTTGGGAGAGAGAGGCAGTCGGCAAGAGGGGTGAAAAAACTCTCCCGTACTCGGGCTCCACGTTTTGTGTTTTTCACTCGCATTTTGAAGCAGAGTTAAGGCCGTGTGACATTCAGGAGTGCTGTTACTTCGCAAATGGAAAATCGGTGTTGTTAAGTTTGACACGGTATATGTAAAATTCCACAAGCGCCCCATGAAGTACTTGGTGGGGATGTAAGGAGTAAAGTCTGCTTGAATGACCATCTCAACCGTGGTGCCTCTAAGCTGATGTTTGTTTGCAGAAGGTTGTACAGGCAAAAGAAGTTAAAAAAACCATTGTTTTTTGTTTTTGTTATTCGATCTGTTTATGACTTCATAGTTTTGTATTTGACTATTGAGTACGAGATCGTTGCTTTTGAAAAAAAAAAACTACGATCTCGAATCTAGTCAAATACAAAAGTATGAAAAGTTTGAAAGATCGAATAACAAAAACAAAAAACAATGAAGAATGAGGCAGAGTACCATAAACACTCAACTACTAGATGTTCCTTCCCTCTCTTAAGCAAATTTCTCGAGTTACGAACGATTAAATTTTTGACATTAGTAGTTAAGAGAAGAAAGAGCACAAATTTGTTTTTATTTTTTATTCATATTTTTGGCATTTTTCCTCAAACATTTCACTTTACAATCACAATTGGTTTGCTCCAACATTTCACTTTACAATCACAATTGGTTTGCTCCAATTGTGATTGTAAAGTGAAATGTTTGAGGAAAAATGCCAAAAATAAAAATAAAAAATAAAAACAAATTTGTGCTCTTTCTTCTCTTAACTACTAATGTCAAAAATTGATTTTTAAAATAAAATAGCAAACAACACATCTATAAATCAGCAAATTAAATCTCGAGAGCTAATAAGAGAATGCCAAAATAACTCGAAGAGTGCAAAACAAATGTCAAACATTTAATCGTTCGTAACTGTCACTTTTTAAAGGGTCGGACGGACCATCTAGTACTTCTTTGTTTATGCAGAGTACGGTCGAACGTTTGTTGTCCCTGTAAGAAGCGACAATAACAACAAATCGTGTGCCTTCCTCGCAAATTGCAGGGACACACAAATAACCAAACAAGAAGTGTGGAGATGTATTAGGGTTGAGAAATACTGTCTGCAATGTTTTGTAGATATGAGACTAAGAAAGCATTTCTCAATTATTGCATATTGAGCTGCGCTCATATAGTGCGAATTATTGACAGAGTATTTTGTCCAAGGTGCCGATGAGGTTGCTTGGTAGCTTCCGAAACGATATCGTCCACCAACCAGTGACCACCCTAATCCATTTCACACATTTCTTATTCTTCTTTTTCAAATAAGGTTTGTTTTTCTGTTTTACAGAAAACAAAAACAACGATCTCGAACTCAATAGTCAAATACATAACTATGAGAAGTTAAAAAATTTAATGCTGACAGGCCGAAGGTGGAGTGTGTTGTTGTCCAATGGTACAAATAAGGTATTAGACATGAATCAGCATGACCAACTATTGGATGATGAGCCTTGTAGTTCTGCTACGAATTCTAGACCTGTGGTTGTGTCGTCGTAGGGCCATCTCCTGCTTTTTATTTATTTTTCTTTGTTATGTATATTTATTTCCCAATAACTTACTGGTATTCACAATTCATCTTTCTGTTGATCTCAAAATTGTACTATAATTTCTTAAAGCATAATTATAATAATTTATTTGAATTTTATAAACTACTTTTAAGATCCTTTATTCATTTGTTGTTATGAATAGTGCCTTGGGCCCTGTTGTTCATGACAACTCATATACCAGTTCCCAGCACAATAATTTGCGTTCTAATCTTAATGTTGCTCATTTCAATTGTCAAAGCTTTAGTGTGCGCCCCAAATTTTCGAAAATATCAGAAATTAGAAATGTTGTGGAGGGTAGCCGTTTGGATGTTGTTGGGGTAAGTGAGACCTGGCTTAAACCATCCATTTCCTCAAAGAGTGTTGCCATTTCGGGTTACAATTTTTGCAGGAATGATAGGCCGGAGCGGAGGGGTGGCTGTGCCGCTTTGTTTGTTTCTAAAAACCTTAAATATAATGTCGTCTACAAGGGTGAGGGCTATGGTTTTGTAGAATGTTTGTTCATTGAATTGTTTTGTGGAGATGAAGTTGTTTTGGCCGGAGTGGTGTATTTGCCTAGTGGTGATGTAAGTTCTTTTGAAGCTGAAGTTTCGCATATTCTGGTGAGATACCGAAATGTTGTGTTAACGAGTGACTTCAACAACAACATGTTCGATGCTTCTACGGCAGCTTGTGTTAGAAGCGCATGTAATAGACTTAATTTGTCAGTTTGCCACAACTCTCGCCCGACACACTTCGATTCATTTCACCAGTCCTCGTCTCTGATTGATTATTTTCTTGTGTCCTCTGTGGAGAAAGTTGTTCAATCCGGTCAAGCATTCTGTCCTAGGGGTTTTCAAACATGCGTTTATTTTTATGTCTATGCATGTATATGTAAGCCGCATCTATGATGATTTTTATGAGTATTAAAACTATATATAATGCCGTTTGTGGTGGGGTCGTCCAGCAATCCATTGCCATGTTTTATTTTTCAAGAATGTATCGCTCTTCTGACGTGAATGAACAGTTTCATATTTTTATGTCTGATTTACACCACGTGCATTCTATGTTTCCGTTAAAAAGAGGTCGTGTGCGCAATGATAGAAACAGCTGGTTCAGGTTGCCGGAATTTCGTACCACCTATCACTAAGGGATTTGGCCTATAAGGCGTACTTAGATGATGAGTGTGATGATAACTGGAGAGAGTTTTATAGAGCTCGTTATTAGGAGAGCAAAGAGAGAAGCCCATGCAGCCATGTTTGAGAATTGCGACGACGCCAAATCTTTGTGGAGGTGTATTAGGAGCAATGGAGTGTTCGAAAGTCGATCTGATAATTATGTCACCATGGCTAACTTTGGACTTGACACTTTAAACAGAAAGTTTGTCGGCAACCAGCTCGAGTGTCTGAGTAATGTCAACAATACGTTACACCAAAATGCAAATGCTGGTGGTTTCATTCCGTTGCATTACGACTGGTAAGCTGTGCCAGGCTTTTTCCGCTATTTCTTCTAATGTGGCAGGTGATGATGGATTTTCCTTGAAGTTTCTTAAGGTGGTTTTGCCATATATGTCTTGGCATTTTTTTCATTTGGTGAATACCATCATTACGACGTCTGTTTTTCCGGTTGGGTGGAAGGTGGCTAATATAACCCCCATAAAGAAAGGTTCTGGTTCTTTTTCTTTAGATAATTTACGTCCCATTTCCCTGTTGCCGGTTTTGTCTAAGGTTGTGGATCCAATGCTTGCCAGTGTTGTTTCCGTAACAATCGTAGTACCTTAATGTTACTGGCTGGCCTTACTGATGAGATCAGGAATAGTTTCAGTAGTCAAAAGTTTTGTGTTTTGGTTTCTCTTGACTTGCAGAAGGCTTTTGACCGAGTGGGCTATGGGATTTTTGATAGAGAAACTGAGGTCATTGTTTGGATTCCATTATAGTGCTTGTCAATTAATGGTTTCGTAAGTACGTAAGAAGTATGTCTCTGTTGGTGGAATGTCGTCATTTGTGTTGCCTGTAAGAAGTGGTGTACCGCAGGGGTCGGTGCTGGGACCGGTTATATTCACATTACTTCTAAATGATTGTTTTGGAGCCTTGGGAGGGTTATGTACCCCTTACGATTTTGCTGACGATGTTCAGCTTCTATTTAAGGGCGAATATCAGTTTGTGGATGTCATGCAGTCTAAGGTTGACTATGTTCTGAGTGGTCTTAGCCGATGGATGTCGTCTAGTACCCTATGCAGTAATCCGACAACGACAAAAGCAATGTTGTGTTCTGCAAGATCTGTAGGCTTGAGGATGAAGTACAATGGCGTGCTTGTAGAATTTGTGGCCAGCATGAAGTGCTTAGGTGTTGTTCTTGATGATCGTCTATGCTTTGCAGATCATATCGATGGCGTAGTTTCCCGTGTTAATCTCACGCTCCGTGAGCTTTATTCTTGTGACCTTGTGTTGCCGTGTCATGTGAAGCGGAGGCTGGTTCATGCGCTAATTATGGCAATCATTCTCTATTGTGTCGAAGTATATGACGGTACTATATCGCGACATATTGAGAAAATTCGTATTGCTGCCAATAATGTTGTGCGTTATCTATATGGAGCGAATAATTGTTCCCATATAACTCCTTTTGTGGAAACCTTCTTAGGTTGCACATTTAAGAAATTTGTTGACGTCAGAAATGTGTTATTGTTTTATAAGGTCTGGATAAACCAGTGCCCATTGTTTTTGGCGCAATCATGTGCATTCACTCATTCCACTCGTTGCAATTTGTTGCTTATTCCGAGAATTGATAATAGCTTGTCGGAAAGATCGTTTCATGTTAGGGTATCTCGTGCGTTCATACAACATTTCGTGATAATCGTATCATGCATTTTGGGGCTCCAATCGCCTAGAGCGTGTATAACGATTTGTGGCAAACTTAATACTCGTAGCTTTGTCTTAAATCTAATCTATTAGGATCTGAGTCCTAAATCTCAGATCAAACCTATAATTAGTACTTTTATTTAGGTGGGAACTGCTAACTCAAATGTTAGTAACTAGGGAACGAATAATTTTTGCATATAATCTTAACTAGGTTTTAACACATGTATATTTTAATTTTGTAGTTTACTCAATTGTTGTATTATGTAATTTTGTTAAAATTGGCAAATGGGCTTTGAAATTACAAATTAATAAATGAAATGAAAAACAATGATATGTACATATATATGTATGTATGTACATATGTATATACATATAAGTCAACAAACTATCATAAATTATTCACATAACAAATCGCACATCTCCTTTAAATTAAGAATATTGCAGACCAAGCCATCATCAATCTCGAAGTGAACATATCTTGGAAATTTTAGCTTGTTCCCTCTTACGGTTTAGGAGATCGAAATTTTTAAAATGTTTGGATGTCGACGGAATATATTAGATGCAATCGTCAATGTTATTTACTATCGCATTTTCTAAAACTCTTTGTTTTTTCAGTTCTCTAAAATGATTTTAAAAGGTTGACCTAATTACACCGTCCGACAGTCCATACTACACATGAACGGGATGATATACGTCTGAAGCTATAGGCAAAATATAGTTAATCGAAACTAGTGAATGGTACTGGAAGCTGAAAGTCGACCTTCGACTTTTTCATCAACCAAATTTCGTTCAGTCGACTAGGTCGATTAATCGGACCTAAAAGTCGGCTTTTTCATAGTCGATTAAAATAAAATTAATCCAGTTTAAAGTGTGCTGACTTTCCTTGAAATATGTTAAATTAAATTAAAATGCGATAAAAGCTGAATTTATTAATTACACATTGTCCTTTGCCCAACATATTAACACAAATATGTACATTATAGACTAATGGAAATATGAAAAACGAGGCGAAACTGAAATGAAATTCTACACGAGTACAGCAAAATAGGTTCTAGTTAGCGACAGTGCAAATTTAAATCTACTTTAAAATGTAAATTTAAAAAAAATACTAATTTTTTGTTGAGATATAAATAAATCCTCATAGAAATTGTGATAATTAAAAGTTTGTATATTAGGATTAGATCAGAAATATGCTATATTTTACAGGCTATATGTGTTTCGATTAATCGGTACGAAAAGTCGATTTCAGCATAAAGTTGGAAGCAAAAAGTCGTTTTTTTTAGCCTCATAATCGATTATCGACTAAAGTCGATTATCGACTTACCATTCTCTAATCGAAACTTTCAGTTTTTCTTTTGCTTGTTCTGTTACATTTCTCAAAAGAAATATTTTAAGTACTTATTTGCACCCTACGATATCGATATACTAGGTGTTAAATTAAAGAGGAGAATTTTGGCTATTTCTAATATTTTTTATAAATACTATTCCCGGATAAAAAGGATTCCATTTGGAAATTTCTGCGTTGATCACATCATTTTCTTTGAACAAATTGCATTTCGCGTTTTTGCTATATTTTTGCAAATATTTTAATGTACCTTGACAATAGGGTTTTCAACCTTTTCTGTGTTATTCACTTTACGTTATTTTAAAAAATTGCAATTTGCAAATTTTTTAATGTAACATCATGTTTTCTACCTTTTCTGCAAAACCCATATCAATGTAAAGAGTTTAGACGTTTTGTAGATATCACACATAAACTTGTTTTTCTCATTTTCCAACATTAATTTAATAATTACATTGATTCAATGAATATGTGACATCAATTTGAAGTACATATTACATTAATTTAACGTCAAATATTCTTCGAATTGAAGTAAATAATTCCTTCTTTTCATGAAACACATACTTCAAGTTAATGTTATTTTTACATCAATTCGAAGCAAAATGTACGTCTAAAATATGAAAAAACTTCATTGGCTTGATGTACTTTTTACATTAAATTAATGTCAAAATTTCATTAAAATGAAGTAAAATATGCTATAAATTAATCAAATAATTCTTTAAATTAATGTATTATTACATAAATAAATACTCGTACATATAATTCATTGTTTCTATGTAAAATCGCTATACAAAACAAACAAAAAGACATTTTTGGTGCGAAAAGCAGAAAAAATTAGCATTTTTTGGCACAAAATAAAACACCATTCATTTTCCGACACACGTCCGTTGTTGCAGTCAATCACTTTAACACTGAATCGTTGAAAAATCTTCATGTACAGCAACCACCATTTGTGTGGCTGTGTTGTTTGTGCGTTTGTTAGAATTTGCGTAGAAAAAATCTGCATGTACAGCAACCAGTGTTGCCACTGCAAAAAAAATTTTCCGACCAAAATTTTCTCTAAAACCGACCAAAATTCCTTGTAGCCGACCAAATTTATAAAATTAAAGTAGTTGCTATCTTGTAAAGTTTGGTGACAACATTTTCAGATTAATTGACATAAAAATATGCTTGTTATAATAGAAAATAAAAATATGTAAACAAGATATAAAAATACTAAAACAAGTTATAATGTGGCCCGCCTGAAATGTATATATCCAACTTCATGGATCGTATTCACTGTTATAATAGGAAAAATATCTGAAATGTCTCGTTTAAATGATAGGAATATGGACAAATCTTAATATATCCTCATTCAGTAAAATCATTGTTTTTTGATATTTTTGTATTTTAAGCCTAATTATCATCTTCGCCAAACCCCTAAGTTTCAATATAGTTTTTTTCTTCACCTTTTCGTCCCAATGTGACAAAAATCTATTTATAAATTGGAAAAAAATGTGTATAAATTAAACGGAAATCTGCATTTAAATTTTCAATCAATTTAAAAAAAAAATCTCAATTGTGCTTACGCAACATTATGTATTTTGACAACAATAAATGCTCTCAACACCAACACTACAATTATATAAACCCCAAGAACATTGCTCTGATATGTATATCCCACTAATAAAAGTAAAATACGAACATCGGATGAGCCATACTTTACACATCAACACTAGTCAATTGCTTTTGTTCCTTATTAATCTAATATTTACTATTAGCTTACGCAAAATAAATAAAATTCCGCAATTATGGTGAGATTTATCACCAAATTTTCGGTTTAAAGCCGATATGGGAATACAGAACAGGAGAGAAAGCAACAATTCTTTTTCCAGGGCCGATATTTTAGACAACTACAAACAACATTTGTCGAACCTGAGATAAATATTTTCAAACTAATTTTTATTACAATATATTCGTCTACAATTTCAATCGATACTGCTTCCCGCGATCAAAAAAGTTGGGATTCACAATCGACATTTGAGAGTATTCCAAGCTGTGAATGGCTTTAACTTTAAGTAATTTACTTTGATATTAGACTTCAAATTATTCTGTATTATAATACAAATTAAATATTCTACGATAAAACCGACCAAAATGGAATTGGTCCGACCATCCGACCAAATATAAAAATTTCAAATCCATTCCGACCAAATGTGTGATTTATAACCGTTTGGTTTCGTGTGCGAGAGAGAAAAAAGCAAACAAAGAAACAGAATCAAAGACAGGCAGAATCACAAGGCCGCGGCCAAGCTGACGAACAGTGAACGGTTGAAGAACCATAGCAAACAAAAAACACACATCGCTTAGAAATAAACTAAACAGCGGAGTTCACGATCTGATGTACAGTCGAAACTCTCTATAACGAATTCCAAGGGACTCAATATTTACTTCGTTATAAAGAAAATTCGCTATATAGAAAATAAAAACAATTTTGTTCCTTATAACGTTTTTTATTTGTAGTAGTCAGTTATTTTGGTTTGAAGTACATTTTCCCACTTTTCTTCTTCAATATAATTTTCTACAACATTTAGAGAAGTTAATACAGTATTTGGCACGTTGGTTTTCATTTCCAAATAGGTACGGAAACGTTCAACTGATGAAGAAAGTTGTCCATATGTGGGTAGTGGTTTCGCTATATCGTCAGATTCTTCTTCGTATTCATCTGAATCTGTTAAAAAATTATTAGCCACAGTTTTTTTTATTATCATTTCTTTACCTGCGATAGCTGGTGCTCCAAAATTTTCTTGAACACTTTCGAGGATTTCTTCGTCGGAAGGGTTGTCTGTGGTAATGACATCATAGTCAACAAGTGGGATAGTGGTAGATAGTCTTCTTCGTCCCAAAGCATACTGCTGTTCGTTGTGGTGCCAACTTTTACAAATCCTGCTTTTCTAAAACAGTTTGCAATTGTCTCAGATTTTACATTGACATTCCACACTTTGTTTAAGTTTCGTATGGCATCCAGCTAATTTATGGTCGTGGGAAGTTCTTTCTCCTCCATCTGTAACAAAATGTTTGTCAAAATGCGTTTTCTGTAATGCGTTTTAATGTTACAAACTATGCCCTGATTCATTGGCTAAAGTATCGAAGTCATGTTGGGTGGGAAATAAGCAATATCAATATTTTTCAATTGGTCCTTAACATCCCCAAGATGTGCAGCGCAGTTGTCAACAAAAAGCAAAACGTTTCTTTGTTGAGAAGCAAACTTTCGGTCCAATTTCAAGAAAATCTCGCTTGTCATCCATGCTTTCGTATCAAATTCATAATCCACGTCTAGAGATTTGATTCCTTTGAAGCACCTCGGATTCTTGGCCTTCCCTATAATAAGCAATTTTACTTTCTCCGATCCGGTCATAGTGCATGTCACGATAACAGTGATCCTCTCTTTGCTGTTTTCCCCCCAAAACACTTCTCATTGTTAAATGCCATCGTTTTATTTGGTAAGAACTTAAAAAACAAACCCGTCTCATCGGCGTTAAAGATGTCGTTTTCGTCATATTTTTCTAACAATTTTGGCAAGACATTCGTCACCCATTCATCTCGAGTTAGGATGTTGGCTGCAGCACTTTCACCACACAATGTTTTTTGAACAATGCCGTGACGATTTTTAAATTTTTCAAGCCAGCCTACACTTGCTTCAAATTTGTGTGTGTGGGAGGTACCAAAAGGGGCGTGACAACAACACCCATTTTTCCCTGGACTGTAGGCAATATAAAAGCATAACACTGTACAAAATTTCAAGTATTTTTATACACTGTTATTAATGTTATAAGCTGTTAACTTTTGGTGCAAAATGGTGCATTTGTGTGGGAGGTACCAAAAGGGACGTGGCGACTTCGCCCATTTTTCTCGAGTTGATAACGACTAATAAGCTAATACTATGTGTGGAATTTCAAAAGATGCGAATAAGTAGTATAGCAGTTATTTAAGAATCAATATTTCACAACATTTTAACCCTTTGTGGGGGAGGTACTAGAAGGAGTGGACCAATATGGCCCATCTTCGAACTTAGCCGGAGATAGAAAAAAATATTACCACATACCAAATTTGAGGTCAATCGGTTACTCCTTTCGAGAGTTATCGTGCGCACCAGCCAGCAGACAGACAGACAGACAGACAGACGGACGGACATTGTTCATTCGACTTAAAATGACCCAAAACGGATTTCCTCCGAACATACTTGGGGTCTTAGGTCACTCCTTCGACGTGTTACACTTTTTTCCGTAGCAAATGATATATACCCTCGTCACACTAAAGTGAGGGTATAATTAAATGCTGGTGTCGTTCGGAGGTATTAATTTTTTACCTTCATCAGTCTTTTTCAGAGAGGTGCCCAGAATTGTCACATTACATACACATCTCATGCGTTTAACAATTGTTATTTAAATAAAATCAGTAGCAAATAATTAAATAAAAAATTAAAAATATATTTTCAATTTCCTTGTTTGGCAAAATTGTTTTTATGAAAGAATGCTGAACGAGTAAACAAACAGCTGTTATGATGTTTCACCGAATGAATGTCATTTGAACGAAGGAGCCAAATAGAACGATGGAACGAAAAGACTGAACGAGTTACTTTACCGGAACGGAACGAAAAAGACCGGTCCGTTCAGTGAACGATAATGCCCATCACTAGTACTGATCAAGAGAGAGAGACAGCGGCAGCGGTCAGAGTATATAACAACTGTCGTTACCTGAGAGACGATAGTGATTTAAGGGTGTCTCTTAAATACCAGTGAATGCGTCCGCGTCTGTCAAAAAAACGCATGATGGATAATTTTTAACGCGCGCTGTACCGAAATACGCAGTAAACAAAAAACAGCTGATTTATCATCCCCATTTCAGAAAAATTTTGTTTTTCTACATTTGGAGTGGATATTCAGAGCAATATCGATATTATGGATGATTTATATGTTTCGAAAATATTCTGGACCAACCACAAAGAAGAAGGAATAGAAATATATTCCAAAACAAGGAGGCAGTCGAATTTTAAACATTTTCCGACAGCAATTCATTTTTCTTCGCCTTCTCAACTTAGTTAGAGTTTTCGTAAGGAAAGATTGTAGAAGCTGCACTGAAGCAATTTGATAGTTTGCAATGACACAACGTTTTTTAACTACAAAATTTCCATAGCATTGTAGTTATATGTTTTAATTTGTTTGTTATGCAATATGCTGTTTTTCATTAGAGAAGAACGGAAACATTGCTAATATATCGTGGAGTATCTAAAGATGTTGGTTTTGTCCACCGAAGTCAAATTATGGTCCTTAAACTCTTTATTGGTCGTGCAAAATGTAAAGACCTGCAATTCTCCTCCTGACTTTGTAAACGCCAACCAAATCTATCGAAGCTGTCGGCACTTGCCATGTTGGGACTAAATTGTGTTTTATATCACATGGCAGTGTCGCTATTAAATCAAATTCTATCATATAATCATGCTTCAAAGTAGACAATTGTTTATTGGCCAGTTTCAATTGATATTTCCAAATGTACTTGTTGAACATGGAATTCAAATGCAGCATCGTAAAGCTATGGAAATAAAAACTATTCGGAACAAGCTCGTGTCACATGCTTCATTGTAGGAAGAACAAACACCTGGACTTACGATTTTCTTAGATTAGATCCGACCGGAATCAAAATGTGTTCTTGAAAATGGATTCCTTGCGTCCAAGCAGCATGAATAGGTTCCCCACGTTTCTGTTGAATTAACAAACATTAATACAAAAATGCTGGTACATATTTCAAAGTTTTGGAATTTACTTGGTGTTGACAACTTCAGAGAAATTGCTTGCCATGTGCCCTTCTTGATTTTTACACATTTGTGGAGAGGCTCCTTTGTATTCCATAAGTGGGCAGTGTCCCAGCTATTTCAATCATTTCTTCGCTGTTAATCTGAAAACACATTTTGATATAAATTATAACAGTAAAATATTAAATTCTTACCTGTTTGTATTTGGCATTTCCAGCAAATTCGATATTTAATATTTTTCTACTTCGTGCACTGTTCCAAAATAAAAAATAAAATGCTGCTTGTCATCTGTTTGTGTTTATGTTTATACCCTACACCACACTGTGGTACAGGGTATTATAAGTTTGTTTCACGGCAGATGTTTGTAACACCTGAAAATAACACAGCTAGACCCACCTTAAAGTATACCGATCGACTCAGAATCACTAGCTGAGTCGATTTAACGATGTCCGTCCGTCTGTCCATGTAAAGTTGTTCGTCGACTACAGGTCGCAATTTCACTCCGATCGTTCTGAAATTTTGCAGTTTAGAGTATTTCGCGGCTGTTAAGATCGCTATTGAATTTGGTTGAAATCGGTCCAGATTTAGATATAGCTCCCATATATATCTTTCGTCCGATTTGGCCCTTTAGTCCTATAGAAGCTGTATTTTACATCCGATCGTTTTGAAATTTAGAATGGTAGAGTTTCTTGATCCACGAACCAACATTGCCGAATTTGAAGAAAATCGGTTCAGATTTAGATATAGCTCCCATATATATGTTTCGTCCGATTTGGCCCTTTAGTCCTATAGAAGCTGCATTTTACATCCGATCGTTTTGAAATTTAGAATGGTAGAGTTTCTTGATCCATGAACCAACATTGCCGAATTTGAAGAAAATCGGTTCAGATTTAGATATAGCTCCCATATATATCTTTCGTCCGATTTGGTCCTTTAGTCCTATAGAAGCTGTATTTTACATCCGATCGTTTTGAAATCTAGAATGGTAGAGTTTCTTGATCCATGAACCAACATTGCCGAATTTGAAGAAAATCGGTTAAGATTTAGCTATAGCTCCCATATATATGTTTCGTCCGATTTGGCCCTTTAGTCCTATAGAAGCTGTATTTTAGATCCGATCGTTTTGAAATTTAGAATGGTAGAGTTTCTTGATCCATGAACCAACATTGCCGAATTTGAAGAAAATCGGTTAAGATTTAGCTATAGCTCCCATATATATGTTTCGTCCGATTTGGTCCTTTAGTCCTGTAGAAGCTGTATTTTACATCCAATCATTTTGAAATTTAGAATGGTAGAGTTTCTTGATCCATGAACCAACACTACCGAATTTTAAGAAAATCGGTTAAGATTTAGCTATAGCTCCCATATATATGTTTCGTCCGATTTGGCCATTTAGTCCTATAAAAGCTGTATTTTACATCCAATCGTTTTGAAATTTAGAATGGTAGAGTTTCTTGATCCATGAACCAACATTGCCGAATTTGAAGAAAACGGTTAAGATTTAGCTATAGCTCCCATATATATGTTTCGTCCGATTTTGCTCTTTAGTCCTGAAGAAGCTGTATTTTACATCCAATCATTTTGAAATTTAGAATGGTAAAGTTTCTTGATCCATGAACCAACACTACCGAATTTGAAGAAAATGGGTTAAGATTTAGCTATAGCTCCCATATATATGTTTCGTCCGATTTGGCCCTTTAGTTCTATAGAAGCTGTATTTTACATCCAATCGTTTTGAAATTTAGAACGGTAGAGTTAATTGATCCATGAACCAACACTACTGAATTTGAAGAAAATCGGTTAAGATTTAGCTATAGCTCCCATGTATATGTTTCGTCCGATTTGGCCCTTTAGTCATATAAAAGCTGTATTTTACATCCAATCGTTTTGAAATTTAGAATGGTAGAGTTTCTTTATTCATGAACCAACATTGCCGAATTTGATGAAAATCGGTAAAGATTTAGCTATAGCTCCCATATATATGTTTCATCCGATTTGGCTCTTTAGATCCAATCGTTTTTATACCCTACACCACACTGTGGTACGGGGTATTATTTAAGTATAAAATGTCCCAAAAGTAATTTTATGTAAACAATTTATACATGAATTACAAAATTTATATATCAGAGTTATTCAATATTACGAGAGTGGTGTAGGGTATTATATAGTCGGCACCGCCCGACTTTAGCCTTTCCTTACTGGTTTCTTTTGTTGTTGTTTTGTTTTCTTTCGTTGTAGTTGTAAGCGCACTGTCAAATTCGGATTTGTTGAAATTATCCGGCGTATCCGTGTGCGTATTTCGGTAGCTGTAGTACATTTCCATACATTTGAAATCGAGTTTGACAGACGCAGGACGCATTCACGGGTATTTAGGAGATGCCCTAAGGCAGCAATTGGCACACAAATCAGGAATAGAAAAATTAGTATATTCTTCTTCAGTACTTTTCCTTCTCTCAAAAGTACGACTTGTAAGATTTGTTCTGACAAATTATCTTTCACACACTCGACTTACGATTTCTATTAAAATTGTATACATAAAAATTCCGCTTTCAGGAAAAAATCATAATATGTAGATATTTTCATAGTTTTGTTTTTGACTATTGAGTTCGAGATTGTTGTTTTGGTTATCTGTAATACAGAAAAACAAATCTTCTTTGAAAAAGAAGAATAAAAAATGTGTGAAATGTATTACGGGTGGTCACTGATTGGAGGACGATATTGTTTCGGAAGCTACCAAGCAACCTCATCGGCACCTTGGACTAAATACTCTGTCAATAAATGGCACAATATGAGAGCAGCTCAATATGCAATAATTGAGAAATGCTTTCAAAGTCTCATATCTCCAAAACATTGCAGACAGTGTTTCTCAAACTTAACTCTGCTTTGATAACCCTGTTGGAAGTTACAGGAAAGATAAGCATACTTCTGTGGGACGTTCTGGTGACGGCATTTTTATAATTACATATGTATTTTATAACTTTTTTGGACTCAGATGGATTCTTTATACATTTTTTTTAGAAAATTTTATTTATTAAAGACTCCCAAAATACAAACGAAATCAACAAAAACAGAGTGAGATAGATAGCAAAAAAATAAAAAATGCATACGTCTCTCTGGCGTAGGTTATCAAAGCAGGGATAACCTACGCCAGAGAGACGTATGCATTTTTTATTTTTTTGCTATCTATCTCACTCTGTTTTTGTTAATACAAATACATCCTCACACTTCTTGTTTGGTTCTTACTGCGAAAACAAACGGTCGGTCGTACTCTGCCGCAGTCATCATTGTTTTTTGTTTTTGTTATTCGATCCGTTTTAAGGGTCCCTTACATTGTGGATTTGTTGTCAAGCATCATGTTTAGATTACTCATGCAATCTCTACATGAATAATTAGGGAATTTTTGAAAGCATTTGTTTATACCCACATTCCATATGAGTGTGCATCGTGCGTTATATTTTTAATGTGATATACAAATGTACCTGATACAAATTTTACCTGTCTTTTTCAATACATTTGTTTTAAATGCTTAAAAATCTACGAAAAATGTGTATGCGTAAAGGCAATTTATTGTGGAAGATAAATATGTACATACATATTTTTCGTAGATTTTTAAGCATTGTAATTTAAAGAACACTTTCCTTCCAATTCCTTCAAAATTATACAGAACTTGTTTTTGTCTTTCTCAAACATACTTTTTGTAAAAGTAATTAAGAAACAACGATATTAGCATGACATTTATTTTACTTTTCTCCTCTGTTTCGGCATATATTATTTTGTATGAAAACATGAAACAAATGTATTGAAAAAGTCAGGTAAAATTTGTATCAGGTACATTTGTATATCACATTAAAAATATAACGCACGATGCACACTCAAATGGAATGTAGGTATAAACAAATTCTTTCAAAAATTCCCTAATTATTCATTAAAAAAGGTTGAAGGAAAATATCCAAATTTTTATGGTTGCATATTTTCATTTTGCCGACAGCATTTTGATCTTTTTCTTCGCTGCACACGCACAACCGACCACGTTGCTGTCGTAGATGAAATGATGTTGTAGAGATTGCATGAGTAATCTAAGGACAAACAGTCGTCGAACACAACATCTGAGAGAACATGATGCTTGACAACAAATCCACAATGTAAGTCCGAATTTACACTAGGCAAGTTTTTTCAGCAGCTTATCATCAAATTCTCTTTCGAACTTGCACGAATAACTCAAAACGTTCATGGAGAGTTTTTTCCCCCCTCTTGTAAACTGCCTCTCTCTCCTACAAAACGCCGATAATCTGCTGAACATTCAGCCAGTGCGCGGAAGGTCCAATTCTGATTTCAACAGATTCAGCCGTCCGTTTACGTTTCGTTTCCGTTAACTAATCGTTTACACTGGTTTCCATATGACAGATTGAATCAGCTGATTCGTTACGCTACGGGGGCGTTACGGTTAAGTTTGCCTAACCCAGCCTTAAATCGGGACTAAGGGGCTCTTAAGCGGGCCTTTAGTCTATAGAGCAGTGTTACCGCTGGAACATTTTTTTCTGCTCAAAATTTTCCAAGAAACTGCCCAAAATAGACTTCATCTGCTCAAATAAAAAACAAGTAAAGACAGATAAGGTTCGGTCCTGCCAAATCTTATATACCCTCCACCATGGATTGCATGTGAATGGTTAAGGGTACAAATAAACTAATTATACCAAAGTGAAGCCCTATTAGTTGTAATTTCACGTTTTTGTGGCGTTACGAAGTCATTATAAAAATTACTTCTAAAAAATAACCCTATGTGGGTCTCAATATTTAGAGGTGTTGCAAAGGGATTGACAAATTGAATATGTTATGGTGAAGGGAATAAAACTAATTTGTGCTTCTTTTACAACTTTAAAATTCTATGTACAATTTATTCTATTCTGAAAAAAAAAAAGAAATTATAAAACATAAACGATATGAAGCTTGAAAGATTTTCACAGTTTTTAAAGGTACAACTTTTCCCCAAAAAGAGAAGAGTTTAGTGTCGCTAAGACGGAGTAAATTCCACGTCGGAATGAAATTGGGCCCCAGGAAAATACACCCCAATATTTTTATGAATATGGGCCCCAAAAAATAGCATGTAAAACAACAACAATTTTTTTTGGGGCTTAATTTAATTTTTTGTCTGCTTTTTGGGGTTTCATTTAATTTTTTGTTTACTTTTTGGGGCTTATTTTCATCTATAAATTTAGAAACAGGAGAGGCTATGCAAAAAAGATTTTCTCCACGTTGCCAACTTTGGATCCTGCCCATAGGAGAAAACCTTAAACCGAGGCCGTAGGCCGACCACGCCCGAAAAGATTTATAATTAAAAAAAATATGTGTGTATTCGTGTATTATTTCGTACTCCTAATATTTACGAAGTGAAAATTTCTTAGTTTTTTGGGGTTTATTTTCATTTCATGCTTTTTCTTGATTGGGGTGAAATTTCCTAAATCAGTTTTTGTAGCGAAAATAGGCCCCAAATTTGGGGCGCACTTTCATTTTCAATGTGGGGTGCATTTTCTTGGGGTCGAACTTACGGCCGCCAAATTCCACACTGTTATAATCAAATCGGGGTCATATTCAACAGGCTTAGGGATTTTCTTAACAGGTGACAATATTGGAAATCTTAATTGACAAGCACGTTTTCGGGGGATATCATATTTAACAGCTTAATAACTTCAATTTTTAAAAGCGATTCCCTTTTCTATTTGACTTAGTTTTTCTGATTGAGTTAAATCATTTAAAATGAAGAAAATTTGATTTTCTGCTTGTATGCTTGTCGCGCAAATGTGAACATTCCCCTCGAATGTCCTTGTTCAAATTATTAATAACGGGAAGAATATATGTAAGGCAAAATGTCGGGCGGGCCGACTGTATAATACACTACATCTTCCTAACAACGCGATAAGGGTCATTGCGATAATAATTTCGAATAATTGGTAAATGTGTAGGAACATATATATGTGACTATATCTGATTCTGAACCGATAACACAGGTCTACCAAAAAGAAACTTTTTTTGGTGCCTTGAGTTTTGCAGCTGCTCTTATTTGAACTTTTAACGCTGATTTCAAAACTGAAAACCATTTTTCCCTAGCAGCTCTAGATTTTGAGTTACTGAAATACTCAATTTATCCTACTATTTGTTTAAAAAATGCATATGCCCTTCTGATATACACGTGTGTTTACATAATTGTCTTCTCTGTTACAGGTAGTGCTCATTTTCTTATCTTATTTTATATTTATGACTAGCTGAGCCCGGTGCGCTTCGCTGCCCATGTCAAAATTAGCGCTGTAGAAACTGTATTTTATATCCGATCAGTACGAAATTCGGCAGAAAGAGGTTTGTTATTACAAGTATGAACGCTGCCAAATTCGGAGAAAATCGGTTCAGATTTATATATAGCCCCCATATATATGTTACCCCCGATTTGACATGTAAGCGTTGTAGAAACTGTATTTTATATCCGATCAGTACGAAATTCGGCAGAAAGAGGTTTCTTATTACATGAAGGAATACCGCAAAATTCTGAGAAAATCGGTTCAGATTTAGATATATCCCCCATATATATGTTACCCCCAATTTGACATATATGCGCTGTAGAGACTGTGTTTTATATCCGATCAGGAGGAAATTCGTCAGAAACGGGTTTCTATTTTACATGAATGAGTATTCAAGGAAAATCGATGCAGATTTATATATAACCTCCATATATATGTTCCTCGAGATTTGGTTACAAAGCGCTATAGAAGTTGTACTTTACTTCCGATCATTACAAAGTTCTCCAGAAAAATGTTTCTCAATTTAGGAACGAATATTGCTTAATTTAGCGATTATCGGTTCAAAATACATTTACCAATTATTCCAAATTATATAACCTCCATATATATGTTCCTCGAGATTTGGTTACAAAGCGCTATAGAAGTTGTACTTTACTTCCGATCATTACAAAGTTCTCCAGAAAAATGTTTCTCAATTTAGGAACGAATATTGCTTAATTTAGCGATTATCGGTTCAAAATACATTTACCAATTATTCCAAATTATTATCGCAATGACCCTTATCGCATTGTTAGGGAGGTGTAGGGTATTATATAGTCGGCCCCGCCCGACTTTCTGCCTTTCCTTACTGGTATTAGTAATAAATTCACTGAATGAAAAAATACCGAATTCAGTGGAAAGTCCAGAAAATAGAAATGTATACATATAAAATTTCCAAATTCTTGTTTCATTGGTCATGCATCACATTATCATATTGCGATTGTATTGGAGTGAGCAGCTGTAATTATCGCATACCGAGCATTTTTGTTCATGTATTTCCTATATAATACTTGCAAGATATATCAAAATATGGGCTGTGCCACGCCCACTGGTCCTATTCCGCCCATTTGTAAGCCAATCACGTAGACTGCTACCAGATATACGTACGCAAAATTTCAACACTCTCGCTAACAAAATGAGCAATATAATTCAATTTCAAAATTTGGCTTATATGGGCGGTGGCACGCCCATTGGTCAGATCCCGCCAATTTTTGGACCAATCACGTGGACTGTCACCAGATACATATGTACAACATTACAGCACTCTAGATAAAAAATTGTGCAAGATATATCAATTTCGAAATTTGGCTTATAAGGGCGGGGCCACGCCCATTGGTCCGATCCCGCCCATTTTCTGACCAATTACGTAGAATGCCACCAGATACATATACACAACATTGCAGCACTCCCGATAGCTAATTGTGCAAGATATCAAAATTTGGCTTATATGGGCGGGGCCAAGCCCATTGGTCCGATCCCGCCCATTTTTTGACCAATTACGTAGAATGCCACCAGATACATATACGCAACATTGCAGCACTCCCGCTAGCAAATTGAGCAAGATATCAAAATTTCAAAATTTGGTCATTGTGGGCGGGGCCACGCCTATTGGTCCGAACCCGCCCATTTTTGGACCAATCACGTAGATCGCCAACGGATATATATACACACAATTCCAGGTCCCGCGCTAACAAATTGTGCAATATATCACATTTTTCAAATTTGGCGTATATGGGCGGTGCCACGCCCATTGGTTCGATCCCGCCCGTTTTTGGATCAATCACGTGGACTGCCATCAGATACATATGTACAACATTACAACACTCTAACTAACAAATTGTGCAAGATATATCAATTTCAAAATTTGGCTTATATGGGCGGGGCCACGCCCATTGGTCCGGTCCCGCCCATTTTTTGACCAATTACGTAGAATGCCACCAGATACATATACGCAACATTGCAGCACTCCCGCTAGCAAATTGTGCAAGATATCAAAATTTCAAAATTTGGTCTATGTGGGCGGGGCCACGCCCATTGGTCCGATCCCGCCCATTTTTGGAGCCATCACGTAGACTGCCACCATATACATAACATTCCAGCACTCTCGCTAACAAATTGTGCAAAATATCTCAATTTAAAAATTTGGCTTATATGGGCGGGGCCACGCCCATTGGTCCGATTCCGCCCATTTTTGGAAAATTCACATAATCTGACACTAAATGCATACACACGAAATTTCAGCACTCTAGCTAAAAATTTTTCTCAATACCAAAATTTGACCCATATGGGCGGGTCCACGCCCACTTGATACATCGAAAATTCAAGTACCCTATTTTCAGCACCCCCTACACATGTACATTCTGTGAAAATTTGAAGATGATCGGTCTAGCCGTTTAGACGTCTATACGGAACAAACATACAAACCCACAAACAAACCCACAAACAGACACTCTCTTTTATATATATAGATTAGTAGACAGCGGAAATATATGCAATCAGTATTCGTCATCCGAACATGTTCATATTTTAGTATAATGTGTATTTTTGGATTCTAAATTCGAGGAAATCTGCATATTTCATATATGCAATTTATATGCAAAAACTAGGCAAGGGAATATGCACAACATATGCAAAATATAATGTGCATATGTTGAATGAAAAATGCATATGCAAAAAATATACTTCGGAAAATTGGAGAAAATTAATTAATTTTTGAAACATAATTTTATATAATGACAAGAGTTACCCTCTCAACAAATTTCAACATTTAACCTTCGGCCGTTTGTCTGTTACGCCTTTTCAGAATTAAGGTAACCATGTACATATTTTAGGCGACGAACACTGACATATTGAAATTAAACAAAAATATTTTGAAAACCTTTTTTGAAAAAAAAATATCCGGTGCAAAACGGAACAACAGCAAATTATCGAATTTGCGACGAATTTTAAACATTAATATGTTTGCATATGCATGATATATGCCAAAAAGCAGTTTGCATAAAGTATGCAAAAATAAATATGTGTATGTTTAATTATTTTTTGACGAAAACAATTTGTGTGTTATCGGTTTTGCCGTACAACCATCCAATAAAAATATGCAATTGCATATATGCCGCTGTCTAATGATTAGGAATTGCAGTAAAGTAATCTCATCTTCTTAATTAATATTGTAAGTGATTGAGAGCTAATTTTCAAAAATGTCATTTAGCCGCAGAATTTGTGTAAATCATCCCGAACAATTTTGTTATGTATGTGGTGAATACACGACAAATTAGAACAGAAAATCTATGACTGAATTTGTGAAGAAAGCATACAATGGTATCAGACTTGATGATCAAGATAAATCTTGGGCACCACATGTACATTGCAAACATGTACTGTTTGCGTCAGTGGACTAGTGGGAAAAGGAGGAGTCTGAAATTCGGTGTGCCTATGGTTTGGAGAGAACCAAAAAATCACTATGATGACTGTTATTTCTATCTAGTGAATATCAGAGGCATCAATAGTGAAAACCGAAGCAAGTGGACGTATCCTGATTTAGACTCTACTCGACGACCCATCCTTCATTCCGATAAAGTTCCCATATCAACGTTTCATCAGCTACCAGATCTTTCGGAGGATGAAATACCCCACTGCGACACAGATGAAGACACCCATTTGACCAAAGTGAGTTAACCTCTCAAAACAATCTTCTGAGTTACTGGCATCCCGGCTAAAAGAAAAAAATCTACTTGATGCAGTAACAACAATAACGTTCTATCGTAGAAGGGAAGCAGAGTTGGTTACGTTCTATTCTCACGAAGAAGATCTTGTTTTCTGTCAGGATGTTAAAGGTCTCTTAACAAAAATGGGCCTTCACGAATATGATCCAGATCGTTGGCGTTTGTTTATTGACAGTTCCAAGCGAAGTTTGAAATGTGTGCTTTTACACAATGGTAACGAATTGGGATACCTATTGCTCACTCAATGAAAGAATAATACAAGAATATATGTAGCTATAGTCTTGGAAAAGATTAACGGCATGTTTCTGTATTTCTCACGAAAGTCTCTGCGAACGAAAACCAGTCACTCACTTTTGTCAGGAATTTGGTTTCTCTAAGGTTCGTTCGTCCTTTCGACTTTCGGCCTTACGTCAGTGATGTTAAAATTTAACCAATTGGAAAATAATGTAATTGCCAGATCAATAATTTCACTACTTCCAGTCTAAAAAAGCACACATTTTTGTATATGTAGTCGACCTTAGAAAATACACCTCTGTACTCTTTACACCGGCGGTGGCCAACAAATCAACCCTGGGTGGTTCAGCTGAGCTGAACCAAGACTCTCATTTCTTTCTCTCTCTCATTGTGCACTGATGATTTTTTCCATCTAAGCGGGCTGCCGATGTTGACTTCTTTATGTATATGTATAATATGTATACAATTTTATTATTATTTAATTAGTTTTAACCTAATTATATCAATATCTACTTAGTTTTGATTTCAATAAGGTTTTTTTTGTGATTTTTCCTATCAGTCGACAAATAAAATAAAGTGACTCGATCTGACATTTGCGTTCGCCCAGGTGACAGCAAAGAGAGATAGAGAAACCAAAATTTACACTGAAATGATTAGGTTTTCGTACGAGTTCATTATCGTGCGACTTGTCGTTCTGATGGTACTTACTGAAACCCAAATCAGCGTTTTGTCGTCTGGCAGGCGAACGAAATCAAATTTTCAAGTTACAGAAACAGGCTGTAAGTGTCATATTGTTGACTTGAAAATGGTTAACTTCCTCCTTGGACAGCAAGGTGGATACACAAAATATCCTCGCTTCTTGTACCTTTGGGATAGCAGAGCTAAACAAGATCATTGGGTAAAAAAAGACTGGCCTGAAAGAGAGAAAATGGTTGTTGGAGGAAAAAATTTTATTAATGAGCCTTTTGTTGATCGGAATAAAATAATCCTGCATCCACTTCATATAAAACTTGGCTTAATCAAGCATTTTGTTAAGGCTCTAGATAAGGATTCATCATGTTTTAAATTCATATCTACAAAGATGCAAGGATTAAGCATTAAAAAGATAAAAGCTGGCATATTCGATGGCGCTCAAATCAGACAGTTAATAAAGGACACACATTTTGTTGAATCTATGAATGAAAAAGAGCGAAAAGCGTGGACATCATTTGTGTTAGTTGTCGAAAACTTTCTAGGCAACAAGAAGGCATCAAACTACAAGGATTTAGTTCAGAACATGCTGACTGCTTTTCATGAGCTTGGATGCAACATGAGCATCCAGGTGCATTACTTGCAAAACCATTTGGAACGGTGTCCTAAAAACTTGAGCAGCAAGGTGAACGTTTTCACCAGGATATAAGGACAGTGGAAGAACGATACCAAGGCAAGTGGGATACGCATATTATAACAGATTACTGCTGGAATCTGCAAAGAGATTGTCCGAAAAAATCACATTGCAGATAAAGCAAAAAACGAAGCTTCTTATGTTTCAGTATATCAAATCAGCAGTGAAAAACATATTGTATATGAAATGTACTCGCTAGTATCTTCCTAATAGAATTATTATAATTTTTTTATATTTATATGTAAACGTCACTAACTGAGTTTTTGAGTCAATGCTCTTTCTTCCCCATGGCGTAATATTTATTATACAATTTCTAGTTTTTTTGCTTATTATGGTAAAAATTTCCTCTTTCTCAATATTCTTAAAAAAATTTAGTTATTTCGTGAAAAAATGCAATTTTAAGTGGCATATTTCCAGATACGTGAAAAATGTTCTACCGTTTTTGGAAATAACGGTAATAGCTACGTGCTCAAAATTTACACACACGTTGTACTATGACGAGGTGAGTCCAATAGTGGACTTAACTCAATTTCAATAGGGATCGTCCTTGGGCAAATTACTTGTTCTTGTATCTAAATGCATTTATAAATTTTGTGCGGGCTTTGCCTGTCGCTTTGCATAATAAAGAAGAAGAACTGGTGTTAAGAATTGCGCTGTGAGTCACAGACACTCAGTTATACAGATGTTTCGTGAATTTGTTTACATTACGAACGAATAGAAATGATTTTTAAACGCGAAAAAAATAATTTTCTAAAGACTTTTTTTTACTTTTTTGGTGCTTAAAGATCGATATTAATTTTTCTAAATGTGATAATTACAAAAAGATCTCGAAAGTCGGTCTTAAATACACAAAAATATCACTCGCTGAAATCAAATTTCTATTCGTTCGTCACTTATAGACTATTCGCTACTGGACGGAACTTCTTTATAAACAAATTTTCTTTGCTGTGAGTGACGCTGTTGTTGTTGCTGTTTATTTTGGCGCTATATTGGACAGCTGGTGCCTCTCCGTGGTGCGGCGATCTTTTGTACAGCTGATCTGTCTCTGTGTGAGTGCTTGTTGCATTTGTTGGCACTGGTCGGTTTTTTTGCTGGTGTTGCTGTTTGCCACTGACAACTGCCACAGACACTCAATTACACAGATGTGTCGTCGTGACTATGTTTACATTTGCGCAGGGTTACCATACGTCCTCCTGTTTAACCAGTGTCCTCCCGTCCTCCATCTTTTTCAAAAATGATGGATTTGTCCTCCTTTTGTTACAAATTAAAATTTTTCACAATCGTTTAACCTCCACATGAATTATACTCGCAACTACTTTTAGTACAAAGTTAGTACAACAATAATTGAGCTCGATGACTGAAATTTGGTACAGATACTTCTTATAGCTGCAGGTAACTTAGGATTGAAAATGGGCAATATCGATCAAGTTTTAGCATATTCTGTCCTATTTGAATTATTAACGCCATAGAGACTGCAAATTTCAACTGGAAGAACTGAACAATGGTCGTCATAGGTCCATGTTTTAATGTAGCCCCCAAACACAAAGGTAACTCATACCTCTATGGTGTAGGGTATGCAGAATTCGGCTTGTCAGATCTTAACGCCGCTTCACTTATTTATTATACTTAACATCTACAAATACTGGAGCTAGACCCACTTTAAAGTACACCGATTATCAGTCTGTCAATTTAAAATTGTTCTTTAAGTACAGGTCGCACTTTCATTCCGATTTTGCTGAAATTTGATAATAAGGCCTATTTCATACCTGGGAAGAAATTGGTCAAAGTCGGTTCAGATTTAGATATAGGCCCTATATAAATTTTCTTTCCGATATGGCCTTTTAGCTACACAGAAGCATTTTCATATCCAATCACTTTGAAATTAAGCAGGATGGAGTTTCTTGATCCAAGGGCCCACATTGTCGAATTTGGTGAAGGTTTAGGTTAGGGTGGCGGCAGTATTATTTTTACAAGCTCACATAGACCAGTTTAGGTCCCTAGTGTTAGGTCCCTGAAATGCGCCTCATCGAAACCAACCTGTTTGATATACAAATTTATTGATCATTGGAGTCAATACCCAATCTGTTGGCGTGTTCGCCGATCAAGAACTGATACTAACGTAGACAATCTTTGCCTCTCTAGTGCGAGGAGATATTTTGATCTTCTCAGGTCATACCTTAGCCAGATTTGTCTAGCTACCCTGCATGTGCCGATTTCTGTCCATCTTTTGGTGTGTAAACCTGCTCAGATTTAAATGTAGCACCCAAGAACAAACCTTGCCAAATTTGAAGAAAATTTTTTCAGCTTTCGCTATAGTCATCCGATTTGGCATCTATGCGCTACAAAATATAAACTGTTGTACAAAGCATTATCATAGGAAATTTTATTTTTTAAATGTCCTCCGAAAGTTTCAAACTCTCTTTGTAAATGTTACAAATGTCCTCCTTTTCTGACACAGAAGTCCTCCTTTCCAAAAAAAGGTTATGGTAACTCTGCATTTGCGTGAGTTACGAACGAATAGAAATGATTTTTAAACGAGAAAAAATAGTTTTCTGGAGTCTTTTTTTGAACTTTTTTTGTACTTAACGATTGATATTAATTTTCTATGTGTGATAATAACAACAAAATCTGGAAAATCGGTCTTAAAATACACAAAACAATCACTCGCTGAAATCAAATTTTTATTCGTTCGTCACTGATAGAATACTCGCTACTTGACGGAACTTCTTTATATATCTAATTTCTTTGACAACTGCGGCTATTTTTGTTTACATTTCTGTCGGAATCATCAGTACCCAGTAAACAATTGTTTCTGACGAGTCGGACGTCGGTAAATTCTCGTAGATTTCATTATACATTCAGCCGAATTGTCCAAATTTCCTTTAGACATTTAAACGCTTTTCTGTACTAATCGATCAGACAACTCTGCACACTCTCTAAAATTTCATACGAAATTTATTCGACATTTCTGCACATTCTCGGAAGGGACTTTTTGTTTTTTTCTTGTTCGAGAATTATGCGACTTTTCTGCACATTCTCGAAAGGGATTTTTTGATTTTTCTTGATCGAGAATTATGCGACGTTTCTGCACATTCTCGGAATACATTTTTTGTCTTGTTTTTTGCAAATAACTCAATCATTTTAATATTTGTTTTGCCTACATTCTTTTGTTTGTTTTCTTACATCACCACTCAATTTCAATGGTACCACAAATCAATCAACACGTCGCGGATATTTATATTATATTTATTAAAATATATTGAAATTTATTTATTTAGTTTTACTAAATATAAATTTATTAAAATGTATTAATATACTAATAAAAATTTCAGAGTAGTCGGACCAAATTCAGAAGATTTATTAGACTTCCTTCCGAAATTGATCCGACAAACCGGAAATGTTTATTTAGACTTTTTACAGAAATTGGTCCGACAAATCGGACAGATAGTCAGAAAACGATCGGAAAAGTCGGACCATTTTCGACTGATTTGCTAGACTTATTGCCGACTTCATTGAGACTTGTCGAAAAATCCTTCCGAATTTCCCAAGGATTTTTGTTCAGAATTCGGACAGAAATCTGTCCACAAACTCTGCACAATTTTCCGAATTTCCCCAGACAAAAGTTACCGAAGTCGTGTCAACCGCCCATACGTTTTTCTGAACAATTTCGAAAAAAAGTCGACATCAGATTCGGCAGCTTGTGCAGAGTTTCTGTCAGACTTCGGACCTAATTCGAAAAAAAATTTTTACTGGGTAGTTTTGGAGTCTACAGCCGGCATTTTCCAAAGCTGTGAGCGATAACAGCGTGACAATGGGAGCCAATGTTTATATTTGCCCCAAATGAAAAAAAGCTGCACAGGGAAATCAGCGAAGTATTAGCTGTTGTATGTCCCGATTTACATTCGTTTTTTGGGAGAGAAAGGCAGTCGGCAAGAGGGGTGAAAAAACTCTCCCGTACTCGGGCTCCACGTTTTGTGTTTTTCACTCGCATTTTGAAGCAGAGTTAAGGCCGTGTGACATTCAGGAGTGCTGTTACTTCGCAAATGGAAAATCGGTGTTGTTAAGTTTGACACGGTATATGTAAAATTCCACAAGCGCGGTGCCCTTTTGCCCCATGAAGTACTTGGTGGGGATGTAAGGAGTAAAGTCTGCTTGAATGACCATCTCAACCGTGGTGCCTCTAAGCTGATGTTTGTTTGCAGAAGGTTGTACAGGCAAAAGAAGTTAAAAAAACCATTGTTTTTTGTTTTTGTTATTCGATCTGTTTATGACTTCATAGTTTTGTATTTGACTATTGAGTACGAGATCGTTGCTTTTGAAAAAAAAAACTACGATCTCGAATCTAGTCAAATACAAAAGTATGAAAAGTTTGAAAGATCGAATAACAAAAACAAAAAACAATGAAGAATGAGGCAGAGTACCATAAACACTCAACTACTAGATGTTCCTTCCCTCTCTTAAGCAAATTTCTCGAGTTACGAACGATTAAATTTTTGACATTAGTAGTTAAGAGAAGAAAGAGCACAAATTTGTTTTTATTTTTTATTCATATTTTTGGCATTTTTCCTCAAACATTTCACTTTACAATCACAATTGGTTTGCTCCAACATTTCACTTTACAATCACAATTGGTTTGCTCCAATTGTGATTGTAAAGTGAAATGTTTGAGGAAAAATGCCAAAAATAAAAATAAAAAATAAAAACAAATTTGTGCTCTTTCTTCTCTTAACTACTAATGTCAAAAATTGATTTTTAAAATAAAATAGCAAACAACACATCTATAAATCAGCAAATTAAATCTCGAGAGCTAATAAGAGAATGCCAAAATAACTCGAAGAGTGCAAAACAAATGTCAAACATTTAATCGTTCGTAACTGTCACTTTTTAAAGGGTCGGACGGACCATCTAGTACTTCTTTGTTTATGCAGAGTACGGTCGAACGTTTGTTGTCCCTGTAAGAAGCGACAATAACAACAAATCGTGTGCCTTCCTCGCAAATTGCAGGGACACACAAATAACCAAACAAGAAGTGTGGAGATGTATTAGGGTTGAGAAATACTGTCTGCAATGTTTTGTAGATATGAGACTAAGAAAGCATTTCTCAATTATTGCATATTGAGCTGCGCTCATATAGTGCGAATTATTGACAGAGTATTTTGTCCAAGGTGCCGATGAGGTTGCTTGGTAGCTTCCGAAACGATATCGTCCACCAACCAGTGACCACCCTAATCCATTTCACACATTTCTTATTCTTCTTTTTCAAATAAGGTTTGTTTTTCTGTTTTACAGAAAACAAAAACAACGATCTCGAACTCAATAGTCAAATACATAACTATGAGAAGTTAAAAAATTTAATGCTGACAGGCCGAAGGTGGAGTGTGTTGTTGTCCAATGGTACAAATAAGGTATTAGACATGAATCAGCATGACCAACTATTGGATGATGAGCCTTGTAGTTCTGCTACGAATTCTAGACCTGTGGTTGTGTCGTCGTATGGCCATCTCCTGCTTTTTATTTATTTTTCTTTGTTATGTATATTTATTTCCCAATAACTTACTGGTATTCACAATTCATCTTTCTGTTGATCTCAAAATTGTACTATAATTTCTTAAAGCATAATTATAATAATTTATTTGAATTTTATAAACTACTTTTAAGATCCTTTATTCATTTGTTGTTATGAATAGTGCCTTGGGCCCTGTTGTTCATGACAACTCATATACCAGTTCCCAGCACAATAATTTGCGTTCTAATCTTAATGTTGCTCATTTCAATTGTCAAAGCTTTAGTGTGCGCCCCAAATTTTCGAAAATATCAGAAATTAGAAATGTTGTGGAGGGTAGCCGTTTGGATGTTGTTGGGGTAAGTGAGACCTGGCTTAAACCATCCATTTCCTCAAAGAGTGTTGCCATTTCGGGTTACAATTTTTGCAGGAATGATAGGCCGGAGCGGAGGGGTGGCTGTGCCGCTTTGTTTGTTTCTAAAAACCTTAAATATAATGTCGTCTACAAGGGTGAGGGCTATGGTTTTGTAGAATGTTTGTTCATTGAATTGTTTTGTGGAGATGAAGTTGTTTTGGCCGGAGTGGTGTATTTGCCTAGTGGTGATGTAAGTTCTTTTGAAGCTGAAGTTTCGCATATTCTGGTGAGATACCGAAATGTTGTGTTAACGAGTGACTTCAACAACAACATGTTCGATGCTTCTACGGCAGCTTGTGTTAGAAGCGCATGTAATAGACTTAATTTGTCAGTTTGCCACAACTCTCGCCCGACACACTTCGATTCATTTCACCAGTCCTCGTCTCTGATTGATTATTTTCTTGTGTCCTCTGTGGAGAAAGTTGTTCAATCCGGTCAAGCATTCTGTCCTAGGGGTTTTCAAACATGCGTTTATTTTTATGTCTATGCATGTATATGTAAGCCGCATCTATGATGATTTTTATGAGTATTAAAACTATATATAATGCCGTTTGTGGTGGGGTCGTCCAGCAATCCATTGTCATGTTTTATTTTTCAAGAATGTATCGCTCTTCTGACGTGAATGAACAGTTTCATATTTTTATGTCTGATTTACACCACGTGCATTCTATGTTTCCGTTAAAAAGAGGTCGTGTGCGCAATGATAGAAACAGCTGGTTCAGGTTGCCGGAATTTCGTACCACCTATCACTAAGGGATTTGGCCTATAAGGCGTACTTAGATGATGAGTGTGATGATAACTGGAGAGAGTTTTATAGAGCTCGTTATTAGGAGAGCAAAGAGAGAAGCCCATGCAGCCATGTTTGAGAATTGCGACGACGCCAAATCTTTGTGGAGGTGTATTAGGAGCAATGGAGTGTTCGAAAGTCGATCTGATAATTATGTCACCATGGCTAACTTTGGACTTGACACTTTAAACAGAAAGTTTGTCGGCAACCAGCTCGAGTGTCTGAGTAATGTCAACAATACGTTACACCAAAATGCAAATGCTGGTGGTTTCATTCCGTTGCATTACGACTGGTAAGCTGTGCCAGGCTTTTTCCGCTATTTCTTCTAATGTGGCAGGTGATGATGGATTTTCCTTGAAGTTTCTTAAGGTGGTTTTGCCATATATGTCTTGGCATTTTTTTCATTTGGTGAATACCATCATTACGACGTCTGTTTTTCCGGTTGGGTGGAAGGTGGCTAATATAACCCCCATAAAGAAAGGTTCTGGTTCTTTTTCTTTAGATAATTTACGTCCCATTTCCCTGTTGCCGGTTTTGTCTAAGGTTGTGGATCCAATGCTTGCCAGTGTTGTTTCCGTAACAATCGTAGTACCTTAATGTTACTGGCTGGCCTTACTGATGAGATCAGGAATAGTTTCAGTAGTCAAAAGTTTTGTGTTTTGGTTTCTCTTGACTTGCAGAAGGCTTTTGACCGAGTGGGCTATGGGATTTTTGATAGAGAAACTGAGGTCATTGTTTGGATTCCATTATAGTGCTTGTCAATTAATGGTTTCGTAAGTACGTAAGAAGTATGTCTCTGTTGGTGGAATGTCGTCATTTGTGTTGCCTGTAAGAAGTGGTGTACCGCAGGGGTCGGTGCTGGGACCGGTTATATTCACATTACTTCTAAATGATTGTTTTGGAGCCTTGGGAGGGTTATGTACCCCTTACGATTTTGCTGACGATGTTCAGCTTCTATTTAAGGGCGAATATCAGTTTGTGGATGTCATGCAGTCTAAGGTTGACTATGTTCTGAGTGGTCTTAGCCGATGGATGTCGTCTAGTACCCTATGCAGTAATCCGACAACGACAAAAGCAATGTTGTGTTCTGCAAGATCTGTAGGCTTGAGGATGAAGTACAATGGCGTGCTTGTAGAATTTGTGGCCAGCATGAAGTGCTTAGGTGTTGTTCTTGATGATCGTCTATGCTTTGCAGATCATATCGATGGCGTAGTTTCCCGTGTTAATCTCACGCTCCGTGAGCTTTATTCTTGTGACCTTGTGTTGCCGTGTCATGTGAAGCGGAGGCTGGTTCATGCGCTAATTATGGCAATCATTCTCTATTGTGTCGAAGTATATGACGGTACTATATCGCGACATATTGAGAAAATTCGTATTGCTGCCAATAATGTTGTGCGTTATCTATATGGAGCGAATAATTGTTCCCATATAACTCCTTTTGTGGAAACCTTCTTAGGTTGCACATTTAAGAAATTTGTTGACGTCAGAAATGTGTTATTGTTTTATAAGGTCTGGATAAACCAGTGCCCATTGTTTTTGGCGCAATCATGTGCATTCACTCATTCCACTCGTTGCAATTTGTTGCTTATTCCGAGAATTGATAATAGCTTGTCGGAAAGATCGTTTCATGTTAGGGTATCTCGTGCGTTCATACAACATTTCGTGATAATCGTATCATGCATTTTGGGGCTCCAATCGCCTAGAGCGTGTATAACGATTTGTGGCAAACTTAATACTCGTAGCTTTGTCTTAAATCTAATCTATTAGGATCTGAGTCCTAAATCTCAGATCAAACCTATAATTAGTACTTTTATTTAGGTGGGAACTGCTAACTCAAATGTTAGTAACTAGGGAACGAATAATTTTTGCATATAATCTTAACTAGGTTTTAACACATGTATATTTTAATTTTGTAGTTTACTCAATTGTTGTATTATGTAATTTTGTTAAAATTGGCAAATGGGCTTTGAAATTACAAATTAATAAATGAAATGAAAAACAATGATATGTACATATATATGTATGTATGTACATATGTATATACATATAAGTCAACAAACTATCATAAATTATTCACATAACAAATCGCACATCTCCTTTAAATTAAGAATATTGCAGACCAAGCCATCATCAATCTCGAAGTGAACATATCTTGGAAATTTTAGCTTGTTCCCTCTTACGGTTTAGGAGATCGAAATTTTTAAAATGTTTGGATGTCGACGGAATATATTAGATGCAATCGTCAATGTTATTTACTATCGCATTTTCTAAAACTCTTTGTTTTTTCAGTTCTCTAAAATGATTTTAAAAGGTTGACCTAATTACACCGTCCGACAGTCCATACTACACATGAACGGGATGATATACGTCTGAAGCTATAGGCAAAATATAGTTAATCGAAACTAGTGAATGGTACTGGAAGCTGAAAGTCGACCTTCGACTTTTTCATCAACCAAATTTCGTTCAGTCGACTAGGTCGATTAATCGGACCTAAAAGTCGGCTTTTTCATAGTCGATTAAAATAAAATTAATCCAGTTTAAAGTGTGCTGACTTTCCTTGAAATATGTTAAATTAAATTAAAATGCGATAAAAGCTGAATTTATTAATTACACATTGTCCTTTGCCCAACATATTAACACAAATATGTACATTATAGACTAATGGAAATATGAAAAACGAGGCGAAACTGAAATGAAATTCTACACGAGTACAGCAAAATAGGTTCTAGTTAGCGACAGTGCAAATTTAAATCTACTTTAAAATGTAAATTTAAAAAAAATACTAATTTTTTGTTGAGATATAAATAAATCCTCATAGAAATTGTGATAATTAAAAGTTTGTATATTAGGATTAGATCAGAAATATGCTATATTTTACAGGCTATATGTGTTTCGATTAATCGGTACGAAAAGTCGATTTCAGCATAAAGTTGGAAGCAAAAAGTCGTTTTTTTTAGCCTCATAATCGATTATCGACTAAAGTCGATTATCGACTTACCATTCTCTAATCGAAACTTTCAGTTTTTCTTTTGCTTGTTCTGTTACATTTCTCAAAAGAAATATTTTAAGTACTTATTTGCACCCTACGATATCGATATACTAGGTGTTAAATTAAAGAGGAGAATTTTGGCTATTTCTAATATTTTTTATAAATACTATTCCCGGATAAAAAGGATTCCATTTGGAAATTTCTGCGTTGATCACATCATTTTCTTTGAACAAATTGCATTTCGCGTTTTTGCTATATTTTTGCAAATATTTTAATGTACCTTGACAATAGGGTTTTCAACCTTTTCTGTGTTATTCACTTTACGTTATTTTAAAAAATTGCAATTTGCAAATTTTTTAATGTAACATCATGTTTTCTACCTTTTCTGCAAAACCCATATCAATGTAAAGAGTTTAGACGTTTTGTAGATATCACACATAAACTTGTTTTTCTCATTTTCCAACATTAATTTAATAATTACATTGATTCAATGAATATGTGACATCAATTTGAAGTACATATTACATTAATTTAACGTCAAATATTCTTCGAATTGAAGTAAATAATTCCTTCTTTTCATGAAACACATACTTCAAGTTAATGTTATTTTTACATCAATTCGAAGCAAAATGTACGTCTAAAATATGAAAAAACTTCATTGGCTTGATGTACTTTTTACATTAAATTAATGTCAAAATTTCATTAAAATGAAGTAAAATATGCTATAAATTAATCAAATAATTCTTTAAATTAATGTATTATTACATAAATAAATACTCGTACATATAATTCATTGTTTCTATGTAAAATCGCTATACAAAACAAACAAAAAGACATTTTTGGTGCGAAAAGCAGAAAAAATTAGCATTTTTTGGCACAAAATAAAACACCATTCATTTTCCGACACACGTCCGTTGTTGCAGTCAATCACTTTAACACTGAATCGTTGAAAAATCTTCATGTACAGCAACCACCATTTGTGTGGCTGTGTTGTTTGTGCGTTTGTTAGAATTTGCGTAGAAAAAATCTGCATGTACAGCAACCAGTGTTGCCACTGCAAAAATAATTTTCCGACCAAAATTTTCTCTAAAACCGACCAAAATTCCTTGTAGCCGACCAAATTTATAAAATTAAAGTAGTTGCTATCTTGTAAAGTTTGGTGACAACATTTTCAGATTAATTGACATAAAAATATGCTTGTTATAATAGAAAATAAAAATATGTAAACAAGATATAAAAATACTAAAACAAGTTATAATGTGGCCCGCCTGAAATGTATATATCCAACTTCATGGATCGTATTCACTGTTATAATAGGAAAAATATCTGAAATGTCTCGTTTAAATGATAGGAATATGGACAAATCTTAATATATCCTCATTCAGTAAAATCATTGTTTTTTGATATTTTTGTATTTTAAGCCTAATTATCATCTTCGCCAAACCCCTAAGTTTCAATATAGTTTTTTTCTTCACCTTTTCGTCCCAATGTGACAAAAATCTATTTATAAATTGGAAAAAAATGTGTATAAATTAAACGGAAATCTGCATTTAAATTTTCAATCAATTTAAAAAAAAAATCTCAATTGTGCTTACGCAACATTATGTATTTTGACAACAATAAATGCTCTCAACACCAACACTACAATTATATAAACCCCAAGAACATTGCTCTGATATGTATATCCCACTAATAAAAGTAAAATACGAACATCGGATGAGCCATACTTTACACATCAACACTAGTCAATTGCTTTTGTTCCTTATTAATCTAATATTTACTATTAGCTTACGCAAAATAAATAAAATTCCGCAATTATGGTGAGATTTATCACCAAATTTTCGGTTTAAAGCCGATATGGGAATACAGAACAGGAGAGAAAGCAACAATTCTTTTTCCAGGGCCGATATTTTAGACAACTACAAACAACATTTGTCGAACCTGAGATAAATATTTTCAAACTAATTTTTATTACAATATATTCGTCTACAATTTCAATCGATACTGCTTCCCGCGATCAAAAAAGTTGGGATTCACAATCGACATTTGAGAGTATTCCAAGCTGTGAATGGCTTTAACTTTAAGTAATTTACTTTGATATTAGACTTCAAATTATTCTGTATTATAATACAAATTAAATATTCTACGATAAAACCGACCAAAATGGAATTGGTCCGACCATCCGACCAAATATAAAAATTTCAAATCCATTCCGACCAAATGTGTGATTTATAACCGTTTGGTTTCGTGTGCGAGAGAGAAAAAAGCAAACAAAGAAACAGAATCAAAGACAGGCAGAATCACAAGGCCGCGGCCAAGCTGACGAACAGTGAACGGTTGAAGAACCATAGCAAACAAAAAACACACATCGCTTAGAAATAAACTAAACAGCGGAGTTCACGATCTGATGTACAGTCGAAACTCTCTATAACGAATTCCAAGGGACTCAATATTTACTTCGTTATAAAGAAAATTCGCTATATAGAAAATAAAAACAATTTTGTTCCTTATAACGTTTTTTATTTGTAGTAGTCAGTTATTTTGGTTTGAAGTACATTTTCCCACTTTTCTTCTTCAATATAATTTTCTACAACATTTAGAGAAGTTAATACAGTATTTGGCACGTTGGTTTTCATTTCCAAATAGGTACGGAAACGTTCAACTGATGAAGAAAGTTGTCCATATGTGGGTAGTGGTTTCGCTATATCGGCAGATTCTTCTTCGTATTCATCTGAATCTGTTAAAAAATTATTAGCCACAGTTTTTTTTATTATCATTTCTTTACCTGCGATAGCTGGTGCTCCAAAATTTTCTTGAACACTTTCGAGGATTTCTTCGTCGGAAGGGTTGTCTGTGGTAATGACATCATAGTCAACAAGTGGGATAGTGGTAGATAGTCTTCTTCGTCCCAAAGCATACTGCTGTTCGTTGTAGTGCCAACTTTGACAAATCCTGCTTTTCTAAAACAGTTTGCAATTGTCTCAGATTTTACATTGACATTCCACACTTTGTTTAAGTTTCGTATGGCATCCAGCTAATTTATGGTCGTGGGAAGTTCTTTCTCCTCCATCTGTAACAAAATGTTTGTCAAAATGCGTTTTCTGTAATGCGTTTTAATGTTACAAACTATGCCCTGATTCATTGGCTGAAGTATCGAAGTCATGTTGGGTGGGAAATAAGCAATTTCAATATTTTTCAATTGGTCCTTAACATCCCCAAGATGTGCAGCGCAGTTGTCAACAAAAAGCAAAACGTTTCTTTGTTGAGAAGCAAACTTTCGGTCCAATTTCAAGAAAATCTCGCTTGTCATCCATGCTTTCGTATCAAATTCATAATCCACGTCTAGAGATTTGATTCCTTTGAAGCACCTCGGATTCTTGGCCTTCCCTATAATAAGCAATTTTACTTTCTCCGATCCGGTCATAGTGCATGCCACGATAACAGTGATCCTCTCTTTGCTGTTTTCCCCCCAAAACACTTCTCATTGTTAAATGCCATCGTTTTATTTGGTAAGAACTTAAAAAACAAACCCGTCTCATCGGCGTTAAAGATGTCGTTTTCGTCATATTTTTCTAACAATTTTGGCAAGACATTCGTCACCCATTCATCTCGAGTTAGGAAGTTGGGGGCAGCACTTTCACCACACAATGTTTTTTGAACAATGTCGTGACGATTTTTAAATTTTTCAAGCCAGCCTACACTTGCTTCAAATTCTCCGTGGCCCATAATTCAGCGAATTGTTATGCTTTTTCTCTCAGGATTGGTCCAGACAGAGGAAGATTCCTACCACGTGCGGCGAATACCTATTTCAACATTGTTTCGTCAATATCCTCAAAGGTACAAGTTCGAAGCTTTTTGCGTTTAATACTGTATGCATTATCTGTGACACTGGCTAAAAGCTTATTCTTGTTTTTTAAAATCGTAGATAAGCTACTGAAAGGAATTCCAAATTGCTTAGCAATGTCTTTTTTTGAAGCTTCTCCCTTTTCAATTTCTTTTATGATCAATAGTATTTTTTCACAGTAATACTTCTGCGCGGAGTCATTTTACAACTTACTATCGCAATATGTAAAGGCAAACTGATAGCGACTGCAAGAAATGTGAGAGATGGTAATGATTCCAGTTGTAACTTTCATAGTTCGGGGGTTCCCCAAAATACATACACTTTAAATTTTATGGTAAATATGTAAACGATTCAAAGCATCAGTCTCTGCTTGTGCGTTGTGAACGCAACAAAGTACACACAGAGCAACAATAACAACACCAATAACACACAACAAAGCGAATTCGTTATATGGAGATTGAAAACGCTTCAATCTTGAAGTTACGGTGACAAAAATGCTTCGTTATAAGGGGAAATTCGGTATATGGAGATTATAATACCCTCAAAGTAGTCCCAAAACACAGTGTTCTTAAAATTGCTTCGCAATAAAGAGAAATTCGTTATATTGGAGTTCGTTATAGAGAGTTTCGACTGTATTTGGTCTTGTATTTTGTCAATTTTCTATGCTTACAAAAACAAATTACATTACTTTTTAAATACAATACAATAATGCAGGATTGTATTTTTGGCAAATCATTGTATTTCAAAATTAATTTAATAATTTTTCACAAATACAAGGTCAACTACATCACATCGTAAACTCCGCTAATGTATTAAGTTAACATGCAAGTGCATTAGGCCGGGTTGATTTGTGGGGAGGCAAAAAAAGTCGTCATTGCTCAGTGAAAATCGTATTCTAGGGATCAAAATAAGAAACTTTGCCGAAGGAACCATACCTCTAAAACGAATTCTGATGTCCCGGAATTTGAGTCGAAATTTTGGGTAGGGGCAAATTTTGAAAAATCCCACTTTGACCCATTTAGAGAGCTCCAATCGAGTCCAAATGTATGACCGACCTCCACTAACTTTGGAGGCCCGACCCACCCATGCCAGTGGCACACCCCCTGGAACCCCCTGGGGGTTCCATACATTTGGACTCGATTGAAGCACTCTAAATGGGTCAAAGTGGGATTTTTTCCGGGACATCAGAATTCGTTTTAGAGGTATGGTTCCTTCGGCAAAGTTTCTTATTTTGATCCCTAGAATACGATTTTCACTGAGCAATGGGCGATTTTTAAATCGACCCGCCCTAAAGTGCATGTTACGGAATATCCACTTGGTAAACAACAATCGAAGTAGACAATTTATGTTCCTTCTGATTTGACCTACAGAAGCTGTATTTTCATCTTTCATCTATTTATGTGAAAATTTGGCAGGGAGGAGTTTCCTAACCCAAAAACTCTGTTTGGAGAAAATCGGTTAACATTTCTATATAGCCCCCCACATATATTTTATTTCCAATTTAGCGTTTTAGCGCTACAAAAGCTGTATTTTACATCCAATCATTTTGAAATTTCAAAACGTATGAATGTGATGAACGATTGATGTAAGAAATTTCATTGTTTTGATGTCGTATAAAATTTTAATGAAATTGTCGGTCATCAAATTGAAGAAGGTATTCACTAAATCAATGGAATAATTATATCAATACAATGAAAAACAATTGAAGAAACATTTTTTTTATTATTTTGATGTACCATTTTATTTTCAGTGCATTGAAAATGCATTCAACATTATAACGTTTTGAATAAAACTCGCAATTAAAAATTAAAAATAGTACTCTAAGTATTTTCCGCTTTAAATATTTAAAAAAATAATTCATTTTCTCGTTTTATTGCGCATTTCAGGTAATATTATATATTTTAGGATTCTGCAATCAAAAGCATCAAATTTTTGCTGTAAAGACGTCATTGCTTTTAACTATTTTGCAATCTGCTTTATGAAGTAGAATCAACTCTTTACAGTAGGCATCGCTTAATAAAGTTTATGAGTGTTAGACGGGCTTGCAAAATGTATAAAATTTGAAATCTTCGGAACAAATGCAGTTTACCCACACAAGCCCGATTTTTTTTATTTTTTTTTGGTTGTAGGGTTTCCAAAGCAGATTATAAAAAACAAAAAAAAAAAATGTCGGACGCCCATAGTTATATAATATGATATATCTTCGTCAATTTTCATCGGATCGAAGAGATATAGGAAAGCTTACGATAATATCTATAAAATGATATATATTACATTCGGATCAGTAAACCCATTGTTTTGGAATTGTTTTTTTTTTTTGTTTTGAAGTATGGTGTGTAAGGGAAAAAATGCCCATTATATGAAAAAATGCCAGATATTAAGGTATGTATTTTGACGTCATCTTAAAGCCGACACTTCAAGCTTTTATTAATGGTACCGTTTGTACCGATATGCAATTACAATCCACTAATACGCACTGTTCAAGCATTTTCATTTTTTCAAGTATTTAAATTAGCCTTAATTTTGTAAGTGCTATCACCTTCACTATACATAAAACGCGTTAATAATAATCAAAAACTTGAATTGACCTTCGGCCGGGGTTAAAGATTTTCTCCCCTGGGGTATGTCCAAATCCGGCTACGCAGACTAAAGTTTTACCGCATACGAGTAGATTTTAAAGATTTTTTCCTCTGGGGTATGTCCAATACCGGCTACGCAGATTAAAGTTCTTCCGCATAGCCGGCCTTCGGCCGGTGTTAAAGATTTTCTCCTCTGGGGTATGTCCAACGCCGGCTACGCAGACTAAAGAATCCCGCGTAGCCGGCCATCGGCCGGAGTTAAAGATTTTTTCTACTGGGGTATGTCCAACACCGGCTACGCAGACTAAAGTTTTACCGCATAGATTTTAAAGATTTTTTCCTCTGGGGTATTTCCAACACCGGCTACGCAGATTAAAGTTCTTCCGCATAGCCGGCCTTCGGCCGGGGTTAAAGATTTTCTCCTCTGAGGTATGTCCAACGCCGGCTACGCAGACTAAAGAATCTCACATAGCCGGCCTTCGGCCGGTGTTAAAGATTTTCTCCTCTGGGGTATGTCCAACACCGGCTACGCAGACTAAAGTTTTTCCGCATTGCCGGCCTTCGGCCTGGGTTAAACATATGCTCCTCTGTGGTATGTCTATAGAGCTACTGAGACCCCAAATACCGCAAATGATTGCTTGAAGTTTCCTCTTTCATATTGTATAAAAAAAGTGTACTTTCATATAGGTAGAATTTTGAATAAATGGCCACTTTGCTCAAAAAGTGGGGTTAAAATTTTGTACTGCACCGCAATTGGTTAATGGCACCAGGGCGTATCATGCATCATAGGAAAGGAGGTTTAATAAGTTTTCCAGAGACATATTTCCGATAATAAATAACGAAGATATATCAAACTTTACCAATATATATATTAAAAATTGGAAGCCCCATTTCTCGAGAACTATGGGCCGCCGACAAAAGTTTTTTATAGTTTTGGAACAAGGATGAAAAGTTCTACCAATGGTGAAAATTTAGAAAAGATCGGAGCTGTGTGGGTAAACTGCATTTAAGCCAAATCTTCTTCCGCGGTTTTCTCTAAATGTTTGTATTTTGCAAAAATTTTGAATACAGTATTGTAATCAGCGGGTCAAAATCTACAGGAAAAGTTCATACTACACCGATAAATTATTGAATTTGGCGGTTTTTAAATTGTTAACAATTTGGAAATCAAATAAAAAATGATAGTATAGCCTGACTTAGGATATTTTGTTTGATCTAAAATTTACACCTTAGATCAATTATGAAAAGCAGAAGCATTTGGCATCAAAATCTCATTTTCGAAAATCTTAATATAGCACCTTTTGGATATAAGCCATTGATATATTAAATATACATATTTGAATTAATCTGCGGCTAGTCAGTTTTTGTGTGAAACTGAAGTTAGTATTACACTATGCAGCAAACAAATTTTGTCGAAGGGTTGTGCATAACATTTTCTGCTGTAATATGATATCCTAAACACGAAAGAATGCTAAAAAAATATATTTTTTTTAAATGTTCTTTAAAATTCCCTTTTTATTTTGGACCCTTTAGCTTTGGCACTATATTTTTTGAAATATATGTTCCGTATAAAGGAAGCTAGTTGAATTAAAGAAAACTACGAGGACTACAAATTTCAAAACTTTATATATATATATATATATATTTAATTTTTTTATAAAATTCCCGTTTTCTTGCAAGATGCCTTCAGTTTTTGGACCATATTTTGGAAATATATGTTCGATTAATCCGGTATTAACTATAAATTAAAGGAAATTATGAAGACTACAAATGGTAGTAACGACAATTTCACAGAAGTTTTGTTACTGCTGTTAAAAAAATTAGATTACAAAAAAAGTTTTATCTGGCGCGATAGAAGAAACAATCGTAAAAAATAGTTTGTTCCAATTTTTGAAAACTAGCAGCCTAACGAAGAAAGCAATGCCTTTTTGAAGAATATCTATGGCTAAATGTAGCAAATATAGCACTTTTGGTAGAAATAGGAGAACTTCAAAAAAACTCGGTCTTATACCCCCAATATTGTGAACGAGGGTATATATCAGATGCTGCGGGCCAAAAAGTGTAAAACATCGACGGAGTGACCTATGAGACCCCAAGAATATATGGAAGAAATCTATTTTGGACCATTTTAAGTAATATTAGCAATGTCCGCCAGCCTGTCCGTCTGTCTGGTTGGTGCGCATGATAAATTTCGACAGGATTAACCGATTGACTTCAAATTTGGAATGTGTTAATATTTTTATCTATCTCAGCCCAAGGTCAAAAATGGACAATGTTGAAAGGTCAGAATTTAATGATATATTTATTATCTTATCATTTCTATACTACTAACCAGAATCTTTTATAATGCCACACATAGTATTAGTTTCTAGGTCGCTATCATATTGAGAAAAATGGACGAAGTTGCATCGCCCCTTTTGGTACCTCCCATTTCGCACAAAAATTTAACGGCTTATAACTTTGATTCCAGTCCATACAAATATTTGACATTTTGTGAAGTGTAATGCTTTTATAGAACCTACAGTACCGCCTAAAATGGGCGTTATTGCCACGCTCCTTTTGGTATCTCCCATACAAATGGATCATTTTGCACAAAAAGTTAACGGCATATAACTTCGATTTCTGCATATACAAACACTTGAAATTTTGCACAATGTAATGTTTTTATAGTATACATAGTATATTAAAAAATGGGTGTTATAGGGTGTTATAAAAATCTGGTCCAAATACTAAATGTAACATCCATGAAAATTGGAATTTTAGAACAATATTTGTTTTGGTTTCATTATATACATGGTGGCTGATATGTAATGCAACAAAGTAAAGCGCTATATTTTTTTAATTTTATTGTTCAAAAGCTAATAATGTCGAAATAACATAAAATTTTAGAAACAGTTTAGATTTGTTCGAATTGGCCACCTTTGGCACGAATTATAGCCTTCAAACGGCCGACAAAGCCATCACACGCTGCACGAAAGTGGCTCTGCGGTATTTTGGCCCATTCCCGGCGAAGCGCCGTCTTGAGATGATCGATACTTTGGAATTTTTTAGTGCGAACCTTACTCTCTAAAATGCCCCAGGCGCAAAAGCCCAACGGATTGAGATCCGGAGATCTTGGTGGCCATTGTGCGGTAGAAATGAAGCGAGGAACCTCCTTTTTAAGCCATTCTTGGTTGACGCGTGCTGAGTGCGATGGTGCTGAGTCCTGTTGGAGTGTCCATGGTCTGCGGCCGAAATGTTTGTCTGCCCAAGGCTTCAATACTGTCTTTAGGACATTTTCCCGATAATATTCGGCATTTATTTTGACCCCATGGTCGATGAATACGAGCGGGGAGCGACCATCGGCCGTTACGGCGGCCCACACCATTACCATCGGCGGAGCTTGAGTTCTGGTGGCCAATCGAAGGTGTACATTTTCAGCTGCCCTCTTTGGCAAGTAAACCCGATCATTTTGTCTGTTCACAAACTGCTCAATTTGGAATGGCTTCTCATCGGAGAAAACCAAATTCGGTAACTGGCCACTTTCGTGCAAGCGACGCAACTCCTTGGCTCTTTCCAGTCTAACTTTTTTTGTGCATCGGTGAGCTCTTGCACTTTTTTGAACTTCAATGGCTTTAGTCCAAGCTAATTTTTTAATATGTGTTGTATCCGTTCTCGAGATATGTTCAGCTCACGAGCAATTTTTCTACCACTGCGGCGTGGATTTCGATAAAATCTGGCCTTCACTTTTCGGATCATTTCTGGTGTTGTTACCGTTTTGGACGCGATGCAACATTGCCAGTATCACGGTAACGAGCAATGGTACGAGAAACAAAAGATTTGTTCACATTTAAATGCTGGAGGGCTCTAACGATAGCCACTTGTGTTTTGCCACCAAATATAAAGCAATCACGCTTGAATTCCATCACGAACTACTTTTTTTCTGAATGCAATAGATCAAAATGCTTTTGTAAGCTTGTAAACAATAAGATGAACTGTCACTGAAATAAATCTGTCAGCTATCAGACTAGTGGTTTAGAAATGATAGCAACCTGAAAATACTAGAATTTGTTTTTATTCGACCTTTTGATATTAATTAATAGCCAATGAATAGTCAAGCTCGAGGTCATTATTTTATTGTTATTAAAACATTTTATTTAATTTCCAATATTTCGCAATTAATTCAAATTCAGGGAAAACTACAATAATACGCAAAAACAGAAAAAATATAGAAAATATACATGTAAATATCACTGTTTTAACTTATTCTAGATTATAAAGATTTATATATTTAAAACGATCACTTACATAGAAAAAACAACAAGCAAATTTTTAAACAAACGAACACCGACTGCAACTAGCAAAATTGTAGGCGGCAAATTCTTTAGCCAATCTCTTCACCAGAAACATGTGGCATTTGTTAAATAAAAACTGATTTGCATACCTTTTATTGAGATTGATTCTTGCCAAAATGGAATACAAACTGCAAAGTATTAGCTAAATTTCTTAGAAAATGTGCTGTTTATGGCTTAAATAAGCATATTTTGGAGCGACCTCTAGAGGGTGACTATAACAAAATATGTATCGATTTGTAAAAATTTTACTGTGATGAATTCTTGTCTAAATTAAATTCAAACTGCAAAGATTCAGTTAAAAAATTTCGTATTTATGGCTAAAATATGTATATATTGGAGCGACCTCTATAGGGTGAATATAACAAAATATGGACCGATTAGTAAAATTTTTGCTGTGGTTAATTCTTTTCTAAATTAAATACAAATTGCAATGATTCAGTTAAAATGCTTAGAAAATGTCGTATTTATGGCTGAAATACTTATATTTTGGAGCGACCTCTGTATGGTGACTATAACAAAATATGGACCGATTTGTAAAATTTTAGTTGTGATGAATTCTTTTCTAATTAAATACAAACTGCAAAGATTCAGATAAAATGCTTAGAGTATGTCGTATTTATGGCTTAAATACGTATATTTTGGAGCGACCTCTGTAGGGTAACTAAATATAACAAAATATGGACCGCTTTGTAAAATGTTTGTTGTGATGGATTCATGTCTAAATTAAATACAAACTGCAAAGATGCATTTAAAATGCTTGGATAATGTCATATTAATGGGTAAAATACAGGGTTTTCCAATAACAGTGATATGATTTTTTTTTGAAAAAAAAACTCTTATTTTTAAGGAAATTCCCAATTTTTTTATTTAATGTGAAGTACATTCGATACAACTATGTTCTATTTTTTTGTGATATATTTTTATTTGCAATCTAATTTTTTTAATGTGATCAATTAAAAAAACACACACATATATTGTTTCCCATTGCCAAACAATAATATTAGATATACATACATACACAGAAAGAAAAAATTGAGTAATCCGTACTTGAATCAAGCCGTAGCGTTGTCAAAAGTACGTTAAGTACGGATTTTCTTAAACCAAGTACAAAATACCTGAATCAAGTACGGTTTTTTAAGCCCTGAATTCTTAATCTTAGCGCTTATTAAGCCTGATTAGGCTTGATTTTATGCCGAAAAATTATTATTTTAAGCATAAAGTGATTCATTTAAGAATTTTATCGGATTAATTTGAGTGCGGAACGGGCTTCAATGAAGAAATTTTTGATTGAATTAAGCCTGCCCAATACTTGATTTAAGTCTGATAATACTTGATTTAAGCCTGATCAGTTCTTGATTCAATCCTAACCAATACTTGATTTAAGCCTGGTCTTACTAAATTTAATGTGCTTTCGTTCGTTTTATACCTATAAACCATTTATATTAATTATACCATTTTTGCCACTGTATTGCAAAGAATGCAATTTTTTCAAATGGTATGTCAAAATACAATTGCTTGGCAGCAAAAGTAAATGTTTTGCTGAATTTATTCGATTTAAATATGAAACATATAAGGAATAGCATCAACGAAACGAATAATAATTATTAATTACTTCAAAAAACTAAAATTATAAGAAATCACACCAAGTAATGTATTTGCAAACACTGCTTGAACGAGAAACGAATTGGATATGGTCGCGCACTAATGTTTATACATATACGTCTCGACAATTTATATGCATGTGTGTTTGATGTTGCGTCACCCAAAATCAACCATTTGCATGAGAGTGGTTGAGAGGGTAATTTTATTGTGCTCTATAATGGTTCTGTCTCTCAGAGATTAAAGAAAGCTTTTTTTCCTACTTTAAGCCATATTAGGCTTAATTTGCCTTTTCAAGAAATGTTTACTTGTTTTCAAGCATATTGCGCTTATTGCAAGCCTTTCAGCGCTTGATTTTGTCAATTTAAGCCGATTTATACTTGTTTTAAGAAAAACCTAGTACGAACGTACTTAAATTGTTAAGTACGATTTCGGCTTACATTAAGATTTTTTACTTGAATTTAGTATGGAATTTTTCTTTCTGTGTATGAATGAATGTATAGAGTTGACTTGAAATGCATGAGATAAAATAAACTTATTATTTACGATAAATTACATAAAATAAACTGGTATGGAATACTACAAGAACGGAAGATCAAGTACATGGTTTCTTTTGAGTTTTTTAATTTCATCAGTGTCGTCTAGTAGTGTGATGGCCAATATATAAGAGTTGTAATGGCTTAATATTTGCAAATACTCGTAATTACAGGCAAAATATATTATTTCGCTTTTAACAAATGGGATATTAAGGTCTTTGTGTACCGCTATATTTGTTATATAAAAAAGGAGCAGCAGTTATTGACCTTAAGGTCTTGCTTTGGAATCTTTAAAGAATTTCTATGTTAGAATTACTTGTAGTTCTCCATAGCTGTATTCCGTAAGTCCAAATTGGTTTTAATATTGTTTTGTAAAAAAGAACTTTATTATCGAGTGAGAGTTTCGACTTAAGGCCTAGCAGCCAGTACATCTTTTTAAATTGTAAATCGAGTTGTTTTCTCTTCGCAAGTAAATGCGTTTTCCAGGCAAGACGACGATCCATATGGAGTCCTAAATATTTAACATTATCTTTGCTAGGAATTTCATTGCCATTCAGAAATACAGGCGGGGAGTTCAGTTTCCGTAATGTGAATGAAATGTGGCTTGACTTAGTTTTGTTGACTACAATGTTCCATTTTGTAAGCAAAACTTCGATATTGCTGAGTTGTAGTTGCAGTATTCTGGATGCTTCATTTGGTGAATGGTTTGAACATAAAAATGCCGTATCATCGGCATACGTTGCAACTGTATGTAACATTGTTGTTGGTTGGCATATCATAAGTATAATGCGTGTACAATACAGGGCCAAGTACACTGCCCTGAGGAATACCTGATTCAATTTGATGAATATTCGAACACTCATTATTAACTTTAACATAAAAAGTTCTGTCTTTTAAATAGGACACGCAAAATTTATAAGAAGGAGTAGGGAGAATATTTTTCAAATTATAAAGCAATCCGGTATGCCAAACCTTATCAAACGCCTGTTGTATATCCAGGAACACCGCAGAACAGTACTTTTTATTCTCTAAAGCATCAGTTATTTCCTTAACTATTCGATGACATTGTTCTGGAGTGCCGTGTTTGTGACGAAACCCAAATTGATATTCAGGAATAATGTTGTTTGCTTCAAGAATAGGTAGTAAGCGTTTAAGCATTAATCGTTCGAATATTTTAGAAAATGTAGGCAGTAAGCTGATTGGTCTGTATGATGTGGTTGCATTTTCAGGTTTACCAGGTTTCAGCACCATAATAACACTGTGCAACAAATGAACACTTTCTGAAAAATTCACGGACTTGACAGTATAGGTTCGATTATACAAGGTGGCGCAAAAGTAATCCTCCTATCAGAAAATGCTATAAATTTTGCGATTGGCCCCTAATGTCAGTTCTGTTTTGACATTTGTGTAGTAAACACATGCGAAATACACGTTAATAAACAATGTTGCGCTACACTGCTCCAGAACGCGGAATATTGCTGACAATTTATTTGACCAATAATCGGTCGGTGACTTTGGCACAACGTGAATTTCGTCGCAGATTTCCTGGCCGTTCAACGCCTACTGGTGAAACACTGCGACGTTTCGCCGCTCGCCTCGAAGAGACTGGCACAACACGAGATGCTGCCAGGCGTGGCAGACCCCGGAGTAGCCGTTCTGCAGAGAATATTGCTGCTGTAGCCGAGGATGTCATGGAAGCGCCGTCGACATCGACCAGACGACGTGCCACGCAAATGGGTATCAGTCGACGGTCTCTACAGCGAATTTTGGTACAAGATTTGAAGATGTTTCCGTACAAAGTCCAGACGGTGCATCAGCTGTTAGCTGCTGACCGCCAATCGCGTCTAACATACGCTCAAGCCATCCTTAATCACCACCAAGAGGAAGATGATTTTTCATCAAAAATAATCATGAGTGATGAGGCTCATTTCCATCTTAGCGGGTACGTAAATAAGCACAATTTACGCTTCTGGGGCACTGAAAATCCGCGTGTAACCCACGAAGAGCCATTACACCCGCTCAAAGTCACTGTATGGTGTGCTGTTTTCGCTGGAGGAGTCATCGGACCTTTTTTCTTCGAAGACGTCGCCGGCCAAACGGTTACTGTGAATGGTGAGCGCTACAGAGCAATGATCAACGAGTTCTTTTTGCCGCAACTTGATGAATTGGGATTGGAAAACATGTGGTTCCAACAGGACGGTGCAACGGCACACACTGCATGTGCCACAACCGATATGCTGAAGGATGCATTTCCCGGGCGCCTTATCTCCCGTTTTGGCGATTTGCACTGGCCAGCAAGATCGCCTGATTTGACCGCTCCAGACTTCTTTTTGTGGGGCTTTTTGAAGTCGCGGGTTTATGTCAACAAGCCTCATACTCTTGCAGCTCTTAAAGACAATATCCGTCAAGAATGTGAGGACCTATCGCCGGAAGTTTTGGCCAAAGTGATGGAAAATGCCATAAAAAGGGCTCAAATGACAATCAACTGTGGCGGCGGCCATTTACATGACACCATATTCTCGACTTCATGTAAAAAAAATTAAAAGACCAAATAAAAAAAAAATATTTTTTTTTCACTTTTTTCAGCATAACTTCTGGGGACTATTAATTTTTCACTAGCAATGCTTTGCAAAATTGTAGCCAACGTAAATGTGAAAATTTTTTTGTAAACATATCAATACAATCTGAACGTGTCTAGGCACCCTAAATAGCTCAAAAAACCACATTGTACCCCAAAAATGTAAGTATTTCACTGTTATGTAACAAAAATATATTTTTTTGGTATAGGGCATGTACAGCAACTTTATAGAAAATATTATGGCCAATATTTTTGTGGAACATTTTAACCCCCCAGCTCCCCCTCATAACTATAATTTTTGGCCACATTTTAACAAATCGTAAAAAACACCCCTTAAAAGGGGTTCTACTAAAATGTTCGCCATAAAATTTTACTATATGAGTCGGAACACACCAAAGCCCAAACCTTAACACAAAAACCGAAAAAACGGTCAAATTCCAGTCAACAACGCTCTTTACTGGTATCTTTATTGCTTCGACTACTAGATCGTACGACTAACATTGCTTCACGAACAGGAATTTGACCTTTTTTTGGTGTTTGTGTTATGTTATGAGCTTTGGTGTGTTCTGACACATATAGTAAAATTTTATGGCGAACATTTTTGTAGAACATTTCATCCCCTCTCTCCCCATTTTAAGGGGGTTTTTTACGATTTGTTATATTGGGGCCAAAAATCAAAGTTATGTGGGGGAGCTAGAGGATTAAAATGTTCCACAAAAATATTGGCCGTAATATTTTCTCTAAAGTTGCTGAACATGCCCTATACGAAAAAAGTATATTTTTGCTACATAACAGTGAAATACTTACATTTTTGGGGTACAATGTGGTTTTTTGAGCTATTTATGGTGCCTAGACACGTTGAGATTGTATTGATATGTTTACAAAAGTTGTTCAGATTGAGTCCCCGGAAGTTATGCGGAAAAAAGTGAAAAAAAAAATATTTTTTTTCTTCACTTTTTCCAAAAAAATCGCGAAAAATTTTAAGAAACTTTATTCAGCATATTCCTAGCTACATTATTTCCAAACATAGTTAAGCGGTATCACCAAGTCTGAATTAGTTGTTGGACAAAAGCTGATGACACCTTTTTCGAGGGGCCCACTGATTTTCAGAATTTTTGGAGGCCCATAAAACAAAATTGGTCACCAATTTCGCCAAACCGAGTATAGGGTTATACTACCCTTTGATAGTAGAATTGAACCTATACTGTCAAGTCCGTGTAATTTCCGCACACTTCCATTGAGATGGGAAATGTTAGAGTCGTAAAATAGAGTTAAATAACAATGTTAAAAACAATATAGCTTTAGGAGGTAACGATTTGATGGCCTTGGTATCAATATTGTCATATCCTGCAGACTTTTTGTTTTTTAAGCAGATTATCTCTGATTTGGTTTCTATAGGCTTAATATGAGTTATTGGTAACTCCATCTGGCATGCTTTGCCCAAAAAATAAAGAATTACATTCGCCCTTATTCCAGTTGGCGTCGTCGACATCGTCACAACATTTTCGTCATATCTATGAAGTTCTAGCTTTGTCATCTTTACTCCAAAACGAATGTTTTTGGTATCCATGAACTAACCAAAACCCTTTTTATAACTTAAAAATATTTAAAAAAAAATCAAAATTTATGAAGTCGTCAATCTAGACAGTGTCGACTAAGAATCGACGTCTACGACGCCAACTGGAATGAGGGCGATTATCTTTTGTACTTGGTATTTGGTGAGGTTTAAAAGTAGTTTCCAAGTGTTCAGCAAATGTAAATGACATTTCTACGTCTGTTCTACACCAAGACCCGCCAGCTTTTTTAATTGGTACATTTCGTTTTGTTGGTCTCTTAAGGTACTTAGTTGCGTTATAAAGGTCTTGATTGATCTTTGTGTTTATTTTGAGGCTCAGAGCAAAGTTTAATAGCTAGATTCCAGTTCGCTTTGTCTCTAGGGCTTCTAGTACGGTGCCAAACTCTTCGTAAACGTCTAGATTGTCTAATCAGATCTCTAGCAGCAGCAGATGTCCGAACTTTGTGTCCCATTTCATGACATGGTTCCGCAATTACCGCTTCGTGTTTCAAGATATTTAGTTGTTCGATAGCATCACCCAAGTCATCTGCAAATTTAATTTGCACATTGAAATCCAAATTATGTTCGATATGTTCGCAGTATAAGCTCATATTTGTTTTGTGGCTAATAAGTTTATGTGGTTTTGTATTTAACTCGACACTAACATTGTATTTCACCAGACGGGGAGTATGAACAGAATTTAAATAATCTTCATTAAAAATGTCGAGTAACTGCCTGGAAATACGGTTATATACAACAAAATCAAAGAGGTCTGGTATTTTAGTAGGATCCGAAGGACAGTATGTTGGTTTACCTCCCGATAAGACATTATAATTGTTAAGGCATATATGTACATTGAAATCCCCGGCAACGAAAAAACGAGGACCTAAACTTTTGAAAAATAGTTCATATTCATGGAATTTTACATTGTGCCTTGGAGGAAAATATAGCCAATAAATTGTTATTGGGCTATTGTTACAGATCAGTTTTACTCCAGCAGCTTGTATATAGTTTTTCCGATATTCTTTCGCAAGTTCGTACTTTATTGTAGACTTAATAAGTAAACCAGCACCAGCAAGAGCTATTTCATCAGGGTGATTAGAGAAGACAAAATCGTAACCTCTTATTTTAATATGAGTGTTAGATGTACAGTGTGTGTTTCCGAGATAAGGAAAATATCTATGTATTTTGTATTCATAAAATACTCTATTTCATTTTTTTTTTTTTAAATTCCGTTCGCATTCCAAATAGCTATTCTTAGATCTATTTGCATAGTTTCTTAATAAGCAGGGACATCATATTCATAAGCGTATTTGTTAGCTCAATTTGCTTATGTAAAAGTTGTTGAATATTTTTCATAATATTATTATTTTCATGAAAATATCCAACATTTGCATTTGTATTACTAGCATTAATGTTATTGTATGCTGTGTTAAAATTGTTGTTATTGTTTTAAGTAATAGTCAAGCTCGAGGTCAATTTTAGGATATAATTTGTATTCCAATTTAAATTTTATTTATCCGATATTTCGCAATTTCCTTGAATTGCTTCATCAGGGATGTTCTACAATTATTAAACAGAAATTAATGTTATTATTATCACAGATTTTTAAATATTATTAACTAAATAAGTATAAATGATTATTTGTAAATAACAGGTAAACAGAAAAAACAGACACAACTATTCCCTACCAATCACATTTACGTGTATGCGAACAACAACACAAAAAAAAAAAAACTTAAAGCTAGCGTAGTATCACTACTCTCGTCCGTTGTAAATATTGCACTGTTGTTACATTCGTATTGCACATTGATCGGTGGTCATTCGTTGTTTCGTTTTTCTAATTAGGTTTCGGTAACTGTGAGCGATGTTTTCCGTATCTGTCTTGAAGTTCATTCTCTTCGTCGTTGGTACATCGTTGATGTGTAGTGTCTCGAGAATGAAGCGTTTGTTGTAATTGTGTTCTCTTTGTAACACACGTACACTGTCGAAGTCAGGATGGTGATTTTCTCTCGCACAGTGGGCTGCTAATGCCGTTTTTGATGAATTATCATTATTTCGAATTTTAAGATCTGATTTATGTCCAGATATTCTAGTTTTTAACTTGTTTTTGGTTGTACCAACGTAGACTTTTTTACATGTTTAAAAAAAGTCTACGTTGGTAGAATTAGAAAAACGAAACAACGAATGACCACCGATCAATGTGCAATACGAATGTAACAACAGTGCAATATTTACAACGGACGAGAGTAGTGATACTACGCTAGCTTTAAGTTTTTTTTTTTTTTTTTTGTGTTGTTGTTCGCATACACGTAAATGTGATTGGTAGGGAATAGTTGTGTCTGTTTTTTCTGTTTACCTGTTATTTACAAATAATCATTTATACTTATTTAGTTAATAATATTTAAAAATCTGTGATAATAATAACATTAATTTCTGTTTAATAATTGTAGAACATCCCTGATGAAGCAATTCAAGGAAATTGCGAAATATCGGATAAATAAAATTTAAATTGGAATACAAATTATATCCTAAAATTGACCTCGAGCTTGACTATTACTTAAAACAATTTGGATATCAAAAGGTCGAATAAAAACAAACTTATGAAAAAAAAAGTTGTTATTTTTTTGTAAATTAGGATTCACATTAGGAAAGTCACTTTTCTTCATTGAAAATTGTGGGTATGTAATTGGTCGCTGATTAGATGTTATTTTCCTTAGAAGAGTTTGGTATACTTGGCATCCTTTATAACTTGCAGTGTGGTTTTCTAAACAGTGAACACATTTAGATGGCGTTGTCCTATCTTTTTGACAACTAGAAGTTGGTGATCCAGACTACATTTAACGCATACAAATGGGTTTAGGCAATATGTTTGTGTGTGCCCATATTCCTGGCAAGGGTAACACTGCACAATATCTTCTTTAGTTTGGGGAGCTTCGATTTGAACGATGCAATGACCTATTTCACGTATTTCAAATACAGATTTATTATTAGGACCTGGGTCGATATCAACGTAAAACATTGGTAATGGCTGCATAGTAAATTTACTTTTTACGTTTGTTATGTATCTAAATGACCTTTAGAGATAAGTTCAATCTTAATATCGCCTATATCGGTGGAGTTGTGAAGACCTTTAATACAAAATCTAAAAGCGCGTTCTGCCTTATGTTGATAGGTATGATAACTAAACTTGTTTGCGTCTAAGTACTTAGTTAGTTTACGGTATGAATCTATTAACTTAAGATTGAGTTTGACTTGACCATCAAAAAAACCTTTATAATTAAATTCGTCACTGCCAATCACACTACTTACGCACCTAATCATTTTACTGATACTGGTTACGTTTTCAACGAAAAGTGGTGGGGGTTTTGAAGTAATTGCAGCTGTAGCTTCAGCATTTTTATCATTTTTATCATTCTTGTCATCATCATCATCATCATCCGCAAGATCAGCAAATTTATTTACACTTGAGCAGCTTGGACCATCATTGCTTTTCTTTTTTTTTGGAATACTTGTTTCTTTACAAACCTTTTTGCGTTTTGTTGTTACACACTGCCAGTTCAAAAGATTGTCGTCACCAGAACCACTAGTACTTCCATCGTCATCACTGTTTGCATTCATTATCGATGCAAAACGTGAGGGATTTGTTGTTGTCGTAGGCTAATGCACTTACTGGACCGTTAGTGCAATTGCAAATGCAATGCTAAATGGGCAATGTACTTGTTTTTTTAGAGATTTTGTTGCGTTTAGTTGTTATTGTTAAAAATATTAACACGGAAAGTAACACAGAATACGTCTGCACACTTTGAATAACACAACGCGACTGAGTTCTAAATAAAACGTCATTCAAATGGCCTCCACGACTTCTTCTGCAGGAACGAATTCGATGAACCCAATTTTCGAGCACTTTTTCCACTAAATCAAGTCGTATGTCAGAATGGCACGTTCAATATTGACTTGTAAAGCTTGAGGAGAGTCTGGTTTATTTCGAAAGTCCAATGACTGCAAATAACTCCACAAGAAATAGTCTAATGGTGTTCAATCACAACTTCTTGGAGGCCATTCAATATCACAATTTCTTGAAATAATCGAATCTCCAAACTTTTCTCGCAACAATTCAATTGTTTCACTTGCTGTGTGCCACGTAAAGGCAAACAGATAGCTCCTAACGATGGGTGTGAACGTTGCTCATGGGTGTGAAGCTCGTAGGTCGACTGGAAAGTGTTTTTTATTTTAAAAAAAATAGACTTAGCGCACCAAAATTTGCAATTGGAAAACGATTATTTTGATAATAAAACTGAATAATTTGTAAACGTTGTTCTTGCGGATATCTCTCCATGATGAAATTGTAAACACTACTGAATACAATGAAAAATAAATGGCAGATCATGACGTATTACAAATGGCCGAAACGTCACTTCAAAATCATGTCATCCCTATTGAAAAACCCAATACGTAAATTTTGGAGCGACCTCTATATTTTTGCTGTGATAAATTCCTGTCAAAATAGAATAAAAACTGCAAAGCTTCAGGTAAATTGCTTTATTTTGGAGCGACATCTATAGGGGAGCTACATCAAAACATTGGCCGATATGGCCCATTTACAATCCCAAACAACCTGCAACTTTAAGAAGTATTTGTGCCAAATAGGATCAACCTAGCTCTATTATTGTGGACTGTAGCGTGATTATCACAGACGGACGGATGGATGGACGGACGGACGGCGGACATGGTTAAATCGTCTTAGAATTTTACGACGATTAAGAATATATATACTTTATGGGGTCTCAGATCAATATTTAGTGGTGTTACAAACGGAGTGACAAAATGAATATACCCCCCATCCTATGGTGGAGGGTATAAAAACGTATTCTACTGTAGTTTCACTACCACCGTCTAAGGTTGATATTGCACTGTTGGATGTTTTCTTATTGCACAAATGATCGTTTGATGTTCTTTCCCGTCTCTAACAGCTGTCTATAGATTTTGGCATTTCCTTCTGTGTCTGTTTTGAAGATTATTCTTTTCTCATTTGGTAAGTTTACAACGTGAAGCATCTCTAATGTGAAACTATGTATAGTAGAATAAGTTGTTTAAATTGTGATGTTGTTTTTTCTATGTAAGTGATCGTTTTAAATGTACTTATACACCATTTTTAATCTAGAATAAGTTAAAACTGTGACATTTACATGTATATTTTATATATTTTTGCATATTATTGCAGTTATCCCTGATGAAGCAATTTAAAGTAATTGCGAAATATTGTAAATTAAATAAAATGTTTTAATAACGAATAAATAATGACCTCGAGCATGACTATTTATTGGCTATAAAAAAAAGTTTATACGTCTCAAACACACAAAAAAAGTTTTGTTGCATAGTGTCAACAACAGCATGTCAGATGTTTTTGGTCAGTTTCAGTGTTAAGTTAATACTCGTATGTACACGAAGGAAAATCGTCATTTTTGATATGTGTGAATTGAAAGAAAATATACTTGGAAACGATTTTTTTAAATATTATATATTTGTTAACAAATAAATTTTATTTGAAAATCAAGAAATTTTGTTTGGAACGCATGTATTAATATATTAGAACATACTTTATTTGCAAACCGAATTTCACAAATAAAATATGTGTTTACACACAAACAAAGTTATTGTTTAAGAAGCTTTCCAAATATATATTTTTTTAAAGATTTTTAAAACTTTGCTGACTTGTTCGAATATTAGTTTGTTTTTCCTAGTTTTCGTGTTAAAATGTATAGCCAAAAATGTCATTTAATTTATAAATATTCCAATTCATCACTTTTTGTCAATCCATCAATGCATCTTATATCTACGAAAGATTATTAGATTAGATTTAAGTTTAATAAAATTTTACAAACATATAAAATTTATAAAAAAAAATGCTCTTTGAACATCTGAAAAACAGAAAACTTGTCTTTAAGTTAAGACATTATTACATTGAAAAAAAAAAATAATTACAAATTAATATTTGTTTCGGAAATACTAGTTCCAAATAAAAAATATTTGAATGGGAGCATATTTTTGTTTTGAACAATATCCTCCCAAACATACAATATTTGTGTGTGTCAAATATTATATATTTGGAGTGTACCCTAAACATATGTATATTTCAAGCCGAATATGTTTGGGACAATATACTACAGAAGCGATTATTTTTCAGCGTGTACTTACTCAATGTAAATCCCCATATGATGACCGTCTCCAAATTTCTTATTAAAGACTTTAGCGATTTTTCTAGACTTTGCGTCCAGATAGACACCTTCAGATTAGGATTTTGACAAAATAAGTCTAACAAGAAATCTAAAGCAAATTCATATACCTCTAAACGGTAGTGTATTTTTAAAGTAGATATATTTGTAGGAAAGCCTTTAGTGGGAGCCGCTCTGACATTGCCATCGATATAGACGGACAGGTCGTATACTTATGAATGCTTCAGAAGATCAATGAAACTAGACCACTGTGTTGAATCGTCTATACGTGTGGTTAACTCTCGTAGATGATTTAACTGCAGCAGTGCCTGCAATGTCGCCTGGGTTAGCGGCTCCAAATAAAGTGTCTCCAAATTTTTACATAACGCCAGAGACTTCATGGATTTTGTATTAGGACAAGTTCTGTGAGTTCGATTCCATTTTAGATTTTTCAAATTTTCTTTACTATCATAGGCCGATGGGAGTGCACCCATATCAATGGCATCCACATTCAATGTTCTGATTGTAGCTGCAATTCTGAAATCTTTAAATTCACCTTCGTAACTTGTTCGAAATGACTGAAATTCGATTAGATTGGCTTCCTGTAGTATCTGTTTCAAGTTATTGTGGGTCAAACCTTTGCATTCTTCCAATTTTATTTCAGCTAATTTTGGTGGTACAAAGAAATATGTAATGTTTTTGAAATTTGATTGGGATATGGTTAGTTTTTCGACTTCTTGGCAGTATGTGACAAATGTTGTCCACACATACATAATCGTCTATTCCATTAGTTATGCGAATTGATAATGTTGTGAGACTTTTAAAAGTTGCCAACAACGTTAAATATTCGTGTGACCAATTTTTAGGATCAAATGTTGTTCAGATTTCTAATTCCTTTAACTGATCAGAGTGCGTTCGAGTGACTTGTTCAGTTTCACTATTATCACAATTCTCATCATGTTCAAGCACACCTGAAAATTTTAAGACCTCCAGTTTTGCGGCAAGTTTGCGAAAATTTTGATATTTTACTAGCTTTAACCCAGTGCGCTTCGCAGCCCCATCATTTATTTATTTTCTTTTAAGGGTACTGTAGGATAGTTATACCTCTTTCCTTCAAAAAGAAATGAGTATTCCATATGGGGAAATATTATCTTGTTTATGTTCCTGGCATCAAGGTACAATATTTATCCCTTTTCCCTGCAGTGCCTCTAAACGTCAAAAACCATTTTTTGGACAATATTTTACCTTTTTCCCATAGTTTATGTTCCAATAGCTACAATTACACCCTGATACAATATAAAACAATGTTTGCCCCACCTTGTCTTTAAAAGTTTTAATTAGAAAAAAGGTAAAATGAATGCCTAGTTTAAGTTGCAAGACTTACAATTGCCATTGGATCATATTTAAACATTTTCGCTCCATTCATTCAACCCAATGTGTCATAATTTACCATTTTTACCCTTTAAGTCCCCTATCTGTGACACGTTTGACTTTTTACCATACTGTGCCTTATTTAACATTTTTCCCACGGTTTACATAGAAGCATCGCACTCTGGTTATGAATCACTGCATTACTTAACTTAATTCAATATTTTATTATTCCACTGTTCTTCTAAAATATGAAATTGTATACATATCTGGGACTATGTATATTTAACACTTTTCCCCACTTACCACATTTACCATTTTGCCATACTTTACCGTATTTAAAATTTTGTTACCCCACTGTACCATATTTAACCCTTCTGCCGCAGTGTACCACATTTAACCCTTTTTGCTATACTCAACCCTATTGAACACCTTTTAGCAACTCTGCACCATAATATTAAACTTTAACTAAAATAATAACATTTGAAAAAAGGATTTCTTTTCTCATATTTATGTTCCAGATGTTGGCCTTTCTCCCTAGATCCATGATTTTGCCCATATTTAGCACCTTTTTGTATCACAGTACCATATTTAAACATTTTTGTCCTACTGTAGAATTTTTAACCATTTTTGTCACATTGTACCATATTTAATTTAATAATTTTTGTCCCTCTGTACCATAGTTAACAAATTTGTGCCTCACTATTTCCCAGGTAACGCTTTTTGGCCCACTGTACCATATTTAACCCATTTTGTCTCGCTTTTGCTTTTGTAAGCATATTTTCCCCGCTGTACTACGGTTAACACTTTTTTCCCATTGTGCAATATTAAACCCTTTTGTCCCCACTGTACCATATGTAATCCTATTTTCTACGCTGTATCAGAGATGTAACGAATATTCGCATCATTTTAACATTCGCATCCGCTTTCGCAAAAATATATTTTAGTATTCGCTTCCATTTGTTAAAAGTGTCATATCTTCTTATTCGCTTCACACATTTATTAATATCAATGAAAACCTCTTCCACTTCTCTTCAAAACAGTTGAAAAATATGCTTGTCCTTGTGATAACAGGTGGTAAAAATATGGAAAATATTCTTAATACTTGAATCAATTTAGTTCCTTAATTTGTTGGTACTAAAGTGTCAAGCTATTATTCGAATTCGCTTTCGCAAAAATTTATATTTCACTATTCGCAAAAGTCACTTTCGTTACATCCATACACTGTATCATATTTAACACCTTTTTTCCCTATTTGACCCACTGTATCATAGTTAACCATTTTTGTCACACTGTACCATATTTAATCCCTTTCCCCCCACTGTATCATAGTTAATACATTTTGGCCCACTGTACCATATTTAATCCATTTTGTGCCACTTTACCATATTTGACTATTTTTGCCCCACTGTACCATAGTTAACCCTTTTTGTCCCACTGTGCCATATTTAACCCTTTTTGTCTCACTGTACCATATTTAACACTTTTTGTCTCACTGCACCATATTTAAAAATGTTCACCTACACTTAACCCCTATTTTACCCACTGTACCATAGTTAAACATTTTTGTCACACTTGTAACGTGGTTTTGTCGAAGGCTGAGGTAAGTCCAGTCGTCTCCAGGGTCGTCCTAAGGACCCACAAACCTTACGAAATAAGAACACAAGGATTTTCCCTGACTAGGGCTTACAATTCAGGTTTTATTGATTGATAATTTATTTTCTAATCTACTTGTGTTTTAGTTACGTTTGACAAATACAAAATACTGTGCTTCGGGGCCGATTAGGCTCGTGGTGTTGGTAGCGAGGCGAGATTAATGTTGAGTGTAATCGATTTTAAGATTTTCGGGAACTTGTTGTCTGACTCGGAATGAAGTTTCGCCTATGAATTCGGCTTTGTACAGGCAGGGTGTTTGTATTCTTCGGGTTCGACCTTTCGTAGATTCAAATACAGCAGTCTCGATTGGCGGCTTCGGATATTAGGCCGTCGGGTATAGTCAGGCTGGGTGTTGTACGCTGCAGACTCGATCTGTCGTATATTCAGATACAGCAGTCTCGGTGGGCGGCGTCGGGTGTATAGTCAGGCTGGGATCTGTCGATGATTCAAATACAGCAGTTTCGGTTGGCGGCTTCGGATTTTAGGCCGTCGGGCTTGGTGTTGTACGCTGCAGACTCGATCTGTCGTAGATTCAGATACAGCAGTCTCGGTGGGCGGCGTCGGGTATAGTCAGGCTGGGTGTTGTATGCTGTAGGCGGGATCTGTCGGGGATTCTAATACAGCAGTTTCGGTTGGCGGCTTCGGATTTTAGGCCGTCGGCTATAGTCGGTCTGGGTGTTGTATGCTGCAGGCTCGATCTGTCGTAGATCCGGATACTGCAGCCTCGGTTGTCGGCTTCGGGTATTAGGCCGTCGGGTTGTTTAGGCTCGGTATGGTATGCCGCAGGATCGATCTATTGTAGATCGTCAACTCGGTTGTCGGCTTCGGTGTTGTATTCGGGTATGTATATGTATTTATGCTGCAGGCTCGATCCCTCGTGGATCTGGATACCGCAGTCTCGGTTGTCGGCTTCGGGTATGTTCTGGTTGGGTGTTGTCGGGTGCTTCGTCGATCTGGTCTCCACAGCTTGTCGGCTTCAATTCTTCGTCGATCTGGTTTCTACGGCTTCGCTTGTCGGCTTCGGGACTTAATTATACCTTACTAATCTACTGTATATACGTTACAATGGTTGGTAACGATCGACCGAAGTCGTCGTAGTAACTATCAGACGAATCTGTCGTAGTAACGATCGGCCGAAGCTGTCGTAGTAACGATCGACCGGAGTCGTCGTAGTAACGATCAGACGAATCAGTCGTAGTAACGATCGGCCGATGCTGTCGTAGTAACGATCGACCGGAGTCGTCGTAGTAACGATCAGACGAATCTGTCGTAGTAACGATCGGCCGAAGCTGTCGTAGTAACGATCGACCGGAGTCGTCGTAGTAACGATCAGATGAATCTGTCGTAGTAACGATCGGCCGAAGCTGTCGTGGGTAGTCCTAAAAAGAACTGTTATTTATTTTCAGCGTTCCGTTTCCAGATGACCGAATTCCAAAAAAGTGGTACAGACCAAGGCCCGACCACTACAGATGAGTCCCAACTGATCTCGATAGAGACTCCAAAACGAACTGACTCTACCAACCAAACCCTGATATCATATATGCCTGCGTACATAAAGCAAATGAGAATTATCTCCGCATGTACGTTAACGCATACGCACTGAGTATCACTCTATTAGTTCTTGTATTGATTGACTATAACACGTGGCTGCATCGACTAGTAAGCGGTTGTGGTGGGGGGAACTGCCTGTGTGTGTATTTATGCCTACTGTTGATGCGTTTGTAAGTACGAGTGTGAATGCTTTTGCATTGGTTTGGCTGTTTGTACGTTTGTAAGTACGAGTGTGAATGCTTTTCCATTGGTTTGGCTGTTTGTACGTTTGTAAGTACGAGTGTGAATGCTTTTTGCATTGGCTTGGCTGTTGGTAAGAATAGCGGAAGGGGGTGTAGCGAAATAGGTATTAGTAGAAAATATTTCCCAATGTTTTAAATACATTAAAAATATGTACGTGTTTTGCCACGTTACAAACTGTACCATATTTAATCCTTTTTGACCCACTGTACAAAGTTTAATCCATTTTGTCCCACTTTACAATATTTAACTATTTTTTCCCCACTGTATCATAGTTAACCCTTTTTGCCCCACTGTGCCATATTTAACCCCTTTTGTCTCACTGTACCATATTTAACACTTTTGTCTCACTGTACCATATTTAAAAAATGTCACCACTCTGCCTTACTTAACCCCTACGTCGCAAGGACTACCGTCCCACCAAATTTCATGATTCTAGCTTCGGCCGTTTGGCCTGGGCGATGATCAGTCAGTTTGTCAGCCAGTCACGCAACAATTTTATATACATATATAGACTAGCTTACCCGGTGCGATTCGCAGCCCCCATCTTTTATCTATTTTCTGTTTAGGGTGCTGTAAAATAGCTATACCTCTTTCTTTCAAAATTACATGATTATCACACATGGTGCAAAATGAAGAAGATTTGATTACTTTTATATATAAAATACGAATCCTCGTTTCATTACTAGTTTATGTTCCAAGAGTTACCCTGACATCATGGTACAATATTTATCCCTTTTCCCACAGTACCTATGGACGTTGAAAAACTATTTTTTTTGCTGCATACGTTAGCAACTTTCCCCTTGTTTATGTTCCAATACCTACATTCACACCCTGGAACAATATAAAACCATGTTTGTCCCACTGTGTCTATAAAGGTACGAATTTAAAAATCTAAAGTAAATCGCTCCATTGTACCACATTTAACCTTTAGTGTGTCATAATTAACCACTTTGCACGATCGTACAATATTTTAAAATGATAATTGATATTTCAAGATCCAAATTCGCAAGCTTAGGCCGTATTTCAACATTTTGTGTCCCCTATCTGTGCCATTTATTTAACTTTTTCCCCACGGTTTAAGTAGAAGAACCTATTTGGAAAAAACAATATCTTAGCTTTGGTTTATGCTGTAAGAGCTACCTTTGCACTCAAGGACCACATTCAACACCTTTTGCACCACTGTTCCAAATTGAACACTTTTTATTACACTGTGCATCTAAAGTACGAATTTTTATACATATCTGGGACTATTTTATTCCCTTTTTTCCCCACTTACCACATTTAGCCAGTGCATCATAATTTTAACCTTTTTGCAACACAGTGCTGCTAAAAGCATACATTTAGAAAAAAAACATTCTTATTTCATATTTAACTTACCCTCTCTCCTTGCATTCATATTTTTACCCACTGTACTAAATGTACGCTTTTTGACCCACTGTGCTATATTTAACCTTTTGGGTCCACTGAATAAAATTTAACACCTTTTTTCCTACTATATTTTGTCCACTATATTTAACCATTTTTGCCCCACTGTACCATAGTTAACACATTTTTGTCCCACTGTTCCATAGTAAACGCTTTTTGCCCCACTGTACCATACTTAACCCATTTTGTTCCACGTTAGCATATTTTACTATTTGTGCCCACTGTAACCATTTTTGTCTTACTGTACCATAATTAACCATTTCTGTCCCACTGTACCATTCTAACACATTTTTTCCCCACTGTTCCATAGTTAAAGCTTTTTGCCCCACTGTACCATATTTAACCCATTTTGTCCCACGTTACCATATTCAACTAATTGTGCCCCACTGTACTATAGTTAACCCTTTTTGCCCCACTGTGTCATATTAAACCCTTTGTATCACTGTACCATGTTTAACAGTTTTTGCCCCACAGTACCATATTTAACCCTCTTTGCTCCACTGTACAATATTTAACACAGTTATGCCCCACTGTACTGTATAGTTAACCATTTTTGTCACACTGTACCATATTAAGCCTTTTTGTCCCACTGTATCGTAGTAAATAAATTTTTGCCGCACTGTTCAATAGCTAACGCTTTTTGCCCCACTGCACCATTTTTAACCCATTTGTCTCACTTTACTACATACATATAACTATTTTTATCCCTCTGTACCATAGTTAACCCTTTTTGCACAACTGTACCCCATTCAACTCTTTATCACTGTACAAAATGTTTACCCACTGTACCATATTTAACAAATTTTTGTCTCACTGTACCGTACTCGTATTTATAATGTGTCCCCACGCTAGCGTACTTAAACCTTTTTCCCCTACTGTAACATATTTCATCATATTTTCTCCACTCCACTATTTAACCGTTTTTGACCACAGTGCTCCTAAAACCATATAAACTCTTTATATCTCATGTTTAAGTTCCAATTTTGGCAGATAGTTCCCTTTTTTCCCCATGCTCCATAATTAACCTAATTAATAAAGTTAGAATTACTAAAAATCACTTCCAATCTCTAGTTTATGTTCCAAAAGTTACCCTGGAACCATTGATCCATGTTTGACATTTTTAAGCCACTGTACTATATTTTACACTTTTGTCCCACTGTGACCCGAATACTACTAATAAAAGAAAAACTTAATTCCCCGCACAGTTGTCATAAAGACACCCCTCGCTTCAATTTTCACCATTCTAATATTAGGCTTTAAATTTGGCAGTGGTACCATATGTACACCTTTCCGTCCTACTGTGCCTCTAAATTTAAAAAAAATCACTCTTTGTTCTTGTTTACGTCCCAAGAGCTACCCTCACACCAAATTTCACGATTCTAGGTCTTGCCCTTTGGATTTGGCTGTTGTACTACATTTATCCCATTTTTCCCTTTTTACCCCACTGTGTGCGTAAATGTTCGAATTACGAAAAATCCTGCAATTTCAGGGTCTACCTCATAAGGGCTACCATCACACAATATTTCACGATTCTAGCTCTTGCCATTTGGATTTGGCCGATGTACCACATTTATCACTTTTTACCCCACTGTGTGCGTAAATGTTCGAATTTCAAGATTCTAGCTCATTTCGTTTAGATTTGGCGGTGGTACCATATTTATCCCATTTTTCCCCATTGTGCGGCTAAAGTACGAATTTCGAAAAATCCCCCATGATTTCATAATTCTAGCTTCAGCCGTTTGGCCTGGGCGATGATCAGTCAGTCAATCAATTAGTCAGTCAATCAATTAGTCAGTCAGTCAGCTAGTCACGCAACAATTTTATATACATATATATATAGATATTAATAGATCACTAAAACACAATATTTCACAGTATATTCACGATGACTGAGAAGACAATTATCAATGTCAGCTGAGACTAGGTTGCCATCTGTCCAAAATGTGTCTATTTTTTCAGCTTCAATTTCATCGAAGGGTCCCCTGGTTGCGGCACAGCAACTGTTGAGTCATCCATATGGCTTGGTGACGAAGTATTGACCGAGGTTGAAGGTGATACCTGTGAAGAATTCAAAATTTGTGATGTTTTTTTTTCGGGAATGGTAGATGACGGTATCGTCTTGACATGGCAGATGTTTCTCTTAAATGTCCTACCGTTACCGACTATTTCTACCTCATTCCCACGTCTTTTGACAACCTCATATTCCGTCACATCGAAGTTGGTTGCTAACTTTACCGAAATACCGCGTTCTTTATCTCCTACAGCTATCTCTGAATCCTTTGCCTTCCGTTTTGTGTCCACTCTTTCCTTTCCTTTTTGTTTATTTGTGCAGTCCAAATCTCTTGCCGATGAGTCAATCATATCCTCGGTGATGTCGTGAATACCCGGTATCGATTGAACATAAGTTGAGATGGAGGTGAGCCTGTAGTTCCGTGGGGTGTTACGTTATACATTAAAATAAACTTCTGTATTTCCTTCTTTAGTCGCTTTTGTTAGTTCTGCCAATTTTCAATCTTTTGACTAAGGATTTATTCATGTTTTCAACTTCTCCGTTGGCTTGAGGCCAGTAAGGTGGTGTCGAGATCTGTGTGATGTTGTTCATCTTACAAAAGTTCTTAAACTCTGAACTTACGTACTGTTTGCCATTGTCTGTCCTCAAAGACCTTGGCAAGCCATGTCTACAAAATATCTCCTCCATGGCTCTTATAATCCTCTCGGAGGATATATCTCTCAGGAAAACCACCTCCTGATACCTGGAATGGTAATCTATCAGCACTAAAACGTATTCATTGTTGGGCAGTGGCCCTAAAAAATCCGATGCCACACATTGCCAGGGGCCATTAGGAAAAGGGTGTCTCTGCATCGGCGCCGGGCTTGAAGTTTGTGAAACAAGCAAACAGTCGCGACAGTTCTTAAGAAAGGTTTCTGCTTCTTTATCTATCAGCGGCCACCAGACATTGGTCCCCAGTCCGCGTTTCATAGCCGCCTCTTCAGGGTGTCCTTCATGAGTATTACAATGCGAGTGCCTCTTAGAAGAATATTGTCAATCGTCGAGAGCTCAAAACGGAATGGATAGTACATACTCGATTTGTCCGAATATGCGTGACAATATGTGACATCTCTTCATCTTCCTCGCTTCTTTTCGCTATGACTGTGATCGTAAGAGGCAATGGGATCGAGTTTGTTACCACATGAAATATGTTTTCCTCACAATCCCCGTCAAATGATCCTGTTTCAGAGATTTTGCAAAGCCTAGACACAGAATCTGCAATATTCTCCTACCCGCTACGATAGATTACTTTAAACTTGAAAGATTGCACACGTAATAACCATCGTTTTATTCTGGCCGGAGGCTTAGATGTTGGTTTAAAAATGGCCTCCATGGCTTGTGATCTGTCACTAATTCAAATTCCAGACCCGCTAGATAGTAATAGAATTTCTCCACTGACCAGACCAGCGCCAAACTCTCTTTCTCAGTCTGGGAGTAACTCTTCTCAACGTCGGACAAGCTCTTGCTAGCGAATGATATTATTTTTGGATCATCATGGGAATCAAATTGGGTCAAGACCGCGCCCAAGGCCATTGGACTAGCGTCTGCCACCACTCGAGTTCTTTTAATCGGATCACAGCATGACAAATTTTGAATTTGAGATAGTTGGGTTTTAAGATTCTTAAAAGCGTTCTCCTGACTCGGGCCCCAAACAAATTTTGTAACCCAAGAAACTCCGAATCTCTTCTTTATTGTTCGGAGCGCGAAATTCTGTAATGACCTTAATTTTCTCCGGATCTGCCGTGAAGCCCTTATTCGAGAGAATGTGTCCTAAAAATTTAAAATTTTGTGTCTTCCAAACACATTTGCCCGCATCATTTTCCTTAAAAACAAGGAGTACTTTTCTAACTGCTTTATCGTGTTCCTCTTCCGTGCTTCCAAATATGCACCATCTATGTAATTAAGGCAATTTTCACAGTTTGCTGGTAGTCCTTCTAGTATACGTTGAAAAATTTCAGGCGCCGAATTTTCACCAAACATTAATCTCTTATATCTAAATAATAATCGTGGTTATCTCGCGGCTGCTTTCATGTAATTCAAGCTGGTGATATGCGCTTTTAAGATCTAATCTTGAAAAGTAGTTTGCCCCTCTTAATTTCGTCATGAAGGAGTCAAAAGTGGTATATTCCCTAGATATAGCCTTGTTCGATCGACGCATATCAATGCAAAGCCGTATTTCGCCATTCCCCTCGAATACAATCACTATCGGTGAAATCCACGGACTTGGGTAAAAAACAGGTTCGATTATGTCCAGACTAAGAGCCTCCTCTAGCTTTGCTGCCACTTTTTCCTCTAGAGCAATTGGTATACATCGTAGTGTTAGATACATTGTATACATTGTAGTGTAACAGATGGATGTATAGACAATTTAACTTGTATATTTTTCATTTTTGGGAATGGCTTTACGTTCTCAATATAATTCACATTTTAACCAAGTCGGATTACTCTAAGTTTAATTGATGTTTCACGACCTAATAAAGACTGACTTCCATTTTCAATTACATAAAATGTAGCAACCATTTCAAAATAACTATTCACGGCAATCGGGGCGTCAGATACACACAAGACATTGAGAGTCTGATCTGATGCATATGCTTTAAATTGGTTTGATGAATTTGATCAAGTATTCCACATGATCGCTCTTTCATTTCTCAATATTGTCCAATTTTTCTCACCCACGAGAGTAAACCGTGATCCGGAATCTATTACCATCAAGAGCGTTTGTCCCCCAACGCGACACTCTATGATCTCATCGCTATCGCAGTTGTCGTCGTTTGAAACAGTCAAATTCGCGCAATGCGTCTCCATCATCTGGACCCTTTCCATCTTAATTCTGTATACAACGCACTTTCGTCGGTCTAGTGTAGCGCCGCTTTCCACCATTTTGCACAGACTCGTCCAATTTCCTCTTAAAGCTTTTTGTCTTACATTTGAGAGCAAAATGACCAATAAGAGAGCATTTGTTGCATTTTGCATTTCGTGCTCGACAGTTCACGGAGCTGCCGATGTGGCAAGTTCGACCACACCTGAAGCACTCAGGGTCTGAATTTTAAGAAAAACGTTTTTTCGACGAAATCGAATGAACTGCCTCCTCATCGGCCCGTTGTCAGCATACTTTGGGATTGTTTATTAATCTCTTCATAGACCTGACACGCTTCAATGACGTCATCTAGACTTTGCTCCTTTTCTAATAGCCTCTTTTTCAACTCAACCGGAGCCTACGAATCAATTAATTTGTCCTTTATACATATATCTTCTATTTCCTTTTTTGTTGATTCGCAACCATTTCAAAACCACTTATCGCATGGCGATGAAATTTTAGGTGTGTATACAAGAGGTGTTAGAGAGTTTAAGTTCGGAACTTGGGCCCCCTATCTCATACATGGGCGGAGCTACATGGTCCTAAAGTTGACCACACCGGGTATACACAATTTTCATTGGCTTTTAACTTTTGTATGGAGTGTCCGATTTGAGTGGTCCTAGACCAGACCTACAATAAACATTTTATAGCTTGAAGATATCTTGAATTGTTTCCGAGATATGTGGATTTTAAATTTGAATTTTTCATTTTTACGCCGACTTTGCCTTGGAGTTTAGCCAATATCTCAGTCAAAAGTTTACCGATATCATGAAAACAAGAATCGATAAGACAAGTCAAGAAATAAGAAAGTTATGGCCCTATAAAGTCAAATTTTTGAAAAAATTTCATTTTTGGAGATTTTTTGGCGAAAAAAGTATTTGTACGTATTTAGGTCTTGTAGAAAAAGTTTGTTACACAAAGTATTTATATCAAATTTATACTCATTTTAAACGTTTCACAGAATCTGTTAGAGAAAATCCGAAGCCAAAATTTTAATTGGTGTAGTTGCCACCCTTCTCCGATTTGGACCTTTTTTTACATAAATTTCAAAAGTTTGATCGATTTTCTACAATCGAAAAGCTAAGTTGTTAAATTTTTTTTTATTTATTTGTATTAGGGTGTAACTAAATCGACTGCAAAGGGAATCCCGAGCGCGGCTTTTCATATCGAAGATATAGGACTAAAAGCAAAAAATTATATCAGTCAATATGCACTGATTTCTTGTAGATCAAATGTTTTTATCAAACAATAATAACATTTAGTAAGAAGAACAATCATAAAATTGAGTAAAAAGGATAAAAGATGTCGGTCTTTATAATATGTTAGTGTGACTCTTGTTGCCTTAAAGTTGTGTATACCCATTTTGTAAGCGAAAGACCCACTTCATGAGAAAAATAATTTATTTTCTTAGTTTATTTCTGTAATATATATTTTATTATTTTATTTCTGTAAAATAATCTGAATAATCCATGTCTAGGAGATAAAGCAAATCCTTGCATTAGGTTAGGATGAAGAGAGGAGACGTTTAAACGTCTCATGTCCATGGACATACACTTAAGCCAGTGGTCCGGCCTGTTGTGCGCTCCTTATGTATGATCTTTTTATACCTTACGAGTTACAGAAAATCGGTACTAGACACGAAATTTCTCAGTATCTTCCAGTCATATTCGAATTTCCTTGTATTACTCAGGATTGTCACATGTCAAAGATCGGTAACATATCCATCTTTTTCTTATTACAGATAGAACAGGATCGGAAGATAGGAGAAGATTTACAAATATATCTTCATTTTGAAATTCTCTTGAACTTTTTCGGGAGTGAAATTGCTGAACATTGTGAAAATCGCGATTTCGTGCCTCCTGGGCTTCTTCCGTAAGCTCGCCCAAAGGGAGAATATGAAATGCAATAATTATATCTCCATGACGCAATACTTTATGTACTGTTGGGTTCATACCTTTCCATGGATACAGTTCTATTAGATGTTTGGAAATACCTAGAAAGTATTTTCCAAATTGCTCTGCATTCACTTTGTTCTTGCTGTTGATTGCCATTAGAATTAAGTTGATTTTTCTCATCAATTCCATATCAATTCCTGTGATTTCATAATCCTTGCAGAAACGCCTTGCAGTGTTACCATCATTTGTATTTCCATATCCCAGTAGTGGTTTGTCGACATTTAATCCAGTCTCTTTCCAAAATTCATCTTGAATTCTTTTTTTCTGAAACTCTATCGATGCTTTTAATTCCTTTTTGTCCGGCAATTTGTTTGCATTCTCTGAATTACTATAATAATGCAAATCGTATGCTATGTGTAGGAAATGTTCTAAAAACGGTATGCGAGCATGTAATGGGGAAATTCCAAATTTTAGAGCATATGTGTTATAGTTGGGTTCTTCGATAAATCCGAAAATTAATTTTTTCCCCTCCAGACAGTGTATATCTCCACGTAGATGATGTTCCCGTAACAGCATTGCAAACTTTCCCATCGACCATAGTGAAATTTAGGATGAAGGAGATTGTGAAGCTGTAGTCCAATATTTTGATTGATATGGGTACCAGCTCATTAATTTCCTTCTCAATATGATCACCCAGGTTTGGTGTATAGGTAGCCGACTCTTTTGCATACTCAAACCGTATGGGGCTACAAAAGTTTTTTATCCTGGAGTCGAATTTATCCAAATGTCAGCAAACTAGTTGAGGGACAAACCGTGTCTACTCTCTTTCTAAATCTTAGGGGAACTAATGATGCCGTGAACACACTTCTATAATCTGTCCCGCTCGGACTTGTTAATACTTGTTTGTATTCAGGAAGGGTTGATAAGCCACCACATACCCAATGGCACATAAGTTGCAAGTCACAATTATCCATTGTACTCAGCTGTTCTGTAGTAAGAGTGGAAACTATTCTCGATGCTGTATTTCTCAGAAGGTTAGGACCACTACTGACTCCACTTGGTGAAACTTGTATCGGTGAAGGAATAATAGACTTCTTGTTGTCCTTTATTTTGTTATATGAAGGTAAGACATCGACTCCTTTTCCGGACAATGCCTTCCTAAGTGTGTTGTAGTTGTCTTTGCTGAGTCGCAGTTGTAGCATAAGAGCAAGTGCTTCTTCATCCGTAAAAACTGACTTAGACGATGGTGTCGGAATACCCTCAAGAATTCTCCTTAGACGTTTCGGTGATGCTGTTTGAAGAACACTGACAATTTTTAAAGCATCAGTTGGTTGTTTCTCTTTTTTCAACATTGCCTTAAAAGTATCCGTAACTTATTCAGTAGTCATTGCCGAAAGATTATTGGACAAACGCCCCTTCTTAGTTTTTGTCGATACATCTTCGTAAGGTTTATGGGGTGGACCAACATATGAAGTACAAACTGTTAAATCTATGTTGTTCTCGAGCCAATCTAAATATATTTTTCAGGAAATTTTGAACGCGATTTTGCTTTTGTCCACTTTACATCAAATGTTTTAACAAATTTTTCAATTTTTGTAATTTCGCTTTTTAAATACTTTAATTTTATAGGTTATTTCGATCAATTCTACTATTCTACGGAATTTTTCCACAAAAGTGTGAAATGGGATTTCACACCAAATAAAAAATAGTGACGAGTTCTTAAATGTTAACGCCATACTTGCAAAATTGGTAATGATATACATTCTCGAAGATGCCATATTTATATAAAAACAATGGGAATATGGGAAATTACAAAAATCATATATGAATTTCTACCTGATACATGTAATATGGGAAATTACAAAAATCATATATGAATGAATATTATTAACTATATGAATGAACATTACAACAAATATTTTTATACCTGCCAATGATTAAGGGTTTTCTAGAAATAGTGCCATAAAACAATATTTTCTGAAAGGTAAATCATACTAAATTTTATTATTGTTTGACAAAAACACGTGGTCTACAAGAAATCAGTGCATATTGACTGATATAAAAAGCAATAAGTACAAGAAGGTAGGAAATAATTAAAAAAATATTTTGCTTATAGACAGAAAGGTAAATACGTCATAAAATTCTTAAAAATGTAAAGTTTTTTATCTTGATTTTAGAAATAATAATCAAATGCAATATGTGGACATTTCTAATGAAAAATCCCTCAATTCACAAAAAATACATCAAAAATTCCCAAAAATAGGATTTTTACTTTTAGTCCTATATCTTCGATATGAAAAGCCGCGCTCGGGATTCCCTTCGCAGTCGATTTTGTTACACCCTAATACAAATAAATAAAAAAAATTAACAATTTAGCTTTGCGATTGGAGAAAACCGATCAAACTTTTTTATGTAAAGAAAGGTCCAAATCGGAGAAGGGTGGCAACCACACCAATTAAAATTTTGGCTTTGGATTATCTCTAACAGATTCTGTGAAACGTCTCATTTAAAATGAGTATAAATTTGATATACTTTGTGTAACAAACTTTTCTACAAGACCTAACTAAGAATTGTATTTTTTTAAAAATCCCCCAAAATGATTTTTTTTTCAAAAATTTGACTTTATAGGGACATAACTTTCTTATTTCTTGGAAACTATTCAAGATATCTTCAAGCTATAAAATGTTTATTGTTGGTCTGGTCCACAGATATCGGACGCTCCATTCAAAAGTTAGAAGCCGATGAAAATTTTGTATACCAGAGGTGGTCTACCATGTAGCTCCGCCCATGTATGGGATAGAGGGCCAAATTCCGAACACAGACTCTCTAACACCACTTGTATACACACCTAAAATTTCAACGCCATACGATACGTTTTGAAATGGCAGAATTATGTCCATTTTTTTTCATTTTAGCCCACTGTGCATTGTGCAATATTAAACCCTTTGTCTCCCTGTAACATATTTAACACTTTTTGACGCACTGTACCAAATTTAAAATCTGTTTGCCCCTTTTTGACCCACTGTACCACAGTTAACCATTTTAGTCACACAGTACCATATTAAATCCTTTTTGCTCCATTGTATCATAGTTATTAAATTTTTGCCCCACTGTATCATATTTAATCCATTTTGTCCCACTTTATCATATTTGATTATTTTTCCCCCACTATAGCATAGTTAACCATTTTTGTCCCACTTCAACGCCATACGAAAAGTGGTTTTGAAATGGCAGAATTATGTCCATTTTTTTCATTTTAGCCCACTGTGCATTGTGCAGTATTAAGCCCTTTGTCTCCCTGTAACATATTTAACACTTTTTGTCGCACTGTATCAAATTTAAAACCTTTTTGACCCACTGTACCATAGTTAACCATTTTAGTCACACAGTACCATATTAAATCCTTTTTGCTCCACTGTATCATAGTTAATACATTTTTGCCCCACTGTACCATATTTAATCCATTTTGTCCCACTTTATCATATTTGATTATTTTTCCCCCACTATATCATTTTTGTCCCACTGTGCCATATTTAAACTTTTTTGTCTCACTGTACCATATTTCTTCACATTTTATCCACTGTATCATTTTTACCCACTATACATTATTTAATCTCAAGTTTAAGTTCCAATTTTGCCAGATTGACTCTTTTTTGCCCCAATGCACCATAATTAACCCGTTTTGCCCCACTGTGCCTCTTAAAGTTAGAATTTCCACAAATCGCTTCCGATCTCTAGTTTATGTTACAAAAGCTACCCTAGAACCATATTTAACATTTTTAAACCAATGTACCCTATTTTACAATTTTTGTTCCTACTGTGCACCGAAAAGTACGATTACAAAAAAAACTAACAGCCCCGATTCGTTGTCCTAAGGACATCCCACGCTTCAATTATCACCATTGTATTTCTAGGCGTTAAAGATGGCGGCGGTACCATATTTATCTCTTTCTGTCCCACTGTGCCCCTAAAATTTTCAAAATATCGCTCGTTATTCTAGTTTACGTCCCAAGAGCAACTCTCACAGCGAATTTCACGATTGTAGCTCTTGCCATTTGGTTTTGGCCGTTGTACCACATTTATCCCTTTTTACCCCACGATTCTAGCTCATTGCGTTTAGATTTGGCGGTGGTACCTTATTTATCCCTTTTTGTCTATTGTGCGGGTAATAGTACGAATTAACCAAATTTCATGATTCTAGCTTCAGCCGTTTGGCCTGGGCGATGATCAGTCAGCCAGTCACGGAACAATTTATATGTCGATACCTCCATTCTAAAACATGCTAAGTCGACTTATCATGTTTTTAGGCAAATTGCATTTTTAATTTTTAAATATTCCAAATTATATTCAGTCAAAATTTGGTGTGCATCCGTTAACCCAATCAAAAGTTATTCACAAAACAGTAAAGGTCATTCGATTTACATTATAAAGGAATTCCACACAAATTAAAAAAATGTATCAAACTTTGGTCGCCTCTCCTGAAAAACTACCCCTTTGCACTTGTAGATTGTAGGCTATATAAGTACATTTTGACCCCCCTCCTTTCGGTATTTGGAACAATAGAAAAAGTAATTGAAGTTACTTTCAAAATATGGTGTAGTACATCAAAATGGTTCAAGTTTTTCAGAAGTCAAACAATTTTGAATGAACATACCTTTTTGAAAAATAATTAACGTATATAACATTTTTAAGAAAGAATATGCGTGAAAATGACGATTTTTTAACGGGTGTAACTTACCTAATGGACATAAGGGATTTAAATCAATAAAAGACTCTTGTTCAATGGTACATAATTATATTATTTTATTATGTGTATGATTGTTCAATTCTATTCAGTAGTTATGCTGTAATTGATCTATTCAATAAATTTTAAAAGTTCTGCAAAAAAATGTTTGCTTTAGTGTTTTTAAACGGAGGCAACGGACAGATTGTATCAAACTTATAGGTGTCATCAAAAACTACCCTGAGATCATCACAATCTGAAAAAAAAAATCATATTTCAAATTTTAATTATAGTTCAAGGTTTTGGTTATATTATTTATACGTTTGTTAATAATTTCGTTGTTACACCATTAACCCTGTTGTGGAACAGTGTAATGGTGATTTCGATTCTGAAAGTATGTAGCTCTCGAATTAAAAATAGCTCCTAATTTAAAATTCCAAAATGTGCTATAAAAGTCCAGTTTTCGGTAAAAGGGCAAGGGAAATGTTTTGCAGAAAATATATCGGCATAACATAGTACATACATATGTTTGTGTTTTATTATTTATATGAATTACAATACAAGGTAAATTTATATTCTAATTTGAAGGTCCAGGGAGAGGTCGTGATGCAAAGACCATTTAGAAAAAGAGCATCACAACTCATAATTTTAAAATTTCTAAGTGCTCATACAAAAATATTCTGCTCTTCAAAATGTAAAGATTATTAATGGACATTTTTGATTTGTGGGGTAGGCAACTTTATTTCCGATTTTGAATTCTAACCTTCTTTTTCTAAATGAGCGATATGGCTAAATGTTTGCAGCGCAGATCAGAGCAACAGGTGGGAATCGAACCCACGACCCCCAAACTCATAGGCGAGCACGCTCCGATCTCCCCTTCTGCGGCGCTCAGTTTGGATTTTATTACACCGATCTGTTCAGAATAACTTTCTGAGACGATTAAACGATGTCTATCGGTCTGTACAATATCGTCATCTGAAATCCAAGTTGACGTAGCATCAAAAAAATCAAAATGAATTTTATGATTCATTAAAGTCTATCAGAGTAAACTACACATTCCTAACAAATTTTAGAGTTCAATGTCTAAAATTGACCATTTTACGAATGAAATTCAAAATGACGTAAAAACAAACAAGGTCATTAAAAAGCGGAAATATTCATAAAAGTGTTTTTTATATTCAGAATGTACGTTATAACTAATTGCACTAGATTTGTTATTTGATTTCGCCTTAATAGTCTGGAAATCCATAAATCTAGTCAAAAAAATCTAAAATTACTCTACCTTTTTTTTTTGTTTGATGTTTATTGTAATAAATATTATTAAATTGAACAATAATATAATTCTTCAATGTTAAGATATCAATTACATATTATTTTTTTTGCTAACAATTTATCAAATTATATTTTTACAATATTATTTGTATTTATGGGAAAGGTGACAAAACCCCTTGAACAATTTTAATTATTTTAGATCAAGCAATAAAAGATCGATACTTAAAGTATCAGCATAAGTATTGAATGTGAGTATGGACTGAATTTTGACAACGCACTTTGAAGTTTTCTGATATTAGGGCTAGCTTTTCTTTAACCAATTATATGCGGCTCATTTCATGAAGTGTAGATGTTGAGAAATCTCTTGGGAGATTGTATATTAGTTTGAGTATTTTGTTTTGGTAGATTTGAAGTCGTTTTAGATGACAGTCAGCTGCTTCGGACCAAACAGGGGATGCGTAAAATAGTTTTGCATGAAATATACTCAAACCTGAGTGTCTATTAATAAGCGGATACATGACTTTAGTAGTAATGTTAATTTTATGAATGATGTAGTTGATGTGTTCTTTGAAACTCAGCTTTTTATCAACGATCACACCTAAATATTTCACTGTATCTTCCTAGGGTATATTGTCATTACCAATTTTTATATTGGCCTGAGGTGTGAAACATGGCATTCTTTTCCGAGTAAAAAATATGGCTTTCGTTTTGCTGGAGTTGGTCATAATTTTCCATGTCTTAAAGTAATCAATTACTATATTAGCTGAACTTTCCAAGTTATTTATAATGTCGTTGGCTAGAGTGCTTGAGCTGAGTATGTCAGTGTCATCCGCAAAAATTGATGAGTTTGAACCCTCTGATATAGGGAAATCGTACGTAAAGATTTTGTAAAGGATAGGTGAGAGACATGAACCATGCGGTCAGCCTGCTGTTATGTAAAATTAGTCTACCTTTTTTTTTCTTTTCCTGAAAAAGCATCAGGGTACGATATGTATATATTTGCGATCAAAGTTCAACTAGCAAACACGGACCGTGTCTTGGAAAGTGTTTCTTTCTCCAATTTCATTTCACTGTGTAGTAGAATATGACATATCGGTTCATGATATACCCGTCATACAACGGTCCCTTCCGATTCGAATTCCAGCCGCTTTAGAAGTAACATTACTAAGCCAGTATGGCTGCTATTTCGAATATATGTATACTGTATTTTCCTTGAAATCACTTCGAACATCATCAATACCTGATCTATGGGCTAACCGGCGTTCAAGGTTCACGAGGGGCGCAAATTTTCTGAGAATACCTTAAATTCTGGTTTAGACGTCTGTATTGCAGTTTAGGGAAATTCCAAATGCATAAAACACTCCCATAATACCGTGCGATACAAGTTTTTGGTCATACATAATTCTGAAAGCTGACAAGAAACAAAACTGCATACTCAGTTTTTTTATTTTCTGCTCGAGTTCGCGTTTAAAAGGACATAAAAATTTTTAAGAATATAATTATTAATGTTTTTGTAATTTTTTTTAGAGTACTAATAAGACGATGTAGGTGCCAAATAAAAAGGTACATTTTGGGCTATCCAAATACTATTTTTGTTTTTAGAAACTGGAACTAAAAAGTTACAAAAATGGCCTTGCAAATTTTAGTCCTTCATTATTCTTTAATATCCGCGGTGGAAATATCAAAAAAAAAAATATTTTACGGATCTTACTGTTATCCGTATTCAAATTTTTGCATTGATTAGTTTGTTTTTTAGAACTATTTAATTATACAGACATTTCCATGAGCAATTCGTTTGTTTTTGTATCAAGCCTAAACGCCTGAAGCAATATTTTTGAAACTTGGTGGACATATATGCCAATACCTGGGAAGGAGCGTAGGCTACCTTGATTTTTCCGTTTTCCGCTAAGCGATTTTTGACCACCTAACCGCTAAGCATGAGTCGAATCACTTTAAAATTCGACTCCGGAAGACGGAGTCGAGTATTTTTAGCTCGACTCCACAGTCCTGGCTGAATCTTTGTATATATATATATACTGATATCTAATCACGACAAATATGTGCTTCTTTGTAATAACAGCACCTCCCAAGAAGTAAATTTAATACAAAATGTGCATACCTGAGGGGCGGAAAAATTCTCAAAAAAATGTGCATACCTAGAAGTGTCAAATATCGATAGATATATGATGATTAGCTGAATAGGTTTTTGATAAAATCCTGAAATCGAAAATTTCTGACGCAGGAGTTTATTCCACAAAACCGCAGAAATATATACGCAGGAAAAACCATTTTTAATTCTCGGACTGTAGTCAGTGTACTAGTGACCAAAACAATGTCCATTCTTTCAGTACAGTAAAAAGTCCCTTCAGAGCGACGAACCTACAAATTTGTGATCAGGGCAAATAACACATTTTTCTTACACTTTGAGGACATCTGTAAATGTTTTCAATATTCTGAAAGGATGACAAGAAAGGAATACTAGACGAGTTATTTTATGATCGGCCTGTGGTCAAATCGAAATGCAAAACGAACTTTTTCAACATTATTTATAATAAAAAATCCGAACTGGATGTGTTTAAGTTAGAATGTTTCTTTGAATTTCGTTTATGTCATTGATTTCTTTCGGTGCATATATTGGCCAATTTATCGGCCATACATACTCGTTAAAATCTGCCTACTCCTTATTACTACATCCCTGTAGTATTAGCTTTGCAGATTTTAACGAGTAACGATTCGTTTTCTTGGTCTTGACACTTGCTACGCCACCTCTCTCCATCTTGGACCGTCGCTCACACACACATCGCTCGTTTAAGTACATCTTGCTGTACATAATAAATTAAGGTAAATCTTCGTTACCAAACTTAGCAGCAAAAACAACAATAAACCTCAGGCAACTTGCCTAATATTAGAAAAAACTAAACATCGTGTTTTATTTCTATTTCTCCTACTCTTCTTATTTGCACTCGCGGCAACAACTCGTCGTTTGCTCCCCTACGCCCCCGCCGGCGTAAGCAGGATGGTTTCTGTGAATGTTTTTATACCGTCCACCATAGGATGAAGGGTATATTCATTTTGTCACTCCGTTTGTAACACCACTAAATATTGATCTGAGACTCCATAAAGTATATACATTATTAATCGTCGTATAATTCTAAGACGATTTAGCCATGCCCGTCTGTCCGTCCCTCCGTACGTCTGTTGTAATCACGTTACAATCTATAATACTTGAGCTGAAATTTGGTACATATACTTCTTATATCTGCAGGTATATTGGGATTGAAAATGGGCAATATCGGTCAATTTTTTGATATATCCCCCATACCAACTGATCGGGCTGGAAATTGGTAACTGGGGTTTATTTATACCCTGCATCTTTCACAAGAACAACGGTAGTCATGGACAATGTGTTACTATGGTTTATTTATATCCGGAACCTTACACATGAACAACGTTAGACATTGGTCCATGTTTTGATACAGCCCCCCTTATCAAGGTCCCTCTAACTGTTACTTCTTACCTCTACAAAAACCAAAAATTTCAACGAATTGGTCTGAAATTTGGTAATATGAGTTTATTCGCACACCCAGGAAAATAATTGGTTGGACTTCGATTGTAACAATAAAGATATTACTAGCAACAAAAAGTGTATTGCCTACACCGTCTGCCGGTTGTATTTATATATAATTAGTTGAAACAACTAAATCGATGGTTGTATCAATCGAATTAAGATTGTTTTTTCATTGAAACTCGGTTAGTTGTTGTAACCAATTTTAAATGTACATTATAGTACCATATGATCCAATTTTGGTTGTGACAACCAATGTTTTATTCTTGACAACAGCAATTATATCGATAGACCAAAGATTATTATTGCAACGAATAATTGGTTACTACAACAGAAAAAATATTAATAAATAATCGTTTACTGGTTATCCCAATCATTTCCCAAATTTAGAATATTTAAATGTATTTTGGAAGATACAACCGAAAGATTGGTTGCTGTTCTTTTGCTGATACATGACAAACAAAAAATAAAATTACTCGACATAAAAAAATCTTCAAAATTTTGTTCAAGAACGGTATAGGTAATCAAAAATAATTTCGTGTGGATAATTATGTGTGGAATGCATAATATGTGGTGCAAAAAAAAAATTAAAGCAACAATCATGAAATTGAAAGCACTGGGTTAAGCGATATTTGCATACAAGTTTTGTGTTTTTTTTTCGTGTACTAAACTGTGTGTCAAATATTTCCACATCTCATAATAGTGATGAATTTGTATTTGGTTTTTTATTCAATAAATAAAATACAAATTAATGAAAACAGTTTTTAATTAATTGTCGGTAGTATATGACTGACAAATTGTCAGAACAACAATTTTTTTAAAACAGTTGGATGTGGCAACTACAACAGATAATTTAAGCCAAAATTTTCGTAGTTGGCGCAACCAAATATGATTGTTGTCAGCATGGAAGCAGAACCAACCAAAATATTGGTTGTCCTGATGGAATCGCATGATAGTAGACAGGACTACCAAAATTCGGTTGGCAAATAATTCGGTTGAGGCAACCAAACTGTATTCTGTGTGCAGATATATTTTTGTGACCTATGCGATTACTTTAATATCAAGCTGGAATCAATGTTATAAGAGGGTGGCGGTATAAAAACCGGATTATGTTGAAATTCTCTCATTTCTACCAAAAGTCCTATAATATTTACATTTATCCATAGATTTTCTTCAACTGGACCTTGTTTTCTTCGTTACAAAAATTGGAACAAACAACTTGTTTGCGATTTTTGTCTATTTTTTAAGGTTTTTTCCGTGGCAACAAAAAAACGTGTTTTAAATAATTTTTTTCCTAAAAGTTGTAACGACAGTTACTAAACATCTGTTTCCACGTAAAAGTATCATTATTAATATTTTTAGTCCACGTAATTTCCTTTAAAGTAAGTCCAAAGTTTTTTTTAAAAAATTACCATATTAATTTTTTTAAACATTTTTTTCGTTATTAGGATACCATATTACACCAGAAAATGTTACGCACAGCCTTTTGAAAAAAGTTTTGTTGCACAGGGTATGAACGTCGTCTTAAAATTTCTGGCGGCCTAAACTTTTTTTGAGTGAACTATGCACCGCCTTCCTACTCCTATGCATGTGCACCAAATCGGATAGAAAATATGAACTTATTTTCAAATTTGGCCGTGGTTTTTCTTAAATTAAGAAACTTCTCAACGTTACCTCTGGAGGTAACATCTAAATCGGAAGCAGTTTTCTTCAATTTCAATAGGAATTAGTGTTGCCTTTTTTAAAAACCGCTTCTTACGAGTCCGGTTCCAGCGTAAACCGAGAGTTAGGTCCAGTTAGGCATGTGCGACCAACTGGAAATAAAAACCAGTAAGGAAAGGCAGAAAGTCGGGCGGGGCCGACTATATAATACCCTACACCTCCCTAACAATGCGATAAAGGTCATTGCGATAATAATTTGGAATAATTGGTAAGTCGGCAGCAACATATTATCTAATTCTGAGCCGATAATCGCTAAATTAAGCAATATTTGTTCCTAAATTGAGAAACATCTTTCCGGAAAATATTAATGATCGGAAGTAAAGTACAACTTCTATAGCGCTTTGATACCAAATCAGGAGGAAAAAATATATGAAGGTTATATATAAATCTGAACCGATTTTCCCTGAATACTCATTCATGTAAAAATACCTCTTTCTGTAGAATTTCGTACTGATCGAATATAAAAAATACAGTCTCTACAGCGCTTACATGTCAAATCGGTGGTAACATATATATGGGGGCTATATCTAAATCTGAACCTATTTTCTCCGAATTTGGCATTATTCCTTCGAGTAATAAGAAACCTCTTTCTGCCGAATTTCGCACTGATCGGATATAAAATACTGTTTCTACAGCATTTACATGTCAAATCGGGGGTAACATATATATGGGGGCTATATCTAAATCTGAACCTATTTTCTCCGAATGTGGCAGTATTCCTTCGAGTAATAAGAAACCTCTTTCTGGCGAATTTCGCACTGATCGGATATAAAATACAGTTTCTACAGCATTTACATGTCAAATCGGGAGTAACATATATATGGGGGCTATATCTAAACCTGAACCGATTTCCCTCAAATTTTGCAGTGTTAATTCACGTAATGAGAAACCTCTTTCTGCCGATTTTTTTACTGATCGGATATAAAATACAGTTTCTACAGCATTTACATGTCAAATCGGGAGTAACATATATATGGGGGCTATATCTAAACCTGAACCGATTTCCCTCAAATTTTGCAGTGTTAATTCACGTAATGAGAAACCTCTTTCTGCCGATTTTTTTACTGATCGGATATAAAATACAGTTTCTACAGCGCTTACATGTCAAATCGGGGGTAACATATATATGTGGGCTATATCTAAATCTCAACCGATTTCCCTCAAATTTGGTAGTATTAATTCATGTAATAAGAAACCTCTTTCTGCCGAATTTCGTACTGATCGGATTAAAAATACACTTTTTACAGCGCTTACATGTAAAATCGGGGGTAACATATATATGGGGGCTATATCTAAATCTGAACCGATTTTCCTCAAATTTGGCAGAATTAATTCATGTAATAAGAAACCTCTTTCTGCCAAATTTCACACTGATCGGTTATAAAATAAATTTTTTACGGCGTTTACATGTGAAATCGGGGATAACGTATATATGGGGGCTATATCTAAACCTGAACCGATTTCCCTCAAATTTTGCAGTGTTAATTCACGTAATGAGAAACCTCTTTCTGCCGATTTTTTTACTGATCGGATATAAAATACAGTTTCTACAGCGCTTACATGTCAAATCGGGGGTAACATATATATGTGGGCTATATCTAAATCTCAACCGATTTCCCTCAAATTTGGTAGTATTAATTCATGTAATAAGAAACCTCTTTCTGCCGAATTTCGTACTGATCGGATTAAAAATACACTGTTTACAGCGCTTACATGTAACATATATATGGGGGCTATATCTAAATCTGAACCGATTTTCCTCAAATTTGGCAGAATTAATTCATGTAATAAGAAACCTCTTTCTGCCAAATTTCACACTGATCGGTTATAAAATAAATTTTTTACGGCGTTTACATGTGAAATCGGGGATAACGTATATATGGGGGCTATATCTAAATCTGAACCGATTTCTTCCAAATTTAACAGTGGTCATTAATATAATAAGAGACCTCTTTCTGCTGAATTTCATACTGATCGGATATAAAATAAAGTTTTTACAGCGCTTACATATCAAATCGGGGCTAACATATATATGGGGGCTATATTAAAATCTGAACCGATTTTAACCAAATTATACAGGGATCGTCCTTGGGCCAAAAAAAAAAAGATATGTGTAAAGTTTCGTCAAGATCGGGTCATAATTGCGACCTGTACTTTGATTACAAGAATACATCTACAGACGGACATAGCTAAATCGACTCAGAAAGTGATTACAAGTCGATCGGTATAATAAACAATGGGTCTATCTCTTCTCCTTTTGGGTGTTACAAACAAATGCACAAAGTCATAATACCCTGTACCACAGTGTGGTGTAGGGTATAAAAACTGTAGCCGTAGTTTTTTTTCTTAGGAATCTCCTATTGACATTTACTTTTCATGTCAATTTAAGTTGCCAATTTTGTAATGGATCTCGATAAAATTTGCTACATAACATTGCATTTGTGCTGAAAAAGCGGGTTTTAAAAACTACGCATGTGGGTTCATATTTGATTATAACTCGAAAATGGTTTACCAGATGAGGTGAATACAAATATTAAATAAAACGAGAAACGTGTTTGCACGGATGTACGGTTATTTTTGGTTGTAGCAAAATCGTTCAAAATTAAAACGAAAGATGCAAAGTTTCAGTCAAATGTGTGAAAATGTGTCATCGTAAGATTAGGTTAGGTTGAAGAGAGGAGACGTATAAACGTCTCATGTGCTCTCCTTTTATATGTTCTTTTATACATCACGAGTTGCAGAAAATCGGTGCTAGACACGAATTTTCTCAGTATTTTCCAGTCATACCCTCTGAGATGAGTCAAGTCTGGCAATACGTCGGACCGGAAATATCGGGATCTTCCATTTGTAAAAGCCGGGCTGCGACTAAGTAAATGTTTCATCGTTTCGATGTTTTCCCTGCATGCCCTGCTTTCGTCGTTTTCTGCTAGTCATATGCGATGAAGATGTGTCCCATTAGAACACTAATTGTCTTACCAATCTTGATCTTGTTTAGTTTCTGAAAACTACTTGTTTTCTTCTTATTTGGGTCACCCCACAGAATCTTTACAGAAACTGCCGAATTGGCGACAAATCGAGTGGGAAAATGATGTCTTTATGGCTTAAATAAGCATATTTGAGGGCGACATATAACGGATTTTCCAACAAGAGGTATTATTTTGAATCACCCGGTATTTCGGTAGCTGTCACTTTAGAAGCTTTTATTCTTTGACATTTGACAAGCCATTACTAAAAATGGAACCGTGTATCGTTCAACAACGCATTGAAATTATTTAAATACGAAATATCTTCTTGACTGATGAGGCCCATTTCCACCTCGGTGGCTACGTCAACAAGCAAAATTGTCGCATCTGGGGCTCGGAAGACCCACGAGTTATTGTTGAGAAGCCTCTCCATCCCCAACGCGGGAGTGTTTGGCGCGGTTTATGGTCCGGCGGGGTCAGTGGACCATACTTTTTCGAAAATGAGGTTGGATCAACAGTTACGGTGAATGGATTGCGCTATCGAGAGACTATTAATGATTTTTTATGGTCGGAGTTGGATGGTATTGATCTTGACAACGTTTACTTTCAACAAGACGGCGCTACGTGCCACACAAGCAACGAAACCAGTGCTCTGTTATGGGAAATGTTTCCGGACCGTGTTATCTCTCGAAGGAAGAGGTGATCACAATTGGCCACCGAGATCTTGAGATTTAACTTGCGACTTCTTTCTTTTGGGGCCACGTGAAAGATAAGGTCTACGCCAACAGCCCAGCGTCGATTCAAGACCTCAAAGATAGAATTCGTGAGGTTATGGAGGACATAGGGCAGCCACTTTGCGATTTGGTTTAGGGAAATTTTATGAAAAGGATATGGTCCTGCAAGCGTGGTCGTGGTGGCCATTTGGCTGATGTTGTTTTTCATTATTAACGGCATACCTTCCACTTTATTATGAAATAAACATCCGATCGTTTATCTTAAAGAATGACATTTTTCTTTGAATACCAAAATAACAACTCTTGCTGGAAAACCCTTTACAATGGGATTATAACAAAATATGGATCGATGTGTTTTTTTTATGTCAAATACTTGTACATTTACATAACTTCGATAAATATGTATAAGGGCGCCCTCTGTAAGAAAGCGATGTGGTCAATTTTCGGCATACAGAATTTAAGTTAAGATGCAATACAAACTGCAATATTTCGGTCTAATCATCTGAAAAACGGCTTAATAAGCATATTTGAGAGCGACCTCTATATGGGGACTACAATCAAATATGAATCGATGTGGGTTATTGTTTTTGTGTTGCATTGGTGTAAAAATTAAATTTAATTTGCAATATTTCTGTGGAATTACTTAGAAAAAAATGATTTTTATGGTATAAAGAAACATATTTTGGGAGCATGGGGGAACGATGTGTATATATACTCGTATTAGAACAATAACCGATACCATTTTGTGTTTTACACACTGGAGTGGAGTTGAGCTGAAGATCAAAGGGTCTCCTTCTAAGTGAAGAAATGGATTTAAATACTCAAGGAAAAATGAAACGACCTTGAAACCCAACACAAATCATTGCATTACGTTTCACTTGTTCATTTTGAATTCTGAACGAGCTGCAACTATACAGGGTGGCTGATATGTATTGCAACCAACTTCAGGTTGCTATCATTTCTAAACCGCTAGTCTGATAGCTGACAGATTTATTTCAGTGACAGTTCATTTTATTGTTTACAAGCTTACAAAAGCATTTTGATCTATTGCATTCAGAAAAAAGTTATTCGTGATGGAATTCAAGCGTGATAGTGTGATTGCTTTATATTTGGGTGGAAAAACACAAGTGGCTATCGTTAGAGCCCTCCAGCATTTAAATGTGAATAAATCTTTTGTTTCTCGTACCATTGATCGTTACCGTGATACTGGCAGTGTTGCATCGCGTCCAAAAAGTGGACGAAAAAAACGGTGACAACACCATAAATTATCCGAAAAGTGAAGGCCAGATTTGATCGAAATCCATGCCGCAGTGGTAGAAAAATTGCTCGTGAGCTGAACATATCGCGAGAGCGAATACAACACATATTTAAAAATGAGCTTGGACTAAAGCCATTGAAGTTCCAAAAAGTGCAAGAGCTCACCGATGCACAAAAAAGTTAGACTGGAAAGAGCCAAGGAGTTGCTTCGCTAGCACGAAAGTGGCCAGTTACCGAATTTGGTTTTCTCCGATGAGAAGCCATTCCAAATTGAGCAGGTTTTGAACAAACAAAATGATCGGGTTTATTGCCAAAGAGGTCAGCTGAAAATGTACACCTTCGATTGGCCACCAGAACTCAAGCGCCGCCGATGGTAATGGTGTGGGCCGCTCCCCGCTCGTATTCATCGACCATGGGGTCAAAATAAATGCCGAATATTATCGGGAAAATGTCCTAAAGACAGTATTGAAGCCCTGGGCAGACAAACATTTCGGCCGCAGACCATGGACATTCCAACAGGACTCAGCACCATCGCACTCAGCACGCGTCAACCAAGAATGGCTTAAAAAGGAGGTTCCTCGCTTTATTTCTACCGCACAATGGCCACCAAGATCTCCGGATCTCAATCCGTTGGACTTTTGCGCCTGGGGTATTTTTGAGAGTAAGGTTCGCACTAAAAAATACCAAAGTATCGATCATCTCAAGACGGCGCTTCGCCGGAAATGGGCCAAAATATCACAGAGCCACTTTCGCGGAGCGTGTGATGACTTTGTCGGCCGTTTGAAGGCTATAATTCGTGCCAAAGTTGGCCAATTCGAACAAATCTAAACTGTTTCTAAAATTTTATGTTATTTCCGAAATTTTTTGCTTTTGAACAATAAAATTTAAAAAATATAGCGCTTTACTTTGTTGCATTACATATCAGCCACCCTGTAAGCATTTGTTGTGTGAAATTTGGTCAATGCAGCACTATTGTTACGGACAATATAGTGCCTTCAACAGAGGGACGGACGGACATGGCTAAATTATCTTGAAATTGGTGGCATGGACATTATGTCCCTGGACGTTATGAAACTAAAAAAAGTATTATACTGCCTATGGATTTTATGGCACTTTCAAAAATGTCACAACGTCCATGGGCCTTATGACACTGGCGCCGCGAAGCCGGCTTTGGTCACACCTCAGAGGATAACATCTTTAATCCCGGCCACATAGAAGCACTTTGGTCCGCGTAGCCATCTTTGGTCATACCCCAGAAGAAGGCCGGTCACGTAGAAACACTTGAGTCCGCGTAGCCGGCTTTGGATATATTTTGATAATTGAAAGTCGTCTTCGAAGATAATTTACTGGGTGAAAGGTCTATTCCAAGCCCATTATATCTATGGACGTAGTGACACTTTTGAAAGTACCGTATTGTCCATTGGCCTTATGACACTTTTTATAGTGTCATAAGGTCCATGGACATTATGACCCTGGACGTTTTGACATCCCACCTTAAAATTTTACGACGATCGAGAATACTTATACTTTATAGGATCTCGGATCAATATTTCAAGATGTTGAGAACGGAATGACAAACGTAGTACACTCTCATTCTAAGGCAACAGGGAAAAATTATTAAAACTGAATTACTTAATAAAGGGTCCGCCAAATAACTTTTTTTTTGAAAACATCGCACAAAACATCGAGTGTAGCATCGGCTGTGTGGCACGTACCGCCTTCCTGTTGAAACCAAATGTTGCCAATATCCTCCTCTTAAATTTTTGTGAACAAAAATTAAACATGGCCCAATAACGATCGCCATTGACTGTAACGGCCACTCCTTGCTCATTTTCGAAGAAAAATGGCCCAATTATGCCTCTGGACCAAAATCCGCACCAAACAGTGACTCGTTTTGGGCGTATCGGCTTTTCAATGTATGCGTGCGGGTTTTCTGCGCCCCAAATGCGACAATTTTGCTTGTTTACATACCCGCCAAGATCAAAATAAGCTTCATCTGAAAAGATGTTTTTTTTTTTGGCAAAATCGGCATTTTCTGTAAGTCGATCGCAGGCCCACTTGTTCAAGCGTATACACAACCATATTCGTTCTGCCGAAGGATAAAACTAATTATCTGTCAAACCAGACATGAGCTAAGTGTTACCATTCACGAAATAAGCACTAGTTGAAAAAAAACGTTAGATAGCGGACCCTTTATGTTTCTAAATTGTATATCCTGCTTAACACATCTTGCCTAACCATTGTTTTTGTAAAATGTTCGTATTTTTAGATATTGCACTGATTCTGCCGCAAGGACTTTATTAATAAAATTTAAATAATTAATTAACCATATGTACTTTGTGAAATAAAAGCCGTTCATTCACACTGGAATTTAAAGAAGCTGAGCTGTCATGGGAACAATTGAGTGGAGCAGGTAATGAGGTCACCATCACTATTGAATATAGTAAAAACTGATCAGAGTATTCCCGTGTCTTCTCTTATAATTTTAAATATAGAACTTATTTGAATTTCTGTAGTTAGTCAGATTTTTGTAATATTGAAGTTAGTTATTACGAATAATTGTCAGTATCTTTGGTCAGACATAGTGTTAATACTTACTGAGTGTAAATCCATTTAAGATGATCGTTTTCAAATTTCTTGGAAAATTGCGGTGGTTTATCAATAACTTTATAAATCTATTCGCAAAATTCGTCCAGAAAGACAGCTGCAGATCAGGATTTTTAGAAAATAAATCTAGAAAGAAATCTAAACCAAATTCTTCTTTGTAACTCCGAAAGTAGTGTACATTTAAAGTAGATATATTTGTTGGTAAGCCTTTAGTGAGAGTCATATTTACTCCGCCACCGATATAGAGAGTTAGTTTACTTAATGAGGAATGCTTTAGAAGATCAATGAAACAAGACCAGTGTGTTGGGTCGTATATACTTGTGGTTAACTCTCGTAGATGATTTAACTGCAGCAGTGCATCCAATGACACTTGAGTTAGTGGCTCCAAATGAAGTGTCTCCAAATTTTTGCATAACGACAGAGACTTCATACATTCCGTATTAGTACAACTTTTGTGTGATTGATACCATTTCAGATTTTTCAAATTTTCATTTCTATCATAAGCCGATCGAAATTTACACATATCAATCCTTTCAATCTTTAATTTTCGTATTGTGGGTGAAATTTTGAAATCTTTAAATTCTCCTTCGTAACTCGTACCAATTGAACTAAATTCTGTTAGTTTGGCGTCTTGTAGTATCTGTTTCAAGTTGATGTAGCTCAAACCTTGGCAGAATTCCAACTTTAATTCATTTAATTTTGGTGGTACAAAGAAATATGTAATTTTTTTGAAATTTGTTACGGATATTAATAGTTTTTTCAGTTCTTGACAATGTATGACAAATATCGACCACATAAAATTTTCTATTTCATCAGTTATTCGAATGGATAGTGTTGTAAGACTTTTAAAAGTTGACAGAAACTCTAGATATTTATTTGACCAATTTGAAGGATCAAATGTTGTGTAGATCCCTAGTTCATTTAACTCGGGGTTTGTTAAAGTGGCTTGCTCAGTTTCACTATTACCATAATCCTCATCAGGTTCCAGTTGGGCGGAAAGTTTTAATGCCTCCAGTTTCGAGGCAAGTTGGCAAAATTGTTTATATTTTATTTTGTTTTCACTCATACCCCAACGCAGGCGTTTTAACTTCTTCATTTGAAGCAGAGCATTCACAGTTTCTGATTTGACGAATGAATCCATAATATATTCGCATATCTCTAGACTCTCCAAATGTTCCAGGTTTTTAGTTATGATCCGAATAAATTCGTTTATATGAAACTCATCAACCTGTGTCCAAGTGATATTGAGGCTGATTAGATTTTTAAATAGTTTTGTGTCAAAGAAGTTATCGGAAATTACTATTTTCACATTTTCTGCATAAAATTCCATAAAATGCCGCAGTGTTTCTTCATCTGTGAGTAAGACTCGATCCAAATGCGTTTCATTTGATACAGCAAAACCTCCTCCCAACGCTTTACGAATTTCAAGCGTTCTATAATTCACTTTCCATATGTGGTTTTCGAAAACATTCCTCAGTCGGTCACTTTCACGCGCTAGACACAATTGTTTCTCAAAATTTAATTGTTTGAAAAGACGTATACGTTTATCTTCGCCAGCCATTGCAGTATTTTTTTTTGCCTTTGTTCACATACACATAAATTTTTATTTATTGTTTATTTTTTTATCTTTTGCTTTGGCGATTTGATTATCGAGGTAAGAACGTTCGTTGTTTCTCTGTCGACGTGTACAACAATACTGATCGAGTGAGAAAGACAGTCAGTGGCGCATCGAAGCATATACAAATTGCCGACAACTGAGAGCAGTGAGCAGTGTTGCCGCTGGAAAATTTTTTTTTGCCCAAAATTTTCCCACAAATCGCCCAAAATCAACTTTATCTGACCAAAAATAAACAAGTAAAAGTGCTAAGTTTGGCCATGCCGAATCGTATATACCCTCCACCATGTATTGCATTCAATTCTATCTAGAACCAGTAAGGAAAGGCAGAAAGTCGGGCGGGGCCGACTATATAATACCCTACACCTCCCTAAAAATGCGATAAGGGTTATTGCGATAATAATTTGGAATAATTGGTAAATGGGTAAGAACATATATATGCGGATATATCTAATTCTGAACCGATAATCGCTAAATTAAGCAATATTCGTTCCTAAATTGAGAAACATCTTTCTGGAGAATTTTGTAATGATCGGAAGTAAAGTACAACTTCTATAGCGCTTTGTAACCAAATCAGGAGGGACATATAGTAGTAGTAGTAGTAGTAGTAGTAGTATTCTTTATTTTTTGAATAATAAAAATACATAAAGGCTATGACACTGGCACATTCGCCGTCTGTCATTTGACCAACAATTGTGTATGGATTAGTTAAAGTACATTCGATCTTATACTGATTTACATATTTCACTCTTAATTACAAATATTCAGAAATTATATAGTTTCTATAATTCATTGCATTTATTATATAATAGCTCAAATTGGTCCAGGACCCATAACATTCTCCATTTAATAAGGAGATCAGCTCATTTTCATCTACGTTAGATTTGCCCATATATCTGATCCTGAATTCTCTTAGAATTGGGCATCTTGCCATGAAATGAAACAATGTTTCATCTTCTTCTGTGTTACACAGAGTGCATCTTTTATCGTTTTCAGTTCGGAAGTTATTGGATTTTAGTCCCAACAAATCGCAGCGAGCTTTGAAAATTATAGATATTGTGCGTTGATCATATGATTCGCGCACATAGTTCTTTCCAACATTATAGTTTAAATTCTTGTAGAAACGTGATTCGCTATTTTTTGCTCGGTTTATCATTTTCTGTCTGTTACTGTGCTTTAGTTCTTCCAACAATTTTATTCGTTTGTAAAGCCAAATCGATTCAATTGTATCTGCTTCGAACTTTATATTAAACTCTCTTCCGATTTCGTTTGTATTCTTCGCCCAAAATATGTTTTTAGTTAATATTTGTCGAGAGAGTTGATGTGGTAATCTGTTTTGGTTCATTTTAAACAGTGTTTTAAAAATGTAGTTCATGTGTAATTCTAAACTGTAGAAGTGGCTCTCCTCTGCATCGGTTTCTAAATGTATAGCATAGTTGGGTGTAAAATCTGGCAATTTTAATATTCGTTTTATGAAGTATCGTTGTAACTTGTCTACTAATTCAAAATGTTCATATCCCCATACTTGTGCTCCATATGTTTGGATGGATCTACAGACGGCTTGGTATAACTTCCATTTTGATGATAATGCCATTTTATTTTTATTAAGAAACATATCCCACGTTGTGTTTATGCTACACTTAGCCATACTATTTCTTTTCTCGACATGCTTAGAAAAGGATAGTTTTGAGGACATTATTACACCGAGATAGCAATATTCATTCACTACCTTTATTGTGGTTTGATTATATTTCCAGCATTCCCGGTTTGATAGTTTGCCTCCTTTTCTAAAAACTAGCATTTGTGACTTATCCATGTTGAGGGACATATATATGGAGCTTATATATAAATCTGAATCGATTTTCCCTGAATACTCATTCATGTAAAATAGAAACCTCTTTCTGCCGAATTTCGTACTGATTGGATATAAAATACAGTTTCTACAGCGCTTACATGTCAAATCGGGTGCAACATATATATGGGGGCTATATATAAATCTGAACCGATTTCCCCCAAATTTTGTATTGTATCTAAGTGTATCACGAGACTACTCTCTGTCAATTTTTGTACAAATCGGTTACAAAATGTTGCTTATACAGTGCATATATGCCAAATCGGAGGTACATATATATGGGAGCTATATGTAAATCTGAACCGATTTTAACCAAATTCAATAGGGATCGTCCTTAGGCCTAAAAAAGATATGTGCAAAGTTTCGTTGAGATCGGACCATAATTGCGACCTGTACTTTGATTACAAGAATACGTCTACAGACAGACGGACAGACAGACGGACATAGCTAAATCGACTCAGAAAGTGATTACAAGTCGATCGGTATAATAAACAATGGGTCTATATCTTATCCTTTTGGGTGTTACAAACAAATGCACAAAGTCATAATACCCTGTACCACAGTGTGGTGTAGGGTATAAAAATCTGGTGAAAATCATGGAACGATATTTATACCCTACACCACACTGTGGTACAGGGTATTATGACTTTGGCATTTGTTTGTAACGCCCAAAAAGAGAAGAAATAGAACCATAGTTTATTATACCGATCGTCATAGAATCAATTTTTGAGTCGATTTAGTCATGTCCGTCTGTCCATGTATTCTTGTAATCAAAGTGCAGGTCGTATTTATGGTCCGATTGTGATGAAATTTACCACAGTGCTCTTTTTTGGAACAAGGACGATCCCTATTGAAATTGGTCAAAATCGGTTCAGATTTAGATATAGTCCCCATATATATGTTTCACCCGATTTGACATGTTAGCGCTATAGAAACCATATTTTAAATCCGATCTGTATGAAATTGGGCAGAGAGAGTTTTATTGTTACGTGAATGAAGACTACCAAATTCGGAAAAAATCCGTTCAGATTTAGATATAGCCCCCATATATATGTTTCAACCAATTTTACATATAAGCGCTGTACAAACCGTATTATATATCCGATCGTATTATATATTTTTTTTGTTCCTTTTCTAACTTAGTACAATTTATTATACTCGTATACAGAAAAAAGGATATTATAAAACATAAACGATATATGTATAGTTACTTAAGAATTCAGGCTTTTTAATTATACTTGTATTAAATATTTTAATAATATTAACAAAAAATACTTTAATTCAGTCTTTATTTTTTGTAATCTTTTTTCACAATTCAATATTTTTGTGATCATTTTTGTCTGATCACACATAGTGGGGATTATTATTTTTTTATCATTTCTTTACATAGCATTATGTTGTTAACAGTATTTATTTCTTATTTGTTAAACAATTATGTTTTTATTAAAGAAAGGTCCACTAGAAAAATTACGTTCAGCGGCGGCGGAACTATGTGGTAGTGATAATAAATATAAAATGAATTACGAAAATTTTTTTATTTAACCCGCTTTGTACAGATGCAGCTTTTCCCCAAAAAGGGTAAATTGTTAAATTAGAGGAAAGGTTAGTGTCGAGGCCACTGTCAACAAGCTTATTACATAACAAGTGGCAGTATTGATAAATCTTCACTAGAAAGCACGATTTCGGGGGTTATCGTATTAGACAGCTTTACATTTTAAAATCGATTCTCTCTGATTTGTATGGCAGCAGATTCTTTCCTCCGTCCGAACTGAAGGATTTCGATGGTAAGGTCTTCTGTTGACTGTCCCATGCTCGGCAAAATTCTTAACAAGTCTCGTTAAGGTCCATCTGCTCGGAAGATTGTCGCCAAACGTGCGCCTATACTCTCTTTGAACCGAAACTACGGACTCCAGTGCGTGATAGCGGCGGACAATCCAAATTCTTGTTTCAGTGTCCCAGTTATCCATTTTTGTTAAATCTAACAAACTATCTTCATAATAAAAAAAATTTACCAGATTCATTAAATATAAAAAAAGTTATTTGGGTTTCTTAATGTGCGATATTCATCAGCCACCCTGTATTTGACTTATGGTGATTTCGATTCAGAAAAAAATATTGCCCGTATACGCGATTTAGTATTTTACATTTAGTATTTGAACCATAATTTTTCTAATTAAAGGGAATTACGAGGGCTACATATGCTGCAATTATCACTTTCACGTATAATCTTTGGTTTAGTGACAGTTGTTTACAAAAAACACTTTCCTTGTATTATTGTATATTTTTCCGTTTTTAAATTAAGTTTTTGCTTATATTGAATTCGCCATATGTGAGAGAGTCATATAAGAGACATTGTACTTGCATTTTATTTTATGAGGATTGATGTCAGACATTATAAAATTATAGAGAGGACGAGGTTTTATGGCCGTTCGTATCCTTTCATAAAACATTATATGCAATGTGAGAGCTATATTGGATGAGATCCGCACAGGTAGAGGGTCTTTCAACAATATTTGTGGTTTTTTTATTTATGAGGTTTCCATTCAGTTACGCCTTTTAGTAAAATTATATGTACGCAATACAAAGTAGTACGCGGCAGTCTTAAAATATTGGGTTTCTACGTTCGAAGCAAACTATTTGTCAGCTACAGGCCCTGCAACTTATGTACCTTAAACCCGGAATTTATGAATGAAATTTCTTATCACTAAATTAGTGTAATTCAGCGCCTTAAAGAGATAAGTCGATTTTCTGAAAAATATTATAATGTAATATTTCGAAGTATGAGTAAAAGGCAAAGAACTTTTCAATGCGTAAATGATCCCGACAATTTCTGCTACATTTGCGGATAATATGTAATTAAAAAATCGACGTGCGTTTAGTAAAATAATAGAAGAAATATATGTGTAATATTTTGCTATACGAGTTAAAAATATGAACGAACCGTGGACACCTAGAATTTTGTGTAATTCGTGCCATGCAAATCTTACTCGATGGACTAGAATGCGGTAAGTACTTTAAAATTAATGTATAACAATGTTTTGTGGAATAAATCGTTTTAATTTGGAATGCCAATGATTTGGAGACAACCATTCATTCACGATACGGACTGCTATTTTTGTCCAAGTTAATAGATTGGAGTAGGAAGTGTCCAAGTATAGCTAACAGCCTAATAACGGAAACATCATCAAGTTCAACTGAGTACTCTACTCTGAGCGATTCAAGTTTGATTCAGAAGTCATCGCTTTTAACTCAGATTCAACTCATTGATCTAGTGAGAGATTTGGAACTGACCAAAGATAAGGCAGAACTATGTAATTTAAACATGTAAAAGCGTTAAGTTCGGTCATACCGAATCTTATATACCCTCCACCATGGATAGCATATGACCTCACAAAATAACTCAAACCTAAAGAAAAAAATAACACCGAAACACAAAAAATATACTGTAGCGTGATATATATGTGCAATATTTTGGTACACGAGTTAAAAATATGAACGAACCGTGGACACCTGGTAGTTTGTGTAATTCGTCTCATGTAAATCTTAATCGATAGAGAAGTGGAAGCATGCGGTAAGTACTTCACATTTAATGTATTACAATGTTTTGTGGAATAAAACGTTTTAATTTTAGACATCACGTGTAATTTGGAATACCAATGACTCGGAGACAACCATTCATTCACGATACGGACTGCTATTTTTGTCTAAGTAAACAGATTGGAGTAGGAAGGAGCATTCGCTGGAATTACGCTGAAGTAAAATCTGTCACTTTGCCCGTTGACATTCGAAAACAATACCAATTCCCAAGTGTCCAAGTGTCCAAGTATAGCTAACAGCCTAATTACGGAAACATCATCAATTTCAACTTAGTACTCAACTCTGAGCGTTTCAAGTTTGAGTCAGAAGTCATCGCTTTTAACTCAGTGTCAACTCAATGATCTAGTGAGAGATTTGGAACTGACCAAAGATAAGGCAGAACTACTTGCATCTCGGATGAAACAGTACAATATTTTGACCCCAGATGTTAACATATCATATTATAGAGTCCGTGATATACCTTACAAACAATTTTATACAACTGTGGATAACATATGCTTTTGCAAGGACATTCCCGGAATGTTCGAGGAACTTAATCAAACATACAATTCATTAGAGAAACCGATTCCGAAATCTACAAACGTCAGCAAAGAACTCACAATTGCTTTTAATGAAACTTGTACATGTAAATAAACTCAAATGTACATAATATAAATAAAAGTAACAAATAAAATTGCTATTTAAACAGAAATTAAAAAAAAGAATTTTGAAATTCTCTTAATTCTACCAAAAGGGCTATAATTTCTACATTTATCCATAGATTTTTTTCAAATATGCATTATTTTCTTCGCTATGATGCAAAATTTTAAAAAATAAAATTATATTTTTTGGATTTTTTTTTCTATTTTTAACACTATGTGTAACACATCGAAGGAGTGACCAAAGTATGTTCGGCGGAAATCCATTTTGGGATATTTTATGTCATTTGAGCAATGTCCGTCCGTCTGTCTGTCTGCTGGCTGGTGCGCACGATAACTCTCGAAAGGAGTAACGGATTAACTTCAAATTTGGTATGGAATATTTTCGTCTATCTCAGGCTAAGTTCGAAGATGGGCCATTTTGGTCCTCTCCTTCTAGTACCTTCCTGACAAAGGTTTAAAATGTAGTGGAATATTAATTCTCTAATAACTTCTATACTATTTATCCGAATCCTCTGTTATTCCACACATAGTAATAGATTATTTGTCGCTATCAACTTGAGAAAAGTTAACAGCTTATAACAATAATACCAGTGTATAAAAATGCTTGAAATTTTGTACAGTGTACAATTTTTATAGTGCCTATAGATCAGTGAAAAATGGGCTTTATTGCTACGCCCCTTTTGGTACCTCCCACACAAAGATACAATTTTGCACCAAAAGTTAGCAGCTTACAACATGAATAATTGAAATTTTGTGCAGAGTAATGCTTTTATAGTGCCTATAGCCACGTAAAAAATGGGCGTTATCACCACGCCCCTTTTTGTACCTCCCTCACAAAATGGTCAAATTATACCACAATTTAATATCTCAACGTTAATATACCAGTCCATATAAACGGTTACAATTCGGCACAGTGCAATCAATGTATTTAAAGTATCTACTGTTCAGCGCAAAATAGGTGTATTTGTTAAACCCCTTCTGGTACCTCCCACACAAATGGACAGAATAATTCGTGGAATATTCAATATTACATTACTCACAAAGTGAGGGTATCCCTTAGTCGGTTTACCCGACTGAAAATTTCTTACTTGTTTTTGATTTAAAAAAAATGTGAACAGAATGTTTATTTTTGCTCTGGCTCCTTAACGGTATTTTGGATCGGGAATCGTCCTAAAATATTGTTCATGGGTGTCAAGGTCGTAGGTCGACTGGAAAGTGTTTTTTTATTTAAAAAACAAATGACAGTAAAAATTAAAAACAATGAAAAACAAATGACAGATCATGACGTATTACAAATGGTCGAAACGTCGCCTCAAAATCATATCATCCCTACTGGAAAACCCATTAGTTACAGTCTCGCAAATCAAACCAGTTATAAATGTTTTTCTGCAAAATGCAAATTATGTCTAAAATGTATATTAACAATAGTTTAAAAACCCCAAAATACTTGGAATTAGGAAACAAACGAGCTCAACATGTATAAAAACTGACATCAGAATATATTATTCTCCAATGGGAATTTAATAATAAAAAAACCAGTAAGGAAAGGTTAAAGTCGGGCGGGGCCGACTATACAATACCCTACACCACCTCGGCAATGTACATTAAGAATTTCTTTTTGAATAGTTGGAATAATTAGTTTCCTTTCTGTTACGAAAGTATTTAGTTCCCCCGCCACATCAAGGCTTATTCCAAAGAGGAGTTTAATATAATGTGTGGAATTAAAAATTGAACTAATAATAATATTTCACATATTTGCATTTACTGTGGTTATTATTAGCCTTAACACAATCAATAGTCCGATTTTTGGTCGCACACAATATAAGTAATATATGCAGGGTATGTTAGGTAGGTACTACCTTGGAATAATTGGTACTACCTTGGAACAATTGGTTTAAGTAATGTTTTAATTTTCATTTCCGCTGAAGCCTTTCAGTTCTCTAAAATAGCGCTTATATAAAAAAATTAGGAACATCTTTCTGGAAAATTTTGATCGGAAGTAAAGTACAACTTATATAGCGCTTTGTTACCAAATCAGGAGGAACATATAAAGGGTCCGCCAGATAACTTTTTTTTTGAAAATGGTATAAAAAAACTACTGACAACGCATTGGATGGTCAATTGGCTTTAACTCCTGAACCAATTGGACTTTGTATGGCGTCATACTAAGGTCTTTATGCAAAATTCGTCTCAATGATGTCTCCGAAATGTTCAATTGTTGAGAACGACGGTGAATTGATGTTGATGGCGCTTCACGCACACTTTCTGCCACAGCAGCAATATTCTCGGGTGTACTCACTGTTTTTGGCTTTTCACGCTTTGGTTTATCGATGAGGATGCCAGTTTCCTTCACTTTTTTCACAAGATAACGAACATACGGAGCTGACGGTGCTTTTCTTCTTCCAAAATCCGTACGCAATTTTCGCACACATTCTGCAACATTACCATGATTTTCAAAGTAATGTCGCAATATTAACATATATATGGGGCTATATCTAAATCTGAACCGATTTCCCTCAAATTTGGCAGTGTTAATTCACGTAATGAGAAACCTCTTTCTGCCAATTTTTTTACTGATCGGATATAAAATAACATTTTTACAGCGCTTATATGTCAAGTCGGGGTAATGTATATATGGGGGCTATATCTAAATCTGAACCGATTTCTTCCAAATTTAACAGATTTCATTCATGTAATAAGAAACCTATTCCTGCCGAATTTCATACTGATCGGATATAAAATAAAGTTTTTACAGCGCTTACATGTCAAATCGGGGCTAACATATATATGGGGGCTATATCTAAATCTGAACCGATTTTAACCAAATTCAATAGGGATCGTCCTTGGGCCAAAAAAAAAAAAAGATATGTGTAAAGTTTCGTCGAGATCGGACCATAATTGCGACTTGTACTTTGATTACAAGAATACAGGCACAGACGGACAGACAGACAGACGGACAGACGGACAGACAGACAGACAGACAGACGGACAGACGGACATAGCTAAATCGACTCAGAAAGTGATTCTAAGTCGATCGGTATAATAAACGATGGGTCTATTTCTTCTCCTTTTGAGTGTTACAAACAAATGCACAAAGTTATAATACCCTGTACCACAGTATGGTGTAGGGTATAAAAAATATTTTGCATATAGACAGAAACGTAAATACGGCATAAAATTCTTAAGGGAATAATTCTCAAAAATATATATATTTCGATGATTTTTTATTAAAGTTATTTATTTTGATATTGGAAATAATAATAAAACGCAACATGTGGAAATTTCTAATGGAAAATCCCTCAATTCCCAAAAAATACATCAAAAATCCCCAAAAATGGGATTTGTTTACTATTAGTCCTATATCTTCGATATGAAAAGCCGCGCTCGGGATTCCCTTTGCAGCCGATTTTGTTATACCCTAATACAAATAAATCAAAAAATAAATTTAACAATTTAGCTTTGCGATTGGAGAAAATCGATCAAACTTTTGAAATTTATGTAAAACCAGTAAGGAAAGGCAGAAAGTCGGGCGGGCCGACTATATAATACCCTACACCTCCCTAACAATGCGATAAGGGTCATTGCCATAATAATTTGGAATAATTGGTAAATGGGTAGAAACATATTATCTAATTCTGAAACGATAATCGCTAAATTAAGCACTATTCGTTCTTAAATTGAGCAACATCTTTCTGGAAAATTTGATGAAAATTAATGATCGGAAGTAAAATACAACTTCTATAGCGGTTTGATACCAAATCAGGAGGAACATATATATGGAGGTTATAAATAAATCTGAACCAATTTTCCCTGAATACTCATTCATGTAAAAAAAACCTCTTTCTGTCGAATTTCGTACTGATCGGATATAATATACAGTCTCTACAGCGCTTACATGTCACATCGGGGGTAACATATATATGTGAGCTATATCTAAATCTAAACCGAGTTTCTCCGAATTTAGCAGTATTCCTTCATGTAATAAGAAACCTCTTTCTGCCGACTTTCGCACTGATCGGATATAAAATAACATTTTTACAGCGCTTACATGTCAAATCGGGGGTAACGTATATATGGGGGCTATATCTAAATCTGAACCGATTTCTTCCAAATTTAACAGTGTTCATTCATATAATAAGAAACTTCTTTCTGCCGAATTTCATACTGATCGGATATAAAATAAAGTTTTTACAGCGCTTACATGTCAAATCGGGGCTAACATATATATGGGGGCTATATCTAAATCTGAACCGAATTTAACCGGACCATAATTGCGACCTGTACTTTGATTGCAAGAATATATGCACAGACGGACAGACAGACAGACGGACAGACAGACAGACGGACATAGCTAAATCAACTCAGAAAGTGATTCTAAGTCGATCGGTATAATAAACGATGGGTCTATTTCTTCTCCTTTTGGGTGTTACAAACAAATGCACAAAGTTATAATACCCTGTACCACAGTGTGGTGTAGGGTATAAAAAGGTCCAAAGCGGAGAAGGGTGGCAACCACACCAAGTAAAATTTTGGCTTCGGATTTTCTCTAACAGATTCTGTGAAACGTCTCCTTTAAAATGAGTATTAATTTGATATACTTTGTGTAACAAACTTTTTCTACAAGACCTAAATACGAATTGGACTTTTTTCGCCAAAAAATCTCTAAAAATAAAATTTTTTCAAAAATTTGACTTAATAGGGCCATAACTTTCTTATTTCTTGACTTATCTTATGGGTTATTTTTATTGTAAATTTTATTGGCAATCTATAAAAAAACAAGCGAAGAACATCGGTAAACTTTTGACCGAGATATTGGCTAAACTCCAAGCAAAGTCGGCGAAAAAATGAAAAATTCAAATTTAAAATCCACATATCTCGGAAACTATTCAAGATATCTTCAAGCTATAAAATGTTTTATAAATGATTCGAACTTAAACTTTCTAACATCTCTTGTACACACACCTAATTTCATCGCCATACGATAAGTGGTTTTGAAATGGCAGAATAATGTCCATTTTAGCCCACTATGCATTGTAGGATACTTTGGTACTTCTGAGAAGTTCGAAGATTGACCACATTGGTCCACTCCTAGTACAGGGTGGAGCGCGGTAATTGCTTATTTGGGAATGAAATAAAAAGCTATGAACCTTAGAACTACAGCCTGTATTGCAAAAAAGCTAATTCCCGCGCTTCACCCTGTACACTGATAGAAAAAGCTTCGTCATTCGTCAAAAGTCAGCTAACGTACGGATAATCCTATTGATGAACTTGTTCGTCGCCCTGACGAATCTCTGTTTAAGTATACTAGAACAAGAATTATTTAGTGAAATAAAAAAACCCCACAGAGTGATAACATATCATCCGTAGAATTTTCTTTTTTAGTCTTGAAAACTTAGTCGGTTTGTTAGACAATCCTTCATAAGTGCATTTTTCGGGAAGATTTTTTTATTTTTAATTTTTCTACAAAATTTGAAAATTTAATTTTTTTATAAAATTTCTAGGAAAATTAAATTTTTGAAATTTTTTTGCAAATATTTCTGATTCCAAATTATTGAAATTTTGTTTTTTTTTGAAAATTTTGCTCAAATTGCATTTTTCTACAAAAATCTTTGAAATTGTATTTCTCTAATGATTTTGCTAAAATTATATTTTTCCGTTAATTTAAATGTTATCTATCAAAAAATATGATCCAAATATTATAGGTAACTTTCATGAAAATTGGAATTTTAGAATAAAAATTTAGCATACAAAAATTGTTTTGGTTTCATAAAATAGTACACCTCAATCTATATAAATACATTTTGGGTCTCGGACACCAAAAAAAAAATTTGTTGCATTGTGTAATTAAACTCCCATTTATATTTTATTATAGTGACGAACATTTTAATTTTATAAAGAAACTTCGTTGAAATTGTATTTTATGGAAAATTTTGTGGAAATTGTACTTTTCTTGAAAATCACGTAGAATTTTCTTTTTTATTCTTGAAAACTTAGTCGTTTTTTAGACAATCCTTCATAAGTGCATTTTTCGGGAAGATTTTTTTTATTTTTAATTTTTCTACAAAATTTGAACATTTAATTTTTTTGCAAATATTGAAAATTTATTTTTTTTTGAAAATTTCGCTCAAATTGCATTTTTCTACAAAAATCTTCGAAATTGTATTTCTCTAATGATTTTGTTAAAATTATTTTTTCCGTTAATTTAAATGGTATCTTTAAAAAACTATGATCCAAATATTACAGGAAAATTCCATGAAAATTGGAATTTTAGAAAAAAAAAAAAAAATTTGCATAAAAAATAGTTTTGGTTTCATAAAATAGTACACCTCAATCTATATAAAAACAATTTTTGGGTCTCGGACACAAAAAAATTGTTGCATTGTGTAATTAAACTCCAATTTATATTTTAATGAAAATCAGAAATGTTAGAAAATTTCTCAAATATTATGAATCGCATACAATAACAGGAAATAACTCTGAGTCTTGTTAAATTGCAAAATTGGTAAAGGATATTGCAGTGAAATTTTGTAAGTAATGTAAGGGCTATGTCAAAACTTGGACCTAGGAGGTCATGGTTTCTGTTTAAGTTAATCGCAAATTATCATTTTTAAGCAAAATTTGTTATGATTTTTTTTCTTTGGGACCAAGAAGTCAAATCTAATGAGACTATTGTGTGACACTGTATCAAAATATGGACCAATGAGACGACTAGTTTATTGAAATGGTACTGTGTAATTCAAATTGTTTAATTCTATCCCAATCGATTGGCATTTGTGGTTTCTAAGGCCATAAAAAGTCAAACCAAAATGATTTTCAATGAGGAAATATTATATCCAAACATAACAATATTAGAATTGAAAATTATTTGTTTAGACCAACAACCTGCCAAATATATAATATTTGTGTGTGTCAAATATTAAAATTGTATACTTTATTATTATTATTATTATTGAATGTGCATGGTTGACGGCAACATCGTGCGTTACTTCCGAACTTTCTATGATAATAGCATACCTTTTGTGATAAGCTCCTGGATCCTGGTTGTCGCTTCCGAGATGACGATCTTGACTGACGATTTCTTGACGATTGCAGTCGTTCTATAACTGAGGTAAGTGTTGCGATCTGTTGGCGCAGTTCGTTTATGTCTGTGGACTCTTGAATAGCAGATATATTCCTTGTTGAACTACCGGAAATGTCACCAATTTTATCTGCCATAGAAGCCAAGTTTTCCAAAGGCTCTGTTGAGGTGGCCAGAATGGCTTGGGTTTGTGAGGGTAAACGTTGTAACCACATTGTTCTAAGGAATTCGTCGTTAACACCACCATTAGCGAGGTTACGCATTGCGCGTAACAGAGAACTGGGTTTCCTGTCACCTATAGGCATTTCGTTGAGCAATCGTTTGATTCTTTTTCCTCAGATATGGAGAAGTGATCAATCAGCCGTTGTTTCATCTGCTTGTAGGCATTATTCGGGCGTGACAAAATGATATCGCTCACCTGAGATAAAAGTTCTGGTTCCAGTTCGGGAAGAACCACAAAATATTTTGACTGTTCCGATCCAATATTGTAATTCTCGAATTGCGCTTCCAATTGTGCAAACCAAACAGCTGGATTTTCTTTCCAAAAACGTGGAATCCGCATGGTAACTGACGATTGCGTCGTTGGCGTTGTTGCTGCCGCAGATGTGGACGTAGATGCAGTTGAATGTTCACCTTTTCCTGTTGAAGTATCCTGCTGCTGTGCATTTGCTTGTCCTCTCGTCATTTTGCTTTTATTATATATTCGATTTAAAAACGCGTGTGGAAGTCAGGGGTCACCAATTTGTAACGTGAAAGAGTAAAAATGAAAGACATTCGTTTTCTTCCAAATCACAAAATAATCTAAATTTTATTTTTTAATTTTTTGACTTTTCAAATAGATAAAATGCAATGCTATGTTTTTAAATATAATATTTTCAAACAAAGTTTATTTGAATGTAGGTAGTTGTATCGCTACAAATCCCATATTACAAATTCATCACTATTATGAGATCTGGAAATATTTGACACAAATTTTACAACACGAAAAAAAACACAAAACTTTTATGCAAATATCGCTTAACCCTGTGCTTTCACTTACATGCTTGTTGCTTTTATTTGTATACCCTACACCACACTGTGGTACAGCGTATTATAAGTTTGTTTCACGGCAGATGTATGTAACACCTGAAAATAACACAGCTAGACCCATCTTAAAGTATACCGATCGACTCAGAATCACTAGCTGAGTTGATTTAACCATGTCTGTCCGTCCGTCCGTCTGTCCATGTAAAGTTGTTCGTCGACTACAGGTCGAAATTTCACTCCGATCGTTCTGAAATTTTGCAGTTTAGAGTATTTCGCAGCTGTAAAGATCCCTATTGAATTTGTTTGAAATCGGTTCAGATTTAGATATAGCTCCCATATATATCTTTCGTCCGATTTGTCCCTTTAGTCCTATAAAAGCTATATTTTACATCCAATCGTTTTGAAATTTAGAATGGTAGAGTTTCTTGATCCATGAACCAACATTGCCGAATTTGAAGAAAATCGGTTAAGATTTAGCTATAGCTCCTATATATATGTTTCGTCCGATTTTGCTCTTTAGTCCTGTAGAAGCTGTATTTTACATCCAATCATTTTGAAATTTAGAATGGTAGAGTTTCTTGATCCACACTACCGAATTTGAAGAAAATCGGTTAAGATTTAGCTATAGATCCCATATATATGTTTTGTCCGATTTGGCCCTTTAGTTCTATAGAAACTGTATTTTACATCGAATCGTTTTGAAATGTAGAATGGTAAAGTTTCTTGATCCATGAACCAACATTGCCGAATTTGAAGAAATTCGGTTAATATTTAGATATAGCCCCATACATATCTTTCGTCCGATTTGACACTTCAGTCCTATAGATGCTGTAGTTTACATCCAATCGTTTTGATATTTAGAATGGTAGAGTTTCTTGATCCATGGACTAACATTGCCGAATATGAAGAAAATCGGTTAAGATTTAGCTATAGCTCCCATATATATGTTTCATCCGATTTGGCTCTTTAGTCCTCTAGAAGCTGTATTTTACATCCAATCGTTTTTATACCCTACACCACACTGTGGTACAGGGTATTATTTAAGTATAAAATGTCCAAAAGTAAATTTATGTAAACAATTTATACATGAATTACAAAATTTATATTTCAGAGTTATTCAATATTACGAGAGTGGTGTAGGGTACTATATATAGTCGGCCACGCCCGAATTTAGCCTTTCCTTACTGGTTTATTTATGTAAATTATTTTCCACAACATATTCTGCATTCCACACATTATTATCCACACAAGATTATTTTTGACTACATATACCGCTTTTGAACAAAATGTTGAAGATTTATTTATATCGAGCAATTTTATTTTTTTGTTTCTCATGTATCAGCAAAAGAAGAAGCAACCAATCTTTCGGTTGTATTTCCCAAAATACATTTAATTATTCTAAATTTTGGAAATTATTGGGATAACCCAAAAACGCTTATTTATTAATATTTTTTCTCTTGTAGTAACCAATTATTCGTTGCAATTAGTATCTTTGGTCTATTGATACAATTTCTATTGTCAAGAATAAAACATTGGTTGTCACAACCAAAAATCGATCATTGGTACTACAATGAAAGTTTAAAATTGGTTACCACAACTAACCAAGTATCAATGAAAAAAACAATCTTAATTCGATTGATACAACCGTCGATTAAGTTGCAAGCATTTTTATTTGATCGTATCCATGTTATTATTGTTGTTGCAACTATTTATATGTAAATACAACCGACACACGGTGTAGGCAATATACATTTTGTTGATAGTACTATATTTTATTGTTACAATCGAATCCCAACCAATTATTTTCCTGGGTGCATTAATAAAAACTCGGTGTCTTGACTGTCTCTTAAGGTAAACAATTCTTGCTCCCGACACTAAAAGTAACCTGAGAGTGTGTCTCAAATTAGTTGTACTTAATTCTATTTATAATCTATGCTTATTCTAAACTTAATCTAACATTACAAACTAACCTAAACTACTTAATCTAAGTTACAGTTTGTGTTAAATTATATGAAAAATGCAATAGCAATTTTATTGCAATAAAATATAATAAATAAATAACATATAGTCAACACCTATCAGAAACATTCAACGATCTGATATTTCTTTTTTTTTCCAAAAACAAACAATTGTTAATGGACACAAAGTGGATGTGAGGTCCATTGAGACATCATTCGCCCAATTGAAGCCGGTTTGTTCGAGTAAAACGTCGCGAATTAATGAGTTTTCATGTGTCAGAAGTCTGTTTACATATGGTTTCATAAGGTCCAGTACATATATTGGAATGGGGGATATTCGGGCAGTCTCATATATGTATCTCTTTGAGAAACGCTTGTTAAATGATTGGGAATTCTTCCCGATGCAGCAACGAATAATCTTTCATTCCAATATGGTAAATTGTTTCATTACTGTCGGTGATATTGAGAACCAAATAGGGAAAGCGTAGAGGACGGCAGATCTTACGCTCAATTTATATATTAGCAATTTATTTAGTCGGTGTGGGAAGAGATCGGCTATTAAACAATCTCCCGAAAGGTATGCTCTGCTTAATATAGATCGCGCATTTTCGTTAAACTTAACCAGCTTATTAAAGCGGTCACCTAAGTATTTGAGGCTATCTCTGAATGGTATCTCCACACCATTCGGAAACAGTTTCAAAGATTTGCTTTCAGATACTACCCATATTTTACACTTAACATATTGCATCAACCGGAGACTCGGCGTTGGCGTATAATAAACAATCGTCTGCATGTAGTACTCCCAAAGCATTATTATGTCTATGTGGAAAGTCACTCATGAAGATGTTGTACAAATGAGGCGACAAGATCGATCCCTGTGGCACGAGCGTCTACTGTCGAATGTCCCTTCTTAAACCCAAACTGGTAGTTCGGTATATAATCCGACTGAAAACCAACATTTATTTTTCCATGCAAAATGTTTTCGAATAATTTTCCTAAATTTGATAGTAACGAAATAGGTCTTAAGTTATTGATATCACACGGAGGAAAATCGTCATTTTTGATATGTTTGAAACGAAAGAAAATATACTTGGAAACGATTTTTTTAAATATTATATATTTGTTAACAAATACATTTTATTTGAAAATCAAGAAATTTTGTTTGGAACGCATATATTAATATATTAGAACATAATTTATTTGCAAACTGAATTTCACAAATAAAATATGTGTTTACACACAAACAAATTTATTGTTTAAGAAGATTTCCAAATATGTTTTATTTAAAAAGATTTTTAAAACATTACTGACTTATTCGAATTTTAGTTAGCTTTTCCTAGTTTTCGTGTTAAACTTTATAGCTAAAAATGTCCTTATTTATAAATATTCCTATTCATCACTTTTTGTCAATCCATCAAAGTCGTTTATATTTACGAAAGATTGTTCGATTTAAGTTTTGATTAAATTTTACAAACATATAAAATTTATAAAAAAATTGCTCTTTGAAAATCTGAAAAACAGAAAACTTGTCTTTAAGTTAAGGCATTTAATACATTACCAAAATAAATAATTACTTTCCTTGTTTCGGAAATACTAGTTCCAAATAAAAAATATTTGAATGGGAGCATATTTTTGTTTAGAACAATATCCTCACAAACATATAATATTTGTGTGTGTAAAATATTATATATTTGGAGTGTACCCTAAACATATGTTTATTTCAAGCCGAATATGTTTGGGACAATATACTGCAGAAGCAATTTTTTTTCAGCGTGCATTTGAATTTGACTTTTTCTGAATGGGTAGTGTCTTTCCGATATTCCAATCATTTTGGAAAATAAGAATTGTTAATGGAATTATTATATGTTATAACCGAGTATTCGAATGCTTTCACGGGAAATTTCTTTATCAACAATTTGACATGCAAATTATATATACGCTCAACCCAGTGTAAAAATAACTCGCAAATGTCTACAATCAGATATGTCTAATCAATTATTGGTATTTCTCTTCTCTCTCTCTCTCATCAGACAATCACATATTGCAAATTTTGGAATTACGTGTCAATGATAAACAACCCAGCAAAAAAAGAGCACCCAAAGAAGCAATAAAAATCCCCAACATATGATCCGGAAGTTGTTCTAATTTGGATTTTCACCAATGAATTTAACAAGGGGTTGTCGCGCCGGGGAAGTACTTCTTTGTCACCACTTTTGCACAACTCTTTTAAAGCACTGTAAGATTTGCTTTTTTGGTGTTGTATTTATTTGATGAATGTATGTCGTTCTTATTAACATCTTTGGGTCCAGAGATTTCATATTTTAAAGGAATACAAATGTTGACATAGGGAAGGGAACGTATAAATAATATACTATTGGCCAAAGAGATTAACGATCATATATACATATGTATGTATGTTTAGGACATTTGAAGATGTCTGTAATCTGTATGGTGTAGATGGCTCTTGAAAAGTGTGACCCCATAGTGTAATTAACATTCTCACAAAAAAAGTTTTCCGTAGGCCCGGCTCAGAGAGTAGTAAAGGACCACAGTGTGGTACAGTATGTATGGTATGGTATATTTAATTACCATAATTTCTTTTAAAATTATTTAATTATAACCTACACCACACTGTGGTGCAATTTATTATGATTTTATGCATTTGTTTCTAACACCAAAAATGAGAAGAGATATATAGAACCATCGTTTATTATACCGATCGACTTAGAATCACTTTCTGAACCGATTTAGCTATGTCAGTTTGTGCATGCGTTCTTGTAATCTATGTGCAGGTCACAAATATAGTCCGATCTCAAAGAAATTTTGTACATATCTTTATTTTGGGACAAGACAATTCGTATTGAAATTGAAAGACAATCCGTATTTCTTTCGTCTACGGCGAACGATCAAAAATCTCTTAACTATTTGAATATCAGTTTAGAACCAGATATCGTAATATATATGAATGTACCTTCGATTTAGCTTATACCCTCTATAGAAGATATAATTTCCTTTCGATGTTCATGAAATTTGGTAAAGAGTGTCTTATTTTAACAGTTAATATCTGTGTGAACAATATCGGTTCAAATTTACGTATAGCCCCACATACTCGCATGGATGTGTACCTTCCGATTTAGCATCTAAGCTCCATAGAAGTCATATTTTAGCCAAATGTAGTATATTTTGCACAAATAATTTTATAATCCGAGAATAAACGGTCACTAGCAAGGTTGGAAAAATGTGTTTTCATGTTTTACATCAGAGCATTATTAAATTTGGCAGAGATTAGTTTATAGAATCACGAACACTGCGAAATTTGATAAAAAAAAAGGATACCCTTCAGATAAAGGCCAAATTTAAATACAGACCCATATAGAATTTTGCATCTAAAATAGGTGTCAAACACGATTTATAAAAATCAAAACAGCAACAAGAGAACAACTACAAAGGTTAAATAGATGAATACAGTACGTTCTGTCTAATACAATGTGAGTTACGCCTTTTGTTCTTTATCAAAAACGAGCACTTGATGTTACGTCTTTTTTTCTTGAATAAAATCGTGATTTACGAAAAACGAATTTTAATTTTTTGAGGGTTACGCTCTTGGGCATTTCTGGTGATGCTATATTAACATTTTTGGAAAGTATAACGTGTTGTTCATAAATTCAGTTTTTATCGCAATCCAATGTACTACAATTCCAAAATTTAACATATTTCGAAGAAAATCAGCAAACTTTGAAATGACTTTATGTTATTTTAATCGGCTATGGAAAAGTCGACTTGTAGGTCCGACCTAGTCGACTGAAACGAAATAGCCCTCATACATATGTTCCTTCCGATCTGGACTTTTATCACTTCACAAGATTTATTTTACATCCAATCGTTTTAATAATTGGGTTAATAATTTATATTCCGAAATTACATTTTGGTTAGTTATTTAGAAGAACTTCATTAAATGCCGAAAAAATGTTCATACTTATGAATTGGAAGTACTTATAATGTTATTCTTTTGGAAGTACTTCTTTTATTTTTTGCTGGGAAGCTCAAGATTTCGTACGAAAGCAAAAGGACAGAATAACAGAATATATTAACAAAGTAAAATAAAGCAAACGGCAAAACATGTTAAAACCTCAAACATCGTTGCAGAATTTCGAGGTTTATAGAAACGAATCTACAATCAAGTTGTATGTAAGTATGAACCGAACAGAAAACGAAAAACAGAAACGATATCTATCAACTCCTACAAGAACAAGAGAAAAATTGTGTAACAAAAAAAAAACGCGAACCAGAAGGAAATCCTAAAGGAAGTAAATTTAAATTTATTATTGTATAAAAAAAACAAAATCTTAAGGATTTGTTTAGCAAACAAAAACAGATGTAGTTTAAGTCTTAAGGAAACGGAAGTAAAAACCCACAAAATCACACACACACACACAAACAAAACAGGAAATCCATTGTAACTTTGAAATTATCGAACGGGAAACGGGACAATATATGCCCAAAGCGCATATACATGGTTTTCCAATAAGAGTGATATGATTTCTTTGAAAAAAAACACACTTATTGTTAAGGAAATTCAAAAGTTCTTGTTTAATTTGAAGTACAATCGATACAATTAAGTTCTAAATAAAACGTCATTCAAATGGCCTCCACGACTTCTTCTGCAGGAACAAATTCGATGAACCCTATTTTCGAGCACTTTTTCCACTAAATCAAGTGGTTTGTCATGAATGGCACATTCAATATTGACTTGTAAAGCTTGAAGAGAGTCTGTTTTATTTCGAAAGACTAATGTCTACAAATAACCTTACAAGAAATAGTCTAACGGTGTTAAATCACAACTTCTTGGAGGCCATTCAATATCACATTTTCTTGAAAGAATCGAATCTCCAAACTTTTCTCGCAACAATTCAATTGTTGGAACCTACTGTTGTCAAGATCAGCTTCTTCCGATTTCGGCCATAAAAAGTTGGTTATCATCGATATATACCGCTCTCCATTGACAGTAACGGTATTACCAGCTTCATTTCGAAAGAAGTACGGACCGATGTTTCCACCTGACCAAAAACCACACCAAACTGTCAGTTTGGGTGAATGTGATGGTTTTTCATGAATAATTTGTGGATTTTCTTTGCACCAGAATCGACAGTTTTGTTTATTTACTGCACGCACCACTCAGATGAAAGTGAGCCTCATCGGAGAATATGATTTTCCAAGGCATAATCAGCAAATTCTCGACATTCATGATGAAATTGTAAACACTACTGAATACAATGAAAAACAAATGACAGATCATGAAATCATATCATCTCTATTGGAAAACCCACTATATAAAATGATTAAAACGCAGAAAGTCGGTAACAATGCGATAAGGGTCATTGCGATAATAATTTGGAATAATCGGTAAATGGGTAGGAACATACGAGTATACATGTGTGGCTATATTTATATTCGCAACATTCGTTCCTAATTTGAGAAACATCTTTCTGGAAAATTTTGATCGGAAGTAAAGTACAACTTCTATATGGCATTGGTACCAAATCAGGAGGAACATATATATGGAGGTAATATATAAATCTGAACCGATTTTCCTTGAATACTCATTCATGTAAAAAGAAACCTCTTTCTGTCGGATATAAAATACAGTCTCTACATCACTTACATGTCAAATCGGGGGTAACATATATATGGGGGCTATATCTAAATCTGAATCGATTTTCTCCGTATTTGAAAGTATCCCTTCATATCATAAGAAACCTCTTTCTGCCGGATTTCGCACTGATCGGATATAAAATACAGTTTTTACAGCGCTTACATGTGCAATCGGGGGTAACATATATATGTGGGCTATATCTAAATCTGAATCGATTTTCTCCGAATTTGGAAGTATCCCTTCATACCATAAGAAACCTCTTTCTGCCGAATTTCGTACTGATCGGATTAAAAATACACTTTTTACAGCGCTTACATTTAAAATCGGGGGTAACATATATATGGGGGCTATATCTAAATCTGAACCGATTTTCTCCGAATTTTGTATTGTCTCTAAGTGTATCACGAGACTACTCTCTGTTAATTTTTGTACAAATCGGTTCAAAAATGTTGCATCTACAGACAGACAGACAGCCGGACATAGCTAAATCGACTCAGAAAGTGATTACAAGTCGATCGGTATAATAAACAATGGGTCTATCTCTGCTCCTTTTGGGTGTTACAAAGAGATGCACAAAGTCATAATACCCTGTACCACAGTGTGGTGTAGGGTATAAACACAAAACTACTATTTAAACATAGAATATTTATCTGAAGTCATTAAAAAAAAAAACACACACACACATAACTTCAACAACCACGCATTAAAAAGTGAAGGACAATTTAACTAAATACAATACACAATAAAGAACAAACCGAACCAATTAAAAGAAAACTCTTAGGAAATCTATTTTGGATAAACATTTTTTCAAATGCTTCTTGTATGTAATTGATCCCACACACAAAAAAGTATTATTTTCACAAAAACGAAATTGTTGACAACTAAACAATGTACATATTGACAGTTTATATTCAATATCCTCTATCTTAAAAAACACAATTCTTCAGTAGAGCCAAAAAACCGTTTATATCCCTAATTTTAAAGAAAATTAAAATTGTTTGTTCTACAATGTTTATTACACCTAACTACGTGAACTACTAAATAATATTTTTTTAATATTTGCACCACGAGCCATTTTATGGAACATAGAGGGTATTGCTATTCAAAAATTCTTCATGTATAAAAAAAGATAGAGGGTTTTGCATAGTAAAAAAAATATTTATGAACTCCACAAATTTTTTTAATATATAATTATACATATTATAATAAAAATAATAAATAATAATAACAATGAATTAATGATTAATTTTTTATTTAAGTATTATCTATTTCTTGGGGTTCATTTTTGAATCCATTTTCAAATTGTCATAGAAAATGGTATTCTTGTGGAATCACAGGTTAGATATAAAAATAGTCATAATTTGAAAACTAAAGCTGTGACTAAAAAAATTTAACCAAATTCGGGTTTAGCATACTCTTTTCACCAAAGAACCATCTTTTAGAAGAAAAAAAAAAATAGTCCCAAATTATATGAAGAGATAGAGGGTATTGCATTCAGAAAAAATAAGTGTGTAAGATAGAGAAATTACAAAAATGACCATAAAATCTAAATTTTTATTTTTTTTTTTATTTCCAAAATAGTACCATAGATGCGCCTTATTTTACCGAATATTTTAACATAAAAATCTCATTTTTGCAAAAATTTAAGATAGAGGGTTTTGAATATAAGCTCTCGATATATATTTTCAATAAATCTCCTTTATTGCAGCTGAAAATGACACAGTGCTCCAAAATTTATTTCTCCGTTTAATAACTAAAAACTCTTTTTATTTCAGAAGCAGTTTGTTTCCTAACTTTATTGGAATATGCTTTTCAATATCAATTCCCGACGGACGTTCCGATTTGACTATAAGTTCGGCAGGAGACGTTCAATCTAGTCACATAAGTTATGCGCACTTACTTATTATATTGACGAAAATTGGTTTTATATACGAGGGCGGTCGCAAAATAAAGAAACCATAACAAATCATTATTTCCCAACATAATCTACTTTTAGCTCAATACACTTTTCCAGCGATTTTCAATAGTTTCGATGCCGTGGTTACAGTTAGAACTGTCTAGCTCCTGAAAATAGCCATCGAGCACAACCTCCACCTCTTCATTGCGGCCAAATCTTGTTTTCCGTCTAGCCACTTTTTCAAGTTTGGAAACAAAAACTAGTCCGAGGGAGCTAAATCTGGCGATTAGGGTGAGTGTTGAAGCAATTCCAACTTTAATTCATTGATTTTGGCCATCGAAATAGTGGATTTGCAAACTGGTGCATTGTCTTGTGTGTGAGCAAACGCGGCACCCATGTTGAGCACAGCCTGCTCATCATCAACTTTTCCGTCATCTTCAACCAACGGTTATCCAATACCATTTTGTGATTTTTTTTAACCATTTCTGGCGTAGACACCTCAATTTGTCGACCACTACCATATTCGTCTTGACAGGTCGAACGGCCCCATTTAAGCTCTGGCACCCAATATTTTATAGTTGTAAACGAAGAAACATACTCCTCCAAAGTGAAATATAGCTCGGTTTTAATATTGGTTGGACTTAGACCTTTTAAATGAAAGTATTGTATTGCATATCGCTGACCCAATTTTTCCATGTTTACAAATTCACTGAGATCGTTCACTTTTGAGTGCTCAACAAAACTAAACAATGTGGCGCCTTGGACCTTAAAACATATGTTTTGGAAGGTTGCCACATTTCAGGAAAGATATTTTTTTCAACCCAGCAAAATCTTGGTAAGTACCTGTCAATATTTCCTGCATTACCAAATAACGACATCTCATTATTCGCTGCAATACTTTCGGCTTATTAATAATGACTTACCAGTAATAACAGAAATAAGAGATTTTTTGTTTCAAAATCATTGTGGCAAATTTTAATATAATGCAATTTTGGCTATATGTGGGTTATTGTACAAGATTTATTTATATTTCAACATGTTTTTAAACAATACGTGCAGCTTTGAATGAAAATACCAGAAATTCGAATCTGGCATGCAAAAAATCATTTTAAATGGCCATTTCTACATATCTACTACTTATTTTATAACTTATTGGTAATGCATTATTCATGTACATAAAATCGATCTACAAATAAGTACTTACTTTATTGTATGCTTTTGGGAAGTACTTTCCTCCAATGACATCCCCATGTTAAAATAATGAGAAAAGCGGCTAAATGAGAAATTTTACTGGGTATTGCAGCCATCTATATGCCAAGTCGTCTAATTTTGGGGCGCCCCTAGTACGTTAAGCTAAGTACGGACGATTGTTAGATCGGACAACGTTATCAGCCCTGTTAAACCACTGCAAATGTACGGACAATGACAGATTGTTAGGCAAAGGTGAATTGACAGTTCAGACGATTGCAAGAGATATTTATATGCTGGATTGCCAATAAAAATATTTTATAGACAGTGTTGCCAATAATATGTTTCTCTGGCAATGGCGCCATGGCCACATGCAAAAACTTCGCACTTCTAACAATCTGCAAATTATTTCACAATGACTTTTCCGCCAACGTTGCAAGACAAATATTGTATGTTAACACGGGTGTACGTTCACAGGGTTGCATTTTTCCGACAATATTGTCCGATCTGGCAATCGTGTGTACTTAGTTTAAGTCAGTTTACCCGACTGAAATTTTGTTATTTATTTTCGTAGCAAATGATTACATTTATACCACATCCACTAAAGCGAAGGCATACAAAGTATCCCTAACAATTTATTTATAATATTCGTTCGAGCTCAGAAAACGAGAATATATCATAAAAATTTGTCATATTCTCTGGGCAAAATTCATATTTTTTTAAAATTCAAAAATGTCTGCTCACGGAAATATAAAGTTTTGTTAGTTTTGTTTTTAGTCATAGAAAATCGGTACTCAACACAAATTTTCTAATTCGAAAAATTGCAGTTTAGTTATCTAAAATTTCGTTACTGTGGACATTTTTTTTCTATGAGTGTATCAAGAACTAAAACAGAAATAAAAAAACAACAACACTAAATGATTCACAAATGCAATGTTTATTTAACAATAACAATATTGATAAACACATAATACGCTGAATGACATCATCATCATTCATTCTAATATGGAATACAAATTTTCCACACACGAGAGTATTAGGGTGTACCGTAGAAATTCTGATCTATAGTTGTGTTCACAAACCAAAGGTACTGAGAGAAATTAAGATTTCGGTGATATTTTTATTTGTTTTGGGAGAATCGTTGTGAAAGAGTATTATTTTAACGTAATCATCTTTTCATGTTTGACTTTGACTGATAAACTTTAGTTTGATGACTCGAAGTATTGTACTTTATCCGGTACAACCGAATGTTACACGTGAATACTTAATTATAAACCAGTAAGGAAAGGCAGAAAGTCGGGCGGGGCCGACTATATAATACCCTACACTTCCCTAACAATGCGATAAGGGTCATTGCCATAATAATTTGGAATAATTGGTAAATGGGTAAGAACATATATATGCGGATATATCTAATACTGAACCGATAATCGCTAAATTAAGCAATATTCGTTCCTAAGTTGAAAAACATCTTTCTGGAGAATTTTGTAATGGTCGGTAGTAAAGTACAACTTCTATAGCGCGTTCTAACCAAATCATTATTGTATTTATATATAAATCTGAATCGATTTTCCCTGAATTCATGTAAAATAGAAACCTCTTTCTGCCGAATTTCGCTGTGATCGGATATAAAAAACAGTTGTTACCGCGCTTAGATGTCAAATCGGGGAAAACATATATATGGGGGCTGTATCTAAATTTGAACCGATTTTCTCCTAATTTGGCAGTATTAATTCATGTAATAAGAAACCTCTTTCTATCGAATTTCGCACTCATCGGATTTAAAATACAGTTTCTACAGCGTTTACATGTGAAATCGGGGAAAACATATATATGGGGGCTATATCTAAATTTGAACCGATTTTCTCCGAATTTAGCGGTATTACTTCATGTAATAAGAAACCTCTTTCTGCCGAATTTCACACTGATCGGTTATAAAATAATTTTTTTACGGCGCTTACATGTGAAATCGGGGTAACGTATATATGGGGGCTATATCTAAATCTGAACCGATTTCTTCCAAATTTAACAGTGTTCATTAGTATAATAAGAGACCTCTTTCTGCTGAATTTCATACTGATCGGATATAAAATAAAGTTTTTACAACGCTTACATATCAAATCGGGGCTTACATTTATATATGGGCTATATCCAAATCTGAACCGATTTTAACCAAATTAAATAGGGATCGTCCTTGGGCCAAAAATAAGATATGAGTAAGGTTTCGTCAAGATCGGGCTATAATTGCGACCTGTACTTTGATTACAAGAATACATCTACAGACGTACAGACAGACAGACGGACATAGCTAAATCGACTCAGAAAGTGATTACAAGTCGATCGGTATAATAAACAATGGATCTATCTCTTCTCCTTTTGGGCGTTACAAACAAATGCACAAAGTCATAATACCCTGTAGCACAGTGTGGTGTAGGGTATAAAAATACATACATATATATAGTATCACATATACATACACACAGAATACAGTTTGGTTGCCTCAACCGAATTATTTGCCAACCGAATTTTGGTAGTTCTGTCTACTATCATGCGATTTCATCAGGACAACCAATATTTTGGTTGTGGTATACTTCTGCTTCCATGTTGACAACAATCATATTTGGTTGCGCCAACTACGAAATTGGTGGCTTAAATTATGCGTTGTAGTTGCCACAACCAACTGTTTTAAAAAATTGGTTGTTCTGACAATTTGTCAGTCATATACTACCGACAATTAATTAAAAACAGTTTTCATTAATTTTTATTTTATTTATTGAACAAAAACTAAAACAATTCATAACAAAACTAAAAATTCCATATTACAAATTCATTCACACATTTTAGTACACAAAAAACACATAACTTGTATGCAAATATCGCTTAACCCTGTGCTTTCAATTTGACGATTGTTGCTTTTATTTTTTATATATGTACAACATTTTGTACAACATATTCTGCATTCCACACATTATTATCCACACGAGAATATTTTTGATTACCTATACCGTTCTTGAACAAAATGTTGAAGATTTTTTTATTTCGAGTAATTTTATTTTTTGTTTGTCATGTATCAGCAAATAAACAGCAACCAATCTTTCGGTTGTATTTCCCAAAATACATTTATTCTAAATTTGGGAAATGATTGGGATAACCAATAAACGATTATTTATTAATATTTTTTCTGTTGTAGTAACTAATTATTGGTTGCAATAATAATCTTAGGTCTATTGATACAATTTCTGTTGTCAAGAATAAAACATTGGTTGTCACAACCAAAAATCGATCATATGGTACTATAATGAACATTTAAAATTGGTTACGACAACTAACCGAGCGTCAATGAAAAAAACAATCTTAATTCGATTGATGCAACCATCGATTTAGTTGCAAGCATTTTCATTTGATCGTATCCATGTTATTATTGTTGTTTCAACTAATTATGTATAAATACAACCGACAGACGGTGTAGGCAATATACTTTTTGTTGCTAGTACTGTTTTTTTATTGTTACAATCGAATTCCAACCAATTATTTTCCTGGGTGTAAGAATATACAAGATACATTCAAGCAAATGGAATTAAATAAATCTAAGAAAGAATTTTGTGGTAGTATTTGATGCCATTTGGAAATATGTATAAATCGTTGTTCAACTTTTTGTAATTTAAATTTTAAGCAATTTACAATATTTCATTTATTGAAAATATTTCATAATTTTGTAATATATCGTCATCCGAAATGCTCAAAGACATAACCCTCTGCATTGTACAAGCAAACAAGGTTATACGAGTAAAACGGAAAGGACTAATTTTTCAAACGCAATTTTCGTACCTAATGACAACACTAGGCAACAACATTTTTGTCGAAGGGGTGTGTATAACATAAACAAGAGAACAGATCTGTCCATCTAACCATTACAACCACCCCCAATACATGTCACAATACTTCTTCTTAAATTTCACTATGCAACAAAAAAAATTGTTTGTGTCTCAGACCTAAAAATGTTTTTTTTTGTAAAGATTGTGGCATACTGTTATATAAAATCAAAACCAAAAATTTTTTATGGATACATTTTTTTTTTAAATTTTTTATTAAAAATACTATTATCGTTGAAGGTACCCTTAGTATTTGCACTATAATTTTTGGAGTATATTCCCGATCAGGTCGACTTATACGTTAAATTGAAGCTATTAATGTGGGCTACCAATGTATTGGTACCTATGTATTTCTTTTAGAAACAGTGGTTCAGTAACAGTCATTAAACAAATTGGAAAAAGTATATTTAAAAAAATCCTGGGACGAAAAAACATAAAAAATAGGAAAAAAATCGAAAAAATATTTTATTCTATTTTTTAGAAGTTTGCATCCTGGCGAAGAAAATAATGCCTATTTGCAAAAAATCTATGGAAATGTAGAAATTATAGCCCTTTTGGTAGAGGTAAGAGAATTTCAAAAAATCTTTTTTATTTTAGTCTCTGTTTAAATAGCGATTTTAGTTGTTACTTTTATTTATATTATGTACATTTGAGTTTATTTACATGTACAAGTTTCATCAGAAGTAATTGTGAGTTCTTTGTTGACATTTGTAGATTTCGGAATCGGTTTCTCTTTCTTTCATCTCAGTGCCCTTGGTAACGCCGCTCGATGGACTTCATTTCTTGGTGAAACCTTTCGCCATGTTCGTCACTGACGACGCCAAGATTCTCGGGGAAAAAGTTTAAATGAGAATGCAAGAAACTAATTTTGAGGAACTTATTAACACCTGTCGGAATACATAAAGCGAAAAATAAGTTAAAAGAATACATATACATATGTGTTATATACATAAATATAGAAAAATATATGTCTTACCAATTTTTTCATAATTTTTTAACAAATCATTAATGATTTGAAACTACAAGCTTAAACGACCCCCATGCTGCAATTTCATCCGACGTCACATATGATTAGAAATTTACATATTTCATCAGTTTCCTTATTTTAGGCCCATCGAAAACACCTTCATCGATTTTTGGAAAAGAAAGACATTTAAATATGAGAGTGAATTGCCACCTTTCCTTAAGGCTTTTACAAAATTTTAAAAGAGCCCCAGCTTAATGTGCAGTGGTAGCATTGTTTCGTATGATTCCTTAGTGTTGACAGCATGCGCAATGGGAATCGACGGTTTCTGATTTTCGTTGTGCAAAAGTACTGCTTTCAAACTTTCTTTACTGCTGTCAATAAATAACCGTCATTCCTTTGAATTGTATGTTTGATTAGGTTCCTCGAACAATCCGGGAATGTGTTATCCACAGTTGTATAAAATTGTTTGTAAGGTATATCACGGACTCTATAATATGATATGTTAATATCTGGGGCCAAAATATTTTACTGTTTCATCCGACATGCAAGTAGTTCCGCCTTATCTTTGGTCAGTTTCAAATCTCTCACTAGATCAATGAGTTGAAACTGAGTTAAAAGCGATGACTTCTGACTCAAACTTGAATCGGTCAGAGTTGAGTACTCAGTTGAACTTGATGATGTTTCCGTAAATAGGCTGTTAGCTATACTTGGACACTTGGGAATTGACATTGTTTCGGAATGTGCAACTGACAAAGTGACAGATTTTACTTCAGCGTAATTCCAGCGAATGTTCCTTCCAACTCCAATCTGTTTACTTAGACAAAAATAGCAGTCCGTATCGGGAATGAATGGTTGTATCCAAATCATTGGTATTACAAATTGCACGTGATGTCTAAAATTAAAACGTTTTATTCCACAAAACATTGTAACACATTAATTGTAAAGTACTTACCGCCTGCTTCCACTACTCCATTGAGTAAGATTTACATGGCACGAATTACACAAAATACTAGGTGTCCACGGTTCGTTCATATTTTGAACTCGTATACCAAAATATTGCACATATAGTTCATCTATTATTTAACTAAACGCACGTCGATTTTTTTAATTACATATTTTCCGCAGATGTAGCAGAAAGTGTCTGGATCATTTACACATTGAAAAGTTCTTTGCCTTTTACTCATACTTCGAAATATAACATTATAATATTTTTCAGAAAATCGACTTATCTCTTTAAGGCGCTGGATTACACTAATTTAGTGATAAGAAATTTCATTCATAAATTCCGGGTTTAAGGTACATCAGTTGCAGTACCTGTAGCTGATAAATAGTTTGCTTCGAACGTAGAAATCCAATATTTTAAGACTGCCGCGTACTACTTAGTATTGCGTACATATAATTTTACTACCTGTATATACGACTGGGATGTCCTCATTAATAAAAAACCACAAATATTGTTGAATGGCCCTCTACCTGAGCGGATCTCATCCAATATAGCTCTGGAGGGATACGAACGGCAATAAAACCTCGTCCTCTCTATAATTTTCTTCAATCCTCACAAAATAAAATGCAAGTGCAATGTCTCTTATATGACGAATTTAATGTGAGCAAAAACATCATTTAAAAACGGGAAAATATGAAACAAGATTTTTTATAATTTCCCCGTTGTCACGTCATTGCGATAATAATTTGGAATAATTGGTAAATGGGTAGGAACATATATATGTGGCTATATCTGATTCAGAACCGATAATTGTTTAATTAAGCAATATTCGTTTCTAAATTGAGAAACATCATTCTGAAAAATTTTGTAATGGTCGGAAGTAAAGTACAATTTCTATAGCGCTTTGGTACCAAATCAGGAGGAACTTATATACATATAGAGGTTATATATAAATCTGAACCGCCAACAACACACCAGCGAACAGTAAACGACCGATCGTTTGGAATAGCGAAGCATCGGAGAGTAATAAAAACCTATAAACAATAACGGTGACGAATCGCTAGTAATGCAACAACAACAACAACAATACCGGCCGGAAATACGACGACACTTAACAGCAAACAAAGCACAAAGAAAATTGAGGAGGTATATATATGACGAATCTTATGTGAGCAAAAACATCATTTAAAAACGGGAAAATATGAAACAAGATTTTTTATAATTTCCCCGTTGTCACGTCATTGCGATAATAATTTGGAATAATTGGTAAATGGGTAGGAACATATATATGTGGCTATATCTGATTCAGAACCGATAATTGTTTAATTAAGCAATATTCGTTTCTAAATTGAGAAACATCATTCTGAAAAATTTTGTAATGGTCGGAAGTAAAGTACAATTTCTATAGCGCTTTGGTACCAAATCAGGAGGAACTTATATACATATAGAGGTTATATATAAATCTGAACTGCCAACAACACACCAGCGAACAGTAAACGACCGATCGTTTGGAATAGCGAAGCATCGGAGAGTAATAAAAACCTATAAACAATAACGGTGACGAATCGCTAGTAATGCAACAACAACAACAACAACAATACCGGCCGGAAATACGACGACACTTAACAGCAAACAAAGCACAAAGAAAATTGAGGAGGTAATTAATCCAGAATAGAGATGTCAAATGGGATAGGTTTTTACAAATACCGGGATTCGGGATTTCTAATTTACAAATCCCGGGATCCCGAAATTTTTCGATATATTTCGGGGTTTTCGGGATAAATCGGAATTTTTCAGTGTTTTCGGTATGCCGAAATGTTTCTATATCCCGGGATTTTTTCATCCTTAATAATGTGATATTTCGAAATCGAATACAAAATTCTAGTTCAGTTTTAACTTAATTTGAATAAGGACAAAAACAGCTAAAACATAAATTAACTTTTGTTAATAATACTAATGGTGTTTTCTTTTCTGAAAAAAGATGTTGCCCTGTCAGAGAGCAGCATTTTAGTAATGTCGCCTACACCCTCTGGTACTGCTGCATTTTTATGGTCAGAATCGATAACAAAAATGACAAAAACTAACCTTTTAACTGACTAAAAGACTAAAAACAAAGAATACTCCACGGCGCCGCCTAAATAAAGCATCTGACCAAACTTTATTATAAAAACCAGTAAGGAAAGGCTAAAGTCGGGCGGGGCCGACTATATAATACCCTACACCACTCTCGTAATATTGAATAACTCTGATATATAAATTTTGTAATTCATGTATAAATTGTTTACATAAATTTACTTTTGGGACATTTTATACTTAAATAATACCCTGTACCACAGTGTGGTGTAGGGTATAAAAACGATTGGATCTAAAGAACATATATATGGGAGAACATATATTTCATCCGAACATACATATGGGAGCTATAGCTAAATCTTAACCGATTTTCTTCAAATTCGGTAGTGTTGGTTCATGGATCAATTAACTCTACCGTTCTAAATTTCAAAACGATTGGATGTAAAATACAGCTTCTATAGAACTAAAGGGCCTAATCGGACGAAACATATATATGGGAGCTATCGCTAAATCTTAACCGATTTTCTTCAAATTCGGCAATGTTGGTTCATGGATCACGAAACTCTACCATTCTAAATTTCAAAACGATTGGATGTAAAATACAGCTTTTATAGGACTAAATGGCCAAATCGGACGAAACATATATATGGGAGCTATAGCTAAATCTTAACCGATTTTCTTCAAATTCGGTAGTGTTGGTTCATGGATCAAGAAACTCTACCATTCTAAATTTCAAAATGATTGGATGTAAAAAACAGCTTCTACAGGACTAAAGAGCAAAATCGGACGAAACATATATATGGGAGCTATAGCTAAATCTTAACAGATTTTCTTCAAATTCGGCAATGTTGGTTCATGGATCAAGAAACTCTACCATTCTAAATTTCAAAACGATCGGATGGAAAATACAGCTTCTATAGGACTAAAGGGCCAAATCGGACGAAACATATATATGGGAGCTATAGCTAAATCTTAACCGATTTTCTTCAAATTCGCCAATGTTGGTTCATGGATCAAGAAACTCTACCATTCTAAATTTCAAAACGATCGGATGTAAAATACAGCTTCTATAGGACTAAATCGGACGAAAGATATATATGGGAGCTATATCTAAATCTTAACCGATTTTCTTCAAATTCGGCAATGTTGGTTCGTGGATCAAGAAACTCTACCATTCTAAATTTCAAAACGATCGGATGTAAAATACAGCATCTATAGGACTAAAGGGCCAAATCGGACGAAACATATATATGGGAGCTATAGCTAAATCTTAACCGATTTTCTTCAAATTCGGCAATGTTGGTTCATGGATCCAGAAACTCTACCATTCTAAATTACAAAACGATCGGATGTAAAATACAGCTTCTATAGGACTAAAGGACCAAATCGGACGAAAGATATATATGGGAGCTATATCTCAATCTGAACCGATTTTCTTCAAATTCGGCAATGTTGGTTCATGGATCAAGAAACTCTACCATTCTAAATTTTAAAACAATCGGATGTAAAATACAGCTTCTATAGGACTAAAGGGCCAAATCGGACGAAACATATATATGGGAGCTATAGCTAAATCTTAACCGATTTTCTTCAAATTCGGCAATGTTGGTTCATGGATCAAGAAACTCTACCATTCTAAATTTCAAAACGATCGGATGTAAAATACAGCTTCTATAGGACTAAAGGGCCAAATCGGACGAAAGATATATATGGGAGCTATATCTAATTCTGAACCGATTTCAACCAAATTCAATAGCGATCTTAACAGCCGCAAAATACCCTAAACTGCAAAATTTCAGAACGATCGGAGTGAAATTGCGACCTGTAGTCGACGAACAACTTTACATGGACGGACGGACGGACGGACGGACGGACGGACGGACATCGTTAAATCGACTCAGCTAGTGATTCTGAGTCGATCGGTATACTTTAAGGTGGGTCTAGCTGTGTTATTTTCAGGTGTTACAAACATCTGCCGTGAAACAAACTTATAATACCCTGTACCACAGTGTGGTGTAGGGTATAAAAAGCACGCACGGACACACGCGGGTATTTAGACTATTCGCTCGACGCCGAAAAACGTCTGTTTTGTAGGGCAGCGTCCACCCCTTCGATTAAATACAGGGCTGAAATGTTGCATTTGTGCCACGTGGAAGTGAGACATTTTTCACAAAAGAAAACGAAACCCTTTCACAGTGCAGCATTTATTTTACAATCGAAAACAAAAAGGCATTTTTGGGGCGAAAGGCATAAAAAATGTAGCATTTTTTGGCACAAAAGAAAACACCATAACTTTTGTTAAAATATACAACATCTTAGCAAGTCGTCTGAATTATTATTGACGTTATAATTTTCTATCATAAAACCATGAAAAATATTTTGTTCAACGAAATCAGTTTGAAAGAATAGAGTACAATGTTCTTCGTTTTTGTTCTTGTTTTAAGTTGTTTATAATTAAATTTATGATATATTTATACCTTCACTTTAGTGTGACGAAGGTATATATCATTTGCTACGGAAAATGTGTAACACATCGAAGGAGTGACCTAAGATCCCAAGTATGTTCGGCGGAAATTCATTTTGGGCCATTTTATGTCATTTGAGCAATGTCCGTCCGTCTGTCTGTCTGCTGGCTGGTGCGCACGATAACTCTCGAAAGGAGTAACGGATTGACTTCAAATTTGGCATGGGATAATATTTTCGTCTATCTCAGGCTATGTTCGAAGATGGGCCATTTTGGTCCTCTGCTTCTAGTACCTCCCTTACAAAGGGTTAAAATTTAGTGAAATATTAATTCTCTAATAACTACTATACTATTTATCCGAATCCTCTGTTATTCCACACATAGTAATAGATTATCTGTCGCTATCAACTTGAGAAAAATGGGCGAAGTGGCCCTGTCCCTTGTGGTACCTCCCACACAAAAGGACCATCTTGTACAAAAAGTTACCAGCTTATAACAATAATACTAGTGCATAAAAATACTTGAAATTTTGCACAGAGTAATGCTTTTATAGTGGCTACAGTCCAGTGAAAAATTGGCGTTATTGCCACCCCCTTTTGGTACCTCCCACACAAAGGTACAATATTGCACCAAAAGTTAGCAGCTTGCAGCATGAATACCAGTGTATAAAAATAATTGAAATTTTGTGCAGAGTAATGCTTTTATAGTGCCTATGGCCACGTGAAAAATGGGCGTTATCACCAAGCCCCTTTTTGTACCTCCCACACAAAATGGCCAAATTACAACACAATTTAATATCTCATAACGTTAATATACCAGTGCACATAAACGCTTATAATTCGGCACAATGCAATGTATTTAAAGTATCTACTGTTCAGCGCAAAATAGGTGTATTTGTTAAACCCCTTCTGGTACCTCCCACACAAATGGACAGAATAATTCGTGGAATATTCAATATTACATTACTCACAAAGTGAGGGTATCCCTTAGTCGGTTTACCCGACTGAAACTTTCTTAATTGTTTGTAATTCTTGTCCAATGGTTTTTGAAGTTAACAATTTGCTTCCTTAGTTTAAATTTTCGACATAGTGTATCTATCAATTAATATTTTATACGAGACAGCTTCATATATTCTTATTAATCTGGGGATTAATTTTAAAAAATCCCGAGATTCTGGATTTTTCGGGATCGGGATTTCCCGTTTGACTTCACTAATCCAGAAGTTAATTACCGATTTTTGTCTTAATTGAAACATAACATGTTTTATCCTCGAATTTTTCAGTCAGAACTTAAAGGTCCTAAAGTACAAAACCCGTGGCCACAATGTTTCCATACGAAGTAAACTGGTAGTCGTCTCGGCTTAGTTAGGTGATTTTACAAGTAGTACAAAGCCGGCTGTTGTCTCGGCTAAGTAATGTAATACCACTACGCTAAAGATAAAAATCTTAACTAAATTGCAACATTGGGACCCAATATTTTACTCGAGAAACAACATCGCACAGTTGTCATTAGTGCACAAGGGCCCAATCTTTTTTACAAAGAACGGCTGAACAGGCCAGTTATCCACTTAAGTCCACCTCCTGGACTTGGCATTATTTAGGCAGGTTATTTTAATTCAGAATAATATTTATGATACATAACTAGTTTCAGCAAAACAAGATTAATCCACAGTGGTTTGAATCGAAACATGATTATTCCTCTGGAGCACAGAACAAAACTTGAATATTCCAATCAGCCGCGTCAAAACTTGATTATTCCATTTGAAATTTTGAATTTATTCAAAATATATTAGGGGCAAATTTGATCAATATGAATCATATACAGGGCAATGACTAATCTTGACGTCTTTAATAATGCACCAAAATTTCGGATTAAATACATAGGGTCATACCTATAAAACTATTTTCTCAAATTGTGAAAAAACACAAAAAGTGGAATAGTCAAGTTTCGAAAAGTACCTTCTCAATTAATTTATAAAGAAGTTCCTTCCAGTAGCGAGACTATATCAGTGACGAACGAATAGAAATTTGATTTCAGCGAGTGATTTTTTGTGTATTTAATACCGATTTTTGAGATCTCTTTTTTAATTATCACATTTAGAAAATATATATCGATCGGTAAGCACCAAAAAAGTTCAAAAAAAGACTACAGAAAATAATTTTTTTCGCGTTTAAAAATCATTTCTATTCGTTCGTAACTCATGCAAATGTGAACAAATTCACAACGAAACATCTGTATAATTTAGTATCTGTGTCAAAGCATGCTGATAAGGAGAAACTTTGTTTTCCCCACACATTTTTATTATGACTGTACATTTATTTGTAATGCCAAAAAAGAGAAGATATGATTTATTCAAAGACTATCAAAGAGAAAGACGTTAAGTTACTCTCTGGCACTGTTATGAAGTGTGTCTAACAGTGGGGATAACATAATGCTTCGTTTAACAGAGGAAAATTAAATGACAAAAAAAGACAACTAAATGCTTAAATAAATAAAAGCAAATGTTAAATATGATAAAATTGTAGTAAGCCCTTCATGTATAAATTATTTTCTTTTATTTATTTCAGCATTTAGTTGTCTTTTTTGTCATTTCATTTTCCTCTGTTAAACGAAGCATTATGTTATCCCCACTGTTAGACGCACTTCATAACACTGCCAGAGAGTAATTTCACGTCTTTTTCTTTGATAGTCTTTGGATTTATTATATTAAAGGGTGGTTTTTTTAGACGTGTGGTTTTTAAGAAGAAATAAAATGCATATAATTTAATCTTCTGGCCAAGAATTTAGCTTTACTATAAAGATAGGGGTTTGCCATTATGTTTTAAAAATGATTTCGGGCAAGTCGTCTGAAAGAGGCTGAATGACCACTTTTTGGAACATTTGAGGCTGTATGTCAGCAATAACGCTCCGAATATTCTCTTCCAAGGCGTCAATCGGGTCGGGCTTATCTGGGTACACAAGCGACTTCACATAGCCCCACAAAAAATTGTCCAGCAGTGTTAAATCGCTCGATCTTGGAGGACACGCCACAGGTCCACGACGCGAGATAATGCGCCCACCAAAAGTTTCCTTCAGTAAATTGTTTGTTTAGTTGACTGTATAACATGTAGCGCCGTCTTGTTGGAACCAAGGTTCGTCCACATTAACATCCTCCAATTTAGGCACGAAAAAGTCATTAATCATGGCTCTATAGCGTTCCCCATTGACTGTAACATTATGGCCGGTTTCATTTTTGAAGAAATATGGAGAAATAAATTCCCTCTGCCCATAGAGCACACCAAACAGTGACCCAGCAAATTTTCTCATCACCAAATAATCCGATTTTTTCAGGAGTTAAACAATTTTGAATGAACATACCATATTTTTAAGAATAGAATATGCTTGTGGAATCCTACGACGATTTTTTCAACGTGTGTATTAAGCCGTGTCACAGCTATGGTGAAAAAATTTTGAGCGTGTCATTCCCTAGGTTTGAAGCTTAGATTTAGGAAACACAAAAATTCTTTTTTTCGCGCAATCTACATACTGCCAAAATAGTTTTCTTTTCGTAGCTCATTAATTTATATCGTGTGATATATCGCTGTTTTTGTGTAGTCACGCGCTTTAATTGAGGTCCATAGGTCATTTTTGACTTCGACGTCAAATTAAATATCTTACCTTCAATACCCGACTTTCTACTATCCTAACTGGAACTTTTTCTTGCACGCAGTAAAAGCTTTCTTCAATATAAGAAATTTGCGCAAAAAAGTTAGTTTGATTTCGCATACCTCGCAACCTGTAGATATATGAAAATGAGAACAAATTATTTCAATCAACCAGTTTTATTAAAAACATAGTATTTGTAATTTATGAGTTAATACACAATATTTATAAATTAATAACCTATATATCACATACAAATTGACATGTTTGTTTATTTTTAATTGCTCAATCAAACAATGTCTGCTAATTTTCAGCAAACATTTTTTCTGCTTATACAGCAAATTTTCTGCTGTAATAGCAAAAAGTTTGCAGTTTTGCATTAGCAAACGCACTGCTGAAAAATTTGTAGTTTGCTGAAAATGTTTGCTGTTAATCAAAATATGTGAAAATAAGACAAAAGTTGCAATACTTTACATGATATAGTTCAACTACCATTGAAAATCAAAACGGTTAAGGTCATTCGTGCGCTGAGAAAAGTATATTTTGAAAAAAATTAAATAATTTGTCGGCGATATCTATTTTCCGAGTTACGGTTCTCAATATTTTTATTTTTTCATTGGATTTTATAAATATTGGAAATAGGAGTCGAATAAAACTGAAAAAAGTAAAACACAAATCGATAACGAATATGATTTGACGTGGAAATAGAGCGATTTCAAAATCTAAGTACCGGACATACAATTAAAATTAATCTATTGCGTTTAGATTTTACTTTCTAATATTTTATATTTTAATGAACCCAAAGCTAAACAATAATATTTTCAGTGCGATTTGTAAAAATGTTTATAAAGTCCTGATTCACACAAGGCAATTTTTTTCAAGCAAGTGTCAAAGTTTGTAAGAGTGAGTTGCAGAGAGCTCTTTCCGCCAGCCTCTCTCTCCTACAAATTTGGTCACTTGCTTGGAAAAAATTGCCTCGTGGGATCCAGGCCTAAGTCTTGTGAATGCAAAAACACAAGACCACAGGACGGCAAATACTTGTGAAATTTTCGGTTTGAAATGGAAAGTCCCGATTTACGCGGGGCGATTTTTATATTCTCTAATTCTCTTTTGAACTTGCCTTTGCGTTCCCACGGCTATTCCTAATTGTATTGTTGTTGTTTCAAAGTGCGAATGAAAAACAAAACGACCGATTGATTCCAAGGAGGTTTTTCCCCTCCCTTTCCAACTGCCACCCCTACAAACACCGTTAAGACGCTGATAAAATTGCCTCGTGTAAAGCGGAAAGAAAATAAACCCCATCAAAACACACGACAGTTTTCCAAGGCAATTCGGTGTTTGAAGGAGAGGGGCATGCGGAGGATAATGGGGAAAGTAGATTCTTGTACTGGCAAACCGTTTTGTGTGTTTTATTCGCACTTTGCTGCCCTTTATATTCTACAAACACCAATTTTTTCCAAGCAAGTGTCACAGTTTGCAGGAGAGGCAGAGATTTTTTCCGCCTGCCTCTCTCTCCTACATATTTTGACACTTGCTTGGAAAAAATTGTCTCGTGTGAATCTAGACTTACGGAAAAAAGAAATTAAAAAAAGAAGCAGCGTTTAATTTATATTACTTGCCATTGAAACCAATTTTTTCCATTCAAATGTGCTTGTGATAAGTTATACATATCGAGCCATAACCGCCAAAAAGACGTAAGCGCCACTCACAAAAAATTTGAGGAGAAGGTTTCTTTTGCGATTATTTTTTGCTTAAATGCATACATCTGTTTATATAACTGTGAAATTTAGTATAACGGTACATTTTACAGCTATAAATATCGGAAACATGATGCCATTTGCCATAAGTAAACGACATCCCTCAGAAAATTAAAAGCAAATCGTGTTGGCGCTTACGTCTTTTTGGCGGTTAGGGCTCGATATATTCATATTTGTGCAGATGACAAAATCTCGTATTAAATGTTTATTTCGCATATCAAAAAATATTGACAGACGTTATATGCTTTCACTAACATTCAAGAGTAGTCCTCTTTGACAGACATCGTGCGCCGACTTCGGCTATTTAAGTAGCACCCTTTGAAGTGTAAAATATTTGACGCCAAATAAAATTGAAATTTTCGTTATGTTTGTTAATTCGCATTACAAAGGCATCCCGCTGGCGTAGTAAAGAAATCATTTTGGCAAAGAGATCACATCCATCAAAGAAGATAATGCAAATGATTTTAATGAGTAAAATTATTCCGGGGGACAGCTTCTACCATGCTTACAAATGGCTAAAGAAAGAAGTCGGTTTAATATTTCCCGAAAAGGCGAAATTGTTTATGCCTTGGAGGATAGAAGACACAGGACTGAAAATATTGAACGGTGGATGGGTGTTTACGATTTCTTAATGAAATTCATAAGGGATGTGGCTCATAAAGAACCGCGTTATCAATTTATCAAGTTGCAACAGGTAAGCGTACACAAATTGCAAATTAAATTCACTATGATTGCAAAAGGCTTATTTCAGGTTGTTTTCACGATTCTCAGCAAGCAGTGTCCTATTAAAACCCTCTACTTAAATGCGGCTACAAAAGATGAACTTAAATTGCATAGCAAATATGTGCTGTCCATACAGAGAACTTGTGAAAGCGATGGACTAGCAATTTATTTCCTTGCCCACTTTTCTAAATCGCATACACCTCTTGGAAGTGTGACCCTAATGAAAATACTTGCAACAACTCGTAAGTAATTTTTTTCCTTTTTGTGATCCGTTTAACGAAATGGCAACATTGATTTTTTACTCCATATGCTCCAACGATGGTCGCTAATATCCGAATCTCGAAGCAACCTTTTGGCTCCAAAAAAAAAACTCGGAAAAATATAGTCTAATTTGGATGTAATCCATGGATAAGATAATTTTGCCCACTGATTTGGCTCTGGACATGTACAATTACCGTGTCTATAGGTTGAACCCAACAAATTGGCCAACATTGACAGGGTTCGCGTCGATGTCGTACGATTTATGTTCTTTATATTTGTCCTTCGGACAAAAAGAAGATAATTGTTAATGCCAGTGACCGGTAAGTATTGTTTGTAGATACTCCTATTGCTATTCAATTTTACTAAATTATTTCTTTTTCATTTATATTTTTAGATCAAGCGTACATACAGATTTCACAGTTCGAAACGCTTATCAATACATGGGCTGAATAACTTCAGGTTGGAATCCTGATTGATATACTCTATACTCTGTAGGGAAATATAAAATTTGTATTTCTTTTATTAAAATAAAAAAGAAAAAGACGTATGCTAGAATGACAAAAATAGTTTGTTAATCCAGCCGCTTTTTTCTGTTGAATAATAGCAAAATTATTTGTTAAAACGACTGTTTTAGTTTGCTATAGTAGCAGGCAAATTTGTGTGCTAGAATAGGGTTGCTAAAATAATAGACGAAGTCTGCTTTCCCTTTTTCAGCAGACACAGACCGTTGAAACAACAAACATTTTTGCTAATGATACTCACAAAATTCTTTGAGTGTAGTTTAATTGTTTGTTTAGTTATAATTTAAAATCAATTCCGGCGTATCTCTCCTTCTAAGGCGTGTATGACCTTCAAAATGTAGTTCTCGAGCAAGGATGTTTGGCTAGTTTTCCCACGTAACACTGGCAGTATTTTTCAATTTCCTCTTTTACTGCTGGCATGTTTAAGTCCTTATGGATGTCAGCGTGCACCTGTAATTAAACGAAGAATATTCGATTGTCTTCTTTGTAATTTGCATACATTTGAAGCGCACGCTGTACCACAGAGATGGATACCGTATGTCCAAATGGGCTTTAATACAGCTTTGTATAAGAGAACTTTATACTCTGGATCTAGGGCAGATCTTTGGCTGATAAGCCACTGAAGTTGGTTTGTTTTATTTGAGTTACTTTAGAGTCTATGTGATGCGACCGCGTCAAACGACGATATAAATGAATTCCAAGATTGTTTACATATTCCTTTTGAGGAATCAGTGAATTGAAAATAGAAATAGGAGGACATGTATCCCTTCAAAGGGTAAAAGTGACATGAGTACATTTTGAGGCATTCACCATTATTTTCCATTTTTTTAATCATTCTTCTAGTATTCGGACATGAGATTGCAGTTGGTCGGACGCAACTGAAGGGCTTTTGTGAGTACTGACGAAAGCAGTATATAGGTCCGAGAATGATCCCCTGCGGGACACCGGCATTTATTTTCTTAGGGCTAGAAAAAATGACGTTTGATTTAGATTGGAAAGTCAAATAACTCTTGAACAGTTTATGAGTGTTTATTGACAGAAGGTCGCATACTCGTATTTTGTACAAAAGTCCTTCGTGCCAGACTTTGTCAAATGCTTGGGAAATATCTATGAATAGCGCCGCACAGTATTCTTTTCTCTCAAAAGCTCTTCTGATGTTGGTTACGATACGGTGTATCTGTTCTATAGTGTTATGACTTTTTCGAAAACGAAATTGATGGTCAGGTATAATATTGTTAGAAATTATATGAGGTGTGATTTTCTTCAGGACAATAGACTCAAACATTTTTGATAATATCGATAGTAGGCTTATAGGGCGATAGGATTTAACTTGAGTTGGATCTTTTCCTGGTTTCGGTATCATCACGATTTCTGAACTCTTCCAAGATAGGGGGAAGTAACCTAAACACAGAATAGCATTGAATAAAAATAACACCATTCTTAAGGCTGAAAAGGGAAACTCTTTTATCATTTTCGCTGTTATACCATCTATTCCGGGCGATTTCTTTAATTTTAGATCTCTGACAGAGAATTGAGCAAGAAATTATATCATCTATCACGGGCTGATAGGTTGGGCGAGGAATTAAATTATTTATCCCGGATGGATAGATTGGGCGAGGAATAATGTCGTCTATCACGGGCGGATAGATTGGGCGAGGAATTATATCGTCTATCACGGGCGGATAGATTGGGTGAGGAATTATATCATCTATCACGGGCTGATAGATTGGACGAGTAATTAAATTATTTATCCCGGGCGGATAGATTGGGCGAGGGATGTTATCATCTATCCTCCTCCACAAAAGTGGGGATATAAATATGTGCGCTATTCTATTCAGGGCTACTTAATTTAGGATTATATAAAACTTTTCTGAATCCAGATTTTTTACAGTGGTTTATCCTTATTTTGATATACTAACAGGCCCCCATCCCCATCATATGCCACAAAGCTACTAAAGGATTTTTTTTTTAAAGAGATTGAAGGAAAAGCCATTGAAGACACTTTGGGCAAAAATTTCTAAATATAATAGCTAATTAGTTATATGGACGAAAAAAAACGTTTGACCAAAATGTCATTATTCAACACCCTCCAACTGGGACAGTTCTTCGCCAATCTCGTTAACATTTTGTGTCATAACTACTATCCAACACGACTAAACTTGGTGCAAGTTTCATCCCGATCAGAAAATATGGATTTTAAAAATTGACTCACTTGACATGAAATCCGCCAAATGTAAAGGGTGTCCCAAGAAGAGCGCAATTTTTTAATTACTGATGCAGCAATTGAATTGTTTCTCTGGCTGTATGACATGTGGCGCCGTCTTGTTGGAACCACATGCCCTCCACATTCATTTCTTCAATTCTAGGCAAGAAAAAACTGGTTATCATTTCACGATACCGAACACCATTGACTGTTTGCGCTTGACCTGCCTCAAAGGTCCAATGATTCCTCCAGCCCAAAAACCACACAGTGACACGTTGAGGATGCATTTGCTTCTCGGGAATCACTCGAGGATTTTCCGCACCCCAAATGCGACAATTCTGCCTATTGACGAAGCCATCAAGATGAAAATGGGCCTCGTCACTGAAGATGATTTTATCGGCAAAATCAGCATTTTCATGTTGTCTCTCCAATACCCAATTAACGAACTCCCTTCGCCGTCCTTCTCCATTTTTACTAACCTCGTACCTTCTACTAACAAACAATAACAATTATTCAAATGTCAAACAATGACACTTCGAATGTTGCGAGATTTAAAAATTGCGTTCTTCTTGGGACACCCTTTATAGTAATTTTTATGTTAAGTTTTTTTGGTATTACAAAGGAAAATGTTTTTCAGACTGCAATTCTCATACGTTTTTGTTATGTAGAAAAAACCGCTTACCCCGGTTTTCGTCGACAAAAAACGTTCACCGTTTTTTTTTTTAAATTTAATAAACCTTCCACCGGTTTTTTTTTAATTTAAATAAACCTTCCACAGGTTTTTTTTCCAAAAAAAAAAAAGTTTTTGTTTTAAAAAAAAAACAGTTTTTGGATCACTCTATTTCTGAGATATGCTAAACTGGAATACTGCAACGCCATCTTATTCAATCCCGCCCACTTTTAGCGAAAGTACTAATATTGACCCTAATAACTAACTATTAAAATTTCGTTCTTCTATGGTCACCTAGCTTTAACCCGGTGCGCTTCGCAGCCCCCATCATTTGTTTATTTTCTGTTTAGGGTACTGTAGAATATGTAAAAACAAATGACTATTCCATATGGGGAAATATTAATTAGTACAACAAAATACGAAAATCTCAGATTAATTTCTTGTTTATGTTCCTGGCATCAAGGTACAATATTTATCTCTTTTCCCTTCTGTTCCTCTAAATGTAAAAAACTATTATTTGGATCATATTTTACCTTTTTCCCCTAGTTTATATTCCAATATATACATTCACACTCTGGTACAATATAAGACAATGTTTGCCCCACAGTGTCTTTAAAAGTTTTAATTTTAAAAAGGTAAAATCAATGCCTAGATTAAGTTGCAAAACTTACAATTGCCATTGGGATCATATTTAATCATTTTCTTTCCATTGTACCACATTTAACCCAATGTGTCATAATTAACAATTCTTGCAAATATGTACAATATTTAATCGTTTTTGACCCAAGTGTGCATTTGGAGAAAATCATAGATTATATTCCAAGAGCCACATTCTCAACCTTAGGCCGTATTTTAACCCTTATGTCCCCATCTGTGACACGTTTAACTTTTTGCCATACCGTGCCTTATTTAGCTTTTTTGACCCACGGTTTACATAGAAGCTTCGCACTCTGGTTATGAATCACTGTACTACTTAACTTAATTCAATATTTAATTATTCCACTGTTCTTCTAAAGTACGAAATTGTATACATATCTGGGACTATATATAACACTTTTTCCCCACTTACCACATTTAACCATTTTGTCACACTTTACCGTATTAACCACTTTTTTTACCCCACTGTGACATATTTAACCCTTTATGCTTCACTGTACCATATAATCCTTTTTGCTACACTCAACCCTATTTAACACCTTTGAGCCACTCTGCGCCATAATTTTAAACTTTAACTAAAATTATAACATTTGCAAAAAGGACTTCTTACCTCATATTTATGTTCCAGAAGTTGCCCTCTCTCCCTAGATCCATGATTTTGCCCACTGTACTAAATGTAACGCCTTTTGCCCACTGAATCATATTTCAGACCTTTTTGTATTACAGTACCATATTAACCATTTTCCCCCACTGTACCCTTTTTGACACACTGTACAATTTTTCAACCATTTTTGTCACATTGTACCATATTTCATAATTTTTGTCCCACTGTACCATAGTTAACACATTTTTGCCCCACTATTTCCGAGGTAACCCTTTTTGGGTCACTGTATCATAACTTACCCATTTTGTCCCACTGTAGCATTTGTAACTATTTTTCTGCACTGTACTATGACTAACCCTTTTTTGTCCCATTGTGCAATATTAAACCCTTTGTCTCCCTGTAACATATTTAACACTTTTTGTCCCACTGTACTATATTTAAACCTATTTGCTCCACTGTATCAAATTTAAAACCTTTTTGACCCACTGTACCATAGTTAACAATTTTAGTCACACAATACGATATTTAATCCTTTTTGCCCCACTGTATCATGGTTAATACATTTTTGCCCCACTGTACCATATTTAATCCATTTTGTCCCATTTTACCATATTTGGTTATTTTTGCCCCACTGCATCATGGCTAATACATTTTTGCCCCACTGTACCATATTTAATCCATTTTGTCCCACTTTACCATATTTGATTATTTTTGCCCCACTGTACCATAGTTAACTCTTTTTGCCCCTCTGTGCCATATTTAAACTTTCTTGTCTCACTGTACCATATTTAATCACATTTTCTCCACTGTACCATATTTACCCACTATACATTATTTAATTTTTTTTTGACCCACTATGTTCTTCACATATTAAGTTTAGGTTCCAATTTTGCCAGATTGACTCTTTTTTGCCCCAATGCACCATAATTGACTCCTTTTACCCCTCGGTGACTCCTAAAGTTAGAATTTCCAAAAATCACTTCCGATCTCTAGTTTATGTTACAAAAGCTATCCTAAAACTATGGGACCATATTTAACATTTTTAAACCAATTACAATGTTTGCCCCACTGTGCACCGAAAAGTACGATTACAAAAAAAAAACTGACTACCCCGATCCTTTGTCCTAAGGACATCCCACGCTTCAATTTTCACGGTTAAAGTTGGCGGTTGTACCATATTTATCCCTTTCTGCCCACTGTGCAACTAAAATTGTAAAAAAAATTGCTCCTTGTTCTAATTTACGCCCCAAGAGCTACTCTCACAGCAAATTTCACGATTCTAGCTCTTGCCATTTGGATTTGACCGTTGTACCATATTTATCCCTTTTTACCCCACTGTCCGCGTAAATGTTCGGATTTTTAAAAAATCCAGTCAATTTCTGGGTCTACCTCATAAGGGCTACCGTCACACCAAATTTCACGATTCTAGCTCATTCCGTTTAGATTTGGCGGTGGTACCATATTTATCCCTTTTGGCCCCATTGTGCGGGTAATACATTGTACGAATTAAGAAAAATCGCGTCTTATTGCACGTCTACATCCCAAGGGCTACCCTCCCACCAAATTTCATGATTCTAGTGGCAGCCGTTTGGCCTGGACGACGCACAGTGGAAAATTTTCGTCATTTTCTGATCGAAAATCAATAACTTTGTTAATTTGAGAGATATATTTTTAAAAATTTGCGAACATAATATAGACAATATTTAAAAGGAAGTTGTGAAAATATTTCGGATTTCGCACCACTACATATCCAGTAGTAAGCTTGCAAAATCTGTACTTTTATTTTTTTCTGAAACTGTACCACAGTTTTGACCGAATTGAAAGGTCCAAGTTGAAATATTAGTTTTCTGGAATTTGGTATGCAATTTGCATCTTTAATGGTTAATTAAAATCAATTCATTTATAAGGATAAATTAAAATTATGAGAAAATAAAGTTGAAACACAATTTTATTTTTTTGTGAAACAAACACAATATTTTTATAAATTAAAATTGTCTGTGTGGGGCATTTGCAATAACAACACCGCGTCTTCATCAAGATCTCTACAGGCTTTGCGTGTTTCTTTTCAGATGCTAGATATATAAGGATCTGAAGTACATAAAAGTCTCTTAAATACATCCTCATTTGTCGCTATCCTTGAATTTTTTCTGGAATGATTCAATCGGTAGTTTTTATAATCTTTGTTACGCGATTCTTGGGCATCTTCTGACAAATGACCCATTGGCAACATAGGGAAATGATTTAGAATGCTTTTTCCATGTATTAATAATTTATGGACAGAAGATGGCATATAATACCACTTATATTTTTCCACATATAGATTTGCTATTTGGAGAGCATACTTGTTATAATTTTCGCCATCTATCATGACACCGCATGATAAAGCTTGTAGAATATTGTACAACATTCGTATTAGCTGTACATCTATGCCTGTTATTTCAGCACTGACTTCTGCATTGGAAAAAAATCTTCGTGCAGTATTCCCGTCGTTGCTGTTTCCACTTCCCTGTCTAGGTTTGTCAATTATTAATCCTAATTCTTCACGGAAACGCTTTTGCACCAATTATACCCTACACCACACTGTGGTACAGGGTATTATGACTTTGTGCATTTGTTTGTAACGCCCAAAAAGAGAAGAAATAGAACCATAGTTTATTATACCGATCGTCATAGAATCAATTTTTGAGTCGATTTAGCCATGTCCGTCTGTCTGTCTGTCCGTCCGTCCATGTATTCTTGTAATAAAAGTGCAGGTCGTATTTATGGTCCGATTGTGATGAAATTTAACACAGTGCTCTTTTTTGGCCCAAGGACGATCCCTATTGAAATTGGTCAAAATCGGTTCAGATTTAGATATAGCCCCCATATATATGTTACCCCCGATTTGACATGTAAGCGCTGTAGAAACTGTATTTTATATCAGATCAGTACGAAATTTGGCAGAGAGAGTTCCCTTATTACATGAATGAACACTACTCAATTCGGGGAAAATCGGTTCAGATTTAGATATAGTGCCCATATATATGTTTCACCCGATTTGACATGTTAGCGCTATAGAAACCGTATTTTATATCCGATCTGTACGAAATTCGGCAGAGAGAGTTTTCTTGTCACGTGAATGAACACTACCAAATTCGGAGAAAATCCGTTCAGATTTAGATATAGCCCCCATATATATGTTTCACCTGATTTTACATGTAAGCGCTGTAGAAACTGTATTTTATATCCGATTAGTGCGAAATTCGGCAGAAAGAGGTTTCTTATTACATGAATGAACACTTTTAAATTTGGATGAAATCGGTTCAGATTTAGATATAGGCCCCATATATACTTTACCCCCGATTTGACATGTAAGCGCTGTAAAAACTTTATTTTATATCCGATCAGTACGAAATTCTTCAGAAAGAGGTTTCCTATTATATGAATGAACACTTTTAAATTTGGAAGAAATCGGTTCAGATTTAGATATAGCCCCCATATATACGATACCCCCGATGACATGTAAGCGCTGTAGAGACTGTATTTTATATCCGATCAGTACGAAATTCGACAGAAAGAGGTCTTTTTACGTGAATGAGTATTCAGGGAAAATCGGTTCAGATTTATATATAACCTCCATATATATGTTCCTCCTGATTTGGTATCAAATCGCTATAGTAGTTGTACTTTACTTCCGATCATTAAAATTTTCCAGAAAGATGTTTCTCAATTTAGGAACGAATATTGCTTAATTTTGCGATTATCGCTTTAGAATTAGATAATATGTTCCTACCCATTTACCAATTATTCCAAATTATTATGGCAATGACCCTTATCGCATTGTTAGGGAGGTGTAGGGTATTATATAGTCGGCCCCGCCCGACTTTCTGCCTTTCCTTATTGGTTTTTTCTTGCATTTTTTTAATACCTGGTGTTCTTTGGAAATTGCTGACCACTTTTGGAAGTCCAGGTTATAAGAAAGATGTAAAATCATTTCCATACACCGAATCCATGCATGTAAGGTTGACATTCCATATTGCAAGGCGTTTTCATTTTCAGTTCTTTTTATGGTACTTGGTATATCACTCTTTGCTTGGACTCGCATTGCAAATAGTACATACTGCACAAGACGTCGTGTTTGTTAGTGTCTTAACAACTTTACCATCAAGCATTGTTAGTAAGAGTTCGTGACTTATTTCGAGTTCATGCGTTCCGCAGTTAATAAATGTTGGCAACAACGACTTTATTTGGCTCTCGATATTTTGAACCACTTCTTTGGTTTTTTTCAGGAGTCTCTTTACACATTTCAATCAAAATGGGTCTGCAATAACGCACTGAAGAAGGAACAGGATTTTGCCAAACTAATGAGCCACCTTCTCTATCAATAATTTTTATAGGAACCAATGAAGTAATAAACAAATTGCCATCAGATATATTCTCAGACTCCTCAGGAAGAAATTGCTTATACTCACTTTGACCCGAGGAGCCATCACATCCCCATTTGCAATATAGAGTGAGCTTACGCATATTTTTGTTCTCAACATTGTCAATCATTAAAATTCGTTTGGCAGTATGGTCAAGTAGTTCTTGCAAAGATTTAACTTTTGCTACCGTATTCCCAATTTCAAGAGAATTTGGATAACAATTAAGTTTTTCTCTTTGAATTTTATAGTATGGTGGCATAAGTGGGCAATTATTATTGAGCATGATAATTCTTAAATGGGTATATTGACTTTTAGTTAAGTCGAGATCGAGAAATACACTCAATGCTTTTGTGCTATCCAGAGGTTTAACTTCCTCATGCTTCTCTAGGGTTTTCAGTAGTTCCTGCTTCTTCGACTTCTCCATGTACCTTATTAATTCTACAAGTTTTGCTTCTTCTATTTCTCCAATTGCACGAAGTTTCTGACTGTATGCACTCTGAATATGTTGTAGGCCATTGTTTTCCAAAAGTAAAACATTTTTCCGTCTTTTCGTTGAATCAGCCGATTTTTCGTATGGCAGTAAAGGTCTTCCCCTTTTCCTTGAGAGATTAATGGATTTCATAGCGATGGACACATTTACACAATATTCTTTATTTAACCAATTTGCGTTATTTTTAAAAAATTTCTCTTTTTGCCTTCCTGATTTTAGCCATCGATCATTTATATGCGGTATTAAACCCTTCTGAATATGATTAATTACACTAGGTCACAAATAACAAAATTTTCTCTGTTATTTGTTTCTAACATACTTTTTCTCATTGATTTTGACCTACTAAACACGAAAATGAGTTTTAAACATTTTTCTGTCGATTGGTTTTCGAGATACAAATTTTTGAACTTTTTTTTTAAATTTTTGGAGGTACACTTACAATTTTGAGCATATCTTTCGTCTTCTTTGACGTATTTGATCCTACTACTACTCAAATTAAAGCAAATTGAGCCGTCTACAACTCATTCCCAGAAAATCGGGTGAGTAGTTTTGATGTTGGCGGCTTAAAAAGGTTAAAAAACTGCGTTTTTTTAATAAAAATGTGGCAGAAAAATTCATATAAAAATTCATATAAAATATAAAACGCGATGCTAACAGCGATTTTGGTTTTTTCACGTATAGCTGGCATTTTTCCAAAGAAAATAAGCACTTACTTAACAAAATCTGACAACAAATGGCGGACTTATAATTTTTTTGGTATAAGACCGAAATTCCGCTATTTCACGATATTTTGATTTTCATTATTTGCACAGCTTACCTACCCAACGCAAACGAATAAATACATTTGAACTTAATTTAAAATAAGCAAATTAGTCTTAGTATATTATTTTTTAATTTATTTAGAGCACTACATACTCAATGTATGGCACAATTAGAAGTGGATGTGCCAGGTTAGCTAAACTAACGAAATTAACCAAATCAACGCCCAAAAAAAATGAGTAGAAACCAAGATATAACTGTACATTTTATGCCATGTGGAAAAACAGCTGACTTCTTCTTTGTTTTTTGTATTCGCTGCAATTGGTCTCACGTATTAGGGTCCAAATGTAGTCACCCATCATAGCCGTGTCATAGATGCCCTGATAGCGTCGTTCCATAGCCTTCAATTCCTGATGAAAGCGCTCGCCGTGTTCGTCGCTCACGTCTCCTAAATTCTCAGGGAAAAAATCCAAATGAGAATGCAGAAAGTGTATTTTAAGTGACATGTGCACTCCTACCCAAAAATGAAAAAAAACGAGAATTAAAACGCTATTTAAATTAACATTTGTTTAAAAAAAAACCTACCCATTGCTTCATAGTTCTTTACCAGATCCTCAACTATGTCCTTATAATTATCGCTTTTGTTGTTTCCTAAAAAGTTTTCCACAACAAGCCTGAAGGAATTCCATGCTGCGGCTTCGATGGGTGATAACAGCTTCGGGAATGTTTCATCTTTCAACATTTTTTTTTTATCTCGGGTCCTGCGAAGACTCCTTCTTTAATTTTTGCCAGCGAAAGGTAAGGGAAAATTGACCGTAAATAGGCAAAAGCTTCACCTTCTTTGTCAAATTTTTTGGCAAAATTTTTTATCAAACCCAATTTTATGTGCAGCGGCGGAAGTATTATATTTTCACGGTTATCTATTAGTGGTTTGCGCTGAACATTCGCTTCTCCAACTACAGGTTTCGTTCGTTCCGGCCATTTTTTTTGAATATAATGCTGATCATCAGCGCGGCTATTCCAAAGGCACAGAAAACAGCAATGTCGCGTATAGCCTCCTTGGAGTCCACACAGAATGGCCACAACTTTGAGGTCGGCGCATATTTTCCAATTATATTTGCTATACTCTATGCATTTCAGCAAAATGTTCATAGTTTCATAGTTCTCCTTTGAATGAACCGCATGAGCAATAGGAAGAGATGGCTTTTCATTCCCATTATGTAAGAGAACTGCCTTCAAGCTCTCTTTGTTGCTGTCAATAAACAACCTCCATTCATTGGGGTTGTGAATTTGGTGAAGCTCTTGGAACAAGCCGGAAATGTCGCTGCAAAAACATATTTCGTCTTTCTTTGTATAAAATTTTGCATACTGCTGGTGACGCTTCCTGTACGCTGTTACTTTCACTTCTGAATCCGCAAATCCACACTGTACCATCCGAGACGCAAAAAGTTCGGATTTCTCCTTAGTGAGACCAAAATCGCGCACCCAATCGTTTAGTTCGGCCTGTGACAGTAATTTTCGCTTTCTGCACGCCCCAAATTCGCTTGCACTTGACTCGGACTCTTGATCTGACGATTCTGCTTTTTGAAGAGATGCACCAGGGCACACTGGATATGGTACATCATTCGAATGTGGTACTGGAAGTGCAAACGATCCCACTTGAGCGTAGTTCCATTTTAAAAATCTCCCTACCCCACTGTTTGTGGTGAGGCAAAAATAACAGTCTGTGGAATGGCATAGCGGCTTTTTCCACATCATTGGTGTATCGAATTTCATATGGCGCCTAAAATTAAAATAAATTACTATATTTGCTTTGCTAAATGTGTTTAAATAAAAATTCTTACCTTCCGCCAGCTGCCCAGTTGGTTAGGATTATATAGCAAAGATCACATAGCGACTTAGGTGTCCATGGTTCTGTGATATTTGGTGAAATACCAAAATAATTCAAATAGTGCAATTGCACTGCTGGAGTAAACGTGTGTGCGTGATTATTCTTTATAAACTCGCCACAAACATTGCAGAAATTGTCTGGATTGTTCAAACACTCGAACACACGTAGTCTTTTACTCATTGTCTTACCTGTTGGGTAGGTATTATATGCACTTAAATTCAATTTGTTTCACTTTTTACTCGTACTACTCGCGTTCGTAAACACTGGTTGAATGACAAAAAACGATAAATGAACACCTATAAATACTAAGTATGTTACAATATTTTACTGACAGGTACTTATGAATGGGCGCATCTTTTAAGGGTGGCTATATACCTGATTCAGCAAGTGTGCGTTTCAAATTGTGGAAAAGTTTCCAAATAATGACCACTCACAAATGTGGGGGGAATTTCTGTAAAAAAAATCCGATACAGGTAGCCATCAATAAAAAAGTGTAATTCCCTTTTTTCCCTTTAATTGACTGTGAACGGAGTAGCAGTCATAAACGAACACGAAGAGCGTCCACGCACATTCAGAAGCGTATATTACTCTGCAACCACAATCATAAAAATTAAATAACTATTTGTGTATTACTTATTTTTTTTTAATTCTGAGAATTATAAAAATTACGTAAACGTTTTTTCCAAACAATTTTGTACATGTAAAGTGGGTTTGCCAAAATTCGTATCGTAAAATGCACCTGTGTTTCTATGTTCTGCATTTTCATTATACAATTTTCGACGAAACGTCCCTACGGTATTGTAAATAGGTTTTTTACAATTATGAAATATTTGTATTATTAATATTAATTTAAAAATTTTATCAAAACTGCAAAGTGCTGTGACATTTGAAAAAAATTTCCAAAAAAAAAATTGCTGATTTCACTAAATTTTTGAAATTTCACGTCCCTTGCCAGAACAGAAGACATTAACCCAGGGTGGTGAAATTTTGAACAGAAGTAACTTATGTATAGGAGCAACTGTTCCGTTCTATTCCAAAAGGATTATAAAAAACTTGCTTTTTCGATCCCTCCTAGAAGGTTAGCTGTGCAAATAATGAAAATCAAAATATCGTGAAATAGCGGAATTTCGGTCTTATACCAAAAAAATTATAAGTCCGCCATTTGTTGTCAGATTTTGTTAAGTAAGTGTTTATTTTCTTTGGAAAAATGCCAGCTATACGTAAAAAAACCAAAATCTCTGTTAGCATCGCGTTTTATATTTTATATGAATTTTTATATGAATTTTTCTGCCACATTTTTACTAAAAAAACGCAGTTTTTTAACCTTTTTAAGCCGCCAACATCAAAAACCGATTGAAATTTTCTGAGAATGAGTTGTAGACGGCTCAATTTGCTTTGAGTAGTAGTAGGATCAAATACGTCAAAGAAGACGAAAGATATGCTCAAAATTGTAAGTGTACCTCCAAAAATTTTAAAAAAAAAGTTCAAAAATTTGTATCTCGAAAACCAATCGACAGAAAAATTTTTAAAACTCATTTTCGTGTTCAGTAGGTCAAAATCAATGAGAAAAACTATGCTAGAACCAAATAACAAAACGACTGTTGGCTAGTGTTATATATGATACATTTTCATCGTTCAAATTTCCATTCTCGCGCACAAACCGTTCAATAGATTGCACATTTCTATCACTGTTTATATAGACAAGAACCAGATCGTGTAAAGAACACTTAAAGTGCAACATTTTCAAAATTGAAGTAATAGCTCAATGAATGACATATATTATGAATGAATATTTGACAACAAATGCGTCGGCTACTATTAGGAATAATATATTGTTAACAAAATATTTCGGAAAATACTATGTTAAACCAATTTTTTGCACACCGTTTGAAAAGGAGCAGCCAATTTTTTGCCACAACTTAGGTTAGGAACGTAGCTTTGAAATTATGCAAAAGTTTGAACCTAGGTACACGGAGCTAACAACTAAAACCTTAGCTGAAGTTGTTGAATTCAAGAAACATTTACATAAATAGTATATTGCATACAGCGAATATTCGCTGTTAATTTTTTAAACATTTTGCTACTGAATCCGATTCGTTAGAATATTTCCTACACATAAATCCGCAATTTATGCTCTAAAGTATGTTACACGCTGGGTACATGTATTTTTATAGGAGTGTTCAGAATTTTTATATTTTTTTAACAATCAAAAGATCTGTAAATAGTGGTACTTTTAACGCCTTTTCCGATGAAAATGTTCGGAAATGTTTGCAGATAATCATGACGTGATGTCTTACCTCTGAAATAGTATTAAACAAATTTAATAATTTCAATGTTTGTGAAAAGTATTTTTGATCAGGCCTTACACTACCATTTTCCACTGTGCGACGATCAGTCAGCCAGTCACGCAACAATTTTATATATCGCTCACTCATTTCAAGACTGTAATAACTCAAAATTTTAAATTTTTGAGGTTGCCTTACAGAAATGCTAATTTTGCAAATATCCATAAATAAATCTCAACGAAATTTAGTTTATATTGTAAACAATGATATTTCGGATTATACCACCTTTTTTAAACGTCTTATTTCATGTTATTTATTTTTTTATACGGACATAAATTTACACATTCTGACAATTTTCAATTTTGAGTTATGACACTCTTGAAGTAAGTGAGCGATATATAGATGTAGATTGTAGGCTATATATATATACGTACATTTCGACCCCCTTGGTGTTTGGAATAATAGAAAAAGTAATTGAAGTTATTTTTAAAATATATCTTTTTGAAAAAAATTAACGTATGTATATAACATTTATACCCTACACCACACTGTGGTACAGGGTATTATGACTTTGTGCATTTGTTTGTAACACCTAAAAGGAGAAGAGATAGACCCATTGTTTATTATACCGATCGACTCAGAATCACTTTCTGAGTCGATTTAGCCATGTCCGTCTGTCCGTCTGTCTGTCCGTCTGTCCATGTATTCTTGTAATCAAAGTGCAGGTCGTATTTATGGTCCGATTGTGATGAAATTTAGCATAGTGCTATTTTTTGGCCCAAGGACGATCCCTATTGAAATTGGTAAGAATCGGTTCAAATTTAGATATAGCCACCATATATATGTTACCCCCGATTTTACATGTAAGCGCTGTAGAAACTGTATTTTATATTAGATCAGTGCGAAATTTGGCAGAGAGAGTTCTCTTATTACATGAATGAACAGTGCCAAATTCGGGGAAAATCGGTTCAGATTTAGATATATGTTTTACCCGATTTGACATGTAAGCGCTGTAGAAACCGCATTTTACATCCGATCTTTATGAAATTTGGCAGAGAGAGTTTTCTTATTACGTGAATAAACACTACCAAATTCGGAGAAAATCTGTTCAGATTTAGATATAGCCCCCATATATATGTTTTACCCGATTTGACATGTAAGCGCTGTAGAAACTGTATTTTATATCAGTTCAGTACGAAATTTGGCAGAGAGAGTTCTCTTATTACATGAGTGAACACTGCCAAATTCGGGGAAAATCGGTTCAGATTTAGATATAGTCCCCATATATATGTTTCACCCGATTTGACATGTAAGCGCTGTAGAAACCGCATTTTACATCCGATCTTTATGAAATTCGGCAGAGAGAGTTTTCTTATTACGTGAATAAACACTACCAAATTCGGAGAAAATCTGTTCAGATTTAGATATAGCCCCCATATATATGTTTTACCCGATTTGATATGTAAGCGTTGTAGAAACTGTATTTTATATCAGATCAGTACGATATTTGGCAGAGAGAGTTATTTTAATACATGAATAAACACTGCCAAATTCGGGGGAAATCTGTTCAGATTTAGATATAGTTCCCATATATATGTTTCACCCGATTTGACGTGTAAGCGCTGTAGACACCATATTTTATATCCGATAAGTACGAAAATCGGCAGAGAGAGTTTTCTTATTACATGTATGAACACTGCCAAATTCTTACCGCAATTCCCATTTTCGCATTGATAGGTAGGTGTAGGGTATTATATAGTCGGCTCCGCCCGACTTTCTGTCTTTCCTTACTGGTTTTAAGAGAAGAATATGCTTGAAAATGACGATTTTTCAACGTGTGTATCTTACCTAATGGACATGCGGGATTTAAATCAATAAAAGACTCTTGTTTAATGCTAATGGTATTATTTTATTATTGTGGAAAAAGCTGATTGTTCAATTCTATTCAATAGTTATGCTGTAATTGATCTATTCAATTAATTTGAAAAGATCTGCAAAAAAATGCTTAGTTTACACTTTGGTTCCTGCATAGAACTATTACCTATCGATGTATAATACCGGTTATCCAACTTAAAGGTGTCATCAAAATTTCGCCTGAGATCATCACAATCTGTAAAAAAAATCATATATCAAATTTTAATTATAGTTCAAGGTTTTGGTTATATTATTTATACGTTTGTTACTAATTATCGTTGTTACACCATTAACCCCGCTGTGGAACAGTGTAATGGTGATTTCGTTTCTGAAAAATATGTTGCCCCGTCGACGGGAAATTCTGAAAAATATTTGCCCTTTTCAGGTGGAACTGATGTAGTCCCTCGAATTAAACTTAGCTTCTATTTCAAAAATTAAAAATGTGCTATTAAAGTCCAAGTTTTCGTGAAAAGGGCAAGGGAAATGTTTTGCAGAAAAGATATCGCCATAATATTACATTGCGCATCTGTTTGTATTTTGTTATTTATTATTTATATGAATTACAATACAAAGTAAATTTATATCCTAATTTTAAGGTCCAGAGAGAGAGGCCGGGTTACAAAGGCCATATTGCTCATTTAGAAAAATAATGTCACAACTCAAAATTTAAAAATTTCTACAAAAATTTTCTGCTCTTCAAAATATAAAGATTACACAGTGCGACAAAATAAACTCAAGTTGAGAAGCAAATGACGCGATACTACTTTTCCTGTAGGTCTAGTCGAGTAAAACAAGAATCTTTTTTTTGGAATTCCCCGGACACACCCAAAATCCGGATTTACGGGTAAAAAACGATTTTCTTGCCTTTTTTCGCTGAGACGCCTATAACTTTGTTAGTTATTAACCGAATTTCATTCTCTAAAAGAATTTGGAAATAAGAGACTTAGAACTTTCGAACGATATATACACTATATATTATTACACGTTTCTGTAGTATATTGTCCCAAACATATTCGGCTTGAAACATATATATGTTTAGGGTACACTCTAAACATATATTTGGTACGCACTTAAATTATATATTTGGGAAGATGTCGTTCTAAGCAAATCTTTGTTTACATACCAATATATTTTTATGTGGTACCATTATTTCCGAAACAAATAGTTATTTGCATTTAAGTATTCAAACAAGTAAAAAAGTTTCAGTCGGGTAAACCGACTAAGGAATACCCTCACTTTGTGAGTAATGTAATATTAAATATTATACAAATTATTCTGTCAATTTTTGTGGGAGGTACCAAACGGGGTTTAAGAAATACACCTATATTTCGCTGAACAGTAGATACTTTAAATACATTGCACTGTGCCGAATTGTAACCGTTTATATGGAGTGGTATATTAACGTTGAGATATTAAATTGTGGTATAATTTGGCCATTTTGTGTGGGAGGTACAAAAAGGGGCGTGGTGATAACGCTCATTTTTCACTGGACTATAGGCATTATAAAAGCATTGCACCGTACAAAATTTCAAGTAATTGTATACACAGATATTAATGTTATAAACTGTTAACTTTTGGTGCAAAATGGTACCTTTGTGGGAGAGGTACCAAAAGGGGCGTGACAATAACGCCAATTTTTCAATGGACTGTAGGCACTATAAAAACATTACGCTGTACAAAATTTCAAGTATTTTTATACACTGGTATTAATGTTATAAGCTGTTAACTTTTGGTGCAAAATGGTGCATTTGTGTGGGAGGTACCAAAAGGGGCGCGGCAATAACGCCCATTTTTCACTGGACTGTAGGCACTATAAAAGCATTACACTGTACAAAATTTCAAGTATTTCTAAACACTGGTATTAATGTTATAAGCTTTTAACTTTTAGTGCAAAATGGTGCATTTGTGTGGGAGGTACCAAAAGGGGCGTGGCAATTTCGCCCATTTTCCTCGAGCTGATAGCGACTAACAAACTAATACTATGTGTGGAATTTCAGAAGATTCGAATACGTATAATAGCAGTTATTAAAGAATCAATATTTCACAACATTTTAACCCTTTGTGGGGGAGGTACCAGAAGGAGTGGATCAATATGGCCCATCTTCGAACTTAGCCGGAGATAGAAAAAAATATTACCACATACGAAATTTGAAGTCAATCGGTTACTCCTTTCGAGAGTTATCGTGCGCACCAGCCAGCAGACACACAGACAGACAGACAGACAGACAGACAGACAGACGGACAGACAGACAGACGGACGGACATTGCTCATTCGACTTAAAATGACCCAAAACGGAATTCCGCCGAACATACTTGGGGTCTTAGGTCACTCCTTCGATGTGTTACACTTTTTTCCGTAGCAAATGATATATACCCTCGTCACACTAAAGTGAGGGTATAAAAATACCTAAATTGTGTTAAATTTTTCAGTAATTCAAAGTAAATTTTTTAGAAATTGTTAATGTTTGTAAAATAATAAATAATAATAATTGAAATATTATAATCTTGCATCAAAATAAATTACTTGGTGGATTGACAACCAATGACGGCTTAGACTACTCAGAAATCTAAATAATTGATTTACAACCGAAGATAATGCTAGGAGGTACAATTCGAAACCAAGGAAAAATTAAAACTGAAATTCGAAAAAGTCAGCAAAATTGTTGAAAATCTTTTTTAAATAAAATATATTTGGAGAAATTCCTAAACAAAAATTTTATTTGTATTTAAACACATGTTTTATTTGAGAAATTTAGTTTGCAAATATATTTTGTTGTAATATATGAATATATGCGTTCCAAATATATTTTTTTGATTTTCAAATAAAATATATTTGCTAGGAAATATATAATATTTAAAAATTTGTGTTTCAAATATTTGTTCTTTCGATTCAAACATATCGAAAAAGGCGCTTTTGCCCCGTGTAGGAATATATGTTTATTTGTCCTACAAACACATTTTTTCACTTCTTTCTACATTTCCTAGTTTAGGATATGTTTTTACCAATTATTTTGTGAGATAACCGCTCGATTAGTTGTATTGCGTTTATAGTATATTTTACAAGAAACCAGTAAGGAAAGGCAGAAAGTCGGGCGGGGCCGACTATATAATACCCTACACCTCCCTAACAATGCTATAAGGGTTATTGCGATAATAGTTTGGAATAATTGGTAAATGAGTTAGAACATATATATGCGGATATATCTAATTCTGAACCGATAATCGCTAAATTAAGCAATATTCCTTCCTAAATTGAGAAACATCTTTCTGGAGAATTTTGTAATGGTCGGAAGTAAAGTACAACTTCTATAGCGCTTTGTAACCAAATCAGGAGGAACATATATATGGAGCTTATATATAAATCTGAATCGATTTTCCCTGAATACTCATTCATGTAAAATAGAAACCTCTGTCTGTCGAATTTCGTACTGATCGGATATAAAATACAGTCTCTACAGCGCTTGAATGTCAAATCGGTGCTAACATATATATGGGGGCTATATCTAAATCTGAACCGATTTTCTCCAAATTTGGCAGTATTCCTTCGTGTAATAAGAAACCTCTTTCTGCCGAATTTCGCTGTGATCGGATAAAAAATACAGTTTCTACAGCTATTGAATTTCAAAGCGGGGGTAACATATATATGGGGGATATATCTAAATCTGAACCGATTTTCTCCGAATTTGGCAGTATTCCTTCATGTAATAAGAAACCTCTTTCTGCCGAATTTCGTACTGATTGGATATAAAATACAGTTTCTACAGCGCTTACATGTCAAATCGGGTGCAACATATATATGGGGGCTATATATAAATCTGAACCGATTTCCCCCAAATTTTGTATTGTATCTAAGTGTATCACGAGACTACTCTCTGTCAATTTTTGTACAAATCGGTTACAAAATGTTGCTTATACAGTGCATATATGCCAAATCGGAGGTACATATATATGAGAGCTATATGTAAATCTGAACCGATTTTGACCAAATTCAATAGGGATCGTCCTTGGACCTAAAAAAACGACATGTGCAAAGTTTCGTTGAGATCGGACCATAATTGCGACCTGTACTTTGATTACAAGAATACGTCTACAGACAGACAGACGGACAGACGGACAGACGGACAGACAGACGGACATAGCTAAATCGACTCAGAAAGTGATTACAAGTCGATCGGTATAATAAACAATGGGTCTATCTCTTCTCCTTTTGGGTGTTACAAACAAATGCACAAAGTCATAATACCCTGTACCACAGTGTGGTGTAGGGTATAAATACTTGTAGGACAAAGAAACATATATTCCTACAGCTTTAATTAATCGTTTGAAAGGCCTAAGTCTCTCCTTTCCAAATTCGTTTAGAGATTGTAAATGTATGTATAACTAATAGATATGTCAAACGGGACAGGTTTTCACAAATCCCGGGATTCGGGATTTTTAAATTGCAAATCCCGGGATCCCGGGATTTTTTCGGGATCCCGAAATTGTTCAATATCCCGGGATTTTCGGGATAAATCGGGATTTTCGTAATCCCGAAATTGTTCGATATCCCGGTATTTTCAGGGTTTTCGGGATAAATCGGGATTTTTTCATTCTTAATAATGTGATATTTCAAAATGGAATACAAACAATTTAGTTCAGTTTTAATTTAATTTTAATTAATTTAAATAAGGATAAAAACAGCTAACGCATACATTAACATTTGTTAAAAATATTAACTTTTACTATAATATTTCACAACATCTTAGCTATGAAATAATTTTAGTCCAATTTCAGTTCGTCGTCTGAATTCTTATTAATGTTATAATTTTCGTTCATTAAAGCACGAAAAATATTTTTTTCAACTTGAGAAATCAGTTTGACTAATTCCGTTTTTATGGGACCAAATCGATTCTCATAAATTTGAAAGAATATAATACAATGATCTTCGTTTGTGCGAAACAAACTCTATTTGTGTTCTTGTTTTAAGTTTACTTATTTATAATTACATTTATGATATATTTTATAATTCTTCTCCAAATTTCTAATTTTTTCACCGGATTATGTCAATGTTTTTTGATGTTAACAATTTGATTCTTTAGTTTACATTTTCGACAGAGATTATCTATCTTTAACTTAATATTTCATACGAGACAGCTTCATATATTATTATTAAAATATCCCGGGATTCATTTTAAAAAATCCGGGATTTTTCGGGATCGGGATTTCCCGGGATTTTCGGAATCGGGATTTCCAGTTTGACATCACTAATGACTAACAAAGCTATAGGCGTTTATGCGAAAAATGCACGGAAATCGGTTTTTTACCCGTAAATCCGGATTTTGGGGGTGTCCGGCAAATTTCGTAGAAAAAATTTTGTTTTACTCGCCAAGACCTACAAGAACAAGTAAAAGCGTTAAGTTCGGCCATGCCGAATCTTATATACCCTCCACCATGGATAGCATGTGACCTCACAAAATAACTCAAACCTAAAGAAAATAACACCGAAAAACAAAAAAATATAGTAGATGAGAACAGTAGGAATCACAGCAAGTTGGATGCTATATATGGGGGCTATATCAAAACATTGACCGATATGGCCTATCTGCAATCCCAAACAACCTGCAACTGTAAGAAATATTTATACCAAATTTGATCAACCTAGCTCTATTATTGCGGACTGTAGCGTGATTACCATAGACGGACGGACGGACGGACGGACAGACGGACATGGCTAAATCGTCTTAGAATTTTACGGCGATTAAGAATATATATACTTTATGGGGTCTCAGATCAATATTTAGAGGTGTTACAAATGGATTGACAAAATGAATATACCCCCCATCCTATGGTGGAGGGTATAAAAATATAGTAGATGAGAACAGTAGATGAGAAGAGTAGGAATCACAGCAGGTTAGATGCTATATATGGGGCTATATCAAAACATTGACCGATATGGCCCATTTGCAATCCAAAACAATCTGCAACAATAAGAAATATTTATACCAAATTTGATCAACCTAGCTCTATTATTGCGGACTGTAGCGTGATTACCACAGACGGACGGACGGACAGACGGACATGGCTAAATCGTCTTAGAATTTTACGACGATTAAGAATATATATACTTTATGGGATCTCAGATCAATATTTAGAGGTGTTACAAACGGAGTGACAAAATGAATATACCCCCCATCCTATGGTGGAGGGTATAAAAATAGTATCGCGGTTTTTGGACTGTCGCACTGTGTTATTAATGGATATTTTTGATTTATGGGGTAGGCAACTATATTTGACAATAATAAAAATTGATTTTGTTCATTCGCTTGTCAGCTTCATTTCTAAATGTTTGCAGCGGCAGACCAGAGCCACTGGTGGGAATCGAACCCACGACCCCAAACTCATAGGCGAGCACGCTACGAACTTGCTTACTGGGGCGCTCAGTTTGGATTTTATTACACCGATCTTTTCAGAATAACTTTCTGAGACGATTAAACGATGTCCATCGGTTTGTAGGTATATATGTTGATATTTGCGATCAAAGTTCAATTAGCAAACACTTGCAAAGTCTTTCTTTGCCCAATTTCATTTCATTGTGTAGTAGAATTTGATATATCGGTTCATATATATATATATATACATATACACACACAGAAAACAGTTTGGTTGCCTCAACCGAATTATTTACCAACCGAATTTTGGTTGTGGTATACTTCTGCTTCCACGTTGACAACAATCATATTTGGTTGCGCCAACTACGAAAATTGTGGCTAAAATTATCTGTTGTATGTCGCTACAACCAACTATTTTAGAAAATTTGGTGTCCTAACAATTTGTCAGTCATATACGATATACGACATAGTGACAATTAATTACAAACAGTTTTCATAAATTTTTATTCTATTTATTGAACAAAAACCAAACAATTCATAACAAAATTAAAAATTTCATATTAGAAATTCATCACTATTATGAGATGTGGAAATATTTGACACACATTTTAGTACACGAAAAAAAAACACAAAACTTTTATGCAAATATCGCTTAACCCTGTGCTTTCAATTTCATGATTGTTGCTTTTATTATTTATTTATGTAAAACATTTTGCACAACATATTCTGCATTACACACATTATTATCTACACGATATTGTTTTTGACTACATATACCGTTCTTGAACAAAATGTTGAAGATTTATTTATATCAAGTAATTTTATTTTTTGTTTGACATGTATCAGCAAAAGAAGAAGCAACCAATCTTTCCGTTGTATTTCCCAAAATACATTTAATTATTCTAAGTTTGGGAAATTATTGGGATAACCAAAAAACGATTATTTATTAATATATTTTGTGTTGTAGTAACCAATTATTCGTTGCAATAGTAATCTTTGGTCTATTGATACAATTTCTATTGTCAAGAATAAAACATTGGTTGTCACAATCAAAAATCGATCATATGGTACTATAATGAAAATTTAAAAGGAGTTACTACAACTAACCGAGTGTCAACGAAAAAAACATTGACACTCATTGTCATACCAATCTCGATCTTGTTTAGTTTCAGAAAACGACTTGTTTTCTTCTTATTTGGGTCACCCCACAGTATCTTTGCAGTTGCTTCTACTGTTGTGCTATGTTGTGCACAGTTTTTTGAGCCATCACTGACCAGTGCTTCAATTCATCCTTCGTGACTTCAAAAGGTTTCCAATTTTCTAAGTTTATTACTCTAAGTTCTTTGCCCCATTCATTTCCAATCACTCCGCTGTGTCCTGGTACCCAGGAACTACGCAGTTGACAATGGGCTGAGTACTCATTCAATATTTAAAAGCTACCTCTATAGGAGACTATGTATATCAAAACATAGACCGATGTTGTACATTTTCGTTGTGCAGAATTTTAGTATAAATAAAACACAATCTGCCGAGTTGGAGACAAATCGACTGGGAAAATGAGGTCTTTATGGCTTAAATAAGCATATTTGAGAGCGACACATACAATGGGATTATAACAAAATATGGATCGATGTGTCAAATAGTTGCATATTTACATAACTTCAATAAATATAGGGTGATCCAAGTAGAGATACGTTTTTCAATAACCTTTTTTTGACACATCACGTGTGAGTCGTGTCATTTCATCATGGAAAGAGTTACGCCTGAACAACGTGTATAAATCGTTCAAGTTTATTACGCAAATTCACGATCTGTGAGGAATGTGTTTCGTGGACTTCGCTCAACTTATGGTCAACATAATCGGCCTACTTACGAAGAAAATGTAGCGGCCGTCGATTCGGCGCCGTTCGCAGCAACACGGACTGATGTATGGAACGATTTGGCGCATTTTACGTGAATTTTAGTAATAAAGTTGAACGATTTGTAAACGTTGTTCAGGCGTAAGTCTTTCCATGATTAAATGCCAAACAATACTTGACAAAAATAACATGACACGACTCATACGTGATCTGTCAAAAAAAGACTATTGAAAAACGTATCTCTACTTTGATCACCCTATATTTTTAAGGGCGCCCTCTGTAGGAAAGCGATGTGGTCAATTTTCGGTATACAGAATTTAAGTAGAGATTAAATAAAAACTGCTATATTTCGGTCTAATCATCTGAGAAACGGCTTAATAAGCATATTTGAGAGCGACTTCTATATGGGGACTATAATCAAATATGAATCGATGTGGGTTATTGTTTATACCCTACACCACACTGTGGTACAGGGTATTATAACTTTGTGCATTTGTTTGTAACACCCAAAAGGAGAAGAAATAGACCCATCGTTTATTATACCGATCGACTTAGAATCACTTTCTGAGTTGATTTAGCTATGTCCGTCTGTCCGTCTGTCTGTCCGTCTGTGCATGTATTCTTGTAATCAAAGTACAGGTCGCAATTATGGTCCGATCTCGACGAAACTTTACACATATCTTTTTTTTGGCCCAAGGACGATCCCTATTGAATTTGGTTAAAATCGGTTCAGATTTAGATATAGCCCCCATATATATGTTAGCCCCGATTTGACATGTAAGCGCTGTAAAAACTTTATTTTATATCCGATCAGTATGAAATTCGGCAGAAAGAGGTTTCTTATTATATGAATGAACACTGTTAAATTTGGAAGAAATCGGTTCAGATTTAGATATAGCCCCCATATATACGTTACCCCCGATTTGACATGTAAGCGATGTAAAAATGTTATTTTATATCCGATCAGTGCGAAATTCGGCAAAGAGAGGTTTCTTATTACATGAAGGAATACTGCTAAATTCGGAGAAAATTGGTTCAGATTTAGATATATCCCCCATATATATGTTACCCCCGATTTGACCAGTAAGCGCTGTAAAAACTGTATTTTATATCCGATCAGTGCGAAATACGGCAGAAAGAGGTTTCTTATTACATGAAGGAATACTGCCAAATTCGGAGAAAATCGGTTCAGATTTAGATATAGCTCCCATATATATGTTACCCCCGATTTGACATGTAAGCGCTGTAGTGACTGTATTTTATATCCGATCAGTACAAAATTCGACAGAAGGAGGTCTTTTTACATGAATGAGTATTCGGGGAAGATCTGTTCAGATTTACATTAAAGCTCCATATATATGTTCCTCCTGATTTGGTATCAAACCGCTATAGAAGTTGTATTTTACTTCCGATCATTAAAATTTTCCAGAAAGATGTTTCTCAATTTAGGAACGAATATTGCTTAATTTTTATATGTTTCTACCCATTTAGATAATATGTTTCTACCCATTGACCAATTATTCCAAATTATTATGGCAGTGTTCTTATCGCATGTAGGGTATTTTATAGTCGGCCCCGCCCGACTTTCTGCCTTTCCTTACTGGTTTTGTGTTGCATTGTTGTAAAAATTAAATTCAATCTGCAAAATTTCTGTGAAATTGCTTAGTAAAAAAAATGATTTTTATTGTATAAAAAACATGGGGGAACGATGTGTACATATACAATTAGAACAATAACCGATACAATTTAGTGTTTTACTCACTGTAGAGGTGAGCTGAAGATCAAAGGGTCTCCTTCTAAGTGAAGAAATGTATTTGAATACACAAGGAGAAATTAAACGCCCTTGAAGCCCAATACAAATCATTGCATGACGTTTCGATTGTTCATTTTGAATTCTGAACGAGCTGCAACTACGGGTTTTCCAATAGAGATGATATGATTTTGAAGTGATGTTTCGGCCATTTGTAGTTTGTCATGATCTGTCATTTGTTTTTCATTGTATTCAGTAGTGTTTACAATTTCATTATTAATGTCGAGAATTTGCTGATTATGCCTTGGAACAACTTGAAAACGATAACGAGTTTTTTAAGAAAATCATCTTCTCCGATGAGGCTCACTTTCATCTGAGTGGTGCGGCAAATAAACAAAACTGTCGATTCTGGTACAAAGAAAATCGACAATTTATTCATGAAAAATTCACATAAATTGACAGTTTGGTGTGGTTTTTGGTCTGGTGGAATCATCGGTCCGTACTCCTTCGGTAACACCGTTACTGTCAATGGAGAGCGGTATAGATCGATGATAACCAACTTTTTATGGCCGAAATTGGAAGAAGTTGATGTTGACAACATTTGGTTCCAACAAGACGGGGCTACTGGCCACCACACAGCAAATGAAACAATTGAATTGTTGCGAGAAAAGTTTGGAGATTCGATTATTTCAAGAAATTGTGTTATTGAATGGCCTCCAAGAAGTTGCGATTTAACACCATTAGACTGTTTCTTGTGGGGTTATTTGAAGTCATTGGTCTTCCGAAATTAACCAGACTCTCTTCAAGCTTTATTGAACGTGCCATACGACTTGATTTAATGGAAAAAGTGTACGAAAATTGGGTTCATCGAATTTGTTCCAGCAGAAGGAGTCGTGGAGCCCATTTGAATGACGTTTTATTTAGAACTTAATTGTGTTTTTTTTACAAAGAAATCATATCACTCTTATTGGAAAACCCGTATAAGCATTTGTTCTGTCAAATTTGGTCAATGCAGCACTATTGTTACGGACAATATAGTGCCTTCAACAGCAAGACGGACACACATGGATAAATTATCTTAAAATTGGTGGCAGGGACATAATGTCCATGGACGTTATGACACTAAAAAGTGTCATACTGTCTAAACCTCTCCATCAAGACATTAATTTCTTCGTCTACAGTAGTGTACACTACTTCACTGCACACTGAAACATTGTATTATTTACTCGATTGACACTACCATAGAATGATAAAAAAAAAACAACAAACACTTCACTCTGTTTGATGTTTACAATCTAGTCGGGTACTCTGCTCTCTCGGTTGTTGTATTCTTTATACTCGTTTCAATTCGTCAAACGATGAGTATAATGAAGCGAGTACACTGCTGTTTTCTATTTCTTCAGTATGTACACTAGTGTATTTACCGCTCAAAATCAATAAATTTCTAAGGTGGTCCGTAGCTCTTTGTTGTAGCGTCTCTCTTTGCAATGCCAATGAGTACAGTAGTGCAGTGTACCCTGAAATCGAGTATTTTGGTTTTGGTGTACAGTGCTTGAATGAGTGTACTTCTCCATTGTCTTTTTACTTATTTGTTTTGAAACCTGTTTGGCGGTTACTGTTCTCTTCACTCATTCATTTGTTTTGTCAAAATGGAGTGTGTGGCAGTAAGTATTTGATAAACAACTGAGTGTCTTGAAAGGCCATTCCAGACATTCATTGCAATGGTTTAATACTGTCTATGGACTTTATGGCACTTTCAAAAATGTCACAACGTCCATGGGCTTTATGACACTCTGACCCGCGAAGCCGGCTTTGGCCATACCTCAGAGGAGAACATCTTTTATCCCGGCCAAAGGCCGGCCACATATAAGCACTTTGGTCCGCGTAGCCGTCTTTGGATATTTCGATAACTCGAAAGTCGTCTTCAAAAATAACTTACTAAGTAAAATGTCTATTCCAAGCCCATTAAGTTGTTACACTTTTGAAAGTGCCGCCTTGTCCATTGACATTATGACACTTTTTATAGGGTCATAAGGTCCATGGACATTATGACCCTGGACGTTTTGACATCCCACCTTAAAATTTTACGACGATACTTATACTTTACAGAATCTCGGAACAATATTTCAAGATGTGAAGAAAGGAATGACAAATTTAGTACACTCTCATTCTAAGGCAACGGGGAAAAATTATTAATACTAAATTACTTTAATATGTTTCTAAATTGCATATCCTGCTTAACACATCTTGCCTAACCATTGTTTTTGTATAATTTTCGTATTTTTAGATATTGCACTGATTCTGCCGCAAGGATTTTATTAATAAAATTTTGATAATTAATTGACTCTTTGTACTTTGTGAAATAAAAGCAGTTCATTCACACTGGAATTTAAAGAAGCTAAGCTGTCATTGGAACAATTGAGTGGAACAGGTAATGAGGTCACAATCACTATTGAATATAGTAAAAACTGATAAGAGTATTCCAGCGTCTTCTCTTTTAATTTTACATATAGAACTTATTTGAATTTCTGTAGCTAGTGAGATTTTTGTGATATTGAAGTTAGTTATTATGTGATGATCAGTTTTCACATAAGGAGCTTATTTAAAGGCTATCAAATTGTTTGCGGGGTTGTTTACAACTTCACTGTCAATCTCTTTTCAACTTACATATGTCTTCAAAATTACAGGCCATAAAAGTCTATTTTTGGATATAAGTACATGCCTTACATGCATCAAACTTACATTATTCACGTTACTGTTTAGTCAAAGCTGAGGTCAGACCTGTGATGGTGTGGTGGGTTCGCATCAGACTCCCACGCATGAGGTCTGTGGTTCGAATCTCACCGACGTCGAGAAAATATTTTTTTTGTATCTTGTAACGATTATGACCTTAGCTAATTACAATGTCGTTAATTTACATGGAAACAACAACAAATACAAGACAAAGCTAGGAATGCAGTAAAAAAGATCTGTATGTATGTAACTAATAATGTTCATTTTGCTTTTGTTAGTTATTCTATGTTTATACCCTACACCACACTGTGGTAAAGGGTATTATAAGTTTGTTTCACGGCAGATGTTTGTAACACCTGAAAATAACACAGCTAGACCCACCTTAAAGTATACCGATCGACTCAGAATCACTAGCTGAGTCGATTTAACGATGTCCGTCCGTCCGTCTGTCCATGTAAAGTTGTTTGTCGACTACAGGTCGCAATTTCACTCCGATCGTTCTGAAATTTTGCAGTTTAGAGTATTTCGCGGCTGTTAAGATCGTTATTGAATTTAGTTGAAATCGGTTCAGATTTAGATATAGCTCCCATATATATCTTTCGACCGATTTGGCCCTTTAGTCCTATAGAAGCTGTATTTTACATCCGATCGTTTTGAAATTTAGAATGGTAGAGTTTCTTGATCCATGAACCAACATTACCGAATTTGAAGAAAATCGGTTAAGATTTAGCTATAGCTCCAATATATATGTTTCGTCCGATTTTGCTCTTTAGTCCTGTAGAAGCTGTATTTTACATCCAATCATTTTGAAATTTAGAATGGTAGAGTTTCTTGATCCATGAACCAACATTACCGAATTTGAAGAAAATCGGTTAAGATTTAGCTATAACTCCCATATATATGTTTCGTCCGATTTGGCTCTTTAGTTCTATAGAAGCTGTATTTTACATCCAATCGTTTTGAAATTTAGAATGGTAGAGTTTCTTGATCCATGAACCAACATTGAATTTGAAGAAAATCGGTTAAGATTTAGCTATAGCTCCCATATATATGTTTCATCCGATTTGGCTCTTTAGATCCAATCGTTTTTATACCCTACACCACACTGTGGTACAGGGTATTATTTAAGTATAAAATGTCCCAAAAGTAAATTTATGTAAACAATTTATACATGAATTACAAAATTTATATATCACAGTTATTCAATATTACGAGAGTGGTGTAGGGTATTATATAGTCGGCACCGCCCGACTTAAGCCTTTCCTTACTGGTTTAGAACTAATATTGTTTTTCTTTTTTACTTAATATTGCATCGCTTATCGGCGCAGCCAATTTTCGAAGTTAGGCTGTACAGGTAGTCGTCCACCAGAAATCTTTCTTTCACATTTTATATTTCAAGCAGTGAACCACGAGCCTTGTTAAATATATTAAAAAGATTGGTAAGAGTTTGTGTTTTATTATTAAGTGTTGAATCCGAAAACTAATTTTTGATTGCACAATTAATCTACCCATTTATAAATGCCCTGCAACCTGGTATTTATGCAATTGCTTAAAAAAGATCATCAGCAAGAAAGTTGCTTTAAGTAGAATTCTCCAAAATATATGTGACGTGTGAGAATACAAGTTTCCAGCATAACGTATGCCCACGTTCAGCTGCGACTCCAAGGGCATAAGGGACAAGCAAGACTCATGTGGAAAAGTTTCTCGAAGGAGATAAATACATAATCTATTTAATCGAGGTAATTATTCAGTGTGTGAGTTAGTGGATTTTTTTTAAAGAAAATAATAGAATATCGCCTATTAGGTTCACGAGGTTATATTCTGGTGGTTGCGTAACGTGATTGGTGCCTTAAATAGAACACATTCATATCGCCAACATATGAGAAAGTTAATAACACAGAGCTACATACATATATACAGAATTGTCTCCCTTGATCGCTGTTCTGGAAGTTAGACAATTGCGCTTGGACAATCTCCAGCCACCATTGTACGACATTGGTGTCCAGGGCAAACAAGCTCCTCCGGTCAAGGGGACTGTTAAACCTCCCTTTGGCAAGATATATATATAACTCCTATAAAATCGACTCGAATTTTATCGGCTTAGGAAGCATCGACACAAACGCTCTGACCTTCAGACTTTAGACGTAATTTCGAAACGTACATAATTGGAGTTCGAATATTACCAGAGAGCTATATGGAAAAGAATCTGCAGGAAGCTAAAATCTCATATATTTAGTTTTAGATACAATAATAATAATATATATTTAATTTCTTCATAAACAGTTTCAACTAGGTATAATAGCAAAATTTTCCAGACGTGCACCTAACTACAAAGACTACAACTCTTCTAAGCAAATCGTCACACCAACAACTTATCGTCTTCTAAGCAAATCGTCACACCAACAATTAATCGTCAAGTCCTCGAGGATCCCCAGTAAGTTTTACGGGAGTTTGGTAAGTGATATTAATGTTAACCATATTATTGATTCTGTTATAACTACTAAAATTTTTGCTACAGACAAGACACCAATGTTTGTGCCATCAATGTTTAAAAAAATCTTAATGTTTACATACCTTTAACGTTTGAAACCTTTGCGGTCAAAACAACATTAGAGACCTAATATTTTTTTTATATCTACTCCCCTCTCTTTATAAAAAAAGTTTTTTTATTCTCCACATCCATTTAGATAAAATTTTTAAAAATTTGTAAACCTAAACTTGTTAAAAATTTAGGTTCACAAATGAATACTCTGTCTGAGCTTAAACATAATTTTTAAAATCAATAATAATGTCTCGAATTCTACAGTAATTTACCATCATTAGTAATAGATTTGCAAAATATTAAGAGAATATATCTGAAATTTGAATCCTAAATCATAACACTATGCAACAAATGAACACTTTTTGAAAAATACACGAACCTGACTGTATAGCTTCGATTCTACTACCAAATGGTAGTATAACCCTATATTCAGTTTGGCGAGATTGGTGACCAATTTTTTTTTTATGGGCCTCGAAAGATTCGGAAAATCAGTGGACCCCCTGAAAAAAGGTGTCATCGGTTTTTGAGCAACAGCTACTTCAGACTTGGTGATAGCGCTTAACTATATTTGGCAATAATGTAGCTAAGAACACGTTGAACAAAGTCTGTTAACATTTCACGCCAAAAAAATTTTGTTTTCCTGCACTTTTTTTCGAAAAACATAGGATTAAATTTATTTTTTTCGCTTTTTTCGGCATAACAGTCACATTGGGATGTAAACAAATATTTGTTTAGAACAACATCTTCCCAAATACACAATTTTTGTATGTACCAAATATTACATGCTTAGAGTCTACCCTAAACATATATATGTTTCAAGCCGAATATGTTTGGGACAATATACTACAGAAGCGATTTTTTTTCAGCGTGCACAAAGTTAGGGTATACCTTAGTCGGTTTACCCGACTGAAACATTCTTACTTGTTATTGTATCATTTGGAGACATTTGTATCTGCGTATGATACTGAAATGATCGAGTAGGTTTCCATCTCGCATCTTGCAGAGGTTATGTAGGGATAGAAAAGGGGAAACGATTTTGGGATCTTTATGAAAAATAATGCCTTCAAGATCATGGTAGGGAGGGTTAAGAGGCGGTAGGTCCCAACAACACCTGAGGATTCTACAACGTAAATCGTGGTAAAAATGTGACTGATACATATTTTTTTTGTTGTTTATTCATTATCTGATCATTCCGGGTTTTTGTTTTTCAAATGGTTAGATACGGCCTATAAAGTTTAGTTTCTGTTAGAAGACATTGGTATATATTTTCATCTGGGAGTCTACAATAAAAGGCATTTGTGTTCAGGAAAGTACCATTTTGGTGTTAAGGAAGACTCGAACCCCCCGCCCGACTGTAAGCTAGTTTAGTAATGGCTCCTATTGTCTTGTTTGACCACCTATAATTATTTTATATTGTTTCCATCTTTGGTACTGCCCATGCTCAAGAGTTCACAACAACACTGTTGCGTAAAATAATAATAATTGATGAAAAGAAAAATATGAAATCACTTTTGAACATTACAATTACGAATAATTGTCAATATTTATCGGTCAGTCATAGTGTTAATACTTACTGAATGTAAATCCATTTACGATAATCGTCTTAAAATTTCTTGGAAAATTGCGGTGGTTTATCAATAACTTTAGCAATTTCACCACATAAAGCGTCACAAAAGACAGCTGCAGATCAGGATTTTGAGAAAATAAGTCTAGAAAGAAATCTAAACCATATTCGTCTTTGTGCATCGAATCGCAGTATACTTTTAAAGTAGATATATTTGTTGGTAAGCCTTTAGTGGGAGTCATATTTACTTCGCCACCGATATAGACAGTCAGTTCACTCAATGAGGAATGCTTTAGAAGATCAATGAAACAAGACCAGTGAGTTGAGTCTTCCAAACTTGTGTTTAACTCTCGTAGATGATTTAACTGCAGCAGTGCATCCAATGTCACTTGAGTTAGTGGCTCCAAATGAAGTGTTTCCAAATTTTTGCATAACGCCAGAGACTTCATACATTCCGTATTAGTACAACTTTCGTGTGTTTTACACCATTTCAGATTTTTCAAATTTTCATTTCTATCATAAGCCGATCGAAATTTACACATATCAATGCATTCAATCTCTAATTTTCGTATCGTGGATGCAATTTTGAAATCATTAAATTCTCCTTCGTAACTGTTATAAAGTGCAGTAAATTCTTTTAGTTTGGCGTCTTGTAGTATCTGTTTCAAGTTAGTGTAGCTCAAACCTTGGCAGTATTCCAATTTTAATTCAATTAATTTCGGTGGTACAAAGAAATATGTAATGTTTTTGAAATTTGTTCCGGATATGGTTAGTTTTTTCAGTTCTTGACAATATGTGACAAATATCGACCACATACAATTGTCTATTTCATCAGTTATTTTAATGGATAGTGTTGTAAGACTTTTAAAAGTTGACAGAAACTCTAGATATTTATGTGACCAATTTGAAGGATCAAATGTTGTGTATATCTCTAGTTCCTTTAACTGATCGGAGTTTGTTAAAGTGGCATGCTCAGTTTCACTATTACCATAATCCTCATCAGGTTCCAGTTTGCCGGAAATTTTTAATGCCTCCAGTTTCGAGGCAAGTTGGCAAAATTGTTCATATTTTATTATGGAGTCATCATACGAGCATTTATCCAAGCACAGGCGCTTTAACTTCTTTATTTGAAGCAGAGCACTCACAGTTTCTGATTTGATTGGATCACTCATAAGCATTCCGCGTATCTCTAGACTCTCCAAATGTTCCAGGTTTTTAGCTATGACCGGAATAATTTTGTCTATACACACATAACTCCAAGTCATATTGAGGCTGATTAGATTTTTGAATAGTTTTGTGTCGAAGAATATATTCGAAAATACCACTTCCACATTTTCTGCATAAAATTCTATAAAATGCCGCAGTGTTTCTTCATCTGGGAGAAAGACTCGATCTAAATGCGTTTCATTTGATACAGCAAAACCTTCCGACAATTTATGAATTTCAAGCGTTCTATAATTCACTTTCCATATGTGGTTTTCGAAAACATTCCTCAGTTGGTCACTTTCACGCGCTAGACTCAATTGTTCCTCAAAATTTAATTGTTTGAAATGGCGTATAAGTTTATCTTCGCAACCCATTGCAGTCTTTTTTTTTTGCCTTTGTTCACATACACATCAATTTTTATTTATTGTTTATTTTTCTTAACTTTTGCTTTGACGATTGGATTAGCGATGTAAAAACGTTCGTTGTTTCTCTGTCGACGTGTACAACAATACTGATCGAGTGAGACAGACAGTCAGTGGCGAGCCGGAGGATATACAAATTGTCGACAACTAAGAGCCGTGAGCAGTGTTGCCGCTGTACTATTTTTTCCCCCCAACATTTTCCCAAAAACGGCCAAAGTTGACTTCATCTGCTCAAAAATAAACAAGTAAAATCGTTAAGTTGGGCCATGCCGAATCTTATATACCCTCCACCATGGATAGCATTCAATTCTATCTAGAAAAATCTGGTGAAAATCATAGAACGATCCTTTTTGTTTAAGCAACTTGTTAAACAAACGAACACTGCAACTAGCCAAATTTTAGGCGGCAAATTCTTTAGCCAAACTCTTCACCTGAAAATTTCGGCATTTGTTAAATAAAAACTGATTTGCATAAATTTTATTGAGATGTGTTAGCGTACGGCGCAAAAAAGGGGGGTTGCAAAAATAAATAAAAGAAATAAAAACACAATCGAATTTTAGTATTTAGTTTAATTCAAATATGGGGATCTTTATTTTTTCTAATAACAATTGGGGGTGAGTATTACCGTGTTCGAGTGTTAATACATGAGGTAACGCGAGCGCTCGGTTTGAGTACAAAATGACAAGTGTCCATAAATACGAGAGCCGAGAAGAAGCAAGGTGTCAACAGCAACAACCTCTGCTTGTGGGAAGTCCCTCCCTACATCCGTACTATGTGAATATCGTCCCGGGAGAGGCGGAGAGAGATACAGCGCTGGAAGTCTCTACTTACAATCCGTGCCATGCGAATATCGTCTTGTAGAGAGATTCTTTTAATCCCTCTATCATCCGTGCTGAGCGAATTCGTCCCAAGAGAGTCGAAGGAGAGCACCAGACGCCGAAAAGCCCTCTCACAATCCGTACAAGCGAATATCGTCCCGGGAGAGTTGTAACGGAGACTTCTTCTCCTTCAACCCGACAGGGCTGCCAATCAACGAAGGAAATGCACAAGCTGGAGAAGTTGCGCGGCAAGTTCGCGAACTTAAACAAGATGAATTCTTCCCAAAATGGAATACAAACTGCAAAGTATCAGCTAAATTTCCTGGAACATGTGCTGTTTATGGCTTTAATAAGCCTTTTTTGGAGCGACCTCTATAGGGTGACAATAACAACATGTGAACCGATTTGTAAAATTTTTACTGCGATGAATTCTTGTCTAAATTAAATGCCAATTGCAAAGATTCGGTTAAAATGTTTAGAAAATGTCGTATTTATGGCTTAAATAAGTATATTTTGCAGCGACCTCTATAGGGTGACTATAACAAAATGTGAAACGATTTGAAAAAATTTTTGCTGTGATGAATTCATGTCTAAATTAAATACCAACGGCAAGGATTCAGATACTACATTTTCTAATTTAGTTAGAAAATATAGTATCTATGGCCCAAAAACCGCATTTTAGAGCTACCTCTATAGAGGAGCTATATCAAAACATTGACTGATATGGGCCATTTGCAATCCCAAACAACCTGCAACTATAAAAAATATTTGTACCAAATTTGATCAACCTATCACTCTTAAATATGAGAGTGAATTGCCATCTTTCCTTAAGGCCTTTACAAAATTTTTAAAGAGCCCCAGAGCTATCCCGGAGGCATAACATACCAACTACTTTTAAATCGCAACAAATTTTCCAGTCATGTTCATATTTTATGAATTTAGCCATTGTTTCGTATGATTCCTTAGTGTTGGCAGCATCAGCAATGGGAATCGACGGTTTCGGATTTCCATTGTGTAAAAGTAGTGCTTTCAAACTTTTTTTACTGCTGTCAACAAGTAACCGCCATTCCTTTAAATTGTATGTTTGATTAAGTTCCTCGAACAATCCTGGAATGTCCTTGCAAAAGCATCTGTTATCCACAGTTGTATAAAATTGTTTGTAAAGTATATCACGGACTCTATAATATGTAAACATCTGGGGCCAAAATATTGTACTGTTTCATCCCAGATGCAAGTAGTTCTGCCTTATCTTTGGTCAGTGCCAAATCTCTCACTAGATCAATGAGTTGAAACTGAGTTAAAAACGATGACTTCTGACTCATACCTTAATCGCTCAGAGTTGAGTACTCAGTTGAACTTGATGATGTTTCCGTTATTAGGCTGTTAGCTATACTTGGACACTTCCTACTCCAATCTATTAACTTAGACAAAAATAGCAGTCCGTATGGTGACTGAATGGTTGTCTCCAAATCATTGGCATTCCAAATTCCAAGTGAAGTCTAAAATTAAAACGTTTTATTCCACAAACTTCCACTAGTCCATCGAGTAAGATTTACATGGCACGAATTACACAAAATACTAGGTGTCCACGGTTCGTTCATATTTTTAACTCGTATACCAAAATATTGCACATATATTTCTTCTATTATTTTACTAAACGCACGACGATTTTTTTAATAACATATTTTCGACAGATGTAGCAGAAATTGTCTGGACCATTTACACATTGAAAAGTTCTTTGCCTCTTAGTCATACTTCAAAATATAACTTTATAATATTTTTCAGAACATCGACTTATATCTTTAAGGAGCTGAATTAAACTAATTTATTAATAAGAAATTTCATTCATAAATTCCGGGTTTAAGGTACATAAGTTGCAGAACCTGTAGCTGACATATAGTTTGCTTCGAACGTAGAAATCCAATATTTTCAAGACTGCCGCGTACTACTTTGTATTGCGTACACATAATTTTACTATCTGTATATACGACTGGGATGTCCATGCCCCTAAACGGCGTAACTGAATGGAAACCTCATAAATAAAAACCACAAATATTGTTGAATGGCCCTCTATCTGAGCGGATCTCATCCAATATAGTTCTCACATTGCATATCATGTTTTATGGAGGGTTACGAACGGCCATAAAACCTCGTCCTCTCTATAATTTTATAATGTCTGACATCAATCCTCATAACATAAAATGCAAGTGCAATGTCTCATATATGTCTCTCTCACATATGGCGAATTCAATATACGCAAAAACATCATTTAAAAACGAAAAAATATGAAACAAGATTTTTTTGAATTTCCCTAACATTTACAAAATGGCTCATAACTTTTACACCTATCCATAGATTTTTTTTCAAATAGACAGTGTTTTCTTCTTTAGCATGCTGGCTTTTTAAAAATGTAATAAAATAATTTTTTCGATTTTTTTCTCTATATTTTATGTTTTTTTTTGTAAAAGTAAAATGTGTTTAAAAAAAAAATCATATTTTTTTTCATATTTTTGACGACTGTTACTAAACCAAAGATTCTACGTGAAAGTGATATTTGCAGCATATGTAGCCCTCATAGTTCCCTTTAATTTGAGGCATAACACGGCTCAATCAGGCACTTGATAAATTATGGTCCAAATACTGAATGTACTTTCCATGAAAGCTGGAATTAAAAAAAAATTTTGTAAAAAAATTTACCATATTTTTTTTTGTTTTATTCGATCTGCTTTCATAGTACATATTTTGTTTTTGTACTCAGGCTCAAGATCGTTTCAAATATATGAAAACAACTTTGTTAAAAATTAAAGAAGAAGTAAGTGGCATGTATTGGGGGCGGTTGTAATGGTTGGATAGGCAGATCTGTTTCGGGATTTTTTTTAAATGTTTTTTTTTGTGTTTGTGACACCTAGTTGCACCAGAAACTGTTATCCACCTGCCATGGACAAACATTTTGTTGCATAGTGTTATTTAAAGCACATTCCCAGAAATTGTGCAAATGTTTTTTTTTATAAAAAATCGTAAAAAATAGTTCCCATCTATTCACCACTTCCAAATTCATACAGTAGCTAACAAAGACATCTAAGAACACGACATTAAAATTTCAAAAAAATCGAAGGGTATAATCATTTTGAAAATCGCAATAGAAAGTATAAAAGGGCAAAAACATTAAAAATTTGTATATCTGTTGCAGTGCTGACTCCGGTTAGTTGTAGTAGTTGAAATTATCTTCAAAACAACGTATAGCACATTAAAATCGGTCATGTATTTCAGGATATACAAGCTTAGTAATGAACCCACTTTTTAGAAAAAAAATAATTTCGTCAATTTTAAATTGTTATAAAGTGGATTTTATAACGATTCATATATGTACCTTCGTATTCGTTATACAATATGTTTGGGAGCTATAATAATGTTATGGCTACAAACCAAGTGAAAGGTTTCAATATTTATTTTAAAAATATTAAAACTTTGATTATTTTATAAATAATATAACCTCTTAAAGAAATTTTTTTTAAATTTTTTCTTCAACTACGCATAAGATATTTTTATGTAAATAATACATACATGATAATTAAAATTTCGAAGCAATCAAAAATATTGATGTCAAAAATCGTCCCGTTTGGCATGAAATGACTCATAAGCCTCTATTTACGAGGTTAATTTTAAAGAAATGTGCAATAAAAATGAGTAAATGAACCAAAATTAGAATTTGAAACTACGCAGTTTTTTTGTTCTTAAAATGTTGAGTAAATACATGTGAATTTTTTTCGTATTATTAAATTTGAATATTTTTGTAGAATAATAAATTACAATAATGTGATTTTAATAACTGCAATTTTTTTGATCACGGTAGACCTTTTGGTGGAACTACCCATATCTAGTAAAATGAGTTTTCTTATAAAATATTAGGACCCGGTAAAAAATTAAAAAAAATCCGGAATCAACATAACGTCAACTATCAAATGACAAAAAATCACAAAAATGCAATACAAAAAAATTTTCATCGATTTTTACAAAATATTCAACAAAAAAATGTCGTAAAAATCAAAATTTCAAAAAATGTGCAACTTTAACACGAATCGTACACCATTCGGTTATACTCACCGAAACAATGCGAATGAAGTCGATTTTTACCCCATCTGGGTAAAAACATCGTCAGCATGGCAAATTATGGTAACAACTTTTTACACAAAAATAAATTTCATAGATTAATATTAAAAAATCTGAGGACCCAGCAGCTTTTTTTAAATTCTCATTTTCATTGATTTGATTCGAAATTACTTAGTTGTAAATAAAACACAAAAATAATAAATTTTTAATTTAAAAGTAGATTTTATACGGATATAGTTTTTGAGTGATTATTATACAGGGTGGCTAATGAATATTGCTACATTAAGAAACTCAAATAACTTTTTTTTCAGTGTATGTAATTCAGTTTTCTTTTATTCATGTTAAAGCTCATTAAATTAATTTAATTTAATTAAATATAGCTTAATTAGTTTTAAAAATAATGAAAATTAAATGCCCCCCCTGCCAGGCAATGAAGCCGACCAAAATTTTCGGCGGCGGCGGCGCTTGGAAAAATACCGATTGGCGGCGGCGGCTGATCGACTTAGCCGACCAAATTTCAACAATCGGCTGAGCCGATAAAGTTCCAACAAACGATGGCGCACGAATGTCAATCTCAGGCAAAAATGGCTCTTTAAGATATTTACAATTAGAAAAAACCTAAAATTAACACAAAAATTTAAGAAAAGTTAAGGAAGTTTTGATGTAATGTCGAAAATCGATTCAATAAGTCTCTACTTATTAGTCTTTGTTGGGAAAGAGAATTTATTGTGAATGACATAGTGACTGTTGTTTTCTCTCTAAAACGACGTAGACTTTGTAAAAATTGGTTCGGCCTCTCAAGAGCTATTGTAAATCCGTAAAAACCTAAAAACGCATTTTTAAATTCTAAATCCGATATATTACGGATTTCTTTAAATAAATGATAGCGAGATCAAGTTAGAAACTTTTTATAAATTTCTATGCAAAAATTAACTTCGTTAAAATTTCTGACCCTATTGTATTACTTAGTAGTCACTTTCTTAATTTTCATGGTTGCATAAAATAAATCTTTTTGACTCACTAAATAATGTTCGGCGGCTGAGTTTCAGCCGATGTGAGCCGCTGAAATTGGCGGCGGCGCCGGCTGGAAAAAAATGGCCGTCTGTGGCGCGCCGCCGATTTGCGCCGCGTCGGCTTCATAGTCTGCCCCCTGCTCGTTGATGCATGTGCGGCATCTAACGAAAAAGTTGTTCATTACTGCTTGGAGAGTTGAGAGGGGAATAGCCGCAATTGTTTCTCGAATGGATTGCTTTAGTTCATTCAAATTTGTTGGTTTTGCTTTGTAGACTTCCTATTTGCAATAACCCCACAAGAAAGAGTCAGGTGCAGTAAGGTCAGGCGACCTGGGTGGCCTCGTCAGACATGAAAAGACAGTTCAACATGTTTCCGTCCACTTCCACCATTTGAAGCATCTTCTGGCAAAATTCCAAGCGAATCTCTGAGTTAACTTTGTTGGCCATTTGCATTTTATATGGGAATAACTCCAAATCTTTGTGCATAATTGACTGCAATGACTATCTGCTTATACCCATTTGAGCAGATAAGGTTCTTGTCAAAACTCTTGGATTGTTTTGTATGGCATCAGCTACAGCAGCGATTGTTTCCTCCATCCGAACTGAAGGGTTTCGATGATAAGGCCTTCTGTTGACTGTCCCATGCTCGGAAAAATTGTTAACAAGTCTCTTTATGGTCCATCTGCTCGGAGGATTGCCGCCAAACGTGCCCCTATACTCTCTTTGAACCGAAACTACGGACTTCAGTGCGTAATAGCGGCGGACAATCCAAATGCTTGTTTCAGTGTCCCAGTTATCCACTTTTGTTAAATCTAAAAATCAATCTGCAAAATAAAAAAAAATTAACCAGATTCATTAAATAGAAAAAAGTTATTAAATTTTTTTTGGTAGCAGCTTTCATCAGCCACCCTGTATTTATGTAATTTTTTGATTAATTATACCCTACACCACACTGTGGTACAGGGTATTATAAGTTTGTTTCACGGCAGATGTTTGTAACACCTGAAACTAACACAGCTAGACCCACCTTAAAGTATACCGATAGACTCAGAATCACTAGCTGAGTCGATTTAACCATGTCTGTCCCTCCGTCCGTCTGTCCATGTAAAGTTGTTCGTCGACTACAGGTCACAATTTCACTCCGATCGTTCTGAAATGGTTCAGATTTAGATATAGCTCCCATATATATCTTTCGTCAGATTTTGCCCTTTAGTCCGATAGAAGCTGTACTTTACATCCAATCGTTTTGAAATTTAGAATGGTAGAGTTTCTTGATCAACGAACCAACATTGCCGAATTTGAAGAAAATCGGTTTAGATTTAGCTATAGCTCCCATATATATGTTTCGTCCGATTTTGCTCTTTAGTCCTGTAGAAGCTGTATTTTACATCCAATCATTTTGAAATTTAGAATGGTAGAGTTCCTTGATCCATGAACCAACACTACCGAATTTGAAGAAAATCGGTAAAGATTTAGCAATAGCTCCCATATATATGTTTCGTCCGATTTGGCCCTTTAGTTCTATAGAAGCTGTATTTTACATCCAATCGTTTTGAAAATTAGAATGGTAGAGTTTCTTGATCCATGAACCAACACTACCGAATTTGAGGAAAATCGGTTAAGATTTAGCTATAGCTCCCATATATATGTTTCGTCCGATTTGGCCCTTTAGTTCTATAGAAGCTGTATTTTACATCCAATCGTTTTGAAATTTAGAATGGTAGAGTTCCTTGATCCATGAACCAACACTACCGAATTTGAAGAAAATCGGTTAAGATTTAGCTATAGCTCCCATATATATGTTTCGTCCGATTTGGCCCTTTAGTTCTATAGATGCTGTGTTTTACATCCAATCGTTTTGAAATTTAGAATGGTAGAGTTTCTTGATCCATGAACCACCACTACCGAATTTGAAGAAAATCGGTTAAGATTTAGCTATAGCTCCCATATATATGTGTCGTCCGATTTGGCCCTTTAGTTCTACAGAAGCTGTATTTTACATCCAATCATTTTGAAATTTAGAATGGTAGAGTTTCTTGATCCATGAACCAACACTACCGAATTTGAAGAAAATCGGTTAAGATTTAGCTATAGCTCCCATATATATGTTTCGTCCGATTTGACCCTTTACTTCTATAGAAGCTGTATTTTACATCCAATCATTTTGAAATTTAGAATGGTAGAGTTTCTTGATCCATGAACCACCACTACCGAATTTGAAGAAAATCGGTTAAGATTTAGCTATAGCTCCCATATATATATGTTTCGTCCGATTTTGCTCTTTAGTCCTGTAGAAGCTGTATTTTACATCCAATCATTTTGAAATTTAGAATGGTAGAGTTTCTTGATCCATGAACCAACACTACGGAATTTGAAGAAAATCGGTTAAGATTTAGCTATAGCTCCCATATATATGTTTCATCCGATTTGACTCTTTAGATCCAATCGTTTTTATACCCTACACCACACTGTGGTACAGTGTCCCAAAAGTAAATTTATGTAAACAATTTATACATGAATTACAAAATTTATATATCAGAGTTATTCAATATTACGAGAGTGGTGTAGGGTATTATATAGTCGGCCCCGCCTGACTTTAGCCTTTCCTTACTGGTTTTTTAATGAATACTTACGCTTTGCGTATAACTTCCCTCCTCCCCAATTTACACATGATGAAGAAAAAACGCAATTTGTTATATATATTTTTTCCCATTGAAATTCATTGTTATACATTTATTTTCATTTATTCATTTATATAATTACGATTTAAATTTGTATCATTCTGTATAGTTAATTGTGTTGATTTGATTTAGTTCCGTTTTGTTGGTAGTCGTCCTCCCTTTAGATTTGTCTAGAAATCTATTTTCTCATTGTACATACAATTCTGATGTATTGAGAATTGTCTATTTAGAGTTTTAGTTTTTTACAATAATAATTTCATTGTTTTATAATTGTTTCATTTCTTTTTGTTCTTTCCAATGTTTTTGTGGTGTTAGTGAAATACATTAAAATATTTTTGTTAATGAAATTATGAATATTTTGTATTTTTTTTGCTGTTCTTGTTACAATGATGATCGGTAATAATTGGTAATAATTATTCGAGTAAACACAGACATACATATAAATAACATAATAAATGGTTTTTGTTGTTGTTTCTGTAATTCATTATTATTATACATTTACAATAAACAAATTTTTTTATTTGTTTGATTTTGTTTTTTTCTTTCTGGTAGGCGTGTTTACATTTTTATATATTTATTTTGTCTCTTTTTTTGCACAATCTTGCGGCGGTTTCTTGGGGGCGGGAGAATTTGATTTTCATAGTTTGTCAGTGTTAGCAAAAATAAATGCATTTTTGTTACAAAAACTGGTGTTTTGTTATAATTATTAGAAAAAAACCTGTTTCAAAAAAATGTGTATATAAAAATAAATGTATACCGTCTAAGAGTTTAAGTTTCTATAGAGTTATAGGATAAATCTTTGTTTTGTTTCGTAAAAAAACATACAGTGGTTGTATTTTCCTGTGATATGTCTTCGAAAACTTTTCTGTGAAGTCGCAGCATTTAGTAAAACTGGATTTTATAGCGATTCATATACATACGTACCTTCGTATTCGTTATACAATATGTTTGGGAGCTATAATAATGTTATTGTTACAAACCAAGTGAATGGTTTCAATATTTATTTTAAAAACATTAAAACCCTGTTTATTTTATAAATAATATAAACTTGTGCTAAACATTGGAGATAAACTTAAGTAAGCCGCAGAACTGTTTTCCGTCTTACCGAAATAATATGTTTCCCGCAAACATACTGCCAATGGGAATTTTTTCGTTTTGTTCGACCAAAGCGTACACTCTAAGAAAAATAATCTTGCCACAGAAACGAAATCTTGTACAACTACACTCCTCGTTTATGAGAACGTAAACGTTGTTTGCTCAAACCAAAAAATCATTTGAAGAAAATTCTTTCTGTCAAAAATTTTGTTCCGCAGTTTATACCCCTATGTAAATCAGATATAAAAAGTGAAGGCCTTATTCTCGATTATTCATTTTCCTAAAAATTTTCGTCGAATCCTAAAATCCTAATCGTTTTCTAGAAAACTCATTAAAATTGAATTTTTCTAGAAAATTCATGAAAATGTCAAATTTAGATGAAATTGCATTTTTTTAAATTTTATCAAACTTGCATTTTATTTTAATAACATTCACTTCTTCTAAAAAATATTTCAACAAAATTCTCCAGAACATTTTTATTTCAACGAAATTTTTGTAGAAGAATATTATTTTGAAGAAATTTTCTAAGACAATGCAATTCGTTTCTACAATATGTTTTTTAGAAAAAATCATTTTTTTAAAACAAATGCAATTTCGACAAAATTTTCTAAAATTCAATTTCATCCAAATTAGCAATTTTAATGAATTTTCTAGAAAAATTAAATTTTGATGATTTTTTCAGAAAACGATTACAGGAAAATGCCATCTTATCGAAAAATTGAAGAAAAATGCAATTTCCTCGTATTTCAAGAACATTTTGTTTTATTTTGAATTTAATTTTAAATACATTTTTAGATTAATACAATTTGAACGAAATTTCAATAAATTTGGAATAAAAAATATTTTTGAAAAAATTTTCAAAAATGGGAATTTTGGGAAAATTTTAAAATTTTCAGCAAATTTCCTAAAAAAAGCAATAAAATTAAAAAAAATATTTTACAAATGAAATTCATTTTGTAGGGAAATGTAATTTTAAATATTTTATGTAGAAAAATGCAATTTAAACAAAATTTTAAAAATAGGAGATTCGAAAAAATTTTCAAGAAAAATAAAATTACAATAAAATACAAAATTAGAAACGTGTAATTTGAAAGATTTTTGTAGAAAAATGCAATTTGAACGAATATTAAAAAATGATTTTTTCAGAAAACGATTACAGGAAAATGCCATCTCATCGAAAATTTACAGAAAAATGCAATTTCGTCGTATTTCAAGAAAATTTTGTTTTATTTAGAATTTAATTTTACAAAATTTTTAGATTAATACAACTTGAACGAAATTTCAATAAATTTGGAATAAAAAATATTTTTGACAAAATTTTCAAAAATGGAAATTTTGGGGGACATTTTATTGAAAAATTCAATTTTCAACAAATTTATTTTATTTAGAATTTAATTTAACTAAATTTTTAAAGAAATGCAATTTGAGCGAAATTTCAATAAATTTGAAATAAAAATATATTTTTGAGAAAATTTTCAAAAATGGGAATTTCGGGGGAAATTTTATAGAAAAATTCAATTTTCACCAAATTTTGTAGGAAAATGTAATTTTAAAAATTTTTTTGTAGAAAAATGCAACTTGAACTAAATTTTAATAATAGGAGATTCGACAAATTTTTCAAGAAAAATAAAATTTCAATAAAATACAAAATTAGAAACGTGTAATTTGAACGATTTTTGTAGAAAAATACAATGTGAATGAATATTAAAAAAATGATTTTTTTAGAAAACGATTTCAGGAAAATGCCATCTCTTCGAAAATTTGCAGAAAAATTCAATTTCGTCGTATATCAATGAAAATTTTGTTTTATTTAAAATTTAATTTTAACAAAATTTTTAGAGTAATACAATTTGAACAAAATTTCAATAAATTTGGAATAAAAAATATTTTTGACAAAATTTTCAAAAATGGGAATTTTAGGGAAATTTTATAGAAAAATTAAATTTTCGCCGAATTTGGTAAAAAAACAATAAAAATAAAAAAATATTTTACAAAATGAAATTATGAAAGAAGTTTCTAAAAATTTTGTAGGAACAATGCAATTTGAACAAAATTTTAAAAATAGGAGATTCGACAACATTTTCAAGAAAAATAAATTTTCAATAAAATAAAAAATTAGAAACGTGTAATTTGAACGATTTTTGTAGAAAAATACATTGTTATATTAAAATATTAAAAAAAAAAGATTTTTTCAGAAAACGATTACAGGAAAATGCCATCTCATCGAAAAATTGCAGAAAAATGCAATTTCGTCGTATTTAAAAAAATTTTATTTTGTTTAGAATTTAATTTTAACTAAATTTTTAGAGTAATATAATTTGAACTAAATTTCAATAAATTTGGAATAAAAATATATTTTTAAAAAATTTTCAAAAATGGGAATTTTATAGAAAAATTAAATTTTCACCAAAATTGGTAAAAAAAAACAATAAAAATGAAAAAATATTTTACAAAATGAAATTATGAAAGAAGTTTCTAAAAATTTTTTTGTAGAAAAATGCAACGAACAAAATTTTAAAAATAGGAGACTCGACAAAATTTTCGAGAATAATAAAATTTCAATAAAATACAAAATTAGAAACGTGTAATTTGAATGATTTTTGTAGAAAATGCAACTTGAACGAATATTAAAATAAAAACAAAATCGACGAAATATTCAAGAAAAATAAAATTTTAATAAATTTGAAATATAAATATATTTTTGATAAAATTTTCAGAAACGTAATTTTTTGATAAATTTTGTAGAAAAATTAAATTTTCAAATTTTGTTGAAGAATTTGAAAAAATATATTGAAATTAACAAACAAGTTTCGGAGAAATGCAATTTCAAAATTTTTTGTAGAAAAAATTCACTTCATCTACAAAATATTGTAATATTAAATAGATAATTTTCTACAAAAATTTCGGTAAAAGATTGTTCTTGATAATTTTTTTTGAAATTGCATTTTCTACAAAATTTCTTTGAAATATAAATTTTCTAAAAAATTTTAGGAAAATAAGAATTTTATAAAAAAACGTCGTTGAAAGTGCTTTTTCTAAAAAAATTTTTGAAATTATATTTTTATTGAAAATTTCCTCGAATTTGCTTGGTTTCTTGAAAATTTCGTCAAAACCTAATTTTTCTACAACAAATCGCTCAAATTGCATTTTTCTATAAAATTCGTTTAAATAGCATTTCTCTAAAAATTGTTGTTCAAATTAAATTTTTCTACGCTGATAATTCTGGAAAATTCTTCATAATTGCATTTTTCCGATTTTAGTTTTTCAACAAAATGAGAAAATTGCATTTTTCCATAAAATTTTTCAAAAAATCCTATTTATTAAATTTTTTTCGAAAATAAATTTTTATTCCAAATTTATTGGAATTTTATTTCAATCCATTTTGTTGTAATTGTATTTTTCTTGAAAATTTCGTCAAAATACATTATTTCTACAAAAATTCGTTCAAATTGCATTTTTTTACAAAAATTTTAATGAACAGTAATTCTCCACAAATCTTTTCTTTTAATTTACATTTTTCTACAAAATTTCTGGAAAGAAAAACTTCCTTGATTATTGAATTTTTCTAGAATATTTTTCATTAATTTTTTTTACAAAATTTGGTGAAAATTTGAAAACTGAATTTTTCTATAAAACTTCTCCGAAAATTCCAGTTTAGAAAATTTTGTCGAAAATAAATTTTTATTCTAAATTTACTGAAATTTCAGTTCTTTAATTTTGTTAAAACTAAATTTTTCTACAATGTTTTTTGTCGAAAATATATGTCTATACAATATTTTGTTTTGTCAAATTAAAATTTTTCGAGAAATTTTGTCGAAATTGCATGTTTCAAGAAAATTTCTACCAAATTAAATTTTTAGAAGCCACGAATATTTCTCTTTTTTTTGAAAACTTCGTCGGAATTGCTTTTTTATTAAATAAATAAATTTCGTCGAAATTGTATTTTGTAGAAAATTTTGTTAATATTATATTTTTTTTTTGAAAATTTCGTCGATATGCTTTTTCTCTTGAAAATTTCCGAGAAATATATTTTTTTTTCTAAAAAAATTCGTCCAAATTTCATTAAATTTAAAATAAAATAAAATTTTGACAATTTTTAAAAATTCCTTCATAATTGCATTTTAATATACTTTTTCAAATTCTTAATTTTTCAACAAAGTTTGAAAATTAAATTTTTCTACAAAATTTATCAAAAATTTTAATTTTTGAATCTTTTATCAAAAATATATTTTTATTCCAAATTTATTAAAAATTTATTTTTGTTGAAAATTTTGTCGATTTTGCTTTTTTTAATATTCATTCAAATTGCATTTTTCTACAAAAATCGTTCAAATTACACATTTATAATTTATTGAAATTTAATTTTTCTTGAAAATTTTGTTCAAGTAGCATTTTTCTACAAAACATTTTTAAAATTAAATTTTCCTACAAAATTTCTTGAAAGGAAATTTTTTAGAAACATCCTTCATAATTTCATTTTGTAGAATATTTTTTCCATTTTTATTGTTTCTTTACAAAATTTGCTTAAAATTTGAAAATTAAATTTTTCTATAAAATGTCCTCAAAAATCCCTTTTTGAAGATTTTGTCAAAAATATATTTTTATTCCTAATTTATTGAAATTTCGTTCAAATTGTATTTCTCGAAAAATTAAGTTAAAATTAAGTTCTAAATAAAACTACATTTCTTTGAAATACGACGAAATTGCATTTTTCTGCAAATTTTCGATGAGATTGCATTTTCCTATAATCGTTTAAATTGCATTTTTCTACAAAAATCATTCAAATTACACTTTTATAATTTTTTAATTTATTGAAATTTTATTTTTCTTGAAAATTTTGTTCAAGTAGCATTTTTCTACAAAACTTTTTTAAAATTACATTTTCCCGCAAAATTTCTTGAAAGGAAATTTTTTAGAAACATCCTTCATAATTTCATTTTGTAGAATATTTTTTCCATTTTTATAGTTTTTTTATAAAATTTGCTTAAAATTTGAAAATTAAATTTGTCTATAAAATGTCCTCAAAAATTCCTTTTTTGAAGATTTTGTCAAAAATATATTGTTATTCCTAATTTATAGAAATTTCGTTCAAATTGTATTTCTCGACAAATTTAGTTAAAATTAAATTCTAAATAAAACAAAATTTCTTTGAAATACGACGAAGTTGCATTTTTCTGCAAATTTTCGATGAGATTGCATTTTCCTATAATCGTTTTTTCAAAAAAATCATAAAATTGCATTTTTCTAGAAAATTCATGAAAATTGCTAATTTGGATGGAATTGAATTTTAGAAAATGTTGTCGAAATTGCATTAGTTTTATAAAAATTGCAATTTTATAAAAAAAAACTTCGTTGAAATTGTACTTTCTAAAAAATTGTGTTTTAATTGTATTTTTCTTGAAAAATTCGTCGAATTTCGCCAAAATATAATTTTTCAAAAAAAATCGTTCAAATTGCACTTTTCTACAAAAATCGTTAAAAATTTCTCTCTTTAATGACAATTTCGGAAAATTTCGTCATAATTGCATTTTTCAACAATATTTTTCATATTCTTAATTTTTCGATAAATATGAAAATTGAAAATCTATTAAAAAAATACCGTTTTTGAAAATTTTGTAGAAAAAATTTTTTTATTCCCAATTTATTAACATTTAATTCTTCTTGAAAATTTTGTGGAATTTGTTTTTGAAAAATTTCTTTCAAATTGCATTTTGCTAAAAAAACCTTTAATATTACACTTTTCTAAAATGTTTTAATTTATTGAAATTTTATTTTTCTTGAAAATTTCTTCGAATTTGCTTTTTTTTGAAAAATTTCGTTTTTTGCAAAAAAAAATGTAATTTACATTTTTCTAAAAAATTTGTGGAAAGGAAAATTTTTTAGAAACGTCTTTCATAATTGAATTTTCTAGAATATTTTTTTAAATTATTTTTTTACAAAATTTGATGAACATTTTAAGATTGATTTTTCTATAAAATTTCTCCAAAAATTCCATTTTTTGTTAAAATTACATTTTTCTACATTGGCAATTCTGGAAAATTTCGTCATACTTGTATTTTTAAACAATATTTTTCGGATTTTTAAATTTATCATTAAATTTATCAAAAAAAATACTTCATTAAAAATTTTGTAGAAAATATTTTTTTATTTCAAATTTATTCAAATTTCGTGGAATTTGTTTTTTTTTGTTGAAAAATTTCGTTCAAATTGCATTTTTCTATAAAAATCTTTGAAATTACACTTTTCTAAAATGTTTTGTTAATTTATTGATATTTTATTTTTCATGAAAATTTCTTTGAATTTGCTTTTTTTTTTAAAAAAATTCGTTCAAATTGCACCTTTCTGCAAAAAATGCCGTAATGCATTTCTCAAAAAAAAACAAATTTTTAAATTTACATTTTTCTAAAAAAAAATCTGGAAAGGAACATTTTTAGAAACTTCCTGCAAAATTGCATTTTGTTAAAATATTTTTCAAATTATTTTTTACAAAATTTGATGTGATTTTTCTATAAAATTTCTCCAAAAAATGCATTTTTGAAATTATTGTCGAAAATATATTTGTATTACAAATTTATTGAAATTTCGTTAAAATTGCATTTCTAGAAAATTTTTGGAATCGAAAATATTTTTGTTGAAAATATATTTTTATTCAATATTTTGTTTTCTTCAAGAAATTTTTGTAAACATTCAACTTTTTCTAGAAATGTTGTCGAAATTGCATTTTTGTATTTATTTTGTATTTATATATTTGCTTACCGTTTTTTTAAAAACTGCATTTTTCTATAAAATTTCTCCAAAAATTCCATTTTTGAAAATTTATGTTTTGAGAGAGTGTTTTTATTCATTTATGTAGATTTACGACTAGAATTTTCATATATTTAAATGTTTTCTCATATATTCACTGGAAATGAGGCAAAACAATTTCCATTTCCATAACGTTAGTATAATTTCAGCCTCTATGAAAATACTAAAATAATAAATACATTGCGGAAAAAATGATGGAGCCACGGTAAATATGTAAGTAATACTCCGTCTTCCCATCTGAAAATGCATATCATAGTCTATTTGCATTTGACTTTAGAAAAGTTTTCAAAGTTTTCAAGGTTTCGAAGTTTGTGTTTCCTTTGGAATGTTGTGATAGTTTGCTTTTCATAAACCATAAAATATACAAAATAGATAACAAATATTTGGTGAAAAAAATAGTATAAAAAATAGTTTTGCATTTGCATCTAAATAGTTTTGTTTTCAGTGTAAATTTGTAACTTGTTCTCGGTTGTTTTTTTTGTTCTTGTTGATTTTATTTGTTTGTTCGTTTTGCTGAACATTGTTTTCAGTTTGGGATGGCTTTTAGTTCAGTTTTGTTTTTCTTCGTTTTTTTTTATTTTTGGTTAACAGACACACATACATATTTACTTAGTGTATATGTTTATATTTAATAAAATATTGAAACCAAAAATTGTATATAAATGAATTAAAATGTAAATTTTTGCGATTTTGATTTATTAGATTGTTTTTTGTTCACTGTCACTATTTTGGGTTTAATTTTTGATTTATGCGAGATTCTTTGCGAAAGTTCATATAAATTGTGGTTTTATATGACTATTCTGTGTGGTTAACCGTACATTATTTTTGTGGTTTTGAAGTGTAGCCATTGTGGGTTCTTTTTTTGTAGGAAATTCATTGTTTTTTGTTATGATTTTTTTGTTAGGAAAATTAGTGCTAACATAAATTATGACAACTGTAGTTAGACCACTTTGTTTTGTGTTGTAATTAAACATCAAAAAAAAAACGCTTTAGATTTTGTAAAAAAAAAAAGTTTAACAAATTGCTGCATGTGGCATTTATGGATAAAATGGAATATAGATGAGTTAACTAATACCAGTTAATCTAGATCGAAGTCAGTTACATAGATACAGATTAGGAAGAGGTAAATATTACCCAGATCTAGATGGAATTAATTTATATAAGTTAAGGAACATTTTCCCAAAAAAATAAATGCAATGATTTACTTGAGATCTCTAAAAAGTCGTAATAGAAATATGAGGAAAAACTTATTTTGTTTCACATAACTTTGTCTTCTCTAACTCAACAGTGTGAGCTCTAAAAACTTTTGCAAACTTTCTATTAGTTTTTTTTAAGATTTTAATTAATGATTGAATATATAATATTTGAAATCTCCCAAGAGTCGCAAATATATTTAACGAATTCGTACAAAATCAAAATCTCATTTAGAGGAAATCATTTTGCTCTCCTGTTCGTTGACGTTACGTATGACGATACTCTAAGGCGAATGACTGATTTTAAATGTGGTACACCAGAGCGTATGACTGATACAAACTCTGGAACACCATAGTGCGTATGATTGTTTGAAACTCGAATTAGAGTAGTTTATTGTTACGAATAGTTCTACTTTGTTGGAGATCACTCCCAATATGATCTCAATTTTAGGATAAGAATGTTGGCTAAACATGTGTTTCAAATAAACGGACAAATATTTATAATTTTGAGGATAATGGTATTAATTACTAGCTAAAAATAATAAACATCAAAATCATCAAGCCATAATAAACATTAATAAAATTAAAGAAAGTTTATGTAAATTTTGTATTGTTTCTGAGGGGAAATGATTGCACTATCTCTAATGTTGTTCAGAATAGTAATAATGCAGTAGACACATCGATAAACATCGTCTGACAAAAAACCAATTAATAAAAATAATTTTCAACTTAATGAAGAATACATGTAAAAATACACTGTGATCGAAATTAACACTTTACAAATATAAAAGAAAGGAGACCCTATGGACATATATCGATTTCGACAATACTGAATCCATTGATATCAGCCGTTTTTCTAGGTTCGACCATAGATTTGCATCGAAATCGTAGAGGTTTGTTAACTTGGTGTTGCTTTTGAAGAAGAGGACTTTGGAGTACTCGCTTCAGTTCAAAGAAAGAAACAAAGGGATCTCTTGGAGATTTATTTCTCCCAAAATAGTATCCCAAGTAATTTTACCCATAAATTTACGAGTCCCCGGAAGTTATGCTGAAAAAAGTGAAAAAAATTATTTTTTTTCCTTCACTTTTTCAAAAAAAAGTGACGGAAATTTTTTTCGCAAAAAACGTTAAGAATATTTATTCAGCATATTCTTAGCTACATTATTGCGAAACATAGTTAAGCGGCATTACCACGACTGAATTAGTTGTTGGACAAAAGCTAATGACACCTTTTTCGAGGGGCCCACTGATTTGCAGAAACTTTGGAGGCCCATAAAAAAAATTGGTCATCATTTTCGCCAGTCCGAGTATAGGGTTATACTACCTTTGATAGTAGAATCGAACCTATACTGTCAAGTCCGTGTATTTTTTTCACTGTTGCACAGTGTAATTTAGAAAAATCTGAATCAAAAACTAATATGAATAAATATTTTGTGTTATGAGTAGAGAAATACCCAAATTATCGAATAACTCGATATTTGTATATTTCTCATAAAAATGTTGAGAAAGTAACCTATACTAATTTTTAGCGAGGATTGTTTTTCTCAAAGGCACCAACTAAAAATGTCGAAGATGTGTATGATTTTTGGCATATGATAACATTTGATTGCCAGGTTTAGAACATTTCGTATTATTCACACTTTATTGCATCGCAGAGGCCAAGGGAGCGTATGCACGTTATTAAGATAAGGACACTGTAGCGTATGACTGATATTATTACAGTCGCATGTACATTGGTGCGCATGGTGTTGATATTATTTTAGGAGTAGTAATGTCAAACGTGAAATCGCTATCCCGATACCGAAAAATCCCAAATCCAGGGATTTTTTTTAAAGTGAATCCCGGGATTTTTTGTTAAAGTGAATCCCGGGATTTTTTTGCTAATTGTTAACATCAAAAAATATTGACATAATCCGGTGAAACAATTTTTGGAAAATTTGAAAAAGAATTAAAAACATTTTTCATGGTGGATTTTTAGCACATTTTATATATTCTAACAGGGTTATATCTCGGTATACCGTACGGAATCTCTCTATTATCCACTACCATGACGATTAATATATCGTCATGGTAGCGTCGCTCTTGTCTTGGGCACTATGATACTGTTGAACGTTTTTGGATGTAGAAACTCATATTTATGACAAAAACATTAAATTTTGATGTTACAGCGTCCGGGCTGGGAATCGAACACATCACCTTCGGATTCCAAGTACTAACCACTGAGCTACGAGGGCACTGAGTTTATTTCGGTTATAATTTGTTAATTTTAAGTGAATAGAGCCAAGTTCTATAATGCAGGGCAGGTACAGAAAACAACTAGTATGGTTTTGAATTTCCTACAAAATGTCTAGTCTATGCTAAAATGATAAACTGTGTGGATGATTTGGCATGATCTAGAGCATTTGCTGCTATTAAAATGTTATTGCAGCGCGGGGTCCAACGGAGCGTTTGCACGTTATTAATTTAAGGACATCATAGCGTATGACAGATATTATTACGCTTAACATGGGAACTGGTGAGCGTATTTGTATTCCCTCACCTTAGAGAGGAGGGTATCATTTGCTACCAGCCAAAAGTGTAACATATCGAAGGACTGACCATAGACGCTAAGTATGTTTGGCGGAAATTCGATTTGGGTCAGTTTAAGTCATTTGAGCAATGTCCGCCCGTCCGTCCGTACGTCTGTCTGCCTGTGTGTTGGATTAACCGATTGACTTCAAACTTGGTAAGTGGTAATATTTTTCTCTATCTCCGACTAAGTTCGAAGATGGGCCATATTGGACCACTGCTTCTAGTACCTCCCCCGCAAAGGGTTAACATTTAGTGAAATATTTTTTCTTTATCTCTATCTCCAGCTAGTTTCGAAGATGGGCCATATTGGACAACTACTTCTAGTACCTCCCCCGCAAAGGGTTAACATTTAGTGAAATATTTATTCTTTAATAATTTTTATACTAATTGCTTGAATCTTCTGAAATTCCACACATTCTTTTTCTCAGCTGTTATGTGTTGTTTTCATTTTTATGCCATCAAGAATGTAGGATTCTACCGCATATTCAACACATTGCAATCGTGTTCCAATCAGATTCAGTTCAGTTGAACTAAAGCAAGCTGGTGAAATAAAGAGCTGTTGAACTAATGAGCTAAAGTGATCTGGTGGACTAAATGAAAGAACTAGTTCACTCAATTAAACATGATCAACAACGAGCCATCACTAAAAATAACTAAAGTGCCCAACTCGACTAGGGAGTATGATCGATATTAATTTAAGATCATCAGAGCATATGCATAATATTGTTACGGGGACACACCGGTGTGTGTATAATTAATTTAAATTAGATTTTTTGTCGCTTGCCATGAATTTTAATTTGAAATGAAGTGGTTTTATGCCCATTTAATTTGAGTAAAGCCTAATTCATAAATACGGAACATGTATTGCTAAGTACTGATAACACCATGCAACAAAAATTTTGTCCAAGGATGTGGATAACAGCTTCTGGTGCAATATGGCGTCACTAACACGAAAAAATATTAAAAAAATGTTTATGGTAATTTTTTTTAAATTTATTTTTTAAATTCCCGCTTTCATGGAAAGTACATTTAGTATTTGGACCATAATTTTTCAAGTATTTTCAAGTTATTGACATAGCCACCGGTGCGTATAATTAATTTAAATAAGATTTTTGTCGCTTGACATGAATTTTAATTTAAAATTAAGTGGTTTTATGTCCATTTATTTTGAATAAAGCCTATTTCTTATGCAACAAAAATTTTGTCCGAGGGATGTGGATAAAAGCTTCTGGTGCAATTTGGTGTCACTAACACGAAAAAAATATTAAAACAATTTTTTATGGTAATTTTTTTTAAATTTTCTTTTTTAATTTTTTTTTTAAATTCCCGCTTTCATGGAAAGTACATTTAGACCATAATTTTTCAAGTATAAGCCTGAGCCGTTAAATTAAAGGTATTTATGAGGGCTACAAAAGCTGCAAATATCGCTTTCACGTAGAATCTTTGGTTTAGTAACAGTCGTCAAAAATATGAGAAAAAATAACTTTTTTAATAAAAACACTTTTTCCTGGTAAAAAAAAAAAACTATAAAAAATAGAAAAAAAAATCGAAAAAATTATTTTATCACATTTTTAAAAATCCAGCATGCTATCGAAGAAAAAACTGTATATTTGAAAACAATCTATGGGTAGATGTAAAAGTTATGAGCCATTTTGTAAATGTTAGGAAAATTCAAAAAAATCTTGTTTCATATTTTTTCGTTTTTAAATGATGTTTTTGCTTATATTGAATTCGCCATATGGAAGAGAGAGATATAAGAGACATAGCACTTGCATTTTTTCTGAGAAATATTACAAAGTTATATTTCGACGTATGAGAAAAATGCAAGGAACTTTTCAATGTGTAAATGATCCGGACAATTTCTGCTACATCTGCGGAAAGTATGTAATTAAAAAAATCGACGTGCGTTTAGTAAAATAATAGAAGAAATATATGTGTAATATTTTGGTATACGAGTTAAAAATATGAACGAACCGTGGACACCTAGTATTTTGTGTAATTCGTGCCATGTTAATCTTACTCGATGGACTAGTGGAAGAATGCGGTAATTACTTTACAATTAATGTATTACAATGTTTTGTGAAATAAAACGTTTTAATTTTAGACATCACGTGCAATTTGGAATACCAATGATTTGGAGACAACCGTTCATTCACGATACGGACTGCTATTTTTGTCTAAGTAAACAGATTGGAGTTGGAAGGAACATTCGCTGGAATTACGCTGAAGTAAAATCTGTCACTTTGCCAGTTGCACATTCGGAAACAATACCAATTTCCAAGTGTCCAAGTATAGCTAGCAGCCTAATTACGGAAACATCATCAAGTTCAACTGAGTACTCAACTCTGAGCGATTCAAGTTTGAGTCAGAAGTCATCGATTTTAACTCAGTTTCAAATCATTGATCTAGTGAGAGATTTGGAACTGACCAAAGATAAGGCAGAACTACTTGCATCTGGGATGAAACAGTACAATATTTTGGCCCCATATGTTAACATATCATATTATAGAGTCCGTGATATACCTTACAAACAATTTTATACAACTCTGGATAACAGATGCTTTTGCAAGGACATTCCCAGATTGTTCGAGGAACTTAATCAAAGATACAATTCAAAGGAATGGCGGTTACTTGTTGACAGCAGTAAAGAAAGTTTGAAAGCAGTACTTTTACAGTACTTTACGGAAATCAGAAACCGTCGATTCCCATTGCTCATGCTGTCAACACTAAGGAATCATACGAAACAATGGCTAAATTGATAAAATATAAATCATGACTGGAAAATTTGTTGCGATTTAAAAGTAGTTGGTATGTTATGCCTCTGGGATAGCCGATATTTTGCCACCACTGCATATTAAGCTGGGGCTCTTTAAAAATTTTGTAAAAGCCTTAAGGAAAGATGGCAATTCACTCTCATATTTAAAAAGTTTATTTAAAAGTCTTTCTTTTCAAAAAATCGAAGAAGGAGTTTTTGATGGGCCTAAAATAAGGAAACTGATGAAAGATGTGAATTTCGAATCATATTTGACGTCGGATGAAATTGCAGCATGGAGGTCGTTTAAGCTTGTAGTTTCAAATTTCCTTGTATCCAATAAAAGCCCGCAATATGAAACAATGATTAATGATTTGTTAAAAAATTATGAAAATATTTTTTTATATTTATGTTTATAACACATATGTATGTATTCTTCCAACTTATTTTTCGCTTTATGTATTCCAACAGGTGTAAATATGTCCCTCAAAATTCATTTGTTGCATTCTCTTTTAAACTTTTTTCCCGAGGATCTTGGCGACGTAAGTGACGAACCTGGCGAAAGGTTTCACCAAGAAAACCGATTCCGAAATCTACAAACGTCAACAAAGAACTCACAATTACTTCTAATGAAACTTGTTCATGTAAATAAACTCAAATGTACATAATATAAATAAAAGTGATAAATAAAAGCTATTTAAACAGAAATTAAAAAAAAGATTTTTTGAAATTATCTTACCTCTACAAAAAAAGCTATAATTTCTACATTTATCCACAAATTTTTCAAATAGGCATTATTTTCTTCGCTAGGATGCAAACTTTTACAAAATAAAATAATTTTTTCGATTTTTTTTCTATTTTTTCTATTTTTTGTTCCAGGATTTTTTTTTTTTGAAAAAAATCTACTTTTTCCAATTTGTTTAATGACTGTTACTAAACCACTGTTTCTAAGTGAAAGAGATAATTCCAACATTGGTAGCCCACATTAATAGCTTCAATTTAACGTATAAGTCGACCTGATCGGGCATATACTTCAAAAATTATAGTGCAAATACTAAGGGTACCTTCGAAGATAATAGTATTTTTAATAAAAATTTGTTTAAAAAAAATTTATTCATAACAGAATTTTTGGTTTTGATTTTATATAACAGTATGCCACAATCAATACAAAAGAATTATTTTTAGGTCTAGGACACAAACTATTTTTTTTTTTGTTGCATAGTGTAATAGTTAGATGATTTCTTAAGCTTAAACCTGTGCAATCATATGGCTTATTTACAATTCTAACGGAGAGCATATTGAAGACTTGAGATCAAAGACAATGGTACAAATATTTCAATATTTAGCAAAGAACTAAAATCTTGTGACGAGATGAGGCGAAACAAGAAAACATTATAACCAAAACGAAAATAATGTAATTCTCATTTTCGTAATTTTCTCGAATCTGGGTCTTAAAATGTAATTGATTTCCCATTTTTTTGTTGATATATGTCACTGTACTAGAAAAACATAAATATCTAGGTAATCCTTTAAATATTTCCATCTTTTGTGTGCAATAATTTTTGTCCATAAACTGACACAGAAATTATAATTTATGATGAAACATTCCCTGGTTGGGAAACGAACCCAGCACCTGTTGAGCTAAAGAGCTGGTGAACTAAAGAGCTTGTGAATTAAAGAGCTGGTGAACTATAAAAACTGGTTAGGTAAAGAGCAGTTGAACTAAAGTGGGCTGGTTAACTAATGAGCTGGTGAAATAAAGTGATCTGGTGAACTAAATGAACTAAATAGTACACTCAATTAAGCTGAACTAAAATGAGCGATAGAGAGTATGATCAATATTAATTTAAGATCACCAGAGCGTATGAATGATAGTACGAGTATTACGACAGATATGGCCACCGGTGCGTATAATTGATTTAAATTCGATTTTTTGTTGCATGACATTGAATTTAAATTGAAATTGAGTGTTTTTGTCCATTTAATCTGAATAAAGCAACATTTGAGATGGGAGATGGAAATAATTTAATTCTAATTTTCCTAATTCCCACGGATATGAGTTTCAAAATGTAATTGACTTCCAGTTTTAAGTGTTTTTTGTCCATTTTATCTGAATAAAGCAAAATTCGAGATGCAAGACATACGTGTAATTACCAAAATGAAAATAATGTGATTCCTATTTTCCCAATTTCCACGGATCTTTGCTTCAAACTGTAATTGGTTCCCTTCCTGTTTTGTTTAATATTTTTGCTAAATGAATGTATTTTGCACTGAAGTAGAAAAACATAAATATGTTGTTAGTCCTTCCAATGTTTTCTATTGTTTGTGTATAATCACTTTTCATCCATATACATACATATATGTATATACCACAAAGCAGCAATCTGATTGACTTTATAAGTATGTGTATATATTACATGTACTGCAAATAAGTAATTGTTTTTTATTTGTAATTTTCTTCGCTTAATCTATAACAATAATAATAGATTTTTCTTCCATTTTTTTTCTCCAGTTTTAGTTTTAAATTTAATGAAACATTTTTCTTCTACATTTATATATAATTTACAATTACAAATATTATATATATATATAATTAGCTACAGAATTGATTTGGTTTTTTTTCTTTATATTTTATAGATAGTTATTATCATTATCGTTTTTTAATTATATAGTTTCGATAAATTTGCTTTTTGTTTTGTTTTTATTTTAAAAAAGAGCCTTTGGTTTTGTTAGTTTTGTTTTTTCATATGTCAGGTATAAAAAAGTTTAATGTCTTAAAAAATAAATTTATAGTCTAATACACAAGGATGATCACGAAGCGATCATGATCTAGCTGAATGTATTCCTTTTTTTGTTTGTTTAAGTAGTAAAGAAGTCATTTCGAATAGAATATTCAGGTATGTATATATATAGTACAAAATTTACAGTAAGATTGTGAGTTGCTGGTGTCTCTAAGAGAATTAAGGGATATTCAAATTAAAGTAGAAAAGAGAAATGAAATTTCATCTACGAAAATTATGTGGAAATTTGTAGAGATTTTTGAAATCTTTGGTAAATGTTTTACTTTATAGGCTTTTGCCAGAAATTCGAAAATCATAATGTTTTAATAAATTCAAAAACCAATATAAGATAGAGGTGGGTGGGTTCAGTTTATTTCTGATTGTAAAATAAGTGCAGTTTTTAGGAAGTTTTGTATTTTATTTGATTTAATTTGTATATAATAAATTGGTGCTGTTTTTTTTTGGTATTATCAAAGTGTTTTCTAACAATTTATTCATGAATGATATTTGTTTTCGGGGTTTCCCTTTAAGAGTTTAATTGGGATTAGCCAGACGTGGAGGGGTGGGGCTATTATGCAAGAGTGCGTGGTATAATATAAATGTAAAAAAATCGTTTGAAAAGGCTAAGCTCTATTGTTACTTAGATAGTAGTAGTTGTTTTGCTAGAGTGTATATAATTTTTATTATAAATACATTGTTTTTGCAAATAAATGAAAGAGAGTTTTTCACATCTGCATTTTAATTTCTTTAAGTTTTATTTACCTAACGTTTTCATATTTTTTCCCATTAGACAATTGACAACAATCACCGAATATAAGATTAGATTTATTTTATTATTTCCTACAAAAAATGCAGTTAGTATTTGATGTCATTTGCAATGAAAGAGCATTGCGTGGAATTCTGTTGTTATTTTGCAATGGAGCGTATGACTGATATTAATTTGTAACATCATGGCGAATGATGGATTTTATTAGCTTGCCATACAGTGCGTATGATAGATTACAATATCATTTATTATACGTACTCGTATGTATGGGCATTGAATTTGAAATGAAACCGAATTTTAAGTATTTTTCAAGCTGATAGCTTTAGTTGCTAGTGCTTATTTCTATTAAATTTATTAGTTTATTAATTGTAATGAATATTTAATAAAGAAATTGATTTATTATTTTTCTTTTGCTGTATGTAGGGTTTCTTTGGCATATTTGAATATAAATTAGTATGACAATGCGGGTGTACATATCCAATTTCTAAAGAAATTTAATTAGAATTTAAATTAGTTGTTCGGTAAAATTGTATAAAGTAACATGTAAATAAATTGTTCTCTATTTATTAGACTGGTTTTGTAAGATATATGTGGGAAATTATGAGGTTTTTTAAATATTTGATTGATATTCATTCATTGATTATTTTGACGAATTAATGTTGGATGTCTTTAGTCTTAAGCTCCGTTTTACATTTAAAATCCGAATTTCCGACTTTTGCAATTAAATCGTTCAATGCTATTCCATGTAAGAATAATGTACATATGTATATCATTGAGTATGCAACGTAGACGTTGTGTTGATCCGTATGTTTTTTGTTAGTAGATTTTATTAAAACTTCTTCTTCGTAGACACCAAAATTTTTATCTATTCTAAATAAGAACATTTTAATCGAATCTTAGTTTAAGTTATTTATTTTCTAAATATTGCATTGTACGAATTTCAAGCGTATCCTTCCCCTTCCCTTCATTTTCAAGAATTTTACCCAAAAACTTTCTTATCTTTTGGAAGGAACAAAAAGGTGTGGTATGCTATTACTAAGCGTGAAATTACAGAAAATTTGATTAAGTGCTCTAGAAGTTAGATGATATTAAATATTTCAATATATTTTAAAGATTAGGTGGATGTACCTGAAAGTGTCAGGTAATATGGCACACTTAACCTGAGATAGGAGAAAGTAGAACGTGTTAATTCAACCGGTCACTAGTTTTGGGAGCTATCATGTGCACCAGCCAGACAAGCAGATGAACAGTCACACATAGCTGCAATTTTAAATTAAATATTTTGAAACGGAATTCCGCCTAAATATACACTCATTTACTACAAGTGTTACAATTTTGTCCGTCTTTTCCTAATTGAGAACTTAAAAATAAATCCAACAAAGGAAAAATAAATGGTCATAGGAAAAATAAATTTGTTACGAGGGCAGTCCCAAAGAAATCACAACAAATTTGGGAAACAGAAACAGCCAGAAACATCATTGGTTCTTTTTACTAGGATGAATAAGGTCCCACATGTGGACCCTCCTCGGATAAGATCTAGCCTTTTCTGAAAGAGCACAATTTCTAGAAATAATTCTAGACAGGAAATTCTTATTCAGACTTAATGTTCCGGAACGTGTAAGGAAGAACAACGTTGCCTTATATTCCAGCCTGATGGATGTAGGGTCGCGTTGGGCACTCTCTCCTAAAATCGTCTATTGGATATATAACGGGTTTACCAATAGGGATGATATGATTTTGAAGTGACATTTCGGCCATTTGTAATCGCCCTTATTCCAGTTGGCGTCGTCGATTCTTAGTCGACACTGTTTAGATTGACAACTTCAGAAATTTTAAAATTTTTTAAATATTTTTAAGTTATAAAAAGGGTTTTTGTTAGTTCATGGATACCAAAAATATTCGTTTTGGCGTAAAGATGACAAAGCTAGAACTTCATAGATATGACGAAAATGATGTGACGACGTCGACGACGCCAACTAAAATAAGGGCGAATATGTCATGATCTGTCATTTGTTCTTCATTGTATTCAGTAGTGTTTGCAATTTCATCATGGAGAGATATACACAAAAACAACGTTTACAAATTCAATTTCAATTTTATTATCAAAATAAAAACACTTTTCAGTCGACCTACGACCTTGACACCCATGAGCAATATTTTAGCTCTCATTAAGAGCTATCTTTTTGCCATTGATCGATTCCCGATCCGACGTACCGTTAAGGAGCTAGACCAAAAATGAACTTTCCGTTCACATTTGAAAATGTTGCTAAGTTCATTTTTTTTAAATCCAAAAAAAAAAAACGCTCTCCAGTCCACCTACGGCTTTGACATCCATGACCAATATTTTAGCTCTCGTTAAAAGCTATCTTTTTGCCATCGATTCCCGAGTCGACGTACCGTTAAGGAGCTAGAGCAAATATGAACTTTTCGTTCACATTTAAAAATGTTGCTAAGTCCATTTTTTTTAAATAAAAAAAACCCTTTCCAGTAGACGTACGACCTTGACACACATGTGCAATATCTTAGCTCTCGCTAAGAGCTATCTTTTTGCTATTGACCGATTCCCGATCTGACGTACCGTTAAAGAGCTAGAGCAATAATAAACTTTCCGTTCACATTTCAAAATTTTGCCAAGTCAATTTTTTTAAATCCAAAAAAACACTTTCCAGTCGACCTACGACCTTGACACCCATGAGCAATATTTTAGCTCTCGTTAAAAGCTATCTTTTTGCCATTGACCGCTTGTGGCTATGTGCCACACAGCAAATGAAACAATTGAAACAAGTTTGGAAATTCGATTAATTAAAAAAATTGTGATAATGAATGACCTCCAAGAAGTTGTGATTTACCATCATTAGACTATTTCTTTTGGGGTTATTTGAAGTCATTGGTCTTTCGAAATAAACCAGACCCTATTACAAGCTTTACAAGTCAATATTGAACGTGATTTAGTGGAAAAAGTACTCGAAAATTGGCTTCATCCAATTCGTTCCTGCAGAAGAAGTCGTGGAGGCCATTTGAATGACGTTTTATTTAGAACTTAATTGTATCGATTGTACTTCACATTAAATAAAAATCTTTTGAATTTCCTTAACAATAAGTGTGTTTTTTTTCAAAGAAATCATATCACTCTTATTGGAAAGCAGTAGTTCGTCCAATACTGCTGTACGGCTTTGTGGTGTGCTGGAAGGCAAGAGATAAACTATACATCACGAACCTACTGTCAAAGGTTCAGAGAACTGCCTGAATACGCATAAGCGAAGTTTTCAGTCTACAGCGACTTCTGCAGAAGCTGTGGATATGAGGAAGAAGTGGAGAGAATTGAGCACTTGTTATGCGACTGTCCCGCTTTGAGTAAACGATGTCTGCGCATACTGATCGCCTTTCTAGTTAGTTTAACAGATCTTTCCGTTGTCGATATTCATACTATCGATAATTTTGTATACCAAACAGGGTGGTTTCGATTAGGGGCATTCCAGCCCGTGCTAACACTAGGGACCTAAACTGGTCTATGTCAGCTGGCAAAAAACGTCTGTCGCCCTAACCAAACATAAAACTAAACACATACATACATACAAAGACATAATTTTGGGACTCTATTCTGAGAATTGGACGTGAAATTAGACCCAAAAAAAAGAACTTCTGCATCATTCATTTAGTCAAGTTGGCTCAATTAATAACACTATGCAACAAATGAACACTTTTTGAAAAATACACGGACTTGACTGTATAGGTTCGATTCTACTATCAAAGGGTAGTATATCCCTATACTCGGTTTGGCGAAATTGGTGAAACATTTTTTTATGGGCCTCCAAAGTTTCTACAAATCAATGGGCCCCCTCGAAAAAGGTGTCATCAGCTTTTGTTCAACAATTAATTCAGACCTGGTGATACCGCTTAACTATATTTGTCAATAATATAGCTAAGAATATGCTGAAAAAAGTTTCTTTTTTTGAAAAAAAAAATTTCCGGTACTTTTTTTGAAAAAGTGAATGAAAAAAATATGTTTTTCTCTTTTTTCAGCATAACTTCCAGGGACTCGTAATTTTTCACTAACCCTGCTTGACAAAATTGTAGCCAACGTAAATCTGAACAACTTTTGTGAACATATCAAAACAACCTGAAAGTGTCTAGGCACCCTAAATAGCTCAAAAACACATTGTACCCTAAAAATGTTAGCATTTCACTATTATTTAACAAAAATATATTTTTTTGGTATAGGGTATGTTCAGCAAGTTTATAGAAAATATTAAGGCCAATATTTTTTTTGGAACATATTAACCCTCTAGCTCCCCCACATAACTGTAATTTCTTGGCCCCATTTTAACAAATCGTAAAAAACACGCCTTAAAATGTGGAGGGCGGGGATGAAATGTTCTTCAAAAATGTTGAAGAGAAGAATATATAGTTATTGCTTCGACCACTAAATCGAATGACAACATTACTGCACGAATAGGAATTTTACCTTTTTTGGTATTTGTGTTATATCTTAAGCTTTGATGTGTTCTGACACATATAGTAAAATTGTATGGCCAACATATTTGTAGAACATTTCATCCCCGCCCTCCCCATTTTAAGGGGTGTTTTATACGTTTTGTTAAAGTGGGGCCAAAAATTACAGGTATGTGGGGGAGCTAGGGGGTTAATATGTTCCACAAAAATATTGGACTGAATATTTTCTATAAATTTGCTGAACATACCCTATACCAACAAATATATTTTTGTTACATAATAGTGAAATACCAAAATTTTCGGGGTACAATGTGGTTTTTTGAGCTATTTAGGGAGCCTAGACACGTTCAGAGTGTATTGGTATGTTCACAAAAGTTGTTCAGATTTACATTGGCTACAATTTTGCCAACCATTGTTGTTGAAAAATTACGAGTCCCTGGAAGTTATGCTGAAAAAGGTGAAACAAATATTTATTTCCTTTACTTTTTCAAAAAAAAAAATACAGGAAAAAATTTGTTTTCGCAAATAATTTTAAGAAACTTTGTTCAGCATATTCTTAGCTACATTATTGGCAAATGTAGTTAAGCGGTATCACCAAGTCTGAATTAGTTGTTGGACAAAAGCTGATGGCACCTTTTTTGAGGGGCCCACCGATTTTCGGAAATTTTGGAGGCCCATAAAAAAAAAATTCGTCACCAATTTCGCCAAATTGAGTATAGGGCTATACTACCCTCTGATAGTAGAATCGAACCTATACTGTCAAGTCGGTGTATTTTTTTCACTGTTGCACAGTGTAATTGTATGGCCATACGTATTTTTTTGCTCAAGGTGGATTTTGTGCACTTTTTGTATATTTTTTCTCGGCATACCGTACGGAATATCTCTTTTGTGTCTGAAGCAAAGTTGAAGACATTGAATAGGAGAAAAAAATGCGGAACAAACCTACCCGCAAAAAGCGCATAGAGTGCCTTAAAAATTGCAAAAATTCCCACAAAGTCATAAAATAACTGTCAGTAAAATAATGAAAAATGAGTATACGTATAAAACAGAACATTATAAAAAAGAACAGAACATTTTTCCGATTTTTAAGGCACTGGATGCACTTTTTTCGGGTAGGTTTGTTCCGCATTTTTTTTCTCCTATTCAATATCTACAACTTTGCTTCAGATGCAAAAGAGATATTTCGTACGGTATACCAAGAATATAAATATAGAAAAAGTGCAAAAAAATCCACCTTAAGCAAAAAAATTCGTGTGGCCATTAAATTATTAATTGAGCCAACTTGACTCAACGAATGATGCAGAAGTTCACCTTTTTGGGACTACGTTCGCGTTCAATTCTCAGAATTGAGTACCAAATCAATGAGCTAAAAATGTGATACTGTGATATTAATAGTTTCTTCATATAGCTTCGCCTACATACTCGTACTACTTCTATGGCAATCTTCGATATGTATACAAAAAACAAGTAAGAAAGTTTCAGTCGGGTAAACCGACTAAGGTATACCCTCACTTTGTGAGAAATGTAATATATAACATTACACCAATAAATCTGTCAATTTGTGTGGGAGGTACCAGAAGGGGTTTTCCAAATACACATATTTTTCGGTAAACAGTACATTCTTAAATACATTGCATTGTGCTGAACTATAAGCGTTTGTGTGCACTGGTATATTAAAGTTACGAGCTATGTAATTTTGGTATGATTTGGTCATTTTGTGTGGGAGGTACAACAAGGGGCGGGGTGATAACGCCCACTTTTTACAGGACTATAGGCACTACAACAGCATTACACTGTACAAAATTTCAAGTATTTGTATGCACTGGTATTAAAGATACAAGCCGTTTACTTTGGTACGAAACGGGCCATTTGTGTGGGCGGTACCAAAAGGGGCTGTACAATGATGCCCATTTTTTACCGGACTATAGGCGCTACAAAAACATTATACTGTAGAAAATTTCAAGCATTTTTATGCACTTGTATTAAAGTTATAAGCAGTTAAATTTTGATGCAAAATGGTCGATTTGATTGGGGGGTACCAAAAGGGGCATGCCAACTTCACCCATTTTTCTCGAGTTAATAGCGACTAATATACTAATATTATGTGCAGAATTTCAAAAGATTCGAATAAGTAGTATAGAAGTTATTAAAGAAACAATATTTCACTAAATTTTAACCCTTTGTTTGGGAGGTACCAGAAGGAGTGGAAAAATATGGCCCATCTTCGAACTCATCCGGAGATAGATCAAAATATTACCACATACCAAATTTGAAGTCAATCGGTTACTCCTTTCGAGAGTTATCGTGCGCACCAGCCAGCAGACACACAGACAGACAGACAGACAGACAGACGGACGGACATTGCTCATTCGACTTAAAATGCCCCAAAACGGATTTACTCCGAACATACTTAGGGTCTTAGATCACTCCTTCGATGTGTTACACTTTTTTCCGTAGCAAATGATATATACCCTCGTCACACTAAAGTGAGGGTATAAAAAAGGTTTTATATTATTTGCCTACTGACTTTATTTGACAAAAAATTAACAAAATGGCACAGCTAATACCAAAATGTTATAGTTTTACGGGAAATTATTCTCCAATTTACATGAGTCTCCTGATCCCAGTAGTGGTTAAATGATTTAGACATGTTAAAGTTAGCGGCCCGATCCCTATGCTAAGTGGACCTATCACTTGTTTGGTGTTGTATTGGTTCAGTTTCCTGTAGGTGTATGTCTTATTTTATAAAATTCTGAAATATTTCCCTTTAATGAAATATGTGCATAAAATGTCCTTACAAACAAATTGATCTCCATATTATTATACTACGCTGAACAACGATTTATACACATTACCCAATGACATCCGATACTACCACAAAATTCTTTCTTAGATTTACTTTATTCCATTTGCTTGAATGCATCATGTATATTCTTGTTTGTACGTATTACTATATGTATGTGTTTTTTCATAATTAAGTATTCACGTGTAGCATTCGGTTGTACCGGAAAAAGTACAATATTTCGAGTTGTCAAACTAAAGTTTATCAGATAAAAGACAACATGAAAAGATCATTACGTTAATGTAATACTTTTTCACAAAGATCTCCTCCGGAACAAATAGAAGTATTACCGAAATCTGCATTTCTGTCAGTAACTTTGGTTTGTGAACTCTACAATAGATCCGAATTTCTACGGTACACCCTACTGCTCTTGTGTGTGGGAAATTTGTATTTAATATTAGAATGAATGATGATGTCATCCAGCGTATTATGTGTTTTTATTGTTAAATAAACATTGTTTTTGTGCATTATTTAGTGTTGTTGTTTTTTATTTCTGTTTTTGTTTTTGATACACTCATAGAAAAAAATCTTTCCACAGGAACGAAATTTTAGATAACTAAACTGTACATTTTCGACTTAGAAAATTCGTGTTGAGTGGCGATTTTCTATGACTAAAACCTAACCTAACAAAACATTACATTTCCGCGAGCAGAAGATAATTTTGCAAACAGAAAAAAAAAATGAATTTTGCCCAGAAATTATGGAACATTCTTTTGGCTAGAGATGTCAAACGGGATTGGATTCCACAAATCCCGCGATGCGGGATTTTTAAATTGCCAATCCCGGGATTTTTTTTAGAATTGTTCGGAATTCCGAAATGTTCCGATATCCCGGGATTTTTCGGGATCCCGAAAAGATTTCGATATCCCGGGATTTTCGGGATCCCAAAATTGTTCGATATCCCGGGAATTTCGAGGTTTTCATGATAAATCGGGATTATTTCATTCTTAATAATGTGATATTTCGAAATGGAATACAAACATTTTCGTTCAGTTTAATTTAATTTGAATATGGATAACAAGCTGTTAAAGCAAAAATTAACTTTTGTTAAAAATAATAACTTTTATTAAAATATTCCACATCTTAGCTATGGAATAATGTTGGTCCATAGTTGTCTTAATTACACTGTGCAACAGTGAAAAAATACACGGACTTGACAGTATAGGTTCGATTCTACTATAAAATGGTAGTATAACCCTATACTCGGTTTGGCGAAATTGGTGACCAATTTTTTTTATGGGCCTCCAAAGTTTCTGAAAATCTGAGGGCCCCTCCAAAAAGGTGTAATCAGCTTTTGTCCAACAACTAATTTAGACTTGGTGATACAGCTTAAGTAAATTTAGCAATAATGTAGCTAAGAATATGCTGAATAAAGTTTTTAAATTCAAAAAAAAAAAAAAAATCCGGTACTTTTTTTTTGAAAAATTAAAGGAAAAAACTTTCTGCAGCATAACTTCCAGGGACTCGTAATTTTTTACTAATAATGCTTAGCAAAATTGTAGCCAACGTAAATCTGAACAACTAAAACGAACAACGAATATAGTAAAATTTTAAGGCCAAAAATTACAGTTATGTGGGGGATGTAGAAGGTTACTATGTTCCACAAAAATATTGGCCTTAATATTTTATATAAAGTTGCTGAACATACCCTATACAAAAAAATATATTTTTGTTACATAATAGTAAAATACTAACATTTTTGGGGTACAAGGTGGTTTTTTGAGCTATTTAGGGCGCCTAGACACATTCAGATTGTATTGATATGGTCATAAAAGTTGTTAAGATTTATGTTGGCTACAATTTTGCCACGCATTGTTAGTAAAAACTTATGAGTCCCTGGAAGTTATAATATATATAAGTTATATTTTCCAAAAAAAGTACCGGAAAATTTTTTTTTCGCATAAAATTTTATTTTTTTTATTTATTTATTTATATGAATTACAATACAAAGTAAATTTATATTCTAATTTTATGGTCCAGGGGAATGCCGGGTAACAAAGACCATATGGCTAGGTTTTGCAACGACCGACCAGAGCCTGTGGTGGGAATCGAACCCACGACCCCCAAACTCATAGGCGAGCACGCTACCAAATCGCCTATTTTAAGAAATTTTGTTCAGCACATTCTTAGCTACATTATTGCTAAATATACTTAAGCGGTATCACCAAGTCTGAATTAGTTGTTGGCCAAAAGCTTATTGCAAAATTCCTTATTACATGAAGTAATACTGCCAATTTCGGAGAAAATCGGTTCAGATTTAGATATAGCCCCCATATATATATATTACCCCGATTTGACATCTAAGCGCTGTAGATACTGTATTTTATATCCGATCACAGCGAAATTCGGCAGAAAGAGGTTTATATTTTACATGAATGGAAAATCGATTCAGATTTATATATAACCTCCATATATATGTTCCTCCTGATTTGGTAGAAAGCGCTATAGAAGTTGTACTTTACTTCCGATCATTACACAATTCTCCAGAAAGATGTTTCTCAATCTAGGAACGAATATTGCTTAATTTAGCGATTTTCGGTTCAGAATTAGATATATCCACATATATATGTTCGTACCCATTTACCAAATATTCCAAATTATTATCGCAATGACCTTTATCGCATTGTTAGGGAGGTGTAGGGTATTATATAGTCGGCCCCGCCCAAATTTCTGCCTTTCCTAACTGGTTTGATGTATTGACAATTTGCTTCATTAGTTTAAATTTTCGACATAGTGTATCTATCTAACAAACAGCTTCATATATTATAATTGAAATAACTCGGGATTCATTTTAAAAAAAATCCCGGGATTCAGGATTTTTCGGGATCGCGATTTCCCGGGATTTTCGGGATCGGGATTTCTGGTTTGACATCTCGTTTCCTGGGCTCGAAGGAATATTATTAACACATTTTTAGGGATACTTTGTATACCTTCATTTTATTGGACGTGGTACAGGGTGGCTGACGAAAGCTGCTACCAAAAAAAATTTAATAACATTTTTCTATTTAATAATCTGGTTAATTTTTTTTTTATTTTGCAGATTGATTTTTACATTTAATAAAAATGGATAACTGGGACACTGAAACAAGAATTTGGATTATCCGCCGCTATTACGCACTGAAGTCCGTAGTTTCGGTTCAAAGAGAGTATAGGGGCACGTTTGGCGGCAATCCTCCGAGCAGATGGACCATAAAGAGTCTTGTTAACAATTTTGGGACAGTCAACAGAAGACTTTACCATCAAAACCCTTCAGTTCGGACGGAGGAAACAATCGCTGCTGTAGCTGATGCCATACAAAACAATCCAAGAGTTTCGACAAGAACCTTATCTGCTCAAATGGGTATAAGTAGACAGTCATTGCAGTCAATTATGCACAAAGATTTGGAGTTATTCACATATAAAATTGAAATGGCCAAAAAAGTGAAATCAGCAGACTTCCCGATTCGCTTGGAATTTTGCCAGAAGATGCTTCAAATGGTGGAATTGCGGCGAAAATTTCCCAATTAGCTGATATCCAGAAACTCCACATTCCGTTGGCCTCCAGGGCCGCCTGACCTTACTGCACCTGATTTTTTCTTGTGGGGTTATTGCAAACAGGAAGTCTACAAAGCAAAACCAACAAATTTGAATGAACTAAAGCAATCCATTCGAGAAACAATTGCGGCTATTCCCGTCTCAACTCTCCAAGCAGTAATGAACAACTTTTTGGTAAGATGCCGCACATGCATCAAATTCCATTATTTTTAAAACTAATTAAGCCACATTTAATTAAATTTAATGAGCTTTAACATGAATAAAATAAAACTGAATTCCATACACTGAAAAAAAGTTATTTGAGTTTCTTAATGCAGCAATATTCATCAGCCACCTTGTATAAATGTATCTAATCATTTGCTACGAAAATAAATAAGAAAATTGCAGTCGGGTAAACAGACTAAGGCACGAGTGGCGATCCCAAAATTAGCCGACTTGACATATAAATGGCCGTGGTAGTTTGAAAAAAAATTAGTGTCGTGAAAGATGGCAACCTTTTAAAACATATGTTTTAGGTTCCAAGGCCCCACATTGTTTAGTTTTTTTCTTGAGCACTCAAAATTAAAAGTCCAACCAATATTAAAACCTAGCTTTATTTTACTGTGGGGGAGTATGCTCCTTCGTTTACAACTATAAAATATTGGGTGGCAAAGTTTAAACGGGGCCGTTCGACCTGCCAAGACGAATAGTGTAGTGGCCAACCAATTGAGGTGTCCGCGCCAGAAATGTTTTAAAAAATCCACAAAATGATATTGGATGAGCGTCGGTTGAAGGTTTGTGAGCTATCTGTAGTCATAGACATTTCAAAAAGTGCTATACATCGCATATTGACGGAAAAGTTCGTGATGAGAAAGCTGTGCTCAACATGGGTGCCGCGTTTGCTCACAGCAAAACAATGCACCAGTCCACAAATCCACTATTGCGATGGCCAAATGTAATGAATTAGAGTTCGAATTGCTTCAGCACGATCCTTATTCGCCAGATTTAGCTCCTTCGGACTAGTTTTTGTTTTCAAACATGAAAAAGTGGTTAGGCTGAAAAAAAGATTTGGCAGCAATTAAGAGGCACAGGTTGTAGTTGATGGCTATTTTCAAGAGCTAGACAGTTCTTACTGTAAACGGGCTCTCTAAGCTATTGAAAATCGCTGGAAAAGTGTATCGAGCTAAAAGTAGATTAGGTTGAGAAATAAAGATTTGTTATGGCTACTTTATTGTGGGACCGCCCTCGTATATAAAACCAATGTTCGTCAATATAATTATTAGGTGCGCAGAACTTATGTGACTAGATTGAACGAAATTATAGTCAAATTGGAACATCCGTCGAGAATTGATATTAAAAAGCATATTCAAAAAAAGTTAGGAAACAAATTGCTTCAGAAATAAAAAAAGTTTGTATATCCTCCACCATAGGATGGGGGTACATTTGTCATTACGTTTGTAACACCTCTAAATATTGATCTGAGACCCCATAAAGTATATACATACATATATTCTTAATCGTCTTAAAATTCTAAGACGTTTTAGCCATGTCCGTCCGTCTGTTGTAATCTCGCTACAATCTTTAATACTTAAGCTAGGTGGCTGAAATTTGGTATAGAAACTTCTTATAGCTGCAGGTAACTTTTCTGAGGTCACATGCTATCCATGGTGGAGGGTATATAAGATTCGGCATGGCCGAACTTAACGCTTTTACTTGTTAGTTAGTTAGTTATTAGACGGAGAAATAAATTTTGCAGCATTGTGTCATTTTCAGCTGCAACAAAGGAAAATTATTGAAAATATATAAAGGGTGGTTAAATTGTTAGGGCCGATGTTGAATGTGAACCACACCTAAACGTCAAGTTTTTTTCTGCATTTCATTTGACATTTCTCAATTTCAGACTAACTCAATTTGAACCATGGAAAGATACACAATGGAGCAACGCGTTAAAGTTTTTTAGGCCTTTTACGAAAATGGGCGTTCAAATCAAAATGCATTGAGTGCACTTCGTGATGTTTACCGATCAGCATAATCGACTAAATGTGTCCACAATCGGGAGAATTGTGCGCAAATTTCAGCAAACCGGGTCTGTAGGAGATGTGAAAACACCAGTGCATGCTCATCGGGCCATACTTCTTCGAAATGAGGCCGGTCAGGCAGTTACTGTGAATGTTGCTTGCCATCGTGAGATGATAAGGAACTTTTTATGGCCCGAATTGGAAGATATGGATGTGGACAATATGTGGTTTCAACAGGACGGTGCCACGTGCCACACAGCTAACAAAACAATGGCTCTTTTGCGCAACAAATTCAGTAGCCGTGTTATCTCACGTCGTGGCGATGTCAATTGGCCGCCAAGATCATGTGATTTGACACCGTTGGACTTCTTTTTATGGGGGATATTTGAAAGAAAAGGTGTACGTCGATAAGCCAGCAACAATTCAAGAGCTAAGGGATGAGATAATTCGGCACATTAACGGCAAAGAACCTCAATTTAGCCTAACGTCATCGAAAATTTGGACCATCGCATGGAGGAGTGCCGCTGAGGCTGCGGCGGCCATTTGGCCGATATTTTGTTCCATACATAATTGAAACATACCAATATTATCATAAGGCAAAGAAATGACAATAATTTCGTAAATAATTTGTGTTTTATTCAAAATCAACATCGGCCCTTAAAATGTAACCACCCTTTATATACTTTGTTTAGTTGTCTAGAATTTCGTTTCTGTGGAAAGAATACTTTTTTTTGTGAGTGGGATCAATTACAAGAAGCATTTGAAAAAAATTGTTATCCAAAATAGATTCCCTAAGAGTTTGCATTTAATTGGTTTGGTTTGTTTTTTGTTTTGTTTTGTATTTAGTTAAATTTCCCTTGACTTTAATTAGTTAATGCGCGGTTTTGAATTTATTTGTTGTTGAAGTTCACGTGTGTGTGATTTTTTTTGTAAATGACTTCAGATAAATGTTCTATGCTTAAATAGTAGTTTTGCTTTTTTTTTTTTGTATTTTTAGTTTTGATCATTTTATATGTATGCGCTGCTCTTGGCATACATTGTCCCGTTTTCTGTTTGATAATTTCAAAGTTACAATTGATTTCCTGTTTTCTTTGTGTGTGTTTGAGTGTCTGTGGGATTGTGTGTGGGGTTCTGTGGGTTCTTACTTCCGTTTCCTTAAGACTTAAACTACATCTGTTTTTGTTTGTTTACAAATCCTTAAGATTTTGTTTTGTTATGCACCATATATAAATTCACTTTCTTTAAGATTTTCTTCTGCTTCGCTTGTTTTTTTTGTTACACAATTTTTCTCTTTCTTTTGTGGGAGTTGATAGATTTCGTTCTGGTTTTTCGTTTTGTTGTCGGTTCATACTTACATACAATTTGATTGTAGTTTCGTTTCTATAAACCTCGAAATTCTGCAACAATGTCTAAGGTTTTAACAAATTTTGGCGTTTGTTTTGCTTTACTTTATTCAGTTATTCACTTATTCTATAATTCTGTCCTTTTGCTTTCGTACGAAATCTTGAGCTTGTTTATCATTGACACGTAATTCCAAAATTTGCAATATGGGATTGTCTGAAATAGGGAGAGAAGAGAAAAACAATGGATTAGACACATCTGATTGCAGCCACCTTACAGGGGAAGGTACATTTATTTTCCTAAAAAAATAAAAATATAACACATCGAAGGAGGGATATATGAGGGAGTTCATGTCAAGTGAGTAAATTTGTAAAACCGATGTCTTTTGATCGGGATAAAACTTGCACCAAGTTAAGTCCTATTAGATAGAATTTAGGACACACAATATCAACGAGATCGGTTATGGAATGCCAGAGTTGGAGGGTGTTGAATATTGGATATTTTGGTCAAACGGTCCATTCTTCCATCCATCTGTTATATAAAATCCAAACCAAAAAATTTTTTATGGATAATTTTTTTTTAAAAAATTTTTTAATAAAAATACTAATATCGTCGAAGGTACCCTTTGTATTTGCACTAAATTGGAGTATATACCCGATCAGTTTAAATATATACGTTAAATTTAAGCTATTAATGTGGGCTACCAATGTTGGAAATATCTCTTTCAATTAAAAACAGTGGCTTAGAAACAGTCATTAAACAAATTGGAAAAAGTAGATTTTTTTCAAAAAAAAATAATAATTTCCTGAAACGAAATCTATGAATAAATGTAGAAATTATAGCCTTTTTGGTAAATTATAGCCTTTATTCCATTTTTCCTTTTTTTTTTAATTTCTGTTTAAAAGCGATTTTATTTGTTACTTTTATTAATATTAGGTGCATTTGAGTTTATTTACATGTACAAGTTTCATTAGAAGTAATTGTGAGTTCTTTGTTGACGTTTGTAGATTTCGGAATCGGTTTCTCTAATGAGGAACTAAATATAATCTCCCATCATTATTTCATTCCAGTGCCCTTGATAACGCCGCTCGATGGACTTCATTTCTTGGTGAAACCTTTCCCCATGTTCGTCGCTTACTTCGCCAAGATTCTCGGGGAAAAAGTTTAAATGAGAATGCAAGAAATGAATTTTTAGGGACATATTTACACCTGTTGGAAAACATAAAGCGAAAAATAAGTTAGAAGAATACATACATATGTGTTTAATACATAAATATAGAAAAATATATTTCTTACCAATTTTTTCATAATTTTTTAACAAATCATTAATCATTGTTTCATATTGCGGGCTTTTATTGGATCCAAAGAAATTTGAAACCAGAAGCTTAAACGACCTCCATGCTGCAATTTCATCCGACGTCAAATATGATTCGAAATTTACATCCTTCATCAGTTTCCTTATTTTAGGCCCATCAAAAACGCCTTCTTCGATTTTTTTTAAAAAAGAAAGATTTTTAAATAAACTTTTTAAATATGAGAGTGAATTGCCATATTTCCTTAAGGATTTTACAAAATTTTTAAAGAGCCCCAGCTTAATATGCAGTGGTGGCAAAATAATGTTTTCTTTTTGGACGAGAGGTGTGTATTTTATGTTGTTTTCATTCAATGTAATGACTTTTCTTGTTGGCCATTTCTTTCTTCTGTAATGATCTTCGCGAGCTCGGCTATCCCAGAGGCATAAAAACAGCAGTATTTTGTATATCCGCCTTGCATTCCACATAACATCCCAACTGCTTTTAAATCGCAACAAATTTTCCAGTCATATTGTTCATATTTTATGTATTTTATCAATTTAGCCATTTTTCGTATGATTCCTTAGTGTTGACAGCAATGGGAATCGACGGTTTCTGATTTCCGTTGTGCAAAAGTACTACTTTCAAACTTTCTTTACAAATAACCGCCATTCTTTTGTATTGTATGTTTGATTAAGTTCCTCGAACAATTCGGGAATGTCCTTGCAAAAGCATATGTTATCCACAGTTGTATAAAATTGTTTGGAAGGTATATCACGGACTCTATAATATGATATGTTAACCTGGGGCCAAAATATTGTACTGTTTCATCCGAGATGCAAGTGGTTCTTCCTTATCTTTGGTCAGTTCCAAATCTCTCCAAATCTCTAGATCATTGAGTTGAAACTGTTTTAAAAGCGATGACTTCTGACTCAAACATGAATCGCTCAGAGTTGAGTACTCATTTGATCTTGCTGATGTCTCCGTAATTAGGCTGTTAGCTACACTTGAACACTTGGGAATTGGTATTTTTTTCCGAATGTGCAACTGGCAAAGTGACTGATTTTACTTCAGCGTAATTCCAGCGAATGCTCCTTCCTACTCCAATCTGTTTACTTAGAGACCAAAATAGCAGTCCGTATCGCGAATGAATGGTTGTCTCCAAATCATTGGCATTCCAAATTGCACGTGATGCCTAAAATTAAAACGTTTTATTCCACAAAACATTATAATACATTAATTGTAAAGTACTTACCGCATGTTTCCACTACTCCATCGAGTAAGATTTACATGGCACGAATTACACAAAATACTACGTGTCCACGGTTCGTTCATATTTTCAACTCGTATACCAAAATATTGCACATGTATTTCTTCTATTATTTGACTAAACTCACATCGATTTTTTTTAATAACATATTTTCCGCAGATGTAGCTGAAATTGTCGGGATCATTTACACATTGAAAAGTTCTTTGCCTTTTACTCATACTTCGAAATATAACTTTATAATATTTTTCAGAAAATCGACTTATCTCTTTAACGCACTGAATTACACTAATTTATTAATAAGTAATTGCATTCATAAATTCCGGATTTAAGGTACATAAGTTGCAGTACCTGTAGCTGACATACAGTTTGCTTCGAACGTAGAAACCCAATACATATAATTTTACTACTTTGTATATACGAGTACATACTACTGGGATGTCCATGCCCCTAAAAGGCGCAACTGAATGGAAACCTCATAAATAAAAAACCACAAGTATTGTTGAATGTACTTTCCATGAAAGCAGGAATTTAAAAAAAAAAATACCATAACATTTTTTTTAAATATTTTTTTCCTGTTTGTGACACCTAATTGCACCAGAAACTGTTATCCACATCCATTGGACAAAATTTTTGTTGCATAGTGTTATCATTTGTAGTCCTCATAATTTCCTTTAATTTAAAGTATTACTCGACTTTATCGAGCTGATACTTACTACAAAAAATATGATCCAAATACTAAAGGCACCTTCAAAGAAAATGGGAATTTAAAAAATAAATTAAAAAAATGCCACATTTTTTCGTATTTGGCGCACCATATTACACCAGACAATGTTGTGCGCAGCGCTTCGTTGTTGTTGCATGGTGTAACAACAACATGATATACACGTCCCCTCCGCTTTAAATATGTAAGACATTGATTTCAAGTGAGTGTGGAATGGGCTTACTTTTATACAGAACCCAGGTTGTCGGAAATTCGCACACACGAATTATGTCCATGATTTGACATAACCCTACCCCCATATACTCGTCCATATATTAGTCAAATCGGGCGACTTCCTAACTCAATGTAACCCACAATTTCTAACCGACTGGCCGACATTTTGTCCATTTGTATTTTAGGTTACTTATAAAACTATTATACAGCAAATCAGATGCAAGAATTATGGAACTCCTTCAATTTTTATTTTCTTAAAAAATATATTTTATATTTGTAATAATAAAATTCTTAGCCAGTACGAGTACTAAAATCCATTACTTCTGCATAAATCAACTCTTTCCATTCGTCTATACTATGCTCCGCTTCGTCCAAACTTTGATCATAAGCCTGAGCCATGGGTGCATTGACCTCATCCTTATCATACCAAACACTTATATAACTGTGCGATAAGGCCTGTTCGATAGAGATTCGTTCTTTGGGATCAATGGTTAACATACGTGCCAACAAATCTCTGGCCTCATCAGTTTTCTGTTGATTCTCCACATCATCTTCTTCCAAATTGCGGGTGAACAATGCATCGGGAAAGAGGCGCTCTATGGGATAACCTTCACAACGTGACAAACCCTCAACATATTGACGAACATTGGGCAGAAGATCGCGGAAGAAGCTCCTGTCGGGAGTACCAATTTGCTCGACGATTTTATTCCACTGATCTATGTGATCGGAGCCACGGAACAGAACACTTCCGCGTATCAACTCACCCATTATGCAGCCTACTGACCAAATGTCAACGTTTTCTTCATACCTCATGCCGAGTATAACTTCGGGGGCACGATAGTAACGGGTCACCACATACGGGGTCATCGTAAAGTTGGCACCACCATTAGTGCGAGCCAAGCCAAAATCCAATATCTTCAAAGAACAATTGGCATTCACCACTATATTGGAGGGTTTCAGATCACGATGTATGATCCCTGCGGAATGCAAGTGCCGTATGCCACAGAGTATTTGATATATTAAATAAGACAGACGATCGTGATCCAGACCCATGCTGATAATAGCACAAAGATTAGCATCCATCAACTCCATAACCAGATAGATATCTTGAAAGTCCTGCAAACTGCTATTCGGGGTGAATTCGTCGATTAGACCAATTATGTTTTTGTGATTGACCAGCTTCATTAGTTTCAATTCTCGATAGGCTCTCTTGGCGTGGACAACATTTTGAAAAGGTTTTGCCAACTTTTTGATAGCCACATTGGTTTTAGTTTTGGCATCGAGAGCCGAACACACCACTCCTTGAGCACCGGTGCCAATGGGCAGTAGATTCTGGTAGCGAATGGGCAACGTGAATATCGAATCGCCAACTTCCACTGTATAGAACTCACAGTCGGCTGATGCCATTTATAAAACTTCTTTGCTTGAAGGCGTCTTTGCGTGGATTGAGGTTTTTCGATTGTGATAAAACCATATAATCTCAATGATGTCTTAAAACATATATAAGGTGTATTTATAACCTACATACACCACACTGTGGTACAGGGTATTATAACTTTGTGCATTTGTTTGTAACACCCAAAAGGAGAAGAAATATACTCATAGTTTATTACTCGTATACCGATCGACTTAGAATCACATTCTAAGTTGACTTATGAGCGTCCCAGTAGGTGAGTTGGTAGCGTGCTCGCCTATGAGTTTGGGGGTCGTGGGTTCGATTCACACCAGAGGCTCTGGTCTGTCGCTGCAGAATCTAGCCACCATGGTCTTTGTAACCTGGCTTCCCTGGACCGTAAAATTAGAATATAAATTTACTTTGTATTGTCTATATATATAAAATTGTTGCGTGACTGACTGACTGATCATCGCCCAGGCCAAACGGCTAAAGCTAGAATCATGAAATTTGGTGGGAGAGTAGCCCTTGGGATGTAGACGTGCAATAAGACGGGATTTTTCGAAATTCGTACTATTACCCGCACAATGGGGCAAAAAGGGATAAATATGGTACCGCCGCCAAATCTAGACGGAATGAGGTAGAATCGTGAAATTTGGTGTGAGGGTAGCCCTTATGAGGTAGACCCAGAATTGAGATTTTTTTTAAAATCCGAACATTTACGCGCACAGTGGGGTAAAAAGGTAAAGTAAGAGTAGCTGAGTGGGACAGAAAGTGATAAATATGGTACCACCGCCAACTTTAACGCCTAGAAATAGAATGGTGAAAATTGAAGCGTGGGATGTCCTTAGGACAACGAATCGGGGTAGTCAGTTTTTTTTTTGTAACGGTACATTTCGGGCCACAGTGGGGCCAAACGTGTAAAATAGGGTACAGTGGTATAAAAATGTTAAATATGGTCCCATGGTTCTAGGGTAGATTTTGTAACATAAACTAGAGATCGGAAGTGATTTTTGGAAATTCTAACTTTAAGAGGCATAGTTGGGCAAAACGGGTTAATACTCGTATGGTGCATTGGGGCAAAAATTAATCAATCTGGCAAAATTGGAACTTAAACTTAAGATGTGAAGAGCACAGTGGGTCAAAAACATTAAATAATTTACAGTGGATAAAATGTGATTAAATATGGTACACTTAAGCGCTAAGGGTTAAGTATGGTAGAGTGGGGACAAATTTTAAATATGGTACAGTTAGACAAAAAGGGTTAGATACGGTAGAGTGGGGCAAAATGTATTAACTATGATAGAGTAGGGCAAAAAGGATTAAATATGGTACAGTGTAATAAAAAATCGTACAGTGGGTCAAAAATGGGCCAAAAGGGCGCAGTGGGGCAAAAAGGGTTATGTATGGTACAGTGGGGCAAAAATAGTTAAATAGGGTAGAGTTGGACAAAATATGATACTGTGGAGCAAATAGGATTAAATATGGTACAGTGGGGCAAAAAATGTTAAATATGTTACAGGGATACAAAGGGTTTAATATTGCACAATGTAACAAAAAAGCTTTAACCATAGTACAGCGGGGAAAATATAGTTAAAAAAAGTAAAGTGAGACAACATGGGTTAAATATGGTACAGTGGGCCAAAAAGCGTTACCTCGGAAATAGTGAGGCAAAAATGTGTTAACTATGGTACAGAGGGACAAAACTGATTAAATATGGTACAATGTGACAAAAATGGTTGACTATTGTACAGTAGGACAAAAATGGTTAAATATGGTCCTGTAGGACAAAAAGGTGTTAAATAGGATTCAATGGGGAAAATCGTTACATTTAGTACATTGGGAAAAAGCATGGAACATAAATATGAGTTAAGAAGTCCTTTTTCAAATGTTATGCTTTTAGTTAAAGTTCAAAATTATGGTGCAGAGTGGCTAAAAGGTGTTAAATGGGGTTGATTGTAGCAAAGACGGTTAAATATGGTACAGTGAAGCAAAAATGGTTAAAAATGGTAAAGTGTTGCAAAGTGATTAAATGTGGTAAGTGGGGAAAAAATGTTTTATATGTTCCAGATATGTACACAATTTCGTATTTTAGAAGAACTGTGGAATAATTAAATATTGAATTAAGTTAAGTAGTACAGTGATGGCCAGAGTGCAAAGCTTCTATGTTAACCGTGGGACAAAAAAAGCTAAAGATACAAGGTTAAATGTGATACAATGGAGAGATAATGATTAAATATGATCGCCATGGCAATTGGGATAAACTAGGCATTCATTTTACTTTTTTAAATTAAAACTTTTAAAGACACCGTGTGGCAAACATTGTTTTATTTTGTACCAAGGTTTGAATGTATTTAGCTATTGGAACATAAACTAGGGGAAAAAGGTAAAATATGATCCCAATAATAGTTTTTGACACTTAGAGGCACAGAAGGGAAAAGAGATAAATATCGTACCTTGATGCCAGGAACATAAACAAGAAATTAATCGGAGATTTTCGTATTTTGTTGTACACATTAATTTTTCCCCATATGGAATAGTCTTTTGTATTTACATATTCTACAGTACCCTAAACAAAAAATAAATAGATGTTGTGGGCTGCGAAGCGCACCGGGTTAAAGCTAGTAATTCATATAAATAAATAAGTTGATTTAGCTATGTCCGTCCGTCTATGCATGTTGTCTTGTAATCAAAGTACAGGTCGGAATTATGATCCGATTTTAACGAAACTTTGCACATATCATTTTTTATCCCTATGGATAAAATCGGTTCAGATTTACACGTAGCTCCAATAGATATGAATCTCCGATTTGGCATATATGCACTATATAAGCAACACTTTTTACCCGATCTGTATAAAAATTGACAGAGAGAATTTCTCTTGATATACTTAGAGACAACACTAAATTTGAGAAAAGTCAGTTCGCGTTTAGATATAGCCCCCATATATGTATATGTTTCCCCCGATTTGACATGTAAGCGCTGAAGAAACTGTAATTTATATCCGATCAGTGTGAAATTCGGCAGAAAGAGGTTAGTTAGAGAGAGTTTCTTAATTTAGGAACGAATATTGCTAAATTTGGGGGAAATCGGTTCAGATATGGATATATTCACCATACATATGTTCCTGTCTACTTAGTATTTAAGCGTTATTGAAACTGTATTGTACGTCCGATCACTATAAAGGGTGGTTAAATTGTAAGGGCCGATTTTGAATGTGAACCACATCTAAACGTCAAGTTTTTTTCTGCATTTCATTTGACATTTCTCAATTTCAGACTAACTTCTTCGAAATGAGGCCGGTCAGGCAGTTACTGCGAATTGTGTTCGCTATCGTGAGATGATAACGAACTTTTTATGGCCCGAATTGGAAGATATGGATGTGGATAATATGTGGTTTCAACAGGACAGTACCACTTGCCACACAGCTAACGAAACAATGGCACTTTTGAGTAACAAATTCAATGGCCGTGTTATCTCACGTCGTGGCGATGTCAATTGGCCGCCAAGATCATGTGATTTGACACCGTTGGACTTCTTTATTTGTGGTTATTTGATAGAAAAGGTATACGTCGATAAGCCAGCAACAATTCAAGAGCTAAAGGATGACATAATTCGGCACATTAATAGCATAGAACCTCAATTATGCCTCAGCGACATCGAAAATTTGGACCATCGGATGAAGGTGTGCCGCCGAGGTCGCGGTGCGGTTTATGGTCCGTGCGTTTGGTTGCGGTTTATGATCCGGTGGGGTCATTGGATCTTACTTTTTCGAAAAAGAGGTTGGATCAACAGTTACGGTGAATGGATTGCGCTATCAAGAGATGATTAATGATTTTTTATGGTCGGAGTTGGATGGTATTGATCTGGACAACGTTTACTTTCAACAAGACGGCGCTACGTACCACACAAGCAACGAAACCCTTGCTCTGTTACGGGAAAAGTTTCCGGACCGTGTGATCTCTCGAAGAGTTGATCACAATTGGCCACCGAGATCTTGTGATTTAACACCTTGCGACTTCTTCCTTTGGGGTCACGTGAAAGATAAGGTCTACGCCAACAGCCCTGCGTCGATTCAAGACCTCAAAGATAGAATTCGTGAGACTATCGTGGACATAGGGCAGCCACTTTGCGATTTGGTTATGGAAAATTTCATGAAAAGGATATGGCCCTGTAAGCGTGGTCGGCATACCTTCCTCTTTCTTATGAAATAAACATCCGATCATTTATCTCCAAAAAATGGAATTTTTCTTTGAATACCATGTTAACACAAACGTAATCAATTATTCCAAATTATTATCGCATTGCCACTTTTTGCATTGTTAGGGAGGTGGTGGGTATTCTATAGTCGGCCCTGTCCGACTTTCCGTCTTTCCTTAGTGGTTTAATTATAACACAAGAAACCACAAACAATATGTGGTCACCTATATCTAGAGAGTTGTACAATAATAAATGACATTGCATGATCCAACTGTAGCTTTAGACAAAGATAAACCAATTTTATACAAATATAAATGTCATATTTCTACACTCACATTTTATAAAGGAGAGGTACAGAAGTGTACAACAATTCGAAGAATTACATCTTACAATTTAAGAAAAAATGGCACTTTACTATTCGCTTTGAAATGAAGAAAGTAAGCGATAATCGCAAATGCAGTTATTATGTTCGACTGCCGAAAAACGATACCGATGTAAGAGTTCGATGTGTATAACAAGTAGATAGTAGTAGCGATTTATGCTATTATATAGGCGACTTTAAACAACTTTAGTCTTCCTTTACCTGTTGTGATTTATATTCATCCTATCTGTGTGCCAAATTCAAATAGTTTGTGCAGAATATGTTTCCCCAAAATATCTTACACGACCGAATTTTGGTGATCACAAGACCTGCAACTAATTTTTTCAACACGTACAAAGGGTCTTACCACACTCATTCGATGTGTTAAATGTTATGTAGCAAGTGAGAAAAGTAGTGTTTATTGTATGAGAAGACCACAGCCCTTTATGGAAGGCCACCGATTTTAATGGAAGAAGACCACCGCTCTTTATGGAAGAAGGCCACCGATTTTAATGGAAGAAGACCACCGCTCTTTATGGAAGAAGGCCACCGATTTTAATGGAAGAAGACCCCTGCTCTATATTGGCAGAAAACCACCGCTCTTTATGTAAGAAGACCACCGCTCTTTATGGAAGAAGACCACCGCTCTTTATGGAAGTGGCCATCGCTCTTTATGGAAGTACATCATCGCTCTTTATGGAAGTACGTCATCGCTCTTTTTGGAAGAAAACCATCGATATTTATGGAAGAATACCACCGCTCTTTGTGGAAGATGACCATGTTATTTACTTACCACCGTTCTTTACTTAGGAATACCACCGTTCTTTACTTAGGGATACCACCGTTCTTTACTTAGGAATACCACCGTTCTTTACTTAGGAATACCACCGTTCTTTACTTAAGAAGACCAACGCTTCATATGACAGAAGACAACCTATCTTTATGGAAGAAAACCACGACTCTTTATGGAATAAGTCCACCGCTCTATGTGTCTTAACACCATCGATCTTTATGGAAGAAGTACGCCGCTTTTTATGGAATAGGACTATCGCTCGATGGAATAAGACCACTGCTCTTTATGCCAGAAGATCACCGCTCTTTGTGGAAGAAGACCACGGCTATTTATGGAGCATGACAACTGCCCTATATGGAACAAGACCACTACTCTTTATAAAACAAGACCAACGTTCTTAATGGAACAAGACCTCTGTTCTTTATGGAACAAGACCACCGCTCTATATGGAAGAAGACCGCCTCTCTTTATGGCATAAATTCACTGCTCTTTATGATAATAAAACCTCAGCTCTTAATGGAAGAAGACTATCAGTTTTTAAAAAAGAAGACCACTGTTCTTTATCGACACTTTCATTAGAAAACGACCACCGCTGTTATTAGAAGATGACCACCGTTCTTTATAAAAAATTCCATCATTCTTTATCGACTCTTTTATTAGAAAACGACCACCGCTTTTATTAGGAGATGACCACCGTTCTTTATAAAGAAGTCGACCGTTCTTTATCGACTCTTTTCTTAGAAAACGACAGAAGGATGACCCTCGAGTTTTATAGTATAAGACCACCGCGTTTTATGGAAGAACACCGCCGCGTTTTATAGAAAAAGATCACCGTGTTTTATAGAAGAAGACTACCGCGATTTCTAGAAGAAGCCAAAGCTCTTTACAGAAGAATATCGATATTTATATAAGAAGACCACCGGTCTATATGTAAGACCAAAACTCTCTACATAATAAAACCGTATCTCATCAATTAACACTAGCGCTCTTTACAGAAGAAGACTGGCGTGTTTTATAAAAGAAGACCGTCGTTCTTTACAGAAGACCACTGGTTTTTGTGGAAGAAGGCCGCTCTTTATGGAAGAGAGCTTCACTCTTTATAGAAGAAGAACACCACCCATTATAGAAGAAAATCAATGTTTTTGTAGAACAATATATAACCAGTGCTTCGCTATGAAAAACTAGCGCTCTTTGTAGGAAAAGGTCAACGCTTTTTATTGGAGACCAGTCTTCTTTATAGAAGAAGATCATCAATCATTTTTTTTCAAAAAAAAAAAATAAAAATTTCTTGCGACGAAAAAAACATAAAAAATAGAAAAAAATTAAAGTTTGCATCTTAGCGAAGGTAATAATGCCTATTTGAAAAAAATCTATGGATAAATGTAGAAATTATAGCCTTTTTGGTAGAGGTAAGAGAATTTCAAAAAATCTTTTTTTTAATTTCTGTTTACATAGCGATTTTATTTGTTACTTTTATTTATATTATGTGCATTTCAGTTTATTTACATGTACAAGTTTCATTAGAAGTAATTGTGAGTTCTTTGTTGACGTTTGTAGATTTCGGAATCGGTTTCACTAATGAGGAACCAAATATAATCTCCCATCATTCTTTCATCCCAGTGTCCTTGGTAACGCCCCTCGATGGACTTAATTTCTTGGTGAAACCTTTCGCCATGTTCGTCACTTACGTCGCCAAGATTCTCGGGGAAAAAGTTTAAATGAGAATGCAAGAAATGAATTTTGATATTCACACCTGTTGGAATACATAAAGCGAAAAATAAGTTAGAAGAATACATACATATGTATGTGTTATATACATAAATATAGAAAAATATATTTCTTACCATTTTTTTCATAATTTTTTAACAAATCATTAATCATTGTTTCATATTGCGGGCTTTTAATGGATCCAAGGAAATTTGAACCTACAAGCTTAAACGACCTCCATGCTGCAATTTCATCCGACGTCAAATATGATACGAAATTTACATCCTTTATCAGTTTCCTTATTTTAGGCCCATCAAAAACGCCTTCTTCGATTTTTTGAAAAGAAAGACTTTTAACTAAACATTTTAAATATGAGAGAAAATTGCCATCTTTCCTTAAGGCTTTTACAAAATTTTTAAAGAGCCCCAGCTTAATATGCAGTGGTGGCAAAATAATGTTTTCTTTTTGGACGAGAGGTGTGTATTTTGTTGTTTTCACCCAATGTAATGTATTTTATTGTTGGCCATTTCTTTCTTCTGTAATGATCTTCGCGAGCTCGGCTATCCCAGAGGCATAAAAAACAGCAATATTTTGTATATCCGCCTTGCATTCCACATAACATCCCAACTACTTTTATTTATTTATTATTTATTTATTATTTATTTATTTTATGTATTTTATCAATTTATCCATTGTTTCGTATGATTCCTTAGTGTTGACAGCATGAGCAATGGGAATTGACGGTTTCTGATTTCCGTTGTGCAAAAGTACTGCTTTCAAACTTTCTTTACTGCTGTCAACAAGTAACCGCCATTCCTTTGAATTGTATGTTTGATTAAGTTCCTCGAACCATCCGGGAATGTCCTTGCAAAAGCATCTGTTATCCACAGTTGTGTAAAATTGTTTGTAAGGTATATCACGGACTCTATAATATGATATGCTAACATCTGGGGCCAAAATATTGTACTGTTTCATTCGAGATGCAAGTAGTTCTGCCTTATCTTTGGTCAGTTCCAAATCTCTCACTAGATCCTTGAGTTGAAACCGTGTTAAAAGCGATGACTTCTGACTCAAACTTGAATCGCTCAAAGTTGAGTACTCAGTTGAACTTGCTGATGTTTCCGTAATTAGGCTGTTAGCTATACTTGGGAATTGGTATTGTTTCCGAATGTGCAACTGGCAAAGTGACAGATTTTACTTCAGCGTAATTCCAGCGAATGCTCCTTCCTACTCCAATATGTTTACTTAGAGACAAAAATAGCAGTCCGTATCGTGAATGAACGGTAGTCTCCAAATCATTGGCATTCCAAATTGCACGTGATGTCTAAAATTAAAACGTTTTATTCCACAAAACATTGTAATACATTAATTGTAAAGTTAAGTACTTTCGCATGTTTCCACTACTCCATCTAGTAAAATTTAGAAGGCACGAATTACACAAAATACTAGGTGTCCACGGTTCGTTCATATTTTTAACTCGTATACCAAAATATTGCACATATATTTTTTCTATTATTTTACTAAACGCACGTCGATTTTTTTTAACAACATATTTTCGACAGATGTAGCAGAAATTGTCGGGATCATTTACACATTGAAAAGTTCTTTGCCGTTTACTCATACTTCGAAAAATAAATTTATAATATTTTTCAGAAAAAGGACTTATCTCTTTAAGGCGCTGAATTACACTAATTTATTGATAAGAAATTTCATTCATTCCGGGTTTAAGGTACATAAGTTGCAGTACCTGTAGCTGACATATAGTTTGCTTCGAATGTAGACACCCAATATGTTCAAGACTGCCGCGTACTACTTTGTATTGCGTACATATACTTTTACTACCTGTATATACGACTGGGATGTCCATGCCCCTAAAAGGCGCAACTGAATGGAAACCTCATAAATAAAAAACCACAAATATTGTTGAATGACCCTCTACCTGAGCGGATCCCATCCAATATAGCTCTCACATTGCATATCATGTTTTATGGAGGGTTACAAACGGCCATAAAACTTCGTCCTCTCTAGAATTTAATAATGTCTCACATCAAACCTCATAAAATAAAATGCAAATGTAATGTCTCTTATATGTCTCTCTCACATATGGCGAATTCAATATAAGCAAAAACATCATTTAAAAACGAAAAAATATGAAACAAGATTTTTTTGAATTTCACTAACATTTACAAAATGGCTCATAACTTTTACATCTATCCATAGATTTTCAAATATACATTGTTTTCTTCGTTAGCACGCTGGCTTTTTGAAAATGTGATGATTTTTTTCGATTTTTTTTCTATTTTTTATGGTTTTTTTTTGTACCAGGAAAGTGTTTTTTTTTTTAAAAATCATTTTTTTTCTCATATTTTTAACGACTGTTACTAAACTAAAGATTCTACGTGAAAGCAATATTTGCAGAATATGTAATTTCCTTTAATTTGAGGCACAACACGGCTCAATCAGGCTTATACTTGAAAAATTATGGTCCAAATACTGAATGTACTTTCCATGAAGGCTGGAATTTAAAAAACATTTTTTTGGATATATGTATTGTAGACCTTTTTGTTGTTATGATTGGATTGTTTGTTTGGCTCGAGGTCCGTGATAAATTATAAATTTTTCTTTATTTGCCCAATATTTCGGCCAACTTTTTAACAAAAAAAAATTAAAAAAAAAAATTACCATTAAAAATTTTATTAATATTTTTTTCGTGTTTCTGACACTTAATTGCACCAGAAACTGTTATCCACATCCCTTGGACAAAAATTTTGTTGCATAGTGTTATGGAAGACCAGGACCACCTCAGTTTATGGACGAAGGCTAACATTCTTTATAAAAGAAGAAGAGTCCACTGGTATTCAGAAGAAAGCGACTTCTCTTGCTAGAAGCCAAAGTTCCTTTTCAATATTTTTCAAAATTTCTTTACTGTGAGACGTACGGTCCAATAAGGATATATTGACTTAGAAATTGATTTTGGAGTTTATAGTTAAATTCTCAATATTTCACAATTTATAAAAATTTATTCCACCGTTGTTACTGCATTCACAAAATGTTTACTTACTTTTATCGGTTTGTTGTATTAACGGCAACTCAATTTGCTTTAGACCATGGAAATTTTCCACGCTAGTGCTGTAGTCGGCCACTCCGGGTATATTGCCCAAAGCCAAAAATGCCTCACCGCCAAAATCATTGGCCGTTATCACATCGTGATCCATGACAGTGAAACAGATCATGGCGCCTTCAACGAGACACTGCTCGAGAGTCACCGAGAATTCAAAGCATTCGTCAAAAATTGGATTTAAGGTTTTCTGAAAAAGGAAATTAAACACATAGATAGAAATGAATTAAAAAGAGGATCAATAAAAATATATGTATGTATGTTCATAAAATCTAAGAAATGTCCCTTTATATACTGACAAATATTAAAGACGTTGGTTGACATTGATTTCACGTCAAAGACATTCGAAAATATTGAAATAAGGTAAGGCTGTTCTTAATTTAAGAGAATTTAATTAGCGCAGTACACAGGATACACTGAAAAAATTATGTTCATTAAATCTAAAAAAATGTTTCACCATACACTGACAAATACTAAAGACGTTGGCATTGATTTCAAGTCAAAGACATTAGAAAACATTGAAATAAGGCAAGGTTGTTCCTAAATTTAACATAATTCAATTAGTCTTAAGTACATTTTCCGTTGTTTAAAATTAAAATATCCAAGAATAAGAGGTATTCAGGATAATACCCAAACATGATGTATAACTTGTTTTTCCAAATTATGTGAAATAGACATCTTTACGAGGGTTTCTATTTATATTTCGGATCCTCGCAATACTAGTGTTGCCAGGTGAGAACTGGTACTTCCATTGGAAAGTATGACATTTGTTTAGCATAACCTCGCTCAGAACGCTATGTCATTTGAGCGCGAATTGTCTTATTTACAGTGTGTGAGGAAATTCACCTCAAAACATAGTTTTTGAACGCTTTAACAGCTGCTTCGGGCGTCGAAAAACGTTGACCAAGCAGCTTTTCTTGATGTGAGCGAATAGGAAGATGTCGTTGGGTGTCAAATCAGGGCTGTACGGCGGATGACCCATCAATTCGACGTTTTGGCCGGTCAAAAAGGCGCTGGTTTGAGCCGATGTGTGAGGGCTCGTATTGTCATGGTGTACAATGATTCGTCTTCTTTTGTTCGTTTTTCGAATTTCTCCGAAGACTTCAGGCAAACAAATTGTGGTGTAGCACTCAGAATTGACCGTCCTACGTTGCTCAAGCGGAACAGTCGCCACATGACACGCATGAGTTTTGCCGATGAAACAGGCGACCATTTGCTTTGAAGTACTTCTTCCACGAACAACTTTCGCACCAATCGACTCGAGCCTTTTTTTGGGCGATTGTCAAATTGTGCGGGATCCAACGAGAACAAAACTTTTTTTACGGCCAGGTGTTCCCAAAATGCCCAAGGATGCCTCTATCTCACGGTATGTCACATGACGATCTTGCATTATCAGTTCACGCACGTCATCAATGTTCTCTGGCACAACGGCTGTGACAACGGCTTGGACAACCTTCACGACCTTCGTCTTTGAGCGAGCGTCGGCCACGATTGAATCCATTAAACCTGTTTTTCACAGTGCTATAGGATGGTGCTTCATCGCCATACAAAGATTTATGTTCATCGATGAACTCTTGTCGTGATAATCCACGTCGAAAGTTGTGAAAAATGATCGCACGAAAATGTTCACGAGTTAATTCCATTTGTTTGCCAAATTGATTTTTTGAAGTCACTGTAAACAACACAAATGATGGTCGTACGTCAAAACGTTCTGAGTACGTTTATGCTAAAAATTGTCAAACCTTCCAATGGAAATGTCAGATGGCGCAACCCTCGTAATTAAGGAAAAATAAATAATTTGTTGTTAGACCGTTTGGAATTTCTTAGATAAATTCGCCATTTTTTATAGTCATAATGTGTATTTTGAAGCAAAGAACAATTGCGTATCAATAATTCGACTTTAGTTACTATTTTTGGTTTATTAAGCCCTTTTTGACGACGACATATTTTCTTAAACCCCTCAATTTCCCACTCCCACTTACCTTGTGGACATTCGTCTGTTGCTCCATACAATGACTGAAGATACGACGCGGCAGCAATTCAATGATTACAAATGGATCGCTGAAACCGTTTGGATCCAGGGGCACTATATCCCGGCCATGCAAAACCTCTACACACAACGAATCATGATTGAGATAGGCACGTACCGCCAACGAACCATAGGGACCCGGTAATTGGGTCATATATTGTTCCCTTAAACGACTGATGTGATACATATCAATGAGACGCCACGTTTCGGTTTTATGGAATTGCAGACGTTGTTCAATATGCCAGAAATCTTCGGAATGCAGATATTCCAAGGCCAAGCCTTGACCCTCGGCATGGAAAAAGTCCACTAACAATTGCAAAGCTTCGTACAGACGTTTGTGAAAATTTGAAGGCTTCTCAGAATCATCGCCCGTTTCCATTTGTCTTGACATTTCACCCAAGACCGTTTTCCACACAAATCGTAGAGCCCGATTGAAATTTTTAGGTAATAAAGCACTGTTTAGGGCTCCCAAATGAGAGTCCATGTATTCGAGGAGGGGCACTATGGCCTGATTGGCGGGCAAAGAGTCGGGAGACCAGGCCAAATGAAAGACCGCCTTTTGCAAGGACATTTGCATGAGCGGTGCCAATTTTGAGAGAATACGTTCACAACGACTCTCCATGTGAGCCAAACTGGTTTCCAAAAGATTATCGGCTGCCTCCTCCAGAGGGTTGTCATCCGAACGAAAGTCGGACAAAGTGAAACGCACATATTCTAAATTATTCACCGTCACACACATATCATCGGAGCAACGAAAAGGTCCTTGGACCTCATAATAGCCACTGTCCGCCAGGGCGGTATGTATCAAATCGCAGTAGTGCATGGCCGTGGAGCACACAACGTCGATCAGTTGAGACTCAAGCATAATGCCGCTGTCATCATCGGGCCAACTGATGATTTTCCAAAACTCTTTAATATTCACCAGCGTCGAAGCGGTATCCACCGATGATGAACTATAGCGTACCACTCGTTCTCCCTCACAGATGGCATCGAGACGTATGGCCGCTCGAATCCTTTGCAGAGCTTTAGCTTTGCTCACCATCATCCATCTCTCGAATGTTGGCATAAACCATTCGTGACATTGGGCCAAGGCCAAAGGTTTCTCAGGCGGTTGTGGCTGGACCGAAAGGAAACGTTTTAATTGACAGAATTCCTGCAGCGCTAAGAATAACTCGAAGGGTTTGATATCAATTGACTCGGTGTCACCTTCGAGTACTGTGTAATGGGCGAGATTCAGGTGTATACCGGGTATTTGACCCGCTTCCATGCGATGATAGATCTCTTCGCCGATTAAGGCATCAAATTGTTTGTAAACTATGCTAAAGTATTGTATACCATTGGTGCTGTAAATATATAGAAAAAAAAAACAAAATCACATTACAAAACTGGAGTAGAAATCATGTACCTAAACTGGAAAAAAAACTTAATTTTCATGGTTTTGCCACTCATAACCTAACCATCATAAAAAATGTTTGGAAGGTTAATGTTAACTATATTAGTTAGGTGATTGAATAGGCTGTAGTCTGACAGATACTGAGGATGAGAAAATCTTTCCTCCGTTCAAGCAAATGCAAAAATATTATAACAAAGCAAGGAAAAAACTGAACATTTAAATTTTCAATTGCAGATGTATCGGAAACTAAGTCGCTATGATTTGTTCGTAGGTCTCGAAGAGCCAAATCCACAAAGTAATTAGGTTAGGTTTAGGTTATGAGTGGCAGCCTCCTAGTTCATGGTGACTATATAGTACATTATGCTAACACGGAGACGTACGGGAGACCACCCCAACTGATGAACCAATTTGCTTTAGAAAGCTCAAAACTTGGCGAACTTTAACATCTAGCCAATCCTGCTAACTCCGCAAAGAAATGAGAGCCAAGGGTATTCTGCCGCCTTCTAGAGAGAGCGGCGCACAGAAATAGAAGGTGTTATGTTTATTCTTCCTATGCTGCGTCCCCGCAGCATTGACAAAAGTAATTTCGAAATACGATTAATTCTGTCTGCGTACCGTCCAATAAGACAGTAACCGGTCTTGACATACATGATAAGTGAGACGACCGGTCTCGCTAATGACAGCGGATCATTTAGAGTTTAGGTAGAGCCGCATTAGCGTGGAATGTATGCCGTTTACGACTAGTGCCGTGCCATGTGTTGCCGTAGGTTAGGTTGGGGCGGCAGCCGTTTTTTCTTTGCCAGCTCACGCAGCCCTACAGTTACCAAGGGCTGAAATGACCCTCTTCGAAACCAAACTGTTTGATATACAAAGTTCTCGAAAGTACAAATATCGGTACCGGAAAGATCTGTTATTTCAGTAATTCCAAGACGTGGTTTACTCAAACCGGAACAGTCGCACAGCAAGCTCTCCACTTCTTACTCATCTCCACAGCTTCTGCAGAAGTCATTTGAGTCAGTACCCAATATTCTGTCATGTTCGCCGATCAGGCAGTGTCCTGTCAGAACTGATACTAACGTGGACAATCTGTTCCTTTCTAGATATTTTGACCTTCTCGAGTCATACCTTGCCCAGATTTGTCTAGCCACCCTACAGGTGCCGATTTCTGTCCATCTTTCGTTGGACTGCCTGATTGCCTCATACCTAAGCCTAAGCTTACATGTGGATAGTGGCGCAACATTTTGGGCAAATTCTTCGAGAATTTCTTATGTCGTCCCTTTCCCAGCTGGTTCATCGGCTTTGCAGTTCCCCGGGATATCCCTATGCCCAGCCACCCATATGAGGTGTATATTAAACTGCTCAGCCATCTCGTTAAAAGGTCTGCGGTAGTCGAGTGCTGTTTGTGGATTTAGGGATGTGGCATCCAGAGAATTGATGGCAGCCTGGCTGTCCGAGTAAATTACAACGCCAGTGTTGGTTACTATGTTGCGACTCAGCCACTTGACTACTTCCCATATTGCCATTATTTCGGCTTGATAGACACTGCAGGTATCTAGTAGTCTGTGAGCTATATCCAATCTAAGCTCTGCACAGTGTACTCCGAAGCCAACCTTTTCATCAAGCTTCGAACCATCCGTGTAAAAGTGGAGATGGTTTCTATTACCTGATATTCTTCCAACCCATTCATCTCTGGCGGGAATCATAGTGATGTGATTTCTCTCGAAGGTGTACACCGTTGGTATATAGTCCACTCGATCGGTTACCATAGCAATACACTTTGATATCCTCATGTGACCGTAGTTTTTGTACCTCCACATTGATAGGCAGTTTAATCTTATTGCCGCTTTGGTTGCAACTTCTCTCGCCACAATATTAATCGGCAGTATACGGAGTAGGGCTTGTAGAGACTCGGTCGCTGTAGTCCTTAAGGCTCCGCTTATGCTCAGGCAGGCTGTTCTCTGAACCTTTGTTAGTAGGTTGGTGATAGTTAGTTCGTCAGTTGCCGTCCACCATACCACAATGCCGTATAGCAGTATAGGACGAACTACTGCTATATGTATCCAGTGGACGATTTTAGGAGAGAGGTCCCACCGTGACCCTACAGCCTTTTTGCAGGAATATAAGGCGACGTTGGCCTTCCAATTGGCGTTCCAATACGTTAAGTCTAAATAACAGTTTTCTATCTAGAATTATTAATAAACATTTTGCACTTTCAGAAAAGACTAGATCTGTTCCATTTATCCGAGGTGGAGACTGCACATGTGGGACTGTCTTGTTTGGGTTTATGCCCATCATTTTCGAAAAAGTAAGGTCCAATGACCCCGCCGGACCATAAACCGCACCAAACAGTCACACGTTGGGGATGGAGAGGCTTTTCAACAATAACTCTTGGGTTTCACGAGCCCCAGATGCGACAATTTTGCTTGTTGTCGTAGCCACCGAGGTGGCAATGGGCCTCATCAGTCAAGATGATTTTTCAATGATTTTCGATTTTTCGAATTTTAATAATTTCAATGCTTTGTTGAATCGTGTATCGTTCCATTTGTATACCCTACACCACACTGTGGTACAGGGTATTATGACTGTGTGCATTTGTTTGTAACACCTAAAAGGAGAAGAGGTAGATCCATTGTTTATTATACCGATCGACTCAGAATCACTTTCTGAGTCGATTTAGCCATGTCCGTCTGTCCGTCTGTCTGTCTGTCCATGTATTCTTGTAATGAAAGTGCAGGTCGTATTTATGGTCCGAGTGTGATGAAATTTAGCATAGTGCTCTTTTTTGGCCCAAGGACGATCCCTATTGAAATTGGTTAAAATCGGTTCAGATTTGGATATAGTCCCCATATATATGTTTCACCCGATTTGACATGTAAGCGCTGTAGAAACCACATTTTACATCCGATCTTTATGAAATTCGGCAGAGAGAGTTTTATTATTACGTGAATGAACACTACCAAATTCGGAGAAAATCCGTTTAGATTTAGATATAGCCCCCATATATATGTTTCACCCGATTTGACATGTAAGCGATGTAGGAACTGTATTTTAAATCAGATCAGTACGAAATTTGGCAGAGAGAGTTCTCTTATTACATGTATGAACTCTGCCAAATTCTTATCGCAATGCCCATTTTCGCATTGGTAGGTAGGTGTAGGGTATTATATAGTCGGCCCCGCCCGACTTTCTGTCTTTCCTTACTGGATAGTAATGGCGTAGTTTCCACTTGTCAAATGTCAAAGAATAAAAATTCAAAAGTGACAGCTACCGAAATACCGGGTGATTCAAAATAACACCTCTTGTTGGAAAACCCTATTACCCGCACAATGGGACAAAAAGGGATAAATATGGTACCACAGCCAAATCTAAACGGAATGAGCTAGAATCGAAATGAAATTTGGTGTGAGGATAGCCCTTATGAGGTCGACCCAGAAATTGACTGATTTTTTTTTAAATCCGAACATTTATCCGCACAATGGGGCAAAAAGGGATAAATGTAGTACAAGAGCTTAATCCAAGTGGCAAGAGCTAGAATCGTGAAATTTGCTGTTTGAGTAGCTCTTGGGGCGTAAAATAGAACAAGGAGCTATTTTTTTTTAAATTTTGGGGGCACAGTTGGACAGAAAGGGATAAATATGGTACCACCGCCAACTTTAACGTCTGGAATTAGAATGGTGAAAATTGAAGTGTTGGATGTCCTTAGGACAACGGATCGGGGTAGTCAGATATTTTCGTGGCACAGTGGGGCAAAAAGTGTAAAATAGGGTACAGTGGTTTAAAAATGTAAGCTATTGTCCCAAGGTTCTAGGGTAGCTTTCGTAACATAAACTGGAAATCGGAAGTGATTTTTTGAAATTCTTACATTAAGAGGCACAGTGGGACAAAACGGGTTAATTATGATGCATTGGGGCAAAAATGAATCAATGTAGCAAAATTGGAACTTCTACTTGAGACATGAAGAGCACAGTGGGTCGTAAACTGTTACAGTGGATAAAATGTGATTAACTATGCTACAGTGGAGCAAAAATGTATTAACTATGATACAGTGGGGGAAAAAGGGAGTAAATATGGCACAATGTGACAAAAATGGTTAACAATGGTACAGTGGGTCAAATAGGGGTTAAGTATGGTAGAGTGGTGAACATTTTTAAATATGGTGCAGTGAGACAAAAAGTGTTAAATATGGTACAGTGAGACAAAAAGAGTTAAATATGGCACAGTGGGACAAAAAGGGTCAACTATGGTACAGTGGGGAAAAAATAGTTAAATATGGTAAAGTGGGACAAAAAGGGTCAACTATGGTACAGTGGGGCAAAAATGTATTAACTATGATACAGTGGGGAAAAAAAGTTTAAATATGGTACAGTGTGACAAAAATGATTAACTATGGTACAGTGGGTCAAAAAGGAACAAAAAGGTGTTAACTACGATACAGTGTAGCAAAGAGGATTAAATATGATACAGTGGGGCAAAAAGGGTTAAATATGTTACAGTGAGGCAAAGGTTCTAATATTGCACAATGGGGCAAAAAAGCGTTAACCATAGTACAGCGGGGAAAATTGTTAAAAATGGTAAAGTGGGAAAAAATGGGTTAAATATGGTACCGTGGTCCAAAAACCCTTACCTCGGAAACCGTGAGGCAAAAATGTGTTAACTCTGGTACAGTGGGACAAAAATTATTAAATATGGCACAATGCGAAAAAATAGTTGTCTATTGTACAGTGGGTCAAAAATGGTTTAATATGACACAGTGTGGAAAATGGTTAAAAATTTTACAGTAGGACAAAAATGGTTAAATATGGTACTGTAGGACAAAAAGGTGTTAAATATGATTCAGTAGGTAAAAAGCGTTACATTTAGTACATTGGACAAAAACATTGGAACAAAATATGAGTTAAGAAGTTATTTTTTTAAATGTTATGCTTTTAGTTAAAGTTTAAAAATTATTGTGCAGAGTGGCTAAAAGGTATTATATAGGGCTGATTGTAGCAAAAAGGGTTGAATAAGGTACAGTGAAAATTGGTAAAGTGTGGCAAAATGATTAAATGCGGTAAGTGGGGAAAAATGTTTTATATGTTCCAGATACGAGTATGTATATAATTTCGTACTTTAGAAGAACAGTGGAATAATTAAATATTGAATTAAGTTTAGTAGTACTGTGATTCATGTCCAGAGTGCGAAGCTTCAGTGTTAACCGTGAGACAAAAATAAAAGCTAAAGAATGCACAATATGGTAAAAAGTTAAACGTGTCACAGATATGGGACATAAAGGGTAAAATACGGCCTAAGGATGCGAATATGGCTCTTAGAATATAAACTATGATTTTCTCTAAATGCACACTTTTATTAGTGGCACCCTTTGGGGTAAAAACTATTAAATGTTGTTCAGTAGTGCAAAAATGGTTAATTATGACACATTGGGTTAAATGTGGTACAATGGAGAGAAAATTATTAAATATGATCCCAATGGCAATTGTAAGTTTTGCAACTTAAACTAGTCATTGATTTTACCTTTTTTAAAATATAACTTTTAAGGACACTGTGGGGCAAACATTGTCTTATATTATACCAGGGTGTGAATGTAGCTATTGAAATATAAACTAGGGGAGAGGGTAAAATATGATCGAAAAAATTGTTTTTGACATTTAGAGGCACAGAAGGGAAAATGGATAAATATTGTACCTTAATGCCAGGAACATTAACAAGAAATTAATCGGGGATTTCCGTGATTTATTTTACAAAATAAATTTTCCCCATATGGAATTTTCAGTTGTTTTTCAAAGAAAGAGGTATATCTATTCTACAGTACCCTAAAAAGAAAATAAATAAATGATGGGGGCTGCGAAGCTCACCGAGTTAAAGCTAGTAGTTTGTATGTATGCAATAAAGCTTTAAGATGTGGAAGGACTCTTTTACCTTTATTAAATCGGAAATCAACATTGTACACAAAAAAAAAGCTTTTGCTGTATAAAACGTGCATTCGACCAATAATGACGTATGGATGCCAAATGTGGTTTACATGTGGAAAGTACAAATTATTCAATACAAAAACCTTAAGATAATCTTTAACTTAAGTAGACTTTTTTCCACTGTAAAACTACATAGTCAATATAAACAAGATTTGTTTAAAACTGTAATTTGTAACCTGACAGAAAGATTCGAAGATCGAAACATATCTTCAAGTTACGCTGTATTAAGAAACTTGCATAATTAATTCTTTTAATATCAGAGATTCGTTAACAATTTCAATGGGGTTTTTCCCTCTATGTATATTTTACTCTAATTTGTATCAAAAAACCTAATTTTTATGTATCTAATTATAAAAAAGGCCATTATTTGCTGCAATACTTCTTTAGTTATAACTCAAGATCTGTAAATACAAAAAATTTTACTAGTTTTAAAGTGCTCCGATGATAGAAAATAAAAGAATAAAAGTATACAGATTCAACAAAGATCCCAAGTTGAAATCCTGTTATTCCTTTAATAACGTCCTTAAGAAGCATATAAACTACTTATGAAACAAAAATTTGTAAAAAAAAAACTTTTTTACAAACACAATGGCATGCTAGTCATCTTCTAGAAATCTTCGTAACAGGAACATACCAACGCTTCTTAAATTATTTGTCAAATACTTAAATAATATCATAGTTTCATCCTCTGCACTGAAAAAAAATTTGGCATGAAATTAAAAACAATTTCGCCCTTAAATCGTTTATTTAATCTGTCTTTGTTTGAAGAACAAATTTCTTTAAATTTAAGAAAATTTATTTGATTTCAAAGAAATTTTCATTCGTTTAAAGTAAAATTCCTTACCTCTATTATAAGATGTCCATAACACTATGTCATGTTAACTTTAACGTTACGTCATAAAATTAAAGAAAAAATCATTGATTTTAGTGCAACTCTCATTAACTCAAGTACACATTTTAATAGTTTGTAAGATTTTTTACTTAACATTGTAGAAATTCTCGTGTCATGTTTTTAAAGACAATATACCCTTAATTTGCAGTCCATTTTTTTGGTATTTTTGAATTAAGGAATAGTTATCTTTTAAATTAAGAGATTGTTTTTATCTGCGAGAGGTAAATTTTTATAACAAAAAAGTCATAAAATCTGACATTCAGAGTAGTGGAGTTTATGTGCGTTTACGAATTTATTACTGTGACAAAAATAATGCAAAAAGACTGTAAATATGTGTATGTATGTATTCAAGAAAACAAATTATAGCCGATGTCGGAACAACGAACAATCGAACGTTGCTTATCCGCTGTCGAAGTAAATTGCAAATATTTCCATATTGAATAAATGAAAAAAAAAGTTATTTTGTGAATTAAATTGAATATCATTACCTAAACATGCAAATATGCTAAATCCAATTTTATGAAAATTGAGATTTGTTATAGAATGATAAAATACATCATCTAGAAAAAATAAAACACTATTATGCTGTTTTCCCACTTTGTGCAGAGATATTCAAATATTCTAAATTCACACAAAAATGCAATACATGTGAACTCTGTATAAAAACGGATAATTATGATAATTATAATTAAAAATTATTGATATTTAAGCGGAACAAATAAAAGATCATTCGCGTATTTGCAGAAAGAAAAATATATTAAAAAAACAGTTAGTTGTTAATTTGTATTCCTTCTGAAAACTTTTTGAAACTGGACTTAGCATATTTGCATGTTTTGCACACGATATGTCATATTAAACAATTTCAAATCGTTACAAAAATGTTGATGTGAACAATTCTTAATTTATGAGTAAGAAAAATTTACATATCGCACCTGTTCCACAAAAGGGTAATAAGTCAAAAAAAATCACTATTAATATTATGTGTTTATGCAAATTAAAGGACTAAAAATCATCTTCATCTATAAATCGTTTTAGATTTGTAATTAGGATACTCTCCTGCATAGAACATCTTTGTGTCTATAATATTTTAGAATTCAAACTTTTTTACAAAATGGTATGGCAAATACAATTACTTGACAGCTCACTCCTTATATTGCGATTTCGTGGTTGCTAAACCTATAATTCAGCAAGGTTCAGCTTAAAAACCAGCTCTAAGAGGCCTAGCTTCTCCCAAACGAATAAGAAATATTCCTCACCACTGGTATTTAAACTCGAAAATAATCACGTCATGTAATGTATTTGCTACCGCTGCTCATACGAAGTGAACTATTCGTTTAAGGAAAATATTTTGCAAAATGCCATTTATTTATCCATTACAATAAATACTCATTCTCGTATATATACCCTCTAATATGAAGAAAACTAGACGAAACACAATGGCTACTGAATAAACTATTTATCGAAATCAAATGTTTTAAAAAATAATAATTTAATAAAAAAAAAATAATAAAAATTACCATGAACGTTTAAACAAATAATGAAATAAAAAATATTTTACGAAACTTAATTTACACTTGTGGAAAGTACAGAATGTTCTTAATCTAAAGTCATTTCATGTATTTAATGTAACCACAAACTGTAATAGATTTAAAAATGTGATGTCTTTCAACGAAGTATTAAGGCGTTGTTCTTTCAAAGATATTTAATGTCCCGATTTAAAGATGATTAATGACTTTAATTGTAGTACAAGATGTACTTATTTTAAAAGTCTTTATCTTTGGAGCCAAATCAAAGAAAAAATCCTAAAAGTTAAGAAAATTTCAATGATTTTCAGTACACTTTTCTTTCAGTGTGGATGTCGTGCCCAACTTCCACTGTCTATTTTGCCCAAAAGGTATTCGAGCTTAAATCAATAAAGTTTTCATGGTTCTCCATCTTTAACCACAATTCACAAACAGACATTTCCAAATGTCTTAAAGTCATCCACAATAAAAACTAGAATTCCATCGTTGTGAAAACTATTACCAGCTTTTGCCTTGGGTGTTGTTTGTTTTCCATTCCTCAGTAACGGCAATAAGTTTTGCTGCACTTCTCAAATGTTTACTGACCGCCCTTGCCAGTGGGGAAAGGTGGTGAGCAGTACCATAGAAATATTCCTGAAGTTTTTACAAGAAGATGGACAACTTATAACCGCAATACTTTGGGGAGACTGGAATAGATTGAGATGTGCTAGTCTGTGATAGTCTGTGATGGAAACTCGGAAATAAGACAATTTCCTTATTATAATTATAGAAAGAAGCTCAGGACTAGTGTATGTATATACTTATATATAGGCTGATAAGTTGTATGAAAGTCCTTGGAATCCTTTGATGTATTGATGACTAAAGCAGAATTATATTTTAGAATCCGAGTCATCTGAGAACATCTTCCAAAAAAAATGTAAAATGAAATTTAAAAGCTAGTAATATTTGACTACTATTCTTACGAAAAAGTGATCTCTAAAAATTGGTATTTGACAAGAATTGAACGCTGAGGACGTTTTGTTACAAAAAAATTGGTCATTGAAAAAAGTTTCTTCGGAAAACATGGTTTCTGAAAAACTTTTTTTTTAAGAAAATGGGGTCTCTGGTACACTGAAAATATATTGGCTTTGATTTAGCACCAAAGACAATAAAACCTTAAATTAATTACTTTTTTCTTAAAGTTAAGATTATATAATTATAAATAAATTATAGAATGTCCTTTTGTTAATGTTTTGTTGTCTTTGATGCCTTATTCTACTATTTTCTTTAATATTAGGATACTTTTTTCAGTGTGCCCTTTTATTAAAGAAAAGATTTTGCCTGACAAATTTTCTTGGAGAAATATTGGTCCATAGAAAAGTTTCCCCCTTAAAGAAACTGGGTTCCCACAAGATTTTTATGAAATGTTGTTTTCTCACAAATTTTTGTTAACAAAAAATGTGTCTGTGGCAACTTTTTCTACAGAAAAACTGTCCCTTAAAACTTTTTCCTGAATATGTTGTCTCTGGCAACTTTTTATTAAGGACAATTAGTCTCTGACATCTACTCCTTAAGAAATTTTGATCTTTGACTATTTTTATACCCTCCACCAAGGATGGGGTATAATAATTTTGTCACTCCGTTTGTAACACCTTTAAAAATTGATCTGAGATCCCATAATGTACATATGTATGTATATGCTTAATCGTCGTAAAATTCTAAAACGATTTATCCATGTCCGTCTGTCCGTCCGACCGTCTGTTGTAATCACGCTACAGTCCGTAATACAAGAGCTAATTTGATCAAATTTGGTAGAAATATTTGTTATAGTTGCAAGTTGTTTGGAATTGCAAATGGGCCATATCGGTCCATGTTTTGATTTAGCTACTCTATAGAGGTTGCTCCAAAATACGGCTTTTGAGCCATAGATATCACATTTTTAAAGCAATTTAGCAGAAACTTTGCAGTTTGTATCCTATTTTTCCAAGAATTCATCACAACAAAAATTTTACAAATCGGTTCATATTTGTTTATAGTCACCCTACAGAGGTCGCTCCAAAATATACGTATTTAAGCCATAAATATCATATTTTCTAAGCATTTTAACTGAATCTTTAAAGTTTGTATTTAATTAAGACAAGAATTCATCGCAGTAAAAATTGATTAAATCAGTTCATATTTTGTTATAGTCCACCTACAGATGTCGCTACCAAAAAGGCTTATTTAAGCCCTAAACACCACATTTTCTAAAAAATTTAGCTGAAACTTTGCAGTTTATATTCTATTTTGGCAAGAATTCATCTCAATAAAATGTATACAAATAAAATTTTATTTTGTTATAGTCCCCGTATAGATGTAGCTCTCAAAAAGACTACTTTTAAGTCATAAATACATAGCACATTTTTCAGGTGAAGAGTTTGGCTGAAGAATTTGCGTCCTAAAAATTGCAGCGTTCGTTTTTTTTAATCATTTTTAACACAAAATATCGTTTCATTTTTCCAGTAATCAAAATTGAATGCAATCTACTCGTAGTGTGGAGGGTATATAAGATTCGTCATGGCCGAACTTTTTTTGTTCTTTATGAAAATGTAGTATGTGAAAAGTTGTTCTTAATTAAAAAATGTTTTGTCTCTGATAACTTTCCCTTACGACAATGACAATTTGTCCTTGCAATTGGCCCTTAACCACAGACTTTAAGAAAAGCTAGTCTCAGACAAACTTTCCTTAAGAAAACCTGGTTTCCGATAATATTTCCTTAAGAAAAGATGCACTAAAAAAAAATGTCATAAAATTTATGAAATGCTCCAAAGCCGTTATTAGTTTTTAAAATATGTACATTTTGTACTTAAAATATATATAATTTCATTAATATTAAGTAATTTACTTAATTTTAAGTATATTTTATTAATATTAAGTACAAAATTCAGTTATTTTGAAGACTAAGGACGTCTGTGAATTCATTCAATTCATTAATTTTATGACAATTTTTTTTCAGTGTGGTCTCTGCAAATTTGGTTACTGACGTCCTTTCCCTAGGAAAACCTGGTCTTTTACAACCCTTCTGCAAATTTTCCTTAATGAAAAATTTGGTCTTTGACAACCTTTCCTTAAGAAAATCTTGTCTCAATGTCATTTTCTTTAATATTAGTTAGTTTACAGTTTTCACTTTTATTTAAGAAAAGATGTTCCCAATTTGTTTTGCGAAAATCTGGTCCGTGGAAATGTCTCCCCTTTCCCTAACAGAATAGATTTCCCACCACATTTTTTAAGAAAAGTTGTTTTTTGTTTGCAAATTTTTCTATAGAACATTTGACCCTTAAAAAGCAAAAGTTAAAAAATTGTACCCTATTAAGGACAATTGAGTATGTGACACGATTTTGGTAAGAAAATGAGTATCTGATAACATTTTCTGACAAGAATGTAAAGTTTTCCTTCAGATTGGTCTCTGACAAAACTTCCCCAAAGACTTTAAGGAAAGTTAGTGTGAAACAACCTTTCCTTAAACCCGGAATTTATGAATGAAATTTCTTATTAATAAATTAGTGTAATTCAGCGCCTTAAAGAGATAAGTCGATTTTCTGAAAAATATTACAAAGTTATATTTCGAAGTATGAGTAAAAGGCAAAGAACTTTTCAATGTGTTAATGATCCCGACAATTTCTGCTACATCCGCGGAAAATATAAAATAATAAAGAAGAAATATATGTGTAATATTTTGGTATACGAGTTAAAAATATGAACGAACCGTGGACATCTAGTATTTTGTGTAATTCGTGCCATGTAAATCTTACTCGATGGACTAGTAGAAGAATGCGGTAAGTACTTTAAAATTAATGTATTACAATGTTTTGTGGAATAAAACGTTTTAATTTTAGACTTCACGTGCAATTTGGAATGCCAATGATTTGGAGACAACCGTTCATTCAGGATACGGACTGCTATTTTTGTCTAAGTAAACAGATTGGAGTAGGAAGTAGCATCCGCTGGAATTACGCTGAAGTAAAATCTGTCACTTTGCCAGTTGCACATTCGGAAACAATACCAATTCCCAAGTGTCCAAGTATAGCTAACAGCCTAATTACGGAAACATCATCAAGTTCAACTGAGTACTCAACTCTCAGCAATTCAAGTTTGAGTCAGAAGTCATCACTTTTAACTCAGTTTCAACTCATTGATCTGGTGAGAGATTTGGAACTGACCAAAAATAAGGCAGAACTACTTACACACGCTGAAAAAAAATCGCTTCTGTAGTATATTGTCCCAAACATATTCTGCTGGAAACATACATATGTTTAGAACACACTTCAAATATATAATATTTGACACGCATAAATATTAAATGTTTGGGAGGTTGTTGTTCCAAACAAAAGTATGTTTTCATTCGCATATTTTGTTATTTGGAACTAATATTGTCGAAACAACGATTTATTTGTATTTAAGTATCAAGGCCGTAATTTAAAGGCAAGTTTTCTCTTTTTCAGAAGTTCAAAGATCATTTTTTTAGAAATGTCATATGTTTGTAAAATTAGATTAAAATTTAAATCGTATACTCTTTTTAACTATTAATTGAATTGATGGATTGACAAAAAGTGATGAATTGGAATATTTATAAAATAAAAATTAGTGCTGCAAAACCAAATATAAAGCTGCTTATGACATTTTTAACTATAAGTATAAAATATACCACGAACAAATTTAAACTATAATTTCTGACAGCAAAGTTTTAAAAATCTTTTTTAAATAAAATATATTTGGGAAACTTCTTAAACAATAACTGTGTTTGTGTGTAAACACATATTTTAATTGTGATAGCAAATATATTTTGTTCTAATATATTTATATATGCGTTCCAAATAAAATTTCTTGATTTCCAAATATAATTTATTTCTTCACAAATATATAATATTTAAAAAATTTGTTTCCAATTATATTTTCTTTCGATTCAAACATATCAAAAATGGTGATTTCCCCCGTGCATCTGGGATGAAACAGTACAATATTTTGGCCCCAGATGTTAGCATATCATATTATAGAGTCCGTCATATTCCTTATAAGCATTTTATACAACAGCGGATAACATATGCTTTTACAAGGACATTCCCGAATTGTTCGAGGAACTTAATCAAACATACAATTCACAGGAATGGCGGTTATTTGTTGACAGCAGTAAAGAATGTTTGAAAGCAGTACTTTTGCACAACGGAAATCAGAAACCGTCGATTCCCATTGCTCATGCCTTCAACACTAAGGAATCATACGAAACAATGGCTAAATTGATAAATACATAAAATATGAATAACATGACTGGAAAATTTGTTGCGATTTAAAAGTAGTTGGTATGTTATGCCTTTGGGATAGCCGAGCTCGGGAAGATCATTACAGAAAAAGGAAATGGCAATATAAAAAACTTATTAACATATTTTTCGCTTTACGTATTCCAACAGGTGTAAATATGTCCCTCAAAATTCATTTCTTGCATTCTCATTTAAACTTTTACCCCGAGAATACATAACATGGCGAAAGGTTTCACCTAGAATTCAAGTCCATTGAGCGGCGTTACCAAGGACACTGGGTTGAAAGAATGATGGGAGATTATATTTGGTTCCTCATTCGAGAAACCGATACCGAAATCTACAAACGTCAAGAAAAAACTCACAATTACTTCTAATGAAACTTGTACATGTAAATAAACTCAAATGTACATAACATAAATAAAAGTAATAAATAAAAAAAAAAGATTTTTCGAAATTCTCTTACCTCTACCAACATTATTTTCTTCGCTAGGATGCAAACTTTTAAAAAATAAAATAAAATATATTTTTTTATATTCTTTTCTATTTTTTATGTTTCTTTCATCCCGGATTTTTTTTTTTAAAAAAATCTACTTTTTCCACTGTTTCTAAGCGAAAGAGATATTTCCAAAATTGGTAGCCCACATTAATAGCATATACTCCAAAAACTATAGCGCAAATGCTAAGGGTACCTTCGACGACAATAGTATTTTTAATAAAATTTTTTTTTAAAAAAAATTTATCCATAAACAAATTTTTGGTTTTGATAACAGTATGCAACAATCCGTACAAAAAAAAATAATTTTTAGGTCTGGGACACAAAAAAAAATTTTTTTTGTTGCATAGTGTAATTAGTATCTGAGAAATTTTTCTTAAGAAAACCTGGTCTTTCCGTAAGAAGAATAGGAACATATCTGCAAATTTTCTTTAAGAAAATTTTATTACTGACGCTCTTTTCTTTAGAATATCTGGCCTCTGACAACCTTTCTTCAAGAAAAACTCATCTATGCAAATTTTCTATAGGGTAATTCCAAAGAAAATCGACCCAAAAATGACGATTTGAAAATTTTACATTTTTGATTTTGCTGAAATTTTGCATGCGCATACTGCAAGACGTTACGAAATAATGATAGTTTACCGTATGTCAAAATTTGTAGCGGTTTAGATTTTATAGGGTGCCAAAGTAGGACATCTACATTGTTTTGTAAAAAATTAAGCTATGTTCCAGTCGCCATAACTTTTGAACGGAATGTCAGATTTAATTGAAATAATTCCATCTTAAAGATATTAACGATATTTCTAAGTATTACTCACATAAGGATAACTATATGTGTATTAAGGATATCAAAAGGACGAAAATGTCCTTAATCCTTGATTATCCTGAAAAATGTATTTTCAATTTTTTTAATTTTATTTCTGAATATTACCCCCATAGTGCTCCATAAAATATAAAATTTTCAGAATGGGTGCTCAATGGGTTCAAAAGATATGACTTATTTAATGTCCGTCTGTCTGTCCGTTTGACTGGTTTATGCCAATGATATCTTTGAAAAGGAGTGACCGAATGACTTACAAATTAGTATGTGGTTATATTTTCCTCAAACCTACTTAATGTTTTGAAGTGGCCCATTTCGGACCCCTCCTTGCGGTACCTCCCTCACAAACGGTTAAAATTTTGTGACATGTTAAAACTGTTATAACTTCTGTACTACTCATGGGAATCCAATGAAATTTCATACATAGTGATTATTTCACCGTATTTATAAGCTGAACAAAAATGGGCGAAAATGTCACGCCCCTTTTGGTACCTCCCACACAAAGGGACCAATTTTTACAATAAGTTCACAGCTTATAACATTAATATCAGTGCTTAAAAATACATGAAATTTTGTGCAGTGTAATATTTTTATAGTACCTACAGGCCAGTATGAAGCGGGCGTTATTGCCCCGTCCCTTCTAGTACCTCTCACACAAATTCTAACAATTTTATGAAATGTTAGAGCTTTTTATTTATATGTTTACTTTAATGAGTTTATAATTTTTCAACATTTCACAAAATTGTTAGAATTTGTTTATGTTGAGGTGAATCGGAGCAAAACTGACAAAGATACATCAGTCTAAGCAACCGCGCCTCATACGCAGGGTTACCATAACCTTTTTTCGGAAAGGAGGACTTTTGTACCAGAAAAGGAGGACAATTGTAACATTTACAAAGAGAGTTTGGAACTTTCGGAGGACATTTAAAAATGATAATGATTTGTACAACAATTTGTATTTTATAGCGTTAAGATGCCAAATCGGACTATATCTAAATCTGAAGAAATTTTCTTCAAATTTGGCAAGGTTTATATCAGAACCGATTTATATCAAATTCGACAATGTAGTTCCTTGGATCAAGAAACTCCATCCTGCTTAATTGTATATAAAAAAGCTTCTGTAGCGCTAAAAGGCCAATTCGGAAAGAAAATTAATATAGGGCCTATATCTAAATCTGAACCGACTTTGACCAATTATGAAAGAGTCCTTCCTTATTGCCAAATTTCAGCAAGATCGGATTGAAAATGCGACCTTTACTTAACGAACAATTTTAAATGGACAGGCAGACAATCAGAGTACTTTATAGTGGCTTTAGCTGCAGTATTTTTAGGTGGTCATTATAATAAAAAAGTGAAGCGACGTTAAGTTCGGCCACTCCAAATTTTACATACTCTCCACCATAAATCATGTCATGTCAACTGTTTTGTGATTCGTTGAAATTTGCGGTTTTTGTTGCCGTTGTTCGTCTGCAGGGTTCTGCATATAAATACACCCAAATTACCAATTTTTGAGCTCGACCAGTTGACATTTGAAGTCTCTATGGCGTTAATAAGTCAAATCGCACAGAAGATGCTAAACATTGATCGATATTGCTCATTTTCAATCCCAAGTTACCTGCATCTATTAAAATTATCTGTTCCAAATTTCAGTCATCGAGCTCAATTATTGTAGTACTAACTTTGTACTAAAAGTAGTTGCCAGTATAATTTATGTGGAGGTTTACTGTTTGTGAACAAGTTGAATTTGTTACAAAAGGAGGACAAATCCATCAATTTTGAAAAAGGAGGGAGGACACTGGTTAAAAAGAAGGACATGTCCTCCGAAAGGAGGACGTATGGTAACCCTGCTCATACGAGACTCAGTACATCAGAAAAACTTTAAAGCGTTTTTAACACAACCAATATTTTCAAAGACGGCGCCCCTCAATAACGCAAAAACTTTGAACCGATCATTTGGAAATTTTTACCACTATTTCTTTACATAACTTACGAGGTAATACTGTCGAGTTTTTTTTTTTAAATTTCTAAATTTTTTTTATTTAACAATGAAATAGATATTTTTATTTTGTTATTCGACCTTTTATCTTACGTGTTTTTGTATTTGTTTTTCTATCAAGCTCAAGGTCTGTGTTGTTGTTAATTTATTTATTCTTTATGTCAATATTTCGATCTTCTTTGAAGATCATCCTCAGGAATTCTACAATGTTTTGGAAAAGTATGAAAATTAGTCGATTTTTTCTCGCAAAAATCGCATTTTTCACTTCAAAGTGTACCCAAAAAATTTAAAAATTTTAATTTCGAAGAAAGAAATCGACAACGTTACCTTGCTATAACGATTATAACTAAATAAATTATTTTTTTTAATTTCTGATGATCCAGTATCAATTTATGAGGGGCACCGCAATTCAACTTTTTTATATATTTTTGATATTTTTGTATGAAAATTTTACACAATAAACTTTGAAAGTTATACTTTAACGTACCATTGGTTTCAATCAAAAAATGTTAACCGTTTTGTCACAAAAAATCATACAAATGACCCTTTTTTTGCACGAATTAACGTTACCCCCTTTAAGAACAGTTGGTCTCTTTTAATTTGTTTCTTTAGCAGGTAGTCCGTAATGGTACTTTATTGCACTGCAGTTTGTGCAGTTACACCAAGGACTTTCTATGAAATCTTCAATTTCTGTCTTTCCATCACAAATTTTGATTGTATTTACTCAAGCAAAGCTTGGTATCATTGGCATTGTGCACGAAAGTTAATTTTCTGTTATTTGAAGATATGTCTCATCGCTTTTCCTCTTCGCACCATACACAACCCCCTTTTTATGTAGTGCACGTGCCAAGTGAATGAAGTAACATTCTGGAGCTTTATTGATTTTCATTTTGTTTTCTATACATAAGCGAGGAGCCACAGACTTTCAGCATATTGTCCCTTTCATTTGTTGTCAATCCACCCATTGGCATGGACAGCCAATGAGGATAACAACTACACAACATAACCTTTAAATTGACACAAAAATATACTTTAATATCATCTCCCACTTACTTGTCAAACAACGAATGATAATAGGATTGTCCAATTTGTATGTCAGCCGTTAATGTTGTCACAAAATGTGCCAAGGGATTTGGTAGATTTTGTGCCTCCTTCAGGATGTGCTGGCCCCAGGTGACAGAACCTTTGCGCAGAGCGTTCACAACTTCGCCGCGAACGCCTTTGTTGAAGGGACACACTACACGAAAGGCGCGCATCGAACCCAACAGACCCAGACACCGTAGCAGAAACTCCAGACGTATGAGTGAAGGTGGATTGAGAGCAGGAAAGACTTTACGGTGCTGACGGATTTGTTGCAGAGACCGCTCGACGAAACCATTCATGGCTTCCGCCAGCCACTGCTCGAACTCACGTGTTAAGTGGTCTTGGCATGCAGTGCTCCATTGTTTTTCGACTTCAGTGAGGAGGCGATGCATAAATTTCGGATCCAGAGGTGTGTTGCGATTTAGTTTGGCTGCAGCCACAAATCTGAAAAGGGGAAATTTAAAAGGAATTTAATAAAGTTAGTTAAGTTGTGTTGGTCTCCAACAAATTGTTGGAAGGAATGGGTGTTTCCTAATAAATTGTTCTATGAAAATGTAGTCTCTGACATTTGTTCTTAACTCAATGAAATGAAATAAAATGTGGTATTTTTAAACAGTTCCTTAGGAAAAGGCGGTTGCTGCGTAATTTCTATATAAAAATGTGAATATCTGTCATCATTACCCTAAGAAAAGTGTCTTTTGACTATCTTAGAAAAATGTGGTCTATGACAAATTTAAGGAAATGTGGTCGTTGCAATTTTGTTTGGGAAAATATTGTTTTGATAAGTTTTCGTTATGCAAAAGTTGGTATCTGATAATATTTATTTAAGTAAATACGGTTTCCAACAACATTTCCCTAAGAAAATGTGGTATTGGACAACTCTGATCTCTAACAAGCTGGCCTTTTAGGTCTAGGTTAGGGTGGTAGCCGTATTTTTTTTTATACAAGCTCACATAGACCAGTATAGGTCCCTAGTGTTACCACGGGCTGAAATGCCCCTCATCGAAACCAACCTGTTTGATATACAAATTTATCGATAATACGAGTATCGGTACTGAAAAGATCTGTTAGGTTGCCTAGAAAGGCCGACCCCAGTATGTCCAGTCGTCGTTTACTCAGAGCGGGGCAGTCGCATAGCAAGTGCTCAATGCTCTCCACTTCTTCCTCATCTCCACAGCTTCTGCAGAAGTCATTGGAGTTAATTCCCAATCGTTTGGCGTGTTCGCCGATCAAGCAGTGTCCCGTCAGAACTGATACTAACGTAGACAATCTTTGTCTCCCTAGTGCGAGGAGATATTTTGATCTTCTCAGGTCATACCTTCGCCAGATTTGTCTAGCTACCCTGCAGGTTCCGATTTCTGTCCATCTTTCGTTGGACTGCCTGATTGCCTTTTGCCTAAGCCAAAGATTGCACGTGGATAGTGGCGCACCAATATATGAAAATTCTTCAATACCCTTTCCTGAATTGAGGGATGTTGCCTCCAGCGAATTGATGGCAGCCTGGCTGCCCGAGTAAATGGCAACGCCAGTGTAGGTTACTATGTTGCGACTCAGCCACTTGGCTACTTCCCATATTGCCATTATTTCGGCTTGATAGACACTGCAGGTATCTGCTAGTCTGTGAGCTATATCCAAACAAAGCTCTGCACAGTGTACTCCGAAGCCAACATTTTCATCAAGCTTCGAACCATCCGTGTAAAAGTGGAGATGGTTTCTATTACCTGGTATTCTTCCAACCCATTCATATCTGGCGGGAGTCATAGTGATGTAATTTCTCTCGAAGGTGTACACAGTTGGTATATAGTCCACTCGGTCGGTTACCATAGCACTACACTTTGATATCCTCATGTGACCGTGGTAGGCAGTTTAATCTTACACTGATAGAAAAAGCTTTGTCATTCGTCAAAAGTCAGCTAACGTACGGATAATCTTATTGATGAATTTGTTCGTCGCCCTGACGAATCTCTTTAACCTATAGTTTCGGAGGTTATCGTTCGCTCCAGTCAGGCTTACGGATGGACGGACATAAGTAAAATGACTTAATGTGTTCTAAAACGGATTTCCTCCGCATAAACTTAGGGTCTTAGGACACTCCTTTGATGTATTACCCTTTTGCTATAAGTTATATATACACTTATTGATATTTGTATTATAAATCAAATAAATCCCCATATATATGCAGACAGTACTCCTCCTTGTTGGGTCCCTGGCCTTTAAACAATCATGATCTTTGACAACCTTGCCTTATGAAAAGTTGGTCCCTGACAATCTATCATTTTTATACCCTACACCACACTGTGGTACAGGGTATTATAACTTTGTGCATTTGTTTGTAACACCCAAAAGGAGAAGAAATAGACCCATCGTTTATTATACCGATCGACTTAGAATCACTTTCTGAGTCGATTTAGCTATGTCCGTCTGTCCGTCTGTCTGTCTGTCTGTCCGTCTGTCTGTCTGTCTGTCCGTCTGTGCATGTATTCTTGTAATCAAAGTACAGGTCGCAATTATGGTCCGATCTCGACGAAACATTACACATATCTTTTTTTTTGCCCAAGGACGATCCCTATTGAATTTGGTTAAAATCGGTTAAGATTTAGATATAGCCCCCATATATATGTTACCCCGATTTGACATGTAAGCGCTGTAAAAACTTTATTTTATATCCGATCAGTATGAAATTCGGCAGGAAAAGGTTTCTTATTACATGAATGAATTCTGTTAAATTTGGAAGAAATCGGTTCAGATTTAGATATAGCCCCCATATATACGTTACCCCCGATTTGATTTATAAGCGCTGTAAAAATGTTATTTTATATCCGATCAGTATGAAATTCGGCAGAAAGAGGTTTCTTATTATATGAATGAACACTGTTAAATTTGGAAGAAATCGGTTCAGATTTAGATATAGCCCCCATATATACGTTACCCCCGATTTGATATGTAAGCGCTGTAAAAACTGTATTTTATATCCGATCAGTGCAAAATTTGGCAGAGAGAGGTTTCTTATTACATGAAGGAATACTGCTAAATTCGGAGAAAATCGGTTCAGATTTAGATATAGCCCCCATATATACGTTACCCCCGATTTGATTTGTAAGCGCTTTAAAAATGTTGTTTTATATCCGATCAGTATGAAATTCGGCAGAAAGAGGTTTCTTATTATATGAATGAACACTGTTAAATTTGGAAGAAATCGGTTCAGATTTAGATATAGCCCCCATATATACGTTACCCCCGATTTGACATGTAGGCGCTTTAGAGACTGTATTTTATATGCGATCAGTACGAAATTCGACAGAAGGAGGTCTTTTTACATGAATGAGTATTCAGGGAAGATCGGTTCAGATTTATATTGATTGTTCCTCCTGATTTGGTATCAAACCGCTATAGAAGTTGTATTTTACTTCCGATCATTAAAATTTTCCAGATGTTTCTCAATTTAGGAACGAATATTGCTTAATTTAGCGATTATCGTTTCAGAATTAGATAATATGTTTCTACCCATTTACCAATTATTCCAAATTATTATGGCAATGACTCTTATCGCATTGTTAGGGAGGTGTAGGGTTTTATATAGTCGGCCCCGCCCGACTTTCTGCCTTTCCTTACTGGTTTATTTATGAGCACGATTCATCGTAGGGATGATATGTAATCACTCTGTGGGGTTTTTTTATTCCACTAAATAGTTCATGTTCTAGTATACTTAAACAAAGATTCGTCATGGCGACGAACAAATTCATAGATAGGATTATCCGTACGTTAGCTGACTTTTGACGAATGACGAAGCTTTTTCTATCAGTGTAATGCCGCTATGGTTGCAACTTCTCTCGCCACAATATTAATTGGCAGTATTTGGAGTAGGGCTGGTAGAGACTCGGTCCCTGTAGTCCTTAAGGCTCCGCTTATGCTCAGGCAGGCTGTTCTCTGAACCTTTTTTAGTAGGTTGGTGATGGTTAGTTTGTCAGTTGCCGTCCACCATACCACAATGCCGTATAGCAGTATAGGACGAGCTACTGCTATATATATTCAGTGGACGATTTTAGGAGAGAGGATCCACCGCGAACCCTACAGCCCTTTTGCAGGAATATAAGGCGTCGTTGGCCTTCCGTACATGTTCCAATACGTTAAGTCTATGTAAATAACAGTTTTCTATCTAGAATTATTCCTAAACATTTTGCACTTTAAGAAAAGACTAGATCTGTTCCATTTATCCGAGGTGGAGGGTCCACATGTGGGACAGTATTCATCCTAGTAAAGAGAACCAATTCTGTTTTGTTTGAGTTTACGCCCAAACCGCTGCTTCTGGCCCATTTAGCCAATTTGTTCAGAGCCACCTGTAGAATGTCTCGGAGGACGTTTTCGAATTTGCCACTCACTGCGATTGCCACGACGTCCGCATATGCCACGACCTTGCAGCCACATCGTTCTAGATCTAGCAGGATTTCATTCAGCGCTAGGTTCCAAATTAGTGGAGACAGTACTTCTCCTTGTGGGGTCCCTGGCCTTCAAACAATCTTGATGCCTTATGAAAATTTGGTCCCTGACAATTTATTCTCTAAAAATGTATCCATTGGAAAATGTGATCTCTGATTACTTTTCCATAGAAAAAGGAAGCCACAGGTAACTTTTCCTTTGGAAAATATGGCATTTTGTCCTTGGGAACAGGTGGAGTATGACAATCTTGTTTTTAAGAGATAATTAAAAAGTTCCCATTTGTCTGGTCTTACCATTAACTCGTCTTACCTTATTACAAACTTCGCCTTAAGCAAAAGTTGGATTTGACAACTGACGGCCTTTCCTTGAAAAAAGGAGGTCTTTGACATCCATCTCTTGAGAATAGGTGGTAGTTAAAATTTTTATGGAATAAGATTTTATTTCACAACTTTTCGTTATGAAAAATTTGGTATCTGATAACATTGCTTATATAAATATGCTTTCTAACAACATTTAATTAAGAAAATGTGGTCTTGGACAACTCTTTTCTATTATAATCTGGTCTTAAATAAATGTTGGCCTGTGACAACCTTGCCTTAAGAAAATTTGATCCCTGATAATGTATCCACTTAAAACTTTCACATTGATAAAGGAATGCGAGTACAAGTCTTCCTTTGGAAAATGTGGTATCTGACATGTGGTATCTTTGGAATAAGTGGTCTCTGATATTTTATCCTTGGGAACAGGTGTAGTATGACAATCTTGTTTTTAAGAGATAATTAAAAAGTTCCCATTGGTCTGGTCTTACCACTGACTCGTCTTACCGTACCTAAGAAGAGCTGTTCTGTTTTTAAAATTCCTTCCGCCAAAGATGACAACTGACAACCTTTTTTTTTTGAAAAAAGTGGTCTCTGATATCCATCTTTTTATTTGAGAACTTTTCGTTAGGAAAAAGTTGGTATTTGATAACATTTCCTTTAGTAAATTGGGTTTCTTTTTAACAACATTTAATTAAGAAAAAGTGGTCTTGAACAGCTCTTGTCTTTTACAAACTGGCCTTAAATAAATGTTGGCCTTTGACAACCTTAACTTAATAAAATGTTATCCCTGACAATGTATCCACTGAAAACTTTTACATTGGAAAAGGTGATCTCTGATAACATTTCCATTGAAAAAGAAAGTCACAGATACAATTTCCTTTGAATCAGACATTTGGCCTTTGGAATAGGTGGTCGCTGATATTTTGTCCTGGGGAAAAAGTGTTGTGCGTATGACCATCTAGTTTTTAAGAAATAATCGAAATTCCCTCGTCTTACCTGGCTGCCGCACAATGCAATTCTGCTAAATCAGCTTGCACGGCCATCTGATGCAACATCGTCAACGCTGGCCCCGGCAGTTCACCATTCCACGTCCACGAGGGTTCATGGGTGGCCACCTCATGTTGCATGAACACCATTTGCAGCTCCTCAACATTGTTGACATCCATCGTATGATCCCTATCGGACTGTGCACCATCGCCAGATTGGCCATCACGTGTTGATAGCCATAATTTTAAACGTATGCGTCCCTGCACTGTGCTGCGGTGGCTACGTGCTTCCAATTTGAACCAGCCCTCCATGCCGGTGCTGGGTATATCGGCGATGGGTATATTAACACAGCCAAGGAAATCGTCTTGTGAACCCTGACGTGCCGATTGACAAACCTGTTTGAAAAATCGCCCCAAACCCCGGACACCGCGTACCTCATTCAAACGTGACACAGCGTCCAGGACACAGCTCTCATCATCGTGGTCCCAGATGTCCAAGTGGAATGTGTCCGTGTTCATATCATCAATATCACTGTAGTTGGTGGAGGTATTGTTGTTGTCGTTGTTGTGGTTGTCAGTTGATTTTCGAGAATATGGAAAGAAAGTAGAAAATAAAAAGAATATAGAACGTGTAGGAAAACGATGCGAGAATGTACATAAGATGATGATGATGATGACCCAAATGTGATAAGAAGTTTTCAGAGTTTCCTTCATGCCCGAGGGTGGGGACAGTATGGGTGTTCAATTTTACTGCATATTATCAACGAACTTAAACTATTACGTATCAATTTGGTTTATAACAAAAAATGTTGTTGCAATTTCGAAGATAAAATAAGAAAAATAATTTTGCGGTAATTTGAAAATATAAGTTTTGTAGGCTATTAGTGATTTAAACCTTGGACAAACACATGGTTCTGGCCAGGCATATTTCATTTTTGAGCGTTAATTAAACATACTTCTAGTTTAGGTATGTAGATACCTGTATTTCCCGGTAGCCGCCTAAAATATTGTTGGCTTTCTATCTGTAAAAAAAGAAAAAAGCCCCCGCGACACATATGCTTGGCCAGACACCTATGCAATTTGTATGAAATAAATTATTATTACACAGATTTTGGGTTGTTTTTCTGTGAATTCCATGCAGATGTTTATTTCCAGGTAGTTTCTGTGTTAATTTTTCTCTTATTTCTTTCTTTCGTTTGTGATTTTGGTTTTGGGTTCAGTTAGTTTATTATTGAATGCTGAACATACAACATCGACAGTCTGAAATATAATTTTTTTGTGCGGAAACTATGTAAAGTGAAATTATTACTATTATTATGGCAGAGGATTTAGAATTTGTGTACAATACGCGCTTGCGTACAGACAGCCTTTCTTATAATTTCCAACAACAACTATCATCAGGGTTACAGCGTGATTTCGCACTTCACACAGAAGCAGACGAAGAACTACATTTATTTGAAGACCAAAGCGGTGAAAACACAGATTTTCTGCCGGAAGATGACGCCTCGGACATTGAATATGAATTGGAAATTGAAGCAAATGAAATTTTCGACAGCAGTGAAGAATCCGAAGAAGAAAGTGAGAATGCACCAACTCAAGCTGCAGACGGTTTTCTGCTTGGAAAAGATGGCACCAAGTGGAGTACAGCTGAACCCGCTACAGTGAGATTCCGCCAGCACAACATCATGCGTTTCGGAGGTGGACCAAAAATAAACCTGACCACTCCGCTTGAGGTGTTCAAGCTTTTTTTCACCGAATATTACGCTCATCATCGTAACACAAACAAATCTATATAGAGAAAAAGTCACACGCAAATGGAACGCAGAACATGCAAACTGCACACCACGAGTATGGGTTGATATGACAAGTGTTGAGCTTGACGCTTTTATTGGGATACTATTGGCTTTTGTTGTCAGTCATAATACTATGCAGCTCTCAAGATTGATGTGGCAAACTGATGCACTTCCAATATTCCGAGCAGCCATGTCATATAGACGATTTGTTACTTTGATGCGCTGTATTCGATTTGACGATAGTCGTACGAGCGCATTTCGTCAACAAACCGACAAAGCTGCTGCCATTGGCGACATATGGAACTTCTTGAATATCAATCTTGCCAGTAATTTTGAACCATACGAAAGTGTAACCATCGATGAGCAGCTATTTACATACCGTGGGCGCACAAAGTTCACGCAATACATCCCATCAAAGACCGTAAAGTATGGTGGGAATGCGATGCGAAAACCAAATATCCGTTGCAAGGAAAACTGTACACCGGTAAGGAGGGAGAACAACGAGAGACAAACCAAGGCGAAAATGTGCTCATGAGTTTGGCTAATCGATACACCAACAGCGGCAGAACTATTATTGCTGATAACTTCTTTAAAACATTAGACGCAGCTAAACGTCTTTCGTCGATTGGACTAGCATACGTTGGCACCATTAGATCCAACAAAAGGTGCCTTCCCAAAGAAGTGAAAAAAGACAGCAAACGGCCAGTGCTTTCATCTGTGTTCAGTTTCTATGATAACCTTATATCACTGTGCAGCTACGTTCCAAAGAAGAACAAAGCAGTAAATCTACTACTCGTATTCACTGTGCACTACACCAGGAAAGTTGAAGGCGTAGCAAAAAAAAGCCGGAAGCTATATTATTTTACAATTCAACAAAGGCCGGCGTTTATACAATGGACCAAATGGTAACGCATTACTCCACAAAACGGTCAACCAGTCGTTGGCCATTAGTATTTTTTGCAACATGATAGACGTCATGGGATTAGCCGCTTACATAATATGCAATGAAAATATAGAAGGAACCAGAAAAGAGAAGCGACGATTGTTCTTGAACACGCTGAGTAAACAATTGGGGCCTGCTAATACTAAAAATCGCACGAACAACAACCATATTTTGGGACAACATTCAACCCGTTTGGCCATTGAATCTTTCTTTGGAAGGCCGTTGAATATTCCCAGCAACATGCTGACTAACCAACAAAGCGGCCCTAGTACACTGAGTTCCAGAAAATTGCACAAATTGCAGAATTTGTTTCACGCAAGTCGAAAAGCTGCGACACGCTTTTACTGCACCAAATGCACTAATCCTGTGTGCCAACAACATTCTAAAGTTGATTATACTTGTTTTTCATGCATTCCACAAAATGAATAAAAAACAAGTAAAAGCGTTAAGTTCGGCCATGCCGAATCATATATACCCTCCACCATGGATCGCATGTGACCTCACAAAATAACTGAAACCAAAGGAAATAACACCGAAAAACACAAAAAAATATAGTAGATGAGAACAGTAGGAATCACAACAAGTTAGATGCTATATATGTGGAGCTATATCTAAATATGGACCGATATCGCTCATTTTCAATCCCAAGTTACCTGCAGCTATAAGAAGTATATATACCAAATTTCAGCCACCTAGCTCACGTATTATGGATTGTAACGTGATTAGAACACACGGACGGACAGACGGACATCTGTGACTAATTACGTTAATTCTATGACTAAGTACACTATGCAACATTTTTGTCCAAGGGAAGTGGATAACAGTTTCTGGTGCAACTAGCTGTCACAAACACGAAAAAATATTAAAAAACATTTTTATTGTTTTAAATTTTTTAAATTCCAGCTTTCATGGAGAAGTAAATTCAGTATTTGGACCATAATTGTTCAAGTATAAACCTGATTGCGCTACATATGCTGCAAATATCGCTTTCACGTAGAATCTTTGGTTTAGTAACAGTCGTCAAAAATATGAGAAAACCAGTAAGGAAATTCTAAAGTCGGGCGGGGCCGACTATATAATACCCTACACCACTCTCGTAATATTGAATAACTCTGATATACATATTTTGTAATTCATGTATAAATTGTTTACATAAATTTACTTTTGGGACATTTTATACTTAAATAATACCCTGTACCACAGTGTGGTGTAGGGTATAAAAACGATTGGATCTAAAGAGCCAAATCGGATGAAACATATATATGGGAGCTATAGCTAAATCTTTACCGATTTTCTTCAAATTCGGCAATGTTGGTTCATGGATCAAGAAACTCTACCATTCTAAATTTCAAAACGATTGGATATAAAATACAGCTTCTATAGAACTAAAGGCCCAAATCGGACGAAACATATATGGGAGTTATAGCTAAATCTTAACCGATTTTCTTCAAATTCGGTAGCGTTGGTTCATGGATCAAGAAACTCTACCATTCTAAATTTCAAAACGATTGGATATAAAATACAGCTTCTATAGAACTAAAGGGCCAAATCGGACGAAACATATATATGGGAGCTATAGCTAAATCTTAACCGATTTTCTTCAAATTCGGCAATGTTGGTTCATGGATCAAGAAACTCCAACAGTCTAAAGTTAAAAACGATTGGATGTAAAATACAGCTTTTATAGGACTAAAGGGCCAAATCGGACGAAACATGTATATGGGAGCTATAGCTAAATCTTAACCGATTTTCTTCAAATTCGGCAATGTTGGTTCATCGATCAAGAAACTCCAACATTCTAAATTTCAAAACGATTGGATGTAAAATACAGCTTTTATAGGACTAAAGGGCCAAATCGGCGGAAACATATATATGGGAGCTATAGCTAAATCTTAACCGATTTTCTTCAAATTCGGCAATGTTGGTTCATGGATCAAGAAACTTTACCATTCTAAATTTCAAAAGGATTGGGTGTAAAATACAGCTTCTATAGGACTAAAGGGCCAAATCGGACGAAATATATATATGGGAGCTATATCTAAATCTGAACCGATTTTCTTCAAATTCGGCAATGTTGGTTCATGGATCAAGAAACTCTACCATTCTAAATTTTAAAACGATTGGATGTAAAATACAGCTTTTATAGGACTAAATGGCCAAATCGGACGAAACATATATATGGGAGCTATAGCTAAATCTTAACGGATTTTCTTCAAATTGGGTAGTGTTGGTTCATGGATCAAGAAACTCTACCATTCTAAATTTCAAAATGATTGGATGTAAAATACAGCTTCTACAGCACTAAAGAGCAAAATCGGACGAAACATATATATGGGAGCTATAGCTAAATATTAACCGATTTCAACCAAATTCAATAGCGATCTTAACAGCTGCGAAATACTCTAAACTGCAAAATTTCAGAACGATCGGAGTGAAATTGCGACCTGTAGTCGACGAACAACTTTACATGGACAGACGGACGGACGGACGGACATGCTTAAATCGACTCAGCTAGTGATTCTGAGTCGATCGGTATACTTTAAGGTGGGTCTAGCTGTGTTATTTTCAGGTGTTACAAACATCTGCCGTGAAACCAACTTATAATACCCTGTACCACAGTGTGGTGTAGGGTATAAAAATGATTTAAAAAAAACACTTTTTCCTGGTACAAAAAAAAACATAAAAAATAGGAAAAAATCGACAAAATTATTTTATTACATTTTTAAAAAGCCAGCATGCAAAAGAAGAAAACACTGTCTATTTGAAAAAATCTATGGATAGATGTAAAAGTTATGAGCCGTTTTGTAAATGTTAGGGAAATTCAAAAAAAACTTGTTTCATATTTCTTCGTTTTTAAATGATGTTTTTGCGTATATTGTAGTCGCCAAATGTGAAAGAGACATATAAGAGACATTGCACTTGCATTTTATTTTATGAGGATTGATGTGAGACATTATAAAATTCTAGAAAGGACGAGGTTTTATGGCCGTTTGTAACCCTCCATAAAACATGATATGCAATGTGAGAGCTATATTGGATGAGATCCGCTCAGATAGAGGGTCATTCAACAATATTTGTTGTTTTTTATTTATGAGGTTTCCATTCAGTTACGCCTTTTAGGGGCATGGACATCCCAGTCGTATATACAGGCAGTAAAATTATATATACGCAATACAAAGTAGTACGCGGCAGCCTTGAAAATATTGGGTGTCTACTTTCGAACCAAAGTATATGTCAGCTACTGGTACTGCAACATATGAACCTTAAACCCGGAATTTATGAATGAAATTTCTTATTAATAAATTAGTGTAATTCAGCGCCTTAAAGCGATAAGTCGATTTTCTGCAAAAAAATATCACAAAGTTATATTTAGAAGTATGAGTAAAGGCAAAGAACTTTTCAATGTGTACATGATCCCAATTTCTGCTACATCTTCCGAAAATATGTAATTAAAAAACAAGTAAGAAAGTTCAGTCGGGTAAACCGACTTATGAATCCCCTCACCTCGAGTCCCAAAAAAATATTAGTAAATTTATCAATTTTGTTTTTTTAATTAAAATATTATCAATTTAAATTGCATTTAATAACTTTAAAGTATGAACTGGTATTAAAGTTAAAAGCTGTTAAATTTTGGTACAAAAAGGTCCATTTGTGTGGGAGGTACCAAAAGTGGGTCCCAATAACGCCCATTTTTCTCTGGACTCTAGGTACTAAATAGCATTGAACTGTACAAAATATCTAGTGTTTGTTTGCACTGCTAATAAAGTTATAAGCTATTAACTTTTGGTTCAAAATTGTCCATTTGTGTGGGAGGTACCCAAAGGGGCATGGCAACTTCGCCCATTTTTCTCGAGGTAATAGTAACTAATTAACTAATACTATGTGTAGAATTTCAGAGGATTCAAATAGGTAGTATAGAAGTTATTAAATAATCAATATTTCACTAAATGTTAACCTTTTGTGGGGGAGGTACAAGAAGGAGTGGACCAATATAGCCCATCTTCGAACTTAGCCGGAGATGGAAGAAAATATTAGCACACACCAAATTTGAAGTCAATCGGTTACTCATTTCGAGAGTTATTGTGCGCACCAGCCAGCAGACAGACAGACATACAGACGGACGGACGGACATTGCTCATTCGACTTAAAATGGCCCAAAACGGATATCCGCCAAACATACTTAGTGTCTTAGGTCACTCCTTCGATGTGTTACACTTTTGGCTCGTAGCAAATGGTATATACCCTCCTCTCAAAGGGGACTACTACACGCAAAGAAAAAATTCGTTTCTGTGAAACGAAATTTTAAACAACTACCATTCTCATTTGGCAGAACTGAAATTTCGTTTGTTGTGACAGAAACTTGTTCTGACCAAAAGATATTTCAGTTGTCGTAAACGAGAATTATATTTGTCTAATATTTTGTTTCGCAGAAACGAATTTTTTCTTTGCGTGTTGGAAAAACTAACTAAAATTCAAATAAGTCAACAATGTTTTAAAAATCTTTTTAAATAAAATATATCTGGAAAACATCTTAAACAATAACTTTGTTTGTGTGTTGTGAAATTCAGTTTGCAAATAAATAATGTTGTAATATAATATCCAAACAAAATTTCTTGATTTTCAAATAAAATTTATTTGTTAACAAATACATAATATTAAAAAAAAAATCGTTTCCAAATATATTTTCTTTCAATTCAAACATATCAAAAATTACGATTTTCCTCCGTGTATATTTTGTTGCCAATTCAGTAAAGTTGAAGTGAAAGAAATCGGTGCATATTCTTCTCCGATATTCACAAAACACTAGGACAGGGTCGGGGAAAAAAAGAGAAAAATTAAATTTTCAAATGCAGATATCTCGGTAAATATACAATATAACTGTTGGGTGAAATATTTTGGGAATCGGATGAAAGTTATACGCGCTTAAACATTTAGTTCAACGCGGTGGCCAATATTGAGGGGCCTGCAGCTCCGTCCCTGTATACCACTCAAATTCAAAATTTAACATCTCTAATTCTTCTGTTCCTCCCTTCTTGAAACATGCCAAGTTTTTTGGCAATCGGTTGTCTGGTTATGAAACGGCAGAATATTTCCTTTTTTTTGAATACCTCCCACTGTGCCCTGTGATTATTTCAAAATAATGAGCGAAAAGGATTGTGGGAAACAACTTAGACACGTACCAAATTAATTCCTGTAACCGCAGGAGAAAATTTCGTTTTATTTCATTAGACTACTGATATCTTCTGCTAACGCAATCTACCAACGCCTTCATAATACAAATGTAGCAGAAGCAAAAAAATAAACTTTTAAACAGAAATTTAATTTTCTTTGTTTATCAGGAGGACTTCCGCTCGTACATTCAATCAATTATAAGAACCGGAAGGTGTATTTGTTTGAGTGTGAGCTTAGAGTTACCGGACAAAATATTGTTAAGGGTTTTGGAATGGATGCTATGCCTTTCTGTGAGGATATATTCCATGAAATATCAATGACTATGAAACAAAACAAGTAAAGACGGATTAAGGTCGGGCATGCCGAATTTTATATACATTTCACCATGGATCGCATGTGAATGGTTTCCGGTAGAAATATACTCATCGGCTACAAATTTCAGGCCAATTCGTTGAAATTTGAGTTTTTGTGAGGTTACGAAGTCAAACCTAGAGGGAGCTTTGTATAAGGGCTATATCAAAACATGGACCTATGACTACCGTTGTTCGAGTGAAGGATTTCGGGTATAAATGAAACCCATTTACCAATTTCCAGCGCCATTAGTTCACATTTTTTTTTACAACCCAATATATTTTTGTTTGGGACTATTATTTCTGAAAAAAATAATTTTTTGCACTTAAAATATTGTTAAATTTTTCAGTAATTCAAAGTAATTTTTTTAGAAATTGTTAATGTTGGTAACATAATAAATAATTATAATTGAAATCGTTTAGTCTTGGATCAAAATAAATAACTTGGAAGATTGCCGACTAATGATGGCTTGGAATACTCAGAAATTTGAAATGATTGATTTAGAATAGAAGTTACAAATCGATACCAAAGAAAAATTTAAAATGAAATACCAAAAACGCCAGCAAAAATTTTGATATTTTTTAAGTAAAATAAATTTGGTGAAATTCCCAAACAAAAAATTTTATTTGTATTTAAACACATATTTTACTTGAGAAAATTAGTTTGCAAATATATTTTGTTGTAATATATTAATATATGTGTTCCAAATATATTTAGGCGATTTTCAAATAAAATTTATTTGCTCACAAATAAGAAGAGCGCAATTTTTTAATCTCGCAACATTCGAAGTGTCATTGTTTGACATTTGAATAATTGTTATTGTTTGTTAGTAGAAGGTACGAGGTTAGTAAAAATGGAGCGAAGGGAGCGAAGGGAGTTCGTTAATTGGGTATTGGAGAGACAACATGAAAATGCTGATTTAGCCGATAAAATCATCTTCAGTGACGAGGCCCATTTTCATCTTGATGGCTTCGTCAATAGGCAGAATTGTCGCATTTGGGGTGCGGAAAATCCTCGAGTGATTCACGAGAAGAAAATGCATCCTCAACGTGTCACTATGTGTGGTGGTGTTTTTGGGCTGGAGGAATCATTGGACCTTTTTTTTATGAAAATGAGGCAGGTCAAGCGCAAACAGTCAATGGTGTTCGGTATCGTGAAATGATAACCAGTTTTTTCTTGCCTAGAATTGAAGAAATGAATGTGGAGGGCATGTGGTTCCAACAAGACGGCGCCACATGTCATACAGACAGAGAAACAATTCAATTGCTGCAAAAATTGCGCTCTTCTTGGGACACCCTTTATAATATTTAAAAAATTGCGTTCCAAATATATTTTCTTTCGATTCAAACATATCAAAAAAGACGATTTTGCCCCGTGTATCTATAAGACTGTAGCGTGATTGCAATGGACGGACAGACAGACAGACGGACGGACATTTCTAAATTGTCTAAGAATTTTACGACGATTGAGAACATAGAAACTTATCAGATCAATATTTAGAGGTGTTACCAACGGAGTGAAAAAAGAAATATAGCCCGATCTTAGGGTGGAGGGTATAATTTGTTTATCCCCTCACCTTAGAGAGGAGGGTATATATCATTTGCTACGAGCCAAAAGTGTAACACATCGAAGGAGTGACCTAACACCTCAAGATATTTGGCGGAAATCCGTTTTATGACATTTTTTAAGTCATTTGAGCAATGTCCGTCTGTCATACATGTTCTTCAACTAGGCATTGTTTACTTCGTTTCAAAAATTGGGACAACCAAGTTTTATACCCTCCACCATAGGATGGGGGGTATATTCATTTTGTCACTCCGTTTGTAACACCTCTAAATATTGATCTGAGACCCCATAAAGTATATATATTCTTAATCGTCGTAAAATTCTAAGACGATTTAGCCATGTCCGTCTGTCCGTCCGTCTGTGGTTGATGTTATAAGTTGTTGTCTGAGAGTTTTGTTATTGTCAGAGTTATATAGTGGAATTTTATAAGAATAATTTTTGTGAAAGATCTTAACACTCAATTTGGCTCTTTTTTCGAGAATATCAAAAAAAGTCCTTTCAAAAAGGATATTTAGGGACTAACATTTGGGGACATAAAAAAGACAGTAAAGTTGTAGCTAAAGTAGACCCAAAATGAGAACTTCTACATCATTCGTTTAGCCAAGTTGGTTCAATTAATAATTTAATGGCCGCAAACATGTTCTGTTCTATAATGTTCTGTTTTAATGTTCTATTTTATACGTATGCGTGCGTATATTACGTATAAGTGTTTATATTTCACTATTTCACTGACAGATATTTTATGACGTTGTGGGCATTTTTGCGCTGGATGCACATTATTCGGGTAGGTTTGTTCCGTATTTTTTCTTCTATTCAATATCCACAACGTTGCTTCAGACACAAAAGGGATAGTCCGTACAGTATACCGAGAAAAATATAGAAAAAGTAAAAAAAATCCACCTTGGGCAAACAAAAAATCGTATGGCCATTAGATTTACACTATGCAACAAATGAACACTTTTTGAAAAATACACAGACTCGACAGTATAGGTTCGATTCTACTACCAAAGGGTAGTATAACCCTATACTCGGTTTGGCGAAATTGGTGACAATTTTTTTTATGGGCCTCCAAAGTATCTGAAAATCAGTGGGCCCCCCGAAAAAGGTGTCATCATATTTTATCCAACAACTAATTTAGACTTGGTGATACCGCTTAGCTATATCACTATGCAACAAAATTTTTTTTTTGTGTCCTAGATCTAAAGATATTTTTTTTGTATAGATTGTACTGTTATATAAAATCAAAACCAAAAATTTTTTTATGGATAATTTTTTTTTAAAATTTTTTTTATTAAAAATACTATTATCGTGGAAGTTATCCTTAGTATTTGCACTATAATTTTTGGAGTACATATATGCCCGATCAGGTCGACTTATACGTTAAATTGAAGCTATTAATGTGGGCTACCAATGTTGGAAATATCTCTTTCATTTAGAAAAAATCCTGGGTCATAAAAAACATAAAAAATAGAAAAAAAATGGAAAAAAATATTTTATTTTATTTTTTAAAACTTTGCATCCTAGCGAAGAAAATAATGCCTATTTGAAAAAAATCTAAGGATAAATGTAGAAATTATAGCCCTTTTTGTAGAGGTAAGAGAATTTCAAAAAATTTTTTTTTTTTTAATTTCCGTTTTTAATAGCGATTTTATTTATTACTTTTATTTATATTAAGTACATTTGAGTTTATTTACATGAACAAGTTTCATTAGAAGTAATTGCGAGTTCTTTGTTGACGTTTGTAGATTTCGGAATCGGTTTCTCTAATGAGGAACCAAATATAATCTCCCATTATTCTTTCATCCCAGTGCCCTTGATAACGCCGCTCGATGGACTTCAATTCTTGGTGAAACCTTTCGCCATGTTCGTCACTTACGTCGCCAAGATTCTCGGGGAAAAAGTTTAAATGAGAATGCAAGAAATGAATTTTGAGGGACATATTTACACCTATTGGAATACAAAAGCGAAAAATAAGTTAGAAGAATACACATATAATATAATACACATAATTGTTTAACAAATCGTTAATCAATGTTTCATATTGCGGGCTTTTATTGGATCCAAAGAAATTTGAAACCAGAAGCTTAAACGACGTCCATGCTGCAATTTCATCCGACGTCAAATATGATTCGCAATTTACATCTTTCATCAGTTTCCTTATTTTAGGCCCATAAAAACCCCCTTCTTCGATTTTTTGAAAACAAAGACTTTTAAATAAACTTTTTTAATATGAGAGTGAATTGCCATCTTTCCTTAAGGCTTTTACAAAATTTTTAAAGAGCCCCAGCTTAATATGCAGTTGTGGCAAAATATCGGCTATCCCAGAGGCATACAACTACTTTTAAATCGCAACAAATTTCCCGGTCATTGTTTCGTATGATTCCTTAGTGTTGACAGCATGAGCAATGGGAATCGACGGATTCTGATTTCCGTTGTGTAAAAGTACTGCTGTCAACAACTAACCGCCATTCCTTTGAATTGTATATTTGATTAAGTTCCTCAAACAATCCGGGAATGTCCGTGCAAAAGCATCTGTTATCCACAGTTGTATAAAATTGTTTGGAAGGTATATCACGGAGTCTATAATATGATGTTTCATCCCAGATGCAAGTAGTTCTGCCTTATCTTTGGTCAGTTCCAAATCTCGCACTAGATCAATGAGTTGAAACTGAGTTAAAAGCGATGACTTCTGACTCAAACTTGAACCGCTCAGAGTTGAGTACTCAGTTGAACTTGATGATGTTTCCGTTATTAGGCTGTTAGCTATACTTGGACACTTCCTACTCCAATCTATTAACTTTGACAAAAATAGCAGTCCGTATCGTAAATGAATGGTTGTCTCCAAATCATTGGTATTACAAATTGCACGTGAAGTCTAAAATTAAAACGCTTTATTCCACAAAATATTGTAATACATTAATTTTAAAGTACTTACCGCATTCATCCACTAGTCCATCGAGTAAGATTTACATGGCACGAATTACACAAAATACTAGGTGTCCACGGTTCGTTCATATTTTTAACTCGTATACCAAAATATTACACATATATTTCTTCTATTATTTTACTAAACGAACGTCGATTTTTTAATTACATATTTTCCGCAGATGTAGCAGATATTGTCGGAATCATTTACACATTGAAAAGTTCTTTGCCTTTTACTCATACTTCGAAATATAACATTGTAATAATTTTCAGAAAATCGACTTATCTCTTTAAGGCGCTGAATTGCACTAATTTATTAATAAGAAATTTCATTCATAAATTCCGGGTTTAAGGTTCATAAGTTGCAGTACCTGTAGCTGACATATAGGTTGCTTCGAAAGTAGATACCCAATATTTTCAAGACTGCCGCGTACTACTTTGTATTGCGTACATATAATTTTACTACCTGTATATACGACTGGGATGTCCATGCCCCTTAAAGGCGTAACTGAATGGAAACCTCATAAATAAAAAACCACAAATATTGTTGAATGACCCTCTATCTGAGCGGATCTCATCCAATATAGCTTTCACATTGCATATGATGTTTTATGGGGGGTTACGAACGGCCTTAAAACCTCGTCCTCTCTAGAATTTAATAATGTCTCACATCAATCCTCAAAAAATAAAATGCAAGTGCAATGTCTCTTATATGTCTCTCTCACATATGGCGAATTCAATATAAGCAAAAACATCATTTAAAAACGAAAACAAGTAAGAAAGTTTCTGTCGGGTAAACCGACTGAGGTATACCCTCACTTTGTGAGTAATGTAATATTGAATATTACTCGAATTATTCTGTCAATTTGTGTGAGAGGTACCAGAAGGGGTTTATCAAATACACCAATTTTTCGCTGAACATTAGATACTTTAAATTCATTGCACTGTGCCGAATTACATATAAGCATTTATGTGCACTGGTAAAAACGTTATGAGATATTAAATTGTGCTATGATTTGGGCATTCTGTGTGGGAGGTACAAAAAGGGGCGTGGCGATAACGCCCATTTTTCACAGGGCTATAGACACTATAAAAACATTACACTGTACAAAATTTTATGTATTTTTATACACTGGTTTTAATGTTATAAGCTGTTAACTTTTGGTGCAAAAAGGTACCTTTGGTACCAAAAAGGGCGTGGCAACAACGCCAATTTTTCCCTTGACTGTAGGCAATATAAAAGCATAATACTGTATAAAATTTCAAGTTTTTTATACACTGTAATTAATGTTATAAGCTGTTAACTTTTGGCGCAAAACGGTGCATTTGTGTGGGAGGTACCAAAAGGGACGTGGCAACTTCGCCCATTTTTCTCGAGTTGATAGCGACTAATAAGCTAATACTATGTGTGAACTTCAGAAGATTCGAATAAGCAGTATAGCAGTTATTAAAGAATCAATTTTTCACAACATTTTAACCCTTTGTGGGGGAGGTACTAGAAGGAGTGGACCAATATGGCCCATCTTCGAACTTAGCCGGAGATAGAAAAAATATTACCACATACCAAATTTGAAGTCAATCGGTTACTCCTTTCGAGAGTTATCGTGCGCACCAGCCAGCAGACAGACGGACGGACATTGCTCATTCGACTTAAAATGACCAAAAACGGGTTTCCGCCGAACATACTTGGGGTCTTAGGTCACTCCTTCGATGTGTTACACTTTTTTCCGTAGCAAATGATATATACCCTCGTCACACTAAAGTGAGGGTGAATTTCCCTAACAGTTACAAAATGGCTCATAACTTTTATCTATCCATAGATTTTATCAAATAGACAGTGTTTTTTAAAAAAAAAAACATTTTTTTCTCATACTGTTACTAAACCAAAGATTCTACGTGAAAGCGATATTTGCAGCATATGTAGCCCTCATAATTCCCTTTAATTTAAGGCATAACACGGTTCAATGAAGCTTATACTTCAAATTATGGTCCAAATACTGAATGTAATTTCCATGAAAGCTGGAACTTTAAAAAAAATTGACCATAACATTTTTTTAAATGTTTTTTTTCGTGTTTGTGACACCTAATTGCACCAGAAACTGTTATCCACATTCGTTGGACAAAAATTTTGTTGCATAGTGTAATGCTTAAAAGTGCTTAGCTCCCCATACAAATTAAGCACCAATGGTGTAACGAAAACACGCCTATTATGACATTAAGGATTTTATTTCCATTACGAGTTACCACTTTTTAGAGTAATTGACACATGTTGTAAACTCTAGTTAAGTTTCTGTAATTCTCCTCTAAATTTCCCTCTAAAAGCTAATGTAGGAGGTGTACAATTATCCCAGTCCTTTAACACGCCCATAACACTACATGTTATGATTGAAATAAAGACAATTTACTTAATATATATAAAGGATTTGCTTACAGATATTAGGGAAATTGTATTAATTTTTAGTATGAAATATATTTATTTATAATTTAAGAACGTCTTTGGGTTAAATCTCTAAAAAATAAATACAGTTTTTTATCTCTATGTAGTTCTCGTCTTCAATTCAATAGTTCTGTTCTAATTCCTTTGTATACTAAAAACAGATTTTATTTCCAGGGTGAGTGAGTGTGGGGAAATATCAATCACAATACTTTGGTCTGATACTGTATTAAGTTTATATTAAGTTCAATAAAGGAGTGAGTGGGAAGGAGAATATGGTCGAACTTATCTACATATGAGTAAAGAGCGCATGAATAATGGTTTACTTACAATTTGAATTTCTCATTCCATTTCGGTGTCAGCGTGTGCGGTTTTATCGATGTGGCGCATATGAACTTCGCCGGTACCGGACCACCCAATGAATCACGCTGCTCCCGTCGATTGCCCTCACGTCGCTTGAAGCTCAAACGAAAGCTATGCTTCCGATGTGGCGGTGAATCGGTGGCGTTATTATCGAATGCATTCATATCGGCGGAAAGGGCTCGCGGAGTCGGTGGCAGTGGCAGAGGTGATACGGGTGGGCCACCATCTGGTTGGATTCCCAGCATGCAATATGGATCCGAAAAGCCTGTGGAGGAGAATGTAAAAAACACAATGAGGGCATGAGTGGCAGTCACAGAGATAGAGATTTAGAGACAATGAAGTGAATAATTAAATTGTAAGTTTAGTTTTAAGTGAACTTATAAGGGCTGTGGTAATTGTTGTTATCTTATATTTATTTGTACTAAAAGCAAATTGTAGAGAGTGTGGAGGGGCAAATATTAATAACTGGAAAAAATAGAAAGTAATTTTTTTTTAAAAAATCTATGATTCGAAATCGACTTTATACTATAGTACTCAGTTTGGGTCCACATTTCGATGTTTTTAGTCAAATTTCATTTTTAATTTCTAACTATTCCAAATTATATTAAGTCAAAATTTGGTGTTTAACCGTCAACCCAATCAAAAGTTATTTACAAAACAGTTGCATTATAAAGTAATTCCACACCAAATTGAAAAAATTGTCAACCATTGATCGCCTCTCTTGAAAAGCTACCTTTTCGCACTTAGCATAGTTTAGAATGGATGTATCGATTTGTAACAGGTGGCGAAAAAGTAACCTTTCGATATTTTTTGTGCCAAAGTCACCGACCGATTATTGGTCAAATAAATAGTCAGCAATATTCCGCGTTCTGGAGCAGTGTAGCGTAACATTGTTTATTAACGTGTATTTCGCATGTGTTTACTACACAAATGTCAACATTAGGCATTAGGGGCCAATCGCAAAATTTATAGCATTTTCTGATAGGAGGATTACTTTTGCGCCACCTGTTATATGTATGCTTGTAAAATTCCAGACCCCTAACTTTATTAACACTAGTTTACATCCATTTGCCCAAAGAAAGTGATATGGGTCGGCGCTAGAAGTGTTACCAACAAAAATTATTCTTTTGTCAAATTTCAGTTTTTATACCCTACACCACACTGTGGTACAGGGTATTATAACTTTGTGCATTTGTTGATAACACCTAAAAGGAGAAGAGATAGACCCATTGTTTATTATACCGATCGACTTGTAATCACTTTCTGAGTCGATTTAGCTATGCCCGTCTGTCTGTAGATGTATTCTTGTAATCAAAGTACAGGTCGCAATTATGGTCCGATCTCAACGAAACTTTGCACATATCTTTCTTTAGGCCCAAGGACGATTGGGTTAAAATCGGTTCAGATTTACATATAGCTCCCATACATATGTAGCTCCGATTTGGCGTATATGCAACATTTTTGAACCGATTTGTACAAAAATTGACAGATAGTTGTCTCGTGATACACTTAGAGCCAATACACAATTTGGGAAATCGGTTCAGATTTAGATAGCCCCCATATACAGGGTTTTCCAACAAGAGGTGTTATTTTTAATCACCCGGTATTTCGGTAGCTGTCACTTTTGAAGCTTTTATTCTTCGACATTTGAAAAGTAGAAACTTTGCCATTACTAAAAATGGAACGATACACGATCATCGAACGATACAAAACGATCGAACAAAAAACGATACGAACGATACAAAATCATCTTGACTGATGAGGCACATTTCCACCTCGCTGGCTACGTCAACAAGCAAAATTGTCGCATCCGGAGCTTGGAAAACCCAAGAATTATTGTTGAGAAGCCTCTCCATCCTCAACGTGTGACTGTTTGGTGTGTTTTTTTTGCGGCGGGGTCATTGGACCATGCTTTTTCGAAAATGAGGTTGGATCAACAGTTACGGTGAATGGATTGCGCTATCGAGAGATGATAGAGAGGTAGAGATGATTGATCTGGACAACGTTTAATTTCAACAAGACGGCGCTGCGTGCCACACAAGCAACGAAACAATTGCTCTGTTACGGGAACAGTTTCCGGACCGTGTTATCTCTCGAACAGGTGATCACAATTGGCCACCGAGATCTTGTGATTTAACACCTTGCGACTTCTTCCTTTGGGGCCACGTGAAAGATAAGGTCTACGCCAACAGCCCAGCGTCGATTCAAGACCTCAAAGATAGAATTCGTGAGGCTATCGAGGACATAGGGCAGCCACTTTGCGATTTGGTTATGGAAAATATCATGAAAAGGATATGGTCATGTAAGCGTGGTCGTGGTGGCCATTTGGCTGATGTTGTTTTTCATTATTAACGGCATGCCTCCCTCTTTATCATGAAATAAACATCCGATCATTTATATCAAAAAATGGAATTTTTCTTTGAATACAAAAATATGACTTCTTGTTGGAAAACCCTTTAGAAACTGTATTTTATATCCGAGCACAGCGAAATTCGGCAGAAAGAGGTTTCTTATTACATGAGGGAATACTGCCAAATGCGGAGAAAATCGGTTCAGATTTAGATATAGCCCCCATATATATGTATGTTAGCCCCGATTTGACATCCAAGCGCTGTAGAGACTGTATTTTATATCCGATCAGTACGAAATTCGACAGAAAGAGGTTTCTATTTTACATGAATGAGTATTTAGGGGAAATCGATTCAGATTTATATATAACCTCCATTTATATGTTCCTCCTGATTTTGTTACAAAGCGCTATAGAAGTTGTACTTTACTTCCGATCATTACAAAATTCTCCAGAAAGATGTTTCTCAATGTAGAAACGAATATTGCTTAATTTAGCGAATATCGGTTCAGAATTAGATATATACACATATATATGTTCTTACCCATTTACCAATTATTCCAAATTATTATCGCAATGACCCTTATCGAATTGTTAGGGAGGTGTAGAGTATTATATAGTCGGCCCGCCTGACTTTCTGCCTGTCCTTACTGGTTTTTTAAATATCGAGAAGTTTTTTGACAAAAAAAATATTTTTTTAGTTTTAAAAAATTTATTATCAAAATGGTTTACTTATCAACGTATGACATTCTTTTAATAAATAAAGAAAATGAAAACAAAACAAAATATTTAAAAAAATCAAAAGTTCAACTTTTACCTTGGATTCCTCAATAACTGCTGACCCGATTTTACTGAAATAAAAACTGGCGAAACGATTAAGGAGTTATCTGTCGAAAAAAAAAATACTAAAATATCTCTATCGGTTCCAAAGTTACAGAATTTTGGCCAGTAAAAAGCGATTCTGAACAACTGTGCGGCGGCCATTTGGCCGATATTTTGTTCCATACATAATTGAACCATACCAATACTGTCGATTGTCCCCATCCAAGAACAGATACTTCGTAAAAAAAATGTGGCAACTGCGGTAAGAACCATACAGCAAAATACAGGGGTTGCCCTGTCTATAAGCACTTAAAAAAAGACAAACAATGATAATAAAACTCCAATATATGCAAGCCATATTCCATCGCCTTTCCCAGGCTTAAGAACCGTTTCTCCTACGGAAAATGCTAGTTCTAGCGACCCAAACGTATAACGAATCCCAAAGAACACAATTCATCCAAATATGTCATACGCCCTTATGACAAGAAATGGTAATTCGTTACCCCCTCAATTTCCCCTCGAAACTTCAATAGAAAAATTAATAAAAACTATGAATTCATTCATGTCAAAGTATGCTTATGTAACTCGTGTTAAATCAAAAATAAATCCACTGAGAATTTGTTATTGGAAGGCAAACGGCCTGAGTCAACACAGAAATGAGGTAGAAAATGTTCTCCGAATCCACTGTATAGATATTCTATTAGTCTCTGAGACACATTTTTCAACCAGAAATTGTTTTAGGATACGTGGTTATTCCACATACGTTACTAAACACCATAGCGGGAGAGCCTGTTGTGGTACAGCTCTTATTGTCCAACATTATCCTATGCCCGAATATAGGACTGAGCATATATGTACAAGCAACTTCTATTGCTATCGCAGGCACAAATCTGGTGATATCGTCGATATATTGTCCCCATAGGCACAATTTTAACAAAGATCAATTCATGGAGTTCTTCGCCACTCTTGGCACAACGTTTTTGGTAGCAAGTGACTACAATGCTAAGCACACATTTTGGGGCTCTCGCCTCGCTACTCCAAAAGGTAGACAACTACTAAAAGCCATAACATCTGCTAAACTAGATGTAGCTTCGAGCGGTCACCCAAAATATTGGCCCTCAGATCTGAATAAAGCGCCAGACCTTATTGATTTCGCTATAATAAAACCAGTAAGGAAAGACAGAAAGTCGGGCGGGGCCGACTATATTATACTCTACACCTACCTACCAATGCGAAAATGGGCATTGCGATACATGTAATAAGCAAACTCTCTCTGCCGATTTTCGTACTGATCGGATATAAGACACGGTTTCTACAGTGCTTACATGTCAAATCGGGTGTAACATATATATTGGGACTATGTTTAAATCTGAACCGATTTTCCCCGAATTTGGCAGTGTTCATCATGTAATAAGAAAACTCTCTCTGTTAAATTTCGTACTGATCGGATATAAAACACGATTTCTACAGCGCTTAAATGTTAAATCAGGTGGAACATATATATGGGGGCTATATCTAAATCTGAACCGATTTTCCCCGAATTGCGCAGTGTTTTTTCATGTAATAAGAGAACTTTCTCTGCCGAATTTCGTACAGGTCGGATGTAAAATACGGTTTCTACAGCGCTTTCATGTCAAATCGGGTGAAACACATATATATGGGGACTATATCTAAATCTGAACCGATTTTCCCCGAATTCGGCAGTGTTTATTCATGTAATAAGAGAACTCTCTCTGCCAAATTTGGTACTGATCTGATTTAAAATACAGTTCCTACAGCGCTTACATGTCAAATCGGGGGTTACATATATATGGGGGGCTATATCTAAATCTGAACCGATTTCCTCCGAATTTGGCAGTATTCCTTCGAGTAATAAGAAACCTCTCTCTTCCGAATTTCGCACTGATCGGATATAAAATACAGTCTCTACACCGCTTACATGTCAAATCGGGGGTAACATATACATGGGGGCTATATCTAAATCTGAGCCGATTTTCTCCGAATTTGGCAGTATTCCTTCATGTAGAAAGAAACTTCTTTTTGCCGAATTTCTCACTGATCGGATATAAAATTAAGTTTTATATTTAAATCTGAACCGATTTCTTCCAAATTTAAAAGTGTTCATACATATAAAAGGAAACCTCTTTCTGCAGAATTTCATACTGATCGGATATAAAATATAGTTTTTACAGTGCTAACATGTCAAATCGGGGGTAACATATATATGGGGGCTATAACTAAATCTGAACCGATTTTCTCAGAATTTGGCAGCATTCTTTCATGTAATATGAAATCTCTTTCTGCCGAATTTCGCATTGATCGGATATAAAATACAGTTTCTACAGCGCTTACATATCAAATCGGGGGTTAGATATAATTCCTCGCCCACACTATCCGTCCGTGATAAACGACATAATTCCTCGCCCAATCCATCCGCCCGTGATAGATGATATAATTTCTCACCCAATCTATCCGGCCAGGATAAATGACTCAATTCCTCTCCCAATCTATAAGCCCGTGATAGATGACATAACTTCTCGCCCAAGCCCGTGATAGACGACACAACTCCACGCCCAATCTATCCGCTCGTGATAGATTGTATAATTCCTCGCCCAATTTATCCGCCCGGGATAAACTATTTAATTCCTCGGTCAATCTATCAGCCCGTGATAGATGCTATAAATCCTGGCCCAATCAAGCTTAAAATAAAGGATATTGAAAAATCTGTCAAAGATCTTAAATTAAAGAAATCGTCCGGAGGAGATGGTATAACAGCGAAAATGATTAATGAACTTCCCTTTTCAGCCTTGAAAATGGTGTTATTTATATTCAATGCAATACAGGTTACTTTCCCATATCTTGGAAGAGGTCAGAAATCGTGGTGATACCGAAACCAGGCAAAGATCCATCTGAAGTCAAATCCTATCGCCCCATAACTCACACATTTTTTAAAGTATTCTCATGAAGAAAATCAATTTCTAACAATATTATACCTGACCATCAATTTGGTTTTCGAAAAAGTCATAATACTATAGAACAGGTACACCGTATCGTAACCAGCGCTGCCGTTTTTGGGTTTTCTACCAAAATTGGTAGAATTTTTTAAGTCTGGTAGAATAGAAGAATCAATGTAAATTTGGTAGATTTAACGCTCCTCAAAATTTTTGTTTATAGAAGTTTTGACAAAAATCCTGTTTTAAATTTCTTTGGTTTTGCAAGAATTACCCGTTACAAATAATAAGCAATATTGCTGACTGTTGACGACCTAATTATCCCACTTCTTTTGTAGAATGTGAAACAAATTTAATATAAAAATGTTTAAAAAATGTGAATTGAACGGTATGGCGATGTAAGATTATAAAAGGCTAAAGTCGGGTTGAGCCGACAATACGACCACTTTTGTTCGAGCAGAATAAGCAAACATGTTGTGATTCTGAATCTTAAATTTGAACTCGCAACGTTTCATAACGATCGGATGTTAAAGAAAGCTTCTAAGCTCATTAATACCGAATTGGTAGGAACATATAAGGATATATGGGGGCTATATGTAAATCTGAACCGATTTTATTCAAACTTGTCAAAGTTCGTTTCTGTAGCAATAAACTTATCTGTTAAAATTCATAACTATCGGATGTTAAATAAAGTTTCTATAGCACTTTGATAAAAAATCGGAAGGTATATAAATGTAGGGCTATATTTAAATCTGAGCCGAAAGAAACTCTTCTCTGCAATGTTCATGATGATTAAATAAAGTATATATAGCACACTGATACCAAATCGAAAGGAACGTATATATGGGGGCTATATCTAATTCAGAACCAATTTCGTTAAAAATTTACAATGTTCATACCCGGTTCTTTTGTACCAAATCTAGTAATGCACGATGTAAAATACTAGTTATACCTCGCTTTGATGTAAAATATATGGGAGCTATATCTATGTCTCAACCTATTTTCTCCAAATTCTTACCGTTCGTCCTCGTTGCAAAAATATTGTCCGTGCAAAAATTGTTCAGGATTTTGTCCAGAATTTCAACCTGTATGTACATTGATTAAAAAGTTTACATGTACAGCGGACGGACGGCTAGACATCGCTAGATCGAATCAGCAGGTGTTTTGAGTCTATCCGTATACTTTAAGGTGGGTCTAGGTCTGGGTCTAGTATTTTAATAGGTTACAAACATTTGGACCAAAAAAAGTTATAAAAACCTCATTAAAAGAGCAATCAGAATAGGAAAAAACCCTTCTTCAAGGGATTAGTAGAAAAGGAAACCAAATAAAAAAAAAATAATCAAAAATATTATTTAAATATAAATAACTAGCTTTAACCCGGTGCGCTTCGCAGCCCCATCTTTTATCTATTTTCTGTTTAGGGTATGGTATAATAGTTATACCTCTTTCTTTCAAAATGACATGATTATTACATTTGGTGCAAAATTAAGAAGTTTTGATTACTTTTATATATATAGTTTATGTTTTTTTAAGAGTTACCCTGACATCATGGTACAATATTTATACCTTTTCCCACTGTACCTCTGGACGTTGAAAAACTATTTTTTTTGGTTCATACGTTAGCAACTTTCCCCTTGTTTATGTTCCAATAGCTACATTCACACCCTGGTACAATATAAAACCATGTTTCTCCCACTGTGTCTATAAAGGTACGGATTTAAAAATCTAAAGTAAATCGCTCCATTGTACAACATTTAACCTTTAGTGTGTCATAATTAACCACTTTGCACGATTCTACAATATTTTAAAATGATAATTGATATTTCAAGATACAAATTCGCAAGCTTAGGCCGTATTTCAACATTTTTGTCCCCTATCTGTGCAATTTATTTAACTTGTTTTTCCCCACGGTTTAAGTAGAAGAACCTATTTGGAAGAAACAATTTCTTAGCTTTGGTTTATGCTGTAAGAGCTACCTTTGCACTCAGGGACCACATTCAACACCTTTTTCACCACTGTTCCATATTACACACTTTTTATTACACTGTGCGTCTAAAGTACGAATTTGTATACATATCTGGGACTATTTTGTTTCATTTTTCCCCAATTACCACATTTAACCATTTTACCGTATTTAACATTTTTGCTTCACCGTACCATATTTACCCTTTTTTGCTCCACTAAACCATATTTAACACATTTTTTCCTCTCTGTAACATATTGAACAATTTTTGCTTGCCCCAACTGCATCATAATTTTAACCATTTTGCACCACAGTGCTACATAATTGCAGTGCATTATAATTTTAACCTTTTTGCACCACAGTGCTACTAAAAGCATAAATTTAGAAAAAAACATTCTTATTTCATATTTAACTTACCCTCTCTCCCTGCACCCATATTTTTACCCACTGTACTTAATGTACGCTTTTTGACCCACTGTGCCATATTTAACCGTTTTGGGTCCACTGAATCAAATTTAACACTTTTTGTCGTATTATATGTTGTCCACTATATTTAACTATTTTTGCCCCACTGTACCATAGTTAACAAATTTTTTCCTCACTGTTCCATAGTAAACGCTTTTTGCCCACTGTACCATACTAAACCCATTTTGTTCCACGTTCCCATATTTTACTATTTGTGCCAACTGTAACCATTTTTTTCATACTGTACCATAAATAACCATTTGTGTCCCGCTGTACCATTCTAACACATTTTTTTCCACTGTTTCATAGTTAAAGCTTTTTGTCCCACTGTACCATATTTAACCCATTTTGTCCCACGTTACCATATTCAACTAATTGTGCCCCACTGTACTATAGTTAACCCTTTTTGCCCCACTGTGTCATATTAAACCCTTTTTTACTGTACCATGTTTAACAGTTTTTGCCCCACTGTACCATATTTAACGCTCTTTGCTCCACTGTACAATATTTAACACAGTTATGCCCACTGTACTGTATAGTTACCCATTTTTGTCACACTGCACCATATTTAACCCTTTTTACAATACATTTTTGCCCCACTGTTCCATAGTTAACGCTTTTTGCCCCACTGTACCATTTTTAACCCATTATGTCTCACTGTACCATATACATATAACTATTTTTACCCCACTGTACCATAGTAAACCCTTTTTGCACAACTGTGCCCCATTCATCTCCTTTTCTCACTGTACAACATTTTTACCCCACTGTACCATATTTAACAAATTTTTGTCTCACTGTACCGTATTTAAAATGTGTCTCCAGGCTAGCATACTTAAACCTTTTTCCCCGACTGTAACATATTTAATCATATTTTCTCCACTCCACTATTTAACCGTTTTTGAACACAGCGCTCCTAAAACCATATAAACTATTCATATCTCGTGTTTAAGTTCCAATTTTGGCAGATTGTTCCCTTTTTCCCCATGTTTGACATTTTTAAGCCACTGTACTATATTTTACACTTTTTTCCCACTGTGCCCCGAAAACTACGAATGCAAAAAAAACTGAATACCCCGATCGGTTGTCCTAAAGACATCCCTCGCTGCAATTTTCACTATTCTAATTTTAGGCTTTAAATTTGGCGGTGGTACCATATTTATACCTTTCTGTCCCACTGTGCCCTAATTTTGTTTAAAAATGTCGATCCTTGTTCTTGCTTACGCCCCAAGAGCTACTCTCACACCAAATTTCACGATTCTAGGTCTTGCCATTTGGATTTGGCTGTTGTACCACATTTTCCCCCTTTTACCCCACTGTGTACGTAAATATTCGAATTTCGAAAAATCCTGTCAATTTCAGAGTCTACCTCATAAGGGAGACAAATATCAAAATTTTTTAACACAGGGGTAATGTATGTTGTTTTACCCTTTTCTCGCTTTGTGTACGGATTTCGGTGCATAAGTTGATGGAATTAGATAAACCACAAACAAAAAAGTTTTTTCCCAAAAAAGTTTGTTATTATCTAAAAAACTTTAGAAGTTATAAGCACATACATTTCAAAATTGTGGAAAAAGTCCTAGAAATGTTCATATCTGTATCCATTCTTTTATAAGTTGTGGTCAAACTATTTATTCTGAAGTTACTGGTCGGTTACAAAAAACACGAGGGACACATGGAGGAAGAATTTTTCGTGAGCACTGTTCATGTGAGATATTTCCGCAAAAAATTATAGCTCATAACTTTTTGAAATGCGATTTCAAGTGTTTTTTGTTTTTTGAAAGCGGTCAGCGCAACCCGCGATGTTATGAAATAACACTAAAGAAGCGGTTATAGCGGCTTGAAATACCTATAAATCTATATAGGTGTCGTTGATGTGCTCTTAATGGAACCACCGCTATAGCTTCCCAAACCTTTGTTAAACTTGCGTGAATTTTTTTTTGATAGTGTATTTCGCGGAGCACATCGACAGTTATGTATAGGTTGAGCTGAATTAATTATCCCAGATGGCTTTTGACCTGGTGAATCCAAAAATCAGGGGGCCGTAACAAAATAATGAATCGCTGAAATTTTATTCACTTTTTCTAATTTTTGCAAAAATTGCAAATTTTGTCCTTGGCATTTTTAATAGTATAAACGTCTGAAATTAATTTCTATGTTCTTCGGGCGTACTGCTGTGAGGCACTTAACAATCATGGATACTTATTTGAAGATGGAAGTCTTGTACGCGAAGAACGTGACATTTTTGTCTCAGCAATGATCGTCAAGGCACACCCAGTGCGGGGTACAGATATGGCGGAAGTGTATATGAAATAAAAGGATTTTTAACGCTCTATTCCGAAATCGGAGGGCCGTCATTTTATTTTGATGATTGTGCAAATTATGCACATTGCAAAAATTATATTTCCGAAAAAATAATGTTCGTATGAAAATTTAACCTGGTCGATTTTTGGATTTTTTGGATTCGCTATATTTATCAGAATAATGAAGCTACAGCGAATATTTTGTCAAAGGCTGATAGAAATGCTAATGTTCCATGATTGTAATTTAAATTTTCCGAATTCCGCTGAAATTTGCATTTTATATAATTTTTTTTAATTTCAATTTGGAACCGCCATAACTTTCGCGCCCTTTGATGAAATTTATTCACAACAACGGTTATTGCATGTTTATATTTTTATCTTCGTCTGTTTTAAAAGCCGTTGACGTGCTCGCCAAAAAAAACTTTAAAAAAAATTTACTTCAAAATTAAAAACTTTGATATTTGCCCATATAGATATCTTACAATAACAATTTATGCTTATGTTTTTCATAAAATAAAAAATGGAAGATTTCAAACGATTTTGGTAGAAATTTTAGATAATTTTGGTAGAAAAAAATATTGTAGTGGCAACACTGATCGTAACCTGCATCAAAAGAGCTTTTGAGAATAAAGAATACAAAATATGCGACCTTCTGCCAATGAACGCGCATAAACTGTTCAGGACTTATTTGACTAACCGGTCTTTTCAAGTTAAATAAAAGGCATTTTTTCTAGCCCTAAGAAAATAAATGCCGGTGTCCCACAGGGCAGCATTCTTGGCCCTATACTGTACGTTATTGTTACGGCAGATATGCCCATAACCAACTTTATGCACACGTCTACTGCTTTCGTCAGTACTCACAAAAGCCCTTCAGTTGCGTCCGATCAACTGCAGTCTCATGTCCGAATCCTAGAAGAATGGTTAAAAAAATGAAGAATAATGATGAATGCCTCCAGTGTACTCATGTTATTTTTACCCTACAAGTCCTCCAATTACTATTTTCAAGATTCCCCACAGATTCCCCAAAAGGATCATGTAAAATATCTTGGAATCCATTTAGATAGGCGCTCGACGTGGTCGCGCCACATAGACTCTAAAGTAACTCAAAACTAATCAACTTCAGTGGCTTATCAGCCAAAGATCTGCCCTAGATCAAGAGTATAACGTTCTTTTATACAAAACGGTATTGAAGCTCATTTGGGCATATGGTATCCAGCTCTGGGGTACAGCGTGCGCTTCAAATGTATGCAAATTACAAAGAAGACAAGCGAATACTCTTCGTTTAATAAGAGGGTCAGCATGGTATATAAGAAACGATAACATCCATAAGGATCTTAACATGACAACAGTAAAAGAGGAAATTGAAAAATATTGCCGGTGTTACGTGGGCAAACTATTGAATCATCCACATATCCTGACTACTCAATTTTGAAGGTCACAACCGCCTTAGAAGTAGAAATACGCTGGACTTGATTTATATTAAAAAATGAACAAAAACAAAAATTAAATTATGAATTCTTAAATATGAAATGTTAACAAATCGTGTAAAATCTCAATGGCTTATTCGCAATGGCAAAAAACACAGAGAATAGTATTCTATGTTAAGATTTGTCCACTTATTGTTATTTTCATTGTTTAATAATGAAAGATTCAATAATAAATGTAATGAATTGGAAAAAAATACCAATATTATCATAATAAAAAGAAATGACAATAATTTCCTAAATAATTTGTGTTTTATTCAAAATCAACATCGGCCCTTAAAATTTAACCACCATTTATTTCTCCATTTAGCAAAATTAATTCAATTCTATAGGTTAATGATAAAAATTCTGACTATTGGGTAATACCAAAGAAAACCGACCCACTCCCAATATTGATGGTCTTAGATTTCAATTTAAATTTTACACGTGTATACTAGAAGATCATGCAGACTTATTAAATTTTTCGGATTGTTCAAATTCATAACGGTTTAGATTTTATAGGGTGCCCAACATTTTTTACAAATTTAGCCTTTTTCAAGTCTTCATAATTTTTGAACGGAATATCAGATTTGAATAATTTAAGTACCATTTGAAAGAATTTAATATGCTCTTTAAGAATTATAAATTAAGTAATTTATTTTTTTTTTATGAAGGACAAATATTTCAAAAATATTATACCGATGTGTCCCATCTCAGTTCACTAGGGGCCTTTGAAGGCTAGTTATCACATAATTCCCGGTTTAGACGTAATGTTGGCCCATTTTCTAAAAAGAAACCCTATTATGAGTTTTTGGAGCTATGATCCTTATATGATCAACAGGAAATAATATAATATAAGACTACCGTTTATCCTGTAGAGATTTTATTATACTCACGTAAGACTACCGTTTGTAAAAGGAACCCTTCCCTGTTCAGACATTTTGCAACACTTTGCTTATTACTCTGTGTAATAGTAACAACTATTCTTTTGTAGAAAATATGTTACCTCTAATTTGCCAAAACATTTAACGCTCACGCTTGCTTTCACACTTCAATAATATGTGGCAATTTACATTTAACATGACAGCGTTGAAACCCTCTCCGTCTTTGCCGCGGGTATTTAATCAGCGTAAACACAAATGTAATTTTATGCTAAGGTCCTAATTGGGCTATAACCTGACATGAAGCTATTTATCATTGTGTAGCCAGTCGTTGGCTTGCAAGCCAACAAAACCACCAGCCGACAAAGTATTCAGGTATGAACGCGTATAGTGAGTGCTTAAATATGCAACTTGTAACATGGAACATGCAACAATTTGGCACAAACATGTGTAAACAATCAACAGCCATGATAAACATTAGCGTACATGGAAACGGAAGCACTTTAGGGGCGCTGCAAGGCGGAAGTTTGGCAAATTGTTGCACCCTCCATAACCCCTGATCCACGATCGAAATTAAAACAACAGTGGCAACACGCGATTAACAGATATGCAATATTTTGTAGCCAAGTGAAAATGTTCGTGTTTAACATTGAGGTTTTTGAAAGTGATGAAAGAGGTCCACACTCCCCTCCCCCGGGCAAGGTACTACTCATGCAAACAACAAATGTTCATTGGTGCGTATAATGGTGGCGATATGAATAATTTATTATTAATCATACGCTCCTGTTGCTCTAGTGTTAAACGGAAACAGCGCCATTGGCGGAAGTAGTGCGTGCAAGTACGAGTACATACATATGTATATACAAAATTCACATGACAGCCAAACCTTCCAACAACAAAAAACAAAAACAGTTTATACAGGTGAACACTAGGCCGGTTCGATTTGTGGGAGGCAAAAAAAGTCGCCATTGCTCAGTGAAAATCGTATTCTAGGCATCAAAATAAGAAACTTTGCCGAAGGAACCATACTTCTAAAACGAATTCTGATGTCCCGGAATTTGGGTCGAACTTTTGGGTAGGGCAAATTTTGAAAAATCTCACTTTGACCCATTTAGAGTACTTCAATCGAGTCCAAATGTATGACCGACCCCCACTAACTTTGGAGGCCCGACCCACCCATGCCAGTGGCACACCCCCTGGGGGTTCCATACCTTTGGACTCGATTGGAGCACTCTAAATGGGTCAAAGTGGGATTTTTTCCGGGACATCAAAATTCGTTTTATAGGTATGGTTCCCTCGGCAAAGTTTCTTATTTTGATCCCTAGAATACGATTTTCACTGAGCACTTCACTGAGTGGGGGTCGGTCATACATTTGGACTCGATTGGAGCACTCTAAATGGGTCAAAGTGGGATTTTTTCCGGGACATCAGAATTCGTTTTAGAGGTATGGTTCCTTCGGCAAAGTTTCTTATTTTGATCCCTAGAATACGATTTTCACTGAGCAATGGGCGATTTTTAAATCGACCCGCCCTAGTGAACACCCATTGCCGGCTCCACAAAATGTGGCTTTAATCCCACAGTAATTATATTTGTATTTCATCCATGTCTTTAATTAATGCTAAAATGTACTTTATATAGTTCTGCGCTCACTTACCATTGGCATCCTTGGCTTCCAGGCCTTCAGCCTCTAATACGACCACAGACAATACAATCACTTTGGGTTTATCCTCAGCTGTTGTATGGAGCAGGCGATAATGACGATCTGGACTCATTCCAAATGCCCTCTGGGCATGCAGATACATCTCCTCCTTGTAGTGGGCAAACTGTGAGGGGGGACATTTAAAAAACAAATGTAAAGTTTTGGCATATAATTGAAATGTAAAAGTTTCTGAAATTAATTTTGGGCGGATTGGAATTATAGTACTAGTAATAGGGTGCAGATATTTTATTATTACAAAATAAAATTGGTCAAAACTATTAAAGAGGAAGAAGACCTCAGTTGTCGACTCCACTATTGATACAGTTATGGTAGACTGTAGTAACGTAATGCACCCAAGCAAAGGGTGGTTAAATTGTAAGGGCCTAAACGTCAAATTTTTTTCTGCATTTCATTTGACATTTCTCAATTTTAGACTAACTCAATTTGAACCAATGGAAAGATTCACAATCGAGCAACGCGTTAAAGTATTTTAAAAATTCAAAATGCATTTCGTGCACTTCTTGATGTTTTTTGATCAGCATAATCGACCAAATGTGTCCACAATCGGGAGAATTGTGCGCAAATTTCAGCAAACCGGGGCTGTAGGAGATGTGAAAACACCTGTGCATGCTCGTTTGGTGCGGCTTATGGGCTGGCGACGTCAGCGGGCCATACTTCTTCGAAATAAGGCCGGTCAGGCAGATACTGTGAATGGTATTCGCTATCGTGATATGATAACGAACTTTTTGGCCGATATATATCGGCCAATATATTTAGTTCCATATATAATTGAACCATACCAATAGTATCATAATAAAAAGAAATGACAATAATTTCCTAAATAATTTGTGTTTTATTCAATATCAACATCGGTCCTTAAAATTTAACCACCCTTTATAAACAGAACTTTCCTAAAACTGTCTTTACATAAAAAGCCGATAATTTGGTTGACTTTATAGATATTTTGGACAAAAAAATTTGGTTAAGAGCTTCAAATGTTTATCCTTCTTTTGTCCAGAATTGATTTATCAAAAATTGTTGAGTGCAAAAATTCTATCGCATAAATGGTACATTTTGCACACTCCATCTCGGAGTTGAGCATAATTTTTCGACTCCGGACTCCGACTCCGGGCAAATTTGCCCGACTCCAAGACTCCGATTACACAGCCCTGGGCCAAAGTGTCATTGCGTGGCCGTCCTTCGGCCGGAATTAAAGAATATCTCCTCTGGGATATGTCCAAAGCCGGTTAAGCGGACTAAAGTGTCATAAGCTCCATGGGCAGTGTGATACATTCGTAAGTGTCATAACGTCCATGGACATATTACATTTTTTTAAGTGTCTTAACATCGTTGGACATTATGCCCCCGTAAATCATATGTTCAGAACACCCCGGTGTGTTCTTGTTGGTGTGTTCGCGTTGATATTTATGTACTCGTATATCTTTTTCTACAAAAGTACTCATATTTCAGAATTCCCTTCAATGAAATGATTACAATCAAATTGAAATGGTTTATATTAGTGGTTGTGGCTATTTTATAAATAGCTTCCAAACAATGCGATATTTATCAGCAAACAGCCATTCTCGAGATTCACTAGAAATTTTGTAGTTTTCATAAGAATTACATGAAGCAAAGATGTTGTTCAAAGTGCAGATCGTTTCAGTGTTAATACTCGTAACACTAAAAATATGTGAAACGGCTTTCGGTCAGCAATCCCCAAATCACTGGTATGTGCAACATACCTCCGTAGATGATCTGCTGTATTATATTGAAAATCAGCCCAAATTCACCTATGACGAGGCCAGAGATGTATGCTTGAGTCTAAAAATGACTAAACCCTATCATGTTAGTGGTATTGGATTCTCTGAGCTGCCTATAAATGAGGGTAACGTTGAAATGTACAAATTTATATACAATATATATTATACAATCTTTCAAAATGTCCATTTAGAAATGTGGGTTCCTAATACATTTCCCACGGGAGATATAGTCAAATACACAAACGGAACTTTGAATAAAGTTAGATCCTATGACTCACTGTTGGAGAGAAAGGGATTTATATGTGTGACGATTTTGCAGGCTGTGATCTTGGAGTATCGCAATGGGACATCCATCATGTTAAGAACCTCTGAACATGCTGTACCTAGATATTGTTATCCGCAGAAGAAGTTAAGTGCCGACGAATTAGATGGACTGGGATTGGTTGTGTGTTTACTGGTACATATGAAATTTTTGGAAAATACATAAAACAAATTTAAATTATATGAAAACCATCTTTTATTTCAATAAAATAAAACGTGAAGTATTATTGTTAGTGAAAGTAAATGAATAGCTTCATAATTTTTCAATGAGGTAAAATTTAAGATTAAGTTCTAGTGAGCCAAGAAGACAAAGCCGAAAGCACGAAAATTCCTTCAATTTTAGCGACCTTTATAACAATTTAAACCATATAGACAGGATATTGCATTAAACTACCTATCTTTTAATTTAATTCACAACTCTCTTCGGAACGATCCTAGACAAAAAAGGGATGGGTCATTTAAAATTTAAATAGGCTATAAAAAACTACTGCAAATTATTTCAAATTTCTGGTTTTATTGGAAAGGTTGAACTTTGTCATTTAATAATTGAACGCAATATCTTTCATACGACTACTACGACTGGCTGGACAATTGAAAATTTTAGGGATGGACTCAGGTACGGTTGGGCCATTTGAAATTTTTATTTTGAATCAGCTATAAAACAAGTAAGAAAGTTTCAGTCAGGTAACCGACTAAGGTATACCCTCACTTTGTGAGTAATGTAATATTGAATATTACACAAATTATTCTGTCAATTTTTGTGGGAGGTACCAGAAGGGGTTTATACACCTATATTTCGCTGAACAGTAGATACTTTAAATACATTGCACTGTGTCGAATTGTAACCGTTTATATGTACTGGTATATTAACGTTGAGATATTAAATTGTGGTATAATTTGGCCATTTTGTGTGGGAGGTACAAAAAGGGGCGTGGTGATAACTCTCATTTTTCACTGGACTATAGGCATTATAAAAGCATTACACTGTACAAAATTTCAAGTAATTCTATACACTGATATTAATGTTATAAACTGTTAACTTTTGGTGCAAAATGGTACCTTTGTGGGAGAGGTACCAAAAGGAGCGTGACAATAACGCTAATTTTTCAATGGACTGTAGGCACTATAAAAGCATTACACTGTACAAAATTTCAAGTATTTCTAAACACTGTTATTAATGTTATAAGCTTTTAACTTTTAGTGCAAAATGGCGCATTTGTGTGGGAGGTACCAAAAGGGGCGTGACAATAACGCCCATTTATCAATGGACTGTAGGCACTATAAAAACATTACGCTGTACAAAATTTCAAGTATTTTTATACACTGGTATTAATGTTATAAGCTGTTAACTTTTGGTGCAAAATGGTGCATTTGTGTGGGTGGTACCAAAAGGGGCGCGGCAATAACGCCCATTTTTCACTGGACTGTAGGCACTATAAAAGCATTACACTGTACAAAATTTCAAGTATTTCTAAACACTGGTATTAATGTTATAAGCTTTTAACTTTTAGTGCAAAATGGTGCATTTGTGTGGGAGGTACCAAAAGGGGCGTAGCAACATGGCCCATTTTTCTCGAGTTGATAGCGACTAATAAACTAATGCTATGTGTGGAATTTCAGAAGATTCGAATAAGTAGTATACCAGTTATTAAAGATTCAATATTTCACAACATTTTAACACTTTGTGGGGGAGGTACTAGAAGGAGTGGACCAATATGGCCCATCTTCGAACTTAGCCGGAGATAGAAAAAAATATTACCACGTACCAAATTTGAAGTCAATCGGTTACTCCTTTCGAGAGTTATTGTGCGCACCAGCCAGCAGACACACAGACAGACAGACAGACATATAGACAGACAGACAGACAGACGGACGGACATTGCTCATTCGACTTAAAATGGCCCAAAACGAATATCCGCCGAACATACTTAGGGTCTTAGATCACTCCTTCGATGTGTTACACTTTTTTTCGTAGCAAATGATATATACCCTCGTCACACTAAAGTGAGGGTATAAAAAGTACTGATAATTTTTTCAAATTTCTGGTTTTTTTGGAAAGGTTGAACTTTGTCATTTCATAATTGAACACAATAGCATTCCTATGACTACCACGACTGGCTCGGCAGTACCTCATCCGAGCAACCCAATTTTTCAGTACATTTTCGATTGTTCTGGGCCGAATCTCTTCAATGGCATCTTCAATTTCATGTTTCAACGCTTCAATTGTCTCTGTGTGCTTTGCGTGACATTTTTCCTCAATGGCTCCCACAGAAAATAATCCAAAGGGCTTAAATCACAAATCAAAGTAATAGGTAGTTTAAATTTAAAATTTTAAATGGCTCACCCTTTAGATTGTTCAGTGAATCTGCACGAATTCTTGTTACCATTGATTCTTATTTGTAAGATACATTTTAATCAGAAGAATATACTCGAATTGTTTAAGGGGCATACAAATGGACGGACATTGCTAAACCAAAATTTTAAATCGATATCTTTATACCATATTGTGGTCCCCAGTTTGTAACACAAAAAAGGATAAGTGATATACTGATAGTTTCCTCTACCAATTGACCTGAATTTCTAAGCCGTTTTGGTTATGTCCGTCTATCCTTCTTGTAATCGAAGTTCCGATCGCAAACTTTGCACATTTGTAATCCTATTGATACTGGTGATAATCGGTTAAGATTTGAGATATAGGTCCCATATACGTGCAAATGTATTTGGGAGGTACCAAAAGAGGCGTGCCAATAACGCCCAATTTTCTGTGGACTCTAGGTACTATAAAAGCATTACACAGTATAAAAATTCAAGTGTTTATATGCACTGGTATTAAACTTATAAGAGGTTAATGGTCCATTTGTGTGGGAGGTACCAAAAGGGGCGTGCCAATAACAGTCACTTTTCTCTGCACTCTAGTTACTATAAAAGCATTACACTGTACAAAATTTCAAGTATTTGTATTCACTGGTATTAAAGTTAAAATCTGTTAACTTTTGGTACAAAATGGTCCATTCGTGTGGGAGGTACCAAAAGGAGTGTGATAATAACGCCGTCTTTTCTGTGGACTCTAGGTACTATAAAAGCATTACACTGTACAAAATTTCATTTGTAAAAGCTGTTAACTTTAGGTTCAAAAAAGTCAATTTGTGCGGGAGGTACCAAAAGGGGTGTGCTACAAACGCCCACTTTTCTGAGGACTCTAGATACTATAAAAGCATTACACTGTATAAAATTTCAAGTATTTATAAGCACTGGTATTAAAGTTATAAGAGCTTAATTTTTGGTGTATAATGGTCCCTTTGTGTGGGAGGTGCAAAAAGGAGCGTGCTAATAACGGCCACTTTTCTCTAGACTTTAGGTTCTATAAAAGCATTACACTGTACGAAATTGCAAGTATTTGTATGCACTGGTATTAAAGCTATAAGCAGTTAACTTTTGGTGCAAAATGGTCAATTTGTGTGGGAGGTACCAAAAAAGGAGTGGCCACTTCGCCCATTTTTCTTGACATGTTAGCGACGAACATGTCAAGAAAGTATAGAATCAGAAGATTCGAGTAAGTAGTATAGAAGGTATTAAAGAATCAATATTTCACTAAACGTTAAACCTTTGTGGGGGAGGTACTATAAGGAGTGTACCAATATGGCCCATCTTCGAACTTAGCCGGAGATAGAGAAAAATATTACCGCATACCAAATTTGAAGAGAATCGGCTACTCCTTTCGAGAGTTATCGTGCGCACCAGCCAGCAGACAGACAGACGGACGGACGGACATTGCTCAAATGACTTAAAATGACCCAAAACGGATTTCCGCCGAACATACCTAGAGTAAATTATGTATACCCTCCTCTCTAAGGTGAGGGGATATTGGTACAGAGTCATTCCTTAGACTATGGACGATATTGAAAATGGGGCATTTCCATGTCCATGTTTTCATAGAACCTCCATATAAAGGTCCCCACCTAAGTCACTTCCTGTCACTCTAGAGAACACATTTTTCAATGAATCTGGCTGAAATTTATGCTTCATATTGCACTTAATCGTTCCTGGTGAAAAATGGGAAACAACGGTCCATATATTAATATGGCGTTCTTAACACATCATGCGCATTTAAGCTGTTGTACTTTATATTGAATTATATCGTCTCTAGTGAAAATGGGGTATATCGTTCCGTGTTCTGATAAGTGCATAAGACCCTCATGGAGATCAAGTTTTTTAACATGTGTGTCTGGAATTTCGCAATGTACACTTTTTAACGTGCAACTGCTAATAGCAGTAATGTTTATTCGTGCATTTTTTGGCAAATATTGGTGGAGGGTATTATACAGTCAAGCCCGCCAGCAAAGTTTAATGACTGGGCCTCATCATTACTTGTCTGATGAGGCCCATTTCCACCTCGGTGCCTACGTCAACAAGCAAAATTGTCGCATCTGGGGATCGGAAAACCGAAGAGTTATTGTTGAGAAGCCTCTCCATCCTCAACGTGTGACTGTTAGGTGCGGTTTATGGTCCGGCGGCGTCGTTGGACCTTACTTTTTCAAAAATGAGGTTGAATCAACAGTTACGATAAATGGATTGCGCTATCGAGAGATGATTAATTATTTTTTATGGTCGGAGTAGGATGGTATTGATCTGGACAACGTTTACTTTCAACAAGACGGCGCTACGTGCCACACAAGAAACGAAACCATTGCTCGGTTACGGGAAAAGTTTCCGGACCGTGTTATCTCTCGAAGATGTGATCACAATTGCCCACCGAGATCTTGTGAATTAACACCTTGCGACTTCTTCCTTTGGGGCCACGTGAATGATAAGGTCTACGCCAATAGCCCAGCGTCGATTCAAGACCTCAAAGATAGAATTCGTGAGGCTATCGAGGACATAGGGCAGCCACTTTGCGATTTGGTTATGGAAAATTTCATAAAAAGGATATGGTCCTGTAAGCGTTGTCGTGGTGGCTATTTGGCTGATGTTGTTTTTCATTATTAACGGCATATCTTCCTCTTTATTATGAAAAAAACATCCGAGCATTTATCTCAAAAATGGCATTTTTCTTTGAATATCAAAATAACACCTCTTGTTGGAAAACTCTTTAGCTTTTTTGAGAGCTACATCTACACTGGGACTACAAGAAAATAAATTTTATTTATATACATTTTATTGAGATGAATTCTTGCCAAATTAGAATATAAACTGCAAAGTTTCAGCTAAATTTCTTAGAAAATTTGGTGTATATGGCTTAAATAAGCCTTTTTGGGAGCGACATCTATGGATGGACTATAGCAAAATATGAACTGATTTAAAATTTTTTTTACTGCGATGAATTATTGTCTAAATTAATTACGAACTGTAAAGATTCAGTTAAAGTGCTTAGAAACAAGTAAGAAAGTTTCAGTCGGGTAAACCGACTAAGGTATACCCTCACTTTGTGAGTAATGTAATATATAACATTACACCAATAAATCTGTCAATTTGTGTGGGAGGTACCAGAAGGGGTTTTCCAAATACACATATTTTTCGGTAAACAGTACATTCTTAAATAAATTGCATTGTGCTGAACTATAAGCGTTTGTGTGCACTGGTATATTAAAGTTACGAGCTATGTAATTTTGGTATGATTTGGTCATTTTGTGTGGGAGGTACAAAAAGGGGCGGGGTGATAACGCCCACTTTTTACAGGACTATAGGCACTACAACAGCATTACACTGTACAAAATTTCAAGTATTTGTATGCACTGGTATTAAAGTTACAAGCCGTTTACTTTGCTACGAAACGGGCCATTTGTGTGGGCGGTACCAAAAGGGGCTGTACAATGATGCCCATTTTTTACCGGACTATAGGCGCTACAAAAACAATATACTGTAGAAAATTTCAAGTATTTGTATGCACTGGTATTAAAGTTACAAGCCGTTTACTTTGGTACGAAACGGGCCATTTGTGTGGGCGGTACCAAAAGGGGCTGTACAATGATGCCCATTTTTTACCGGACTATAGGCGCTACAAAAACATTATACTGTAGAAAATTTCAAGCATTTTTATGCACTTGTATTAAAGTTATAAGCAGTTAAATTTTGATGCAAAATGGTCCATTTGTGTGGGAGGTACCAAAAGGGGCATGCCAACTTCACTCATTTTTCTCGAGTTAATAGCGACTAATATACTAATATTATGTGCAGAATTTGAAAAGATTCGAATAAGTAGTATAGAAGTTATTAAAGAATCAATATTTCACTAAGTTTTTACCCTTTGTGTGGGAGGTACCAGAAGGAGTAGACCAATATGGCCCATCTTCGAACTCATCCGGAGATAGATCAAAATATTACCACATACCAAATTTGAAGTCAATCGGTTACTCCTTTCGAGAGTTATCGTGCGCACCAGCCAGCAGACACACAGACAGACAGACAGACAGACAGACAGACAGACAGACAGACAGACAGACAGACAGACGGACGGACATTGCTCATTCGACTTAAAATGACCCAAAACGGATTTCCTCCGAACATACTTAGGGTCTTAGATCACTCCTTCGATGTGTTACACTTTATTCCGTAGCAAATGATATATACCCTCGTCACACTAAAGTGAGGGTATAAATATGGTATTTATGGCTTAGATACGTGTATTTTTGAGCGACCTCTATAGGGTGACTATAATAAAATATGAACAGATTTGTAAAATTGTTGCTGTGATGAATTCTTGTCAAAATATAATGCAAACTGCAAAGTTTCTGCTAAATTGCTTTAAAAATGTGGTATCGATGGCTCAAAAACCGAATTTCGGAGCGACCTCTATAGGGGAACTATATCAAAACATTGAACGATATGGCCCATTTGCAATCCCAAATAACATGGAACTATAAGAAGTATTTGTACCAAGTATGATCAACCTAGCTCTGTAGCGTGATTACAACAAACGGACGTACGGACGGACAGACGGACAGACGGACATGGCTAAATAGTCTTAGAATTTTACGATGATTAAGAATATATATACTTTACGGGGTCTCAGATCGATATTTAGAACTAGATGTTACAGACGGACATGGCTAAATCGTCTTAGAATTTTACTACATTTATGAATATAACTACATACTCGTATACGAACTAGATGTTACAGACGGACAGACGGACATGGCTAAATCGTCTTAGAATTTTACTACATTTATGAATATAACTACATACTCGTATACTTTACGGGGTCCCTGATCGATATTTCGACGTGTTACAAACGGAGTGACAACACGAATATACCCCCATAGAGGGTATACGATTGATCCGGTTGGTGTAGGGTATAATACAGCCAGCTCCGCCTGCCTTTTGTCTACCTTTACTGGTCTTCTTTTGGGTGGTACAAAAACAATTCACAGCGTTGTTATCATGAAAAATCCATTTCAATAGCATATGATAATTTTCCAATTTATTTTTTGCCATACTTCCACAAACCCTGCTTGTGAATGGTATCTGCCTTTTGTCTGCTATGTTTAAACATGTTTACAGATAAAAGGGACAAGTCGAAGCAGTTGGGGTCATAATTGAAAATTACAACTTTCCATCTATAGCCATTGGCAGCTAGTGGCTGGTGATGGCAAGGATGGCGACAAGAGAAAAATAAACATATAAGAATAATTAATTTTCGATTGAAAGCAAAAGAAAGTTCAGTCAAAGAACAGGAACTGCAGCCCCCAACACAATACGAATCGAACAAAAGCTTTGCTACTATTATCATCTTGAAAATGCCCCCCCCCCCTTTATGTTTACTTTAAATACGAGATATTATCATTGTGTTATTCCTTTTTAATCAATATTCGTTGTCATATTCGCCTTACCTGTCCACCTGGAGCCGCTGCTCCCACTGTATTTGTTATTGTGTTCAACACTTCCAGGTAAAGTTTTTCCTTCTTCTCTTGATTCTCTATGGAATCTTCGGCAATTTTAGGGGTCTCACGCTCCTGATCATGATGGGCTTCGGCACGTGACTCTGCTGCCCGTGTGGCAGACATGCGACGATTTTCACGTTTCCAACCCAAAGATGTGAAATTTTCAAAATATGAGCCATCGGTTTCTTGGACTCTGAAAAAAATAAACAAACAAAATCGAATTAATTTTTAAAACGTCATTGCATGTACATATGTATGTATTAAAATAAATCGACTTTAGTGGTTAAATTGGGAATTCGAAAAAAGGTCGACCCCTTGAAATTCACTTTCTATATTCACACCCTACATTGCACAATGGAAATAAATCTGCACTAATTAGACAGTCTTTGCAATCTTACAGAAGCGATACTGCCTAACCAATCAATGTACAGAGAAAAATTTGTGCAAAACAAAGAACAGAAATACGACGATTTAAAAAAATTGAATGAAACGAGTTCCTTAGATTCAAATATACTTAATTTTGTGAACGATTTAAACCAGTAAGGAAAGGCAGAAAGTCGGGCGGGGCCGACTATATAATACCATACACCTCCCTAACAATGCGATAAGGGTCATTGCCATAATAATTTGGAATAATTTGTAAATGGGTAGAAAAATATTATCTAATTCTGAAACGATAATCGCTAAATTAAGCAATATTGGTTCCTAAATTGAGAAACATCTTTCTGGAAAATTTTAATGATCGGAAGTAAAATACAACTTTTATAGCGGTTTGATACCAAATCAGGAGGAACATATATATGGAGCTTTAATATAAATCTGATCTTCCCTGAGTACTAATTCATGTAAAAAGACCTCCATCTGTCGAATTTCATACTGATCGGATATAAAATACAGTCTCTACAGCGCTTACATGTCAAATCGGTGGTAACATATATATGGGAGCTATATTTAAATCTGAACCGATTTTCTCCGAATTTGGCAGTATTCCTTCATGTAATAAGAAACCTCTTTCTGTCGAATTTCGTACTGATCGGATATAAAATACAGTTTTTACAGCGCTTACATTTCAAATCGGGGGTAACGTATATATGGGGGCTATATCTAAATCTGAACCGATTTCTTCCAAATTTAAAAGTGTTCATTCATATAAAAGGAAACCTCTTTCTGACGAATTTCATACTGATCGGATATAAAATACAGTTTTTACAGCGCTTACGTCTCAAATCGGGGGTAACATATATATGGGGGCTATATCTAAATCCGAACCGATTTTCTCCGAATTTGGCAGTATTCCTTCATCTAATAAGAAACCTCTTTCTGCCGAATTTCATACTGATCGGATATAAAATAAAGTTTTTACAGCGCTTACATGTCAAATCGGGGCTAACATATATATGGGGGCTATATCTAAATCTGAACCGATTTTAACCAAATTGAATAGGGATCGTCCTTGGGCCAAAAAAAAGATATGTGTAGAGTTTCGTCGAGATCGATAATTGCGACCTGTACTTTGATTACAAGAATACATGCACAGACAGACGGACAGACAGACAGACGGACATAGCTAAATTAACTCAGAAAGTGATTCTAAGTCGATCGGTATAATAAACGATGGGTCTATTTCTTCTCCTTTTGGGTGTTACAAACAAATGCACAAAGTTATAATACCCTGTACCACAGTGTGGTGTAGGGTATAAAAAACTTCATTTTGTGAAGAAGGAAAATTTGTTTAACTGAACAAATAATACCATAAGAACATTTCTATGGATAAAAGAACAAAAATTTTCTGTGGTGAACCAAATTATTTCTGTGCTGGGAACATTTCAAGTTTTATTTCCGAAACCATACTATGTGAACATTGGACAATCAAGAGTTTTTTTGGTGTCTCGACCAATAGATTGTTTGCATAGCAATGATGTTTCTTTTTTTTTAATTTTTATTTTTTTGCGGTTAATCCGAAATAGCAACCCAAAGCCAGAGATTAACCACAATTCATCTACTTTGGAATTACGTATTATGAGTATTAACAAAATTTATTTTTAAACACAATATTAGTATACAAAATCGAAAATTAAACACAAATTTGTTCGATGGTACACAGTGTAACAGAAAACAAATTAAACAAGTAAGAAAGTTCAGTCGGGTAAACCGACTTACGAATCCCCTCGCCTTGAGTCCCAAAAATTTAAATTTATTTATTTTTTGTTTTAATTAAATTATTATCAATTTAAATTGCATTTTATAACTTTAAAGTACGTACTGGTATTAAAGTTATAAGCTGTTAACTTTTGGTGCAGAATGGTCCATTTGTGTGGAAGGTACCAAAAGGGACGTCCCAATAACGGTCAATTTTCTCTGGACTGTAGGTCCTATAAAAGCATTACACTGTACAAAATTTCAAGTATTTGTATGCACTGGTATTACAGTTATAACCTGTTAATTTTTGGTGCAAAATGCTCCATTTGTATGGGAGGTACCAAAAGGGGCGTGGCAACTTTACCCATTTTTCTCGAGGTCATAGCTGCTAATAAACTAATGCAATGTTTGGAATTTCAAAAGATTCGAGTAAGTACTATAGAAGTTATTAAAGAATCAATATATCACTAAATATTTACCCTATGTGGGGGAGGTGGTAGTAGGAGTGGACCAATATGGCCCATCTTCGAATTTAGCCGGACATAGAGAAAAATATTAGCGCATACCAAATTTGAAGTCAATCTGTTAATCCTTTCGAGAGTTATCGTGCGCACCAGCCAGCAGACAGACATACAGACAGACAGATGGACGGACGGACATTGCTCATTCGACTTAAAATGACCCAAAACGGATATCAGCCGAACATACTTAGGGTCTTAGGTTAATCCTTCGATGTGTTGTACTTTTGGCTTGTAGCAAATGATATACTCGTATACACTCCTCTCTAAGGTGAGGGGATAAAAAGACAGGATTGTTGTGAGCCCTGTCTTTATATCCTCACCTTAGAGAGGAGGGTATATATCAGTGAAATAATGATTATTTAATAACTTCTATACACTTATTTGAATCCTCTGAAATTCTACACATAGTGTTAGCTTATTAGTCGCTATTACCTCGAAAAAATGGGCGAAGTTGCCATGCCGCTTTTGGTACCTCCCACACAAATGGACAATTTTGAACCAAAAGTTAATAGCTTATAACTCTTTTACCGGTGCATACAAAGACTTGCAATTTTGTACAGTATAATGGTTTAATAGTACCAACAATACTGTGAAAAATGGGATTTATTGCCACGCTCCTTTTGGTACCTCCCACACAAATGGAACATTTTGTACGAATTGTTATAACTTTATTACCAGTGCATACATATACCTGAAATTTTGTACAGTGTAATGCTTGTATAGTACCTACAGTCCAGAGAAAAGTAACCGTTATTGGGACGTTCCTTTTGATACCTTCCACACAAATGGACCATTTTGTACCAAAAGTAAACAGCTCTTAACTTTAATACCATTACATACTTTAAAGTTATCAAATGCAATTGATAATATTTTAAATAAAACAAAAAAATAAATAAATTTACTAACATTTTTTTTTAAACTCAAGGTGAGGGGATTCATTAGTCGGTTTACTTCCTTACTTGTTTTTAATTTTTGTCCATGTCAGTATTTTTTCATACTGATATTGAAATTATGAACAGTTCGTTTTGTGAACTAAGTTACGTACTCGAATATGTGGGATGTCATATCAATTAGGTCAATTTTGAAAAGCGATGTCTTCCGGTCGAGATGAAACTTACACCAAGTTTAGCCCTATTGGATATTAGTTATTACACAAAATTTCGTCGAGATCTTTTAAGGACTGTACTGACTTTTGGAGGGCGTTGAAGATTGGCATTTTGGTCAAACGGTCATTTTTCCCATCCATATAGCTAATTACATTGTGTGTGCACCAGAAAGTATCCTCGATGAAACCAGCTTGCCCCGAATAATTTTGAACCGCTAAATCTAATGGCACACGGGGAAAAATCGCCGTTTTTGATATGTTTGAATTGAAAGAAAATATAATTGGAACACAATTTGTATAATATTATGTATTTGTGAACATACACATTTTATTTGAAAATCCAGAAAACTTATTTAGAGCGCATGTATTAATATATTACAACAAAATGTGTTTGCAAACATATTTTTTCAAATAGAATATGTATTTACGTACAAATAAAATTATTGCTTCCAAATATATTCTATTTAAAACAAGTAAGAAAGTTTCAGTCGGATAAACCGACTTATGTACACCCTCACTTTGTGAGCAATGTAGTTTGGAATATTACACGAATTAATCAGCCAATTTGTGTGGGAGGTATCAGAAAGGGTTTATCAATTACACTTATTTTTCGCTGAACAGTAGGTACTTTAAATACATTGTACTGTGCCGAATTATGAGTTATGAGCTATTAAATTTAGGTATAATTTGACCATTTTGTGTGGGAGGTACAAAAGGGGGCGTGGTGGTAACGCCCATTTTTGTCAGGACTACAGGTACTTGAAAAGTGTTACACTGTGCAAAATTGTGTAGTATTTTCGCGCATTGGTACTCACGCTATACGTTTTTAACTTTTTGTACAAAATGGTACCTTTGTGAGGGAAGTACCAAAAGAGGAGTGGCAATAACGCACATTTTTTCTCTGGACTATAGGCGCTATGAAAGCATTACCCAGTGCAAAATCTCAAGTATTTTACGCACAGGTACCCGTATTAATGTTATAAGCTATTAACTTTTTGTACAAAGTGGTCTCTTTGTGTGGTTGGTACTAAGAAGACGGGTCGACTTCAACCATTTTTCAAGTTGATAGCGACAAATAAACTATTACTATGTGTGGAATTACAGCGGATTCGGATAAGTAGTATAGAAGTTATTAAAGAATCAATATTTCTTTACATTTAAACCCTTTATGAGGGAGGTACCAATATGGCCCATCTTCGAACTTAGTGATAGAAAAGATATTATCACATACCAAATTTTAGGTCAAGCCGGATATCCTTGCGAGAGTTATCGTGCGCTCCAGCCAGACAGTCATACAGACGGACGGACATTGCTCAAATGACTTAAAATGGCTCAAAACGGATTTCCGCCGAACATACTTCTGGTCTTAGGTCACTCCTTCGATGTGTTACACTTTTTGTCCCTCGTCACACTAAAGTGAGGGTATAAATATATAGAAAATGTTGCCAACTTTCCGAATTTCAGTTTTAATTTTTCCTTGATTTTTGTAAATTACATTGGTCAGTATGTTTTTTTGTGGCGCATGGTTTCGCGGCCGTTTTAGGTATATGAGATAATACAGCTCATAGCCTAAAATGTAGTTTCTTTGAATTAGCTCTACACGCTAAAAAAAATCGCTTCTATAGTATATTGTCCCAAACATATTCGGCTTGAAACGTATATATGTTTAGGGTACACTCTAAACATATAGTATTTGGTACATACAAAAATTATATATTTGGGAAGATGTCGTTCTAAACAAATCGTTGTTGGGATGTACCCAATATATTACTATCTGGGACTATTATTTCCGAAACATATATTTATTGCATTTAAGTATTCGAAAAATACATAAATTGTGCAGTAATTCAAAGATAATTTTTTTGAGATGTTAAATGTTTGTAAAATTATAATAATTAAAATCGTATAATCTTGGATTAAAATAAATTAATTGGAGGATTGACAACTAATGATGGCTTCGAATACTCAGAAAATTGAAATGATTGATTTAAAACGGAAGTTAATATGGTATCATAACTGGGAGGTACAATTCGAAAACAAGGATAACTTAAAACTGAAATTCGAAAAAGTCAGTAAATGTTTTGAAAATTTCTTTTTTGTATTAATTTTGGTTAACAATTGTTTTTGGAAGATTTTGGAGAAGTGTGGTTTTACAAAGATTTCTCATTCGCTTGTGTGTAGAAGTCAACCATATAGAGCTCCGTATCTCCCATACAATTACAGCAGAACTGTTGATAACCAGTGTCAGGGCTCAGAAATCATGATCCAGTATTCATTTTGTCACTCCGTTTGTAACACCTCTAACTATTGATCTGAGACCCCATAAAATATATAAATTCTTAATCGTTTAAAATTCTAAGACGATGTAGCCATGTCCGTCTGTCCGTTTGTTGTAATCACGCTGCAGTTTGTAAAAATATAGCTAGGTTCATCAAATTTGATAGAAATATTTCTTATAGTTGCAGATTGTGGGGGATTGCAAATGGGCCATATCGGTCACTGTTTTGATATAGCTCCCCTATAGAGGTCGCTCTAAAATACGGATTTTGAGCAATAGATACCACATTTTCAAAGCATTTTAGCAGAAACTTTGCAGTTTGTATTCTATTTTGACAAGAATTTATCACAGCAAAAATTTTACAAATCGGTTCATATTTTGTTATGGTCACCCTATAGGGGTCGCTCCAAAATATACGTATTTAAGCCATAAATACCATATATTCTAAGTACGTTAATTGAATCTTTGCAGTTTGTATTTAATTTAGACAATAAGTAATCGCAGTAAAAATTGTTTAAATCAGTTCATATTTTGTTACAGTCCACCTATACTCGTAGATGGCACTCTCAAAAAGGCTTATTTATGCCGTAAACAGCACATTTTCTAAGAAATTTAGCTGAAACTTTGCAGTTTACATTCTATTTTAGCAAGAATTCATCTCAATAAAATGTATACAAATACAATTGTATTTCGTTGTAGTCCCGGTGTAGATGTAGCTCTCAAAAAGTTATTTTAAGCCATAAATACCACACAAAAATTGCAGCGTTCGTTTTTTTAATAATTTACTTTAACAAAAAGATCGTTTCATGATTTGCTCCATATCCAAAGATGTTTCCAGTAACAAAATTGTAATTTTAGAATTTGTAGCTAATTTAGTAAATCTACCAAGCCCTAAAGTTATCAAAAAACCAGTAGGGAAAGGCTAAAGTTGGCGGTATCGGCTATATGATACCCTAAACAACTCTATTAGGATTGGATAGCAATGAAATATCCGTCAACTAAAAATTGTTTACACAATTTACATTTGGCATGTCTCTGCCTCTGTAGCCAAATCGGAGAAATATATTTATGGGAGATATTGCTAAATCTGAACCGATTCAAATTTGGCAATTTTGGTCCATGGATCGAGAAACTCTACAAATGCCTAATTTCAAAGCGATTGGATGTAAACTACAGCTTCTATAGGGCTAAAGGGCCAAATCGGACGAAACATATATATGGGAGCTATAGCTAAATCTCAACCGATTTTCTTCAAATTCGGCTATGTTGGTCCATAAATCAATAAACTCTAGCATGCAAAATTTCAAAACAATGGGTGTAAAATACAGTTTCTATAGGGCTACAAGGCCAAATCGGACGAAACATAGTATATATGGGGACTATAGCTAAATTTGATTTTTTTTTCTTCAAATTCGGCAATGTAACTACATCTTCTATAGGGCTAAATTGGACGAAATATATATATGTAAACTATATCTAAGTCTGACCGGATTTTCTTAAAATTGAGCTATGTTGGTCCAGGGATCAAGTAGCTCTACCATGCTAAATTTACAATTGGATATAAAATAGAGCTTCTATAAGGCTTGAGGGCCAAGTCGGACGAAACATATACATGGGAGCTATATCTAAGTCGGACCGCATTTTCTTTAAATTCAGCAACGTAGGTCCATAGATCCATAAACTCTACCTTGCTAAATTTCAAAACGATTAGATGTAAACTAAAGCTTCTATAGGGCTAAAGGACCACATCGGACGAAACACATATTTAGGAGCTATATATAAATCCGAATCGATTTTCTGCAAATTCGGTAATGTTGGTCCACAAATCAATAAACTCTAACATGCTAAATATCAAATCAATGGGCGTAAAATACAGCTTCTATAGGACTAAAGGACCAAATCGGACGAAACATATATATGGGAGTTATATCTAAATCAGAACCGATTTTCTTAAAATTGAGCTATGTGGGTGCATGGATCAAGTAACTCTACCATGCTAAATTTCAAAACAAATGGATGTAAAATAGAGCTTCTATAGGGCTTAAGGGCCCAACCGGACGTCACACATACATATGTGGGAGCTATATCTAAATCTGAAACGATTTCAATCAATTTCAATAGTTTTCCATCCAAGTGCGAAAGACTTCCAACTGCAAAATTTCAGCACGATCGGAGTAAAATAGAGACCTGTACTTAACGAACAATGTAAGATGGACAGACGGACGGACAGTCGGACATACGGATTCTAAGTCGTTCGGTATACTTTAAGCTGGGTCAAGCTGTAGTATTTCTAGGTGTTACAAACATCCGCCATGGAAAAACTTATAATATTCTGTAGCACAGTGGGAGATTGTATGGTGTAGGGTATAAATACCTAATAAATATATAACATTATGTTAATGACATAACATAATAATAAGAGCACGCTACTAAAACGTATATTCTATCTTTGCAGGCTTACTTAATTAGCTACAACTTTTTAAATTACACATCGATTTTCTTCACAATGGTGACATAACTGATCAGACTTCTTGGAAGATATCTTTGAAAACGCTGAGGCGTCAATCTTTCCTGTACTTGTACAAAATGGGTTATAACTTACTCGCGTACATTTATTCATCGATTTTTATCCCCTCACCTCAGAGAGGAGGGTATATATCATTTGCTACGAGCCAAAAGTGTAACACGTCGAAGGAGTGACCTAAGACCCCAAGTATGTTTGACGGAAATCCATTTTGGGTAATTTTAAGTCATTTGAGCAATGTCCGTCCGTCTGTCTGTCTGTCTGCTGGGTGGTGCGCACGATAACTCTCGAAAAGATTAACCGATTGACTTGAAATTTGGTATGCGGTAAAATTTTTCTCTATCTCCGGCAAAGTTCGAAGATGGGCCATATTGGTCCACTCCTTCTAGTACCTCCCCCACAAAGGGTTAACATTTAGTAAAATATTGGTTCTTTAATAACTTCTATACTTCCAACTCGAATCTTCTGAAATTACAAACATAGTATTAGTTTGTTAGTCGCTAACACCTCAAGAAAAGTGGATGAAGTTGCCACGCCCCTTTTGGTGCCTCCCACACAAATGTGCCATTTTGCACCAAAAGTTAACTGCTTATAGCATTAATATCAGTTCATACAAATACTTGAAATTTTGTACTGTGTAATGTTTGATAGTACCTAGAGTCCAGAAAAAATGCACGTTATTGGCATGTCCCTTTTGGTACCTCCCACACAAATGGAGCTTTTCGTACCAAAAGTTAACAGTTTTATTGATAATAATTTAATTAAAACAAAAAAAAAAATAAATAAATTTACGAATATTTTTTGGGACTTATGGTGAGGGGATTCATAAGTCGGCTTACCCGACTGAACTTTTTTACTTGTTTTAAATCAGCTTTGTTTTATTCGTTCGTAATCTATAGGGATTCATCCGTTGAATTCTGGCCTTTACTTTGCGAACTAATTATACTTCGATCATGATGTTTATCCCCTCTCCTTAGAGGAAAGGTTATATATCATTTGCTACGAACCAAAGGTGTAACTAACACATCAAAGAAGTGACCTAAGACCCTAAGTATGTTTGGCGAAAATCCGTTTTGTGTCATTTTAAGTCAATGGAGCTATGTCCGTCCGTCCGTCCGTCTTTCTGTCTGTGTGTCTGTCTGCTGGCTGGTGCGCACGATATCTTTCGAAAGGAGTAGCCGATTGACTTTAAATTTGGTATGTGGTAATATTTTTCTCTATCTCAGGCTAAGTTCGAAGATAAACCATATTGTTTCCCTACTTCTAGTTCCTCCCCTACAAAGGGTTAGAATTATGTGAAATAGTGATACTCTAATATCTTCTATACTACGTATCCCAATCATCTGCAATTGCACATATAGTAATAGTTTATCATGTTGCTTGCTTGCTTTTATTCGGTCTGCAAATCTTTGCGATTCTAACTAGGATACTCTCCCTGCTTCAAGACCATATTGTTTCTATATTATTATAGAAACAAGTACAGTATAGCCTCTCTAATCCGGACAGATATAGTTTCGACCTTTGTCCGGATTACTGAATTGTCCGGACTACAGTACAAAACTCGAAGGTGGGTCATATTTTCTAAATTTTTTAAGAAAAGCGTTTCTTAAAAAGTAAAAGATAATTAATAAATACGATTGAAACTTTAACATTTGTCTTTGTGCAGTTTTTAAGATCTTTGTTAAATTCTTTTAGAAATATTATTACCCTCTCAGCCCATAAAATAGCACTTGCAAAAGGTTCGGCTGCTCATTATTGATTTCATTTTGTTGTGATGGAGCCTTACCCAATATCTGAAGCTTTCAGCGGCTTCTTAGCATTTATCAGAAATTTCTTCAATCTTCAAAAATGGAAGTCGATATCCAGCCTTTTTTGGTAGACTTATATACAAAACGAAGTCAGAATTTTTAAACGCCCATGGATTTTCATGCTAACCTACATGTTAAAAGGAGAAGCAACGTATGAGATTCAGGCTCATTACCATGAAGTTAAATCTATCTGCTGACATTTTTCTGCCTGGAGCTGAATTAAAAACATTTTGTTGTTGGAAGAGCCCTCAAAAATAGAGCAGATGCATCTGCATTGTAAATTTTTGAAATTCATCAAGTTCCACTTCCTCGACGGCTTTCAAAAAGAATACAACAGAAATATCACTTTATAATTTTTCGCCTCATATTTCTAAGCACCAATCTCATTACAAATTTTGAACTTTAGCAACCATCGGTTACAACTACATGTTTCTGTTTCTAGACTAAAGGTGTAATAACGTTAAAAAACTTAAAAACAAACAAAAAACATATTGATATCCGGACTACAGAGGTTTATTTTCGAAACTGTCCGAATAATTCAGCTGTCCGGATTACTGGATAGTCCGGTCTATCGAGTGTCCGGATTAGAGAGGTTATACTGTATTTTATACATGGCGGTGTATAAATATGTATTAAAAATTGGCAGCAGACATACTGGATCATGATTTCTGAGCAGTGACACTCGTTACCAACAGTTCTGCTGCAATTGTATGGGAGATACGGTGCTCTATATGGTTCTTTTCTACACACAAGCGAATGAGAAATCTTTGTGAAACCACACTTCTCCAAAATCTTCCAAAAACAATTGTTAACCAAAGTTAATACAAAACACCAGCCATGTCCAATGAGAATCAAATTTTGCTCCATCAAATGGAAAATTACCACACTATGCAGAAAAGCTTTTATGGTTTTTGACTGCACTAAATGTAGCCGGGAGAGTATCCTAGTTAGAATCGCAAAGATTTGCAGACCGAATACAAGCAAGTATTCGGTCTGCCTATATATATATATATACCCTCGTCACTTTAGTGTGACGAGGGTATATATCATTTGCTACGGAAAAAAGTGTAACACGTCGAGGGAGTGACCTAAGACTCCAAGTATGTTCGGAGGAAATCCGTTTTGGGTCATTTTAAGTCGAATGAGCAATGTCCGTCCGTCTGTCTGTCTGTCTGTCTGTCTGTGTGTCTGCTGGCTGGTGCGCACGATAACTCTCGAAAGGAGTAACCGATTGACCTCAAATTTGGTATGTGGTAATATTTTTTTCTATCTCCGGCTAAGTTCGAAGATGGGCCATATTGGTCCACTCCTTCTAGTACCTCCCCCACAAAGGGTTAAAATGTTGTGAAATATTGATTCTTTAATAACTGCTATACTACTTATTCGAATCTTTTGAAATTCCACACAGAGTATTAGCATATTAGTCGCTATCAACTCGAGAAAAATGGGCGCAGTCGCCAGTTTGTACAGTATTATGCTTTTATATTGCCTACAGTCCAGGGAAAAATGGGTGTTGTTGCCACGCCCCTTTTGGTACCTCCCACACAAAGGTACCTTTTTGCACCAAAAGTTAACAGCTTATAACATTAAAACCAGTGTATAAAAATACTTGAAATTTTGTACAGTGTAATGTTTTTATAGTGTCTATAGCCCTGTGAAAAATGGGCGTTATTGCCACGCCGCTTTTTGTACCTCCCACACAAAATTCCCAAATCATACCACAATTTAATGTCTCATAACGTTTATACCAGTGCACAAAAATGCTTATAAGTCGGCACAGTGCAATGAATTTAAAGTATCTAATGTTCAGCGAAAAAAAGGTGTATTTGATAAACCCCTTCTGGTACCTCCCACACAAATTGACAGATAAATTCGAGTAATATTCAATATTACATTACTCACAAAGTGAGGGTATACCTTAGTCGGTTTACCCGACTGAAACTTTCTTACTTGTTCTATAATAATATAGAAACTAAATGATCTTGAAGCCGGGAGAGTATCCTAGTTAGAATCGTAATAGTTTATCTGTTGCTATCAACTTGAGAAAAATGGGTGAAGTGCATCCGCCCCTTTTGGTACCTGCCACACAAAGGGACAATTTTGCTCAAAAAGTTAACTGATTATAGCTTTAATATCAGCCCATACAAATACCTGAAATTTTGTTCAGTATAATGTTTTTATAGCACCTCCCAGCAAAATATCTGATTACCAAATAATCCGACGAGTAAACAAAGTTCTATAATGGTAAGTACTTATTATTTAACAACTTTTGTCATTATTTTAACATGGACATGTCATTGGAGGAATGTACTTCCCAAAAGCATACAATAAAGTAGCATAATAAGTACTTATTTCTAGCATAGGCATACCACATAAATATGTGCTTATATTTTTTTTATGATTTTAAGTACTTGAATAATGCATTACCAATAAGTTATAAAATATGTAGTAAATATGTAGAAATGGTCATTTAAACTGATTTTTTCCATATTTCAATTTCCTCATTCCAAATTCAAATTTCTGAACCGAAACCCCCCCATGTGCAAAATTCTTCAATGATTTAACATAATATACGTAATAAGTAAATATTTTTGGTATTTTCATTCAAAACTGCACGTGTTATTTGAAAACATATAAAATAATAAATAAATAAATCTTGTGCAATAACCCACATATAGCCAAAATTACATTATATTAAAATTTGCCAAAATGATTTATTTATTATTGGTAAGTCATTATTAATTAGCCGAAAGTAATGCAGCGAATAATGAGATGTCATTATTTGGTAATTCAGGTAATAATGACAGGTACTTATCAAGATTTTGCTGGGCTATAGTCCAGTGAAAATTTGGCGAAGTTGCAACACCACTTTTGGTACCTCCCACATATATTGAGCATTTTGCACCAACAGTTAACTGTTTATATTTTTAATACCAGTAAGTACTTTATGCAATTTAAATTGATAATAATATAATAAAAACAAAATAAATTTACGAATATTTTTTATGACTCAAGGTGAGGGGATTGCTAAGTCGGTTTACCCGACTGAACTTTCTTACTTGTTTCTATAATGCTTGAACTACTGTAAACAAGTGTAAAAGATGCGGTTTAAATACATATAAATATAGCATTACTATTACAATACTTATTTATTATAAACAGTTTTTGCTGAATATTCATTAGATAAAGTTCGCCGCTTTTTTTGTGATGCTGATGCTTTCAAGGAAACACTCTCCCCTTGCGAGTTACTTGGTATTTCTGGGCATATTCATGGGAACACTTTCCGAACAAGGACCGTGGAATGTTATCAGTTTTGATCAACAAGATATCCTCTACTATTTGGAACCTCATGGAAACTATACATATAAAGAAGCTACTGAATTATGCAGGAGAAGGGATATGATATCCAGAGATTATTTGGGTCAAATTTTACCGACAATAAAAGATTATTCGGGTAATATATAAGTGGATTTTCTAGATTTATATGAAATAATACAATAATTTGAATATGTACACAGAATATTGGGCCCCTCATGCATATCTAACAGCGCAAGTAGTATTGGTTTCCGGAGCTCTGCGCCACATTGCAAGTAACTATAATGGAACTTTGTTGGATCGTAAAGGTGTTGTCTGCACTGCCATCCTAAAGGGGGCAATGGTAACATTTAGAAATGGAAGTTCACAGTATACGATGTCAACACCCGCATATTGTTATCCACAAAATGCAGAATCAAATGAATATGATTTATCTGCTTGTGTGTTGGTAATAAAAAAATATGAGCATTAAGAATAAATAAGATAAAATGCTTTTGCATAAAATTTGAATATATATGAATTTGGAAGACAAACTACACATTAAAATGAAACTCTGGCTGGGTTCTTGAGGATTTTTATATGTCCCAGAATAACCAATACATATATTCATGGAAATAATGTAAAAATAACTAACATTGAGATTAAATAAAAATCAAGAAAACAATATAAAAGCAGTAAGGAAAGACAGAAAGTCGGGCGGGGCCGACTATATAATACCCAATACCTCCCTAACAATGCGAAAATGGGCATTGCAATAAGAATTTGGCAATGTTAATTCGTGTAATAAGTGAACTCTCTCTGCCCAATTTTGTATAAAATACGGTTTCTACAGCGCGTACATGCACGCTGAAAAAAAATCGCTTCTGTAGTATATTGTCCCAAACATATTCGGCTTGAAACATATATATGTTAAAGGTACACTCTAAACATATAATATTTCGTACACACAAAAATTTATATATTTGGGAAGATGTTGTTCTAAACAAATCTTTGTTTACATCCCAATATGTTTTTATTTGGAACTATTATTTCCGAAACAAAATTTGTTAGCAATTAAGTATTCAGAAAAACCTAAATTGTGTTAAATTTTCAGTAATTCAAAGTTAATTTTTTTATAAAGTTTTCATGTTCGTAAAAATAATAATTAATAATAATTGAAATCGTATATTCTTGGATCGAAATAAATTACTTTGAGGATTGACAACTAATGATGGCTTGGAATACTGAGAAATTTTAAATGATTGATTTAAAACAGAAGTTAAAGCTGCATTTGGTATCATAACTGGGAGGTTCAATTCGAATCCAAGGAAAAACTAAAACTGAAATTCGAAAAATTAAACAAAAGTTTTGAAAACCTTTTTTTAAATAAAGTATATTTGGAGAAATTCTAAAAACTTATTTAATTTGTATTCAAACACATATTTTATTTGAGAAATTTAGTTTGCAAATATTATATGTTGTAACATATTAATATACCAGTTCCAAATGTATTTTATTGATTTTCAAATAAAATTTATTTGCTCAGAAATATATAATATTTAAAAATTTGTGTTGCAAATATATTTTCTTTCGATTCAAACATATCAAAAAAGTCGATTTTGCCCCGTGTGTCAAATCGGGGGTAACATATATATGGGGGCTATATCTAAATCTGAACCGATTTTGACCAATTTTAATAGGCATCGTCCTTGGGCCAAAAAAGAGGACTGTGCTAAATTTCATCTCAATCGAACCATAAATACGAGCTGCACTTTCACTACACGAATACATGGACAGACAGACAGACGGAGATGGCTAAATCGACTCAAAAAGTGATTCTATGTCGATCGGTATAATAAACTATGGTTCTATTTCTTCTCTTTTTAGGCGTTACAAACAAATGCAGAATGTAATGATACCCTGTACCACAGTGTGGTGTAGGGTATATGGAAAATACACGAAAAAAAAACTAAAACAAGTAAAAGCGTTAAGTTCGGCCATGTCGAATCTTATATACCCTCCAACATGGATTGCATAAAATTTTATTACTGGAAAAATCTTTGAATATGGAGCAAGTCATGAAACAATTCTTTTTTATCCCCTCGCCTTTGAGAGGATGGATCATTTGCTACGAGCCAAAGTGTAACACATCGAAGGAGTGTCCTAAGACGAGCAATGTCGTCCGTCCGTCTGCCCGTCTGTCTGTCTGTCTGCTGGCTGGTGCGCACGATAACTCGCGAAAGGAGTAACCGATTGACTTCAAGTTTGGTATGTGATAATATTTAATATTTAAGTCGACTTTCAACTAATCGATTTATCGAATTTTTGGTACAAACAAGTCGAAATCAAAAGTCGACATATTGTTTTTGAAAAAGTCGAGTTTTTCATTACGATTTTTTCATGTACGAAATATTACCAAATCTATGTTACCACCGATTTGACATGTAAGCGCTGTAGAGACTGTATTTTATATCCGATCAGTACGAAATTCGGCAGAAAGAGGTTTCTTATTACTCGAAGGAATACTGCCAAATTCGGAGAAAATCGGTTCAGATTTAGATATAGCCCCCATATATATGTTACCACCGATTTGACATGTAAGCGCTGTAGAGACTGTATTTTATATCCGATCAGTACGAAATTCTACAGAAAGAGATCTTTTTACATGAATGAGTATTCAGGGAAAATCAGTTCAGATTTTTATATAACCTCCATATATATGTTCCTCCTGAATTGGTATCAAAGCGCTATATAAGTTGTACTTTACTTCCGATCATTAATATTTTCCGGAAAGATGTTTCTCAATTTAGGAACAAATATTGCTTAATTTAGCGATTATTGGCTCAGAATTAGATAACATGTTCCTGCCAATTATTCCAAATTATTATCGCAATGACCTTTATCGCATTGTTGGGGAGGTGTAGGGTATTATATAGTCGGCCCCGCCCGACTTTCTGCCTTTCCTTACTGGTTTCTTCTTGTCAAATGTCAAAGAAAAAAAGCTTCAAAACTGACAGCTACTGAAATACCGGGTGATTCAAAATAACACCTCTTGTTGGCAAACCCTGATTTTATGGAACAAAAATAAAAATTAATGGTAAAGATTGCTTAAATTGCTTAAACTGGCCCAAAAAGGATTTCCGCCAAATATTCTTGGGTCTCTTATGTCACTCCCTTTGATGTGTTACATTTCTGAGAGGGGTATAAAAACCAGATTATGTTGAAGTGCTCTTATTTCAATCAAAATTTCTATAATTTCTACATTTATCCATAGATTTTTTTCAAATAGCCATTGTTTTCTTCGATAGGATGCTATCTTTCAAAACTGGAAAATATTTTTTTTTTCAGTTTTTTTTCTATTTTTGATTGTTTGTTTCGTGGCAAAAAAAATTTTTGTTAAAAAAAATCAAATTTTTTTAACGATAAGTACAAAACTTCTTTTTCCACTTGGAAGTGTCATTATGAAATTTTGTAGGAACTCTAATTCTTAATATTTTTTTAAATTTGTTCCATCAAAATCGGACTAGTCGTTCTTGAGTTATGTCAGACAAAATACCCCCAAACGTGACAAATTCCCCTATATGATACTTGCTAAATTCAAATGGATATATCTTGACGTGACCCAGTATTTTGAACGATGTAACTTTTGCCGGTAGTCAGAACCTCAGCCGATTTTTGCTGTCGCACAATGCTATTAGTCTTTGCAAAATTCTAAGACGATTGTTGTTACCACGCTACAATGCACAATAATGGAGCTAGATGAATGAAATTTGGTATATCTAATTTGTTGATATAATCCCCATATAAAGTAACATTTCGATTTCATTTCATAAAGCCAGAAAGACAACAAATGTATACTGGTTGGGCTGAACGTTATATGGGAAATATATACAAAAACATGATCCAATGTATAAATTCTTAAGCTAGATCAAGTGAGAAATGTGTTCTTAGAGCGTCAAGAAGTGACATCAGTGGGTCATTTATAAAGGGGCATGGAACGTTGCATCCCATTTTTACTACGGAAGATTAGCTCCAATATAAAGTATAAATTCTTAAATTTCAACCAGATCAATTACAACCAGTAAGGAAAGGCATAAAGTCGGGCGGGGCCGACTATATAATACCCTACACCTCCCTAACAATACGATAAGGGTCATTGCCATAATAATGTGGAATAATTGGTAAATGGGTAGGAACATATTATCTAATTCTGAACCGATAACCGCTAAATTAAGCAATATATTTCTTAAATTGAGAGACATCTTTCTGGAAAATTTTAATGATCGGAAGTAAAGTACAACTTCTATGGCGCTATGATACCAAATCAGGAGGAACATATATATGGAGGTTATATATAAATCTGAACCCATTTTCCCTGAATACACTTTCATGTAAAAATACCACTTTCTGTCGAATTTCGTACTGATCGGATATAAAATACAGTCTCTACAGCGCTTACGTGTCAAATCGGGGGAAACGTATATATGGGGGCTATATATCTTAATCTGAACCGATTTCTTCCAAATTTAATAGTGTTATTCATATAATAAGAAACCTCTTTTTGCCGAATTTCATACTGATCGGATATAAAATAACATTTTTACAGCGCTTACATGTCAAATCGGGGGTAACTTATATATGGGGGCTATATCTAAATCTGAACCGATTTCTTCCAAATTTTGCAGTGTTAATTCGTATAATCAGAAACCTCTTTTTGCCGAATTTCATACTGATCGGATTAAAATTACACTTTTTACAGCGCTTACATGTGAAATCGGGGCTAACATATATATGGGGGCTATATCCAAATCTGAACCGATTTTAACCAAATTAAATAGGGATCGTCCTTGGGCCAAAAAAAAGATATGTGTAAAGTTTCGTCAAGATCGGGCCATAATTGCGACCTGTACTTTGATTACAAGAATACATCTACAGACAGACGGACAGACAGACGGACATAGCTAAATCGACTCAGAAAGTGATTACAAGTCGATCGGTATAATAAACAATGGATCTATCTCTTCTCCTTTTGGGTGTTACAAACAAATGCACAAAGTCATAATACCCTGTACCACAGTGTGGTGTAGGGTATAAAAATGTGTTCTCTAGACCGCCAAGAAGTGCCATTAGCCACCTTTATGTGGGGACTATATTAAAATTGGACCGATGTACCCTATTTACACTAGGGACAGTTAGGTTAGACAGTTAGGAGCGAGATAAATTGCAAAATATGTTTGCTAGAGTGTCAAAAAGTGACATCGGTGGGTACCCTTATATGGGGGCTATATCAAACATGGAGAATGGAGCATATCAATATGGAACGTCCCTAGTCTAACAAAAGTCTCTGTCTGTAAATACAGACGTACAGACAAGCGGACCGACAGACTGACATTGCATAATCGACTCTAATATTGATTCTATGCCGAAGAGTATACTAAACTATGGGGCTATGTCTTTTGATTAAGGTGTTGCAAAAAATGCTCAAAGTCATTATACCCTGTACCAGAGTGTGGTGGCGGGTACTTATAACTTCAAATATGTACAAACAAACAAAAACAGCCGATAATAAATGATTAATTGATTTAGGGAAATGCAAATTTGTTTTCCTGTCCTGTTTATGATATTTTACAGATTATTGTGTTTGCTAAAGCCACCACCACCTATTCGCGGTAACGAAATCCAATTAGGCTTTATTTACACATCTTTCATTCTTTGCGATACAAAAAAAAAAACGAAAATCCTTCACAACTTACTTTGTTGTTTGTTTTTGCGGCGTATAAGACCACCGAACCCAATTCAATTTTAATAAAATCCACATTATATTAGTAATACTTATTTGCATTGTGGCTAAATGTTTAGGGGATTTTGTTTGCATTGTGATAAATAAAAACGATACTTAATCATAAACAAATACACGGCAATGAGAGTGTAGGAAGAAAAGTAATTGAAGTTGATGGTGTTTTCAATGTAATGGTACGCAGGATATGTATACAACGGCGTATATCACAGGTCCGAATAAATGAAGCCTTCATGGGAACCAAGCGGTGTAAATGTTCAGCGCTGATAAATGAAGTACGCATAACAGGACTGATAACATCTTACAACTGATCTGCTACTACACATTACAGCCTGTATTTTACCATAACACAGTACAGCATTTGTCAGCTCATTGATTTGGGACTAAATTCTGAGAATTAGACGTGAAAGTAGCCCCAAAAATAAGAACTTTTGCATCATTCGTTTAGTCAAGTTGGCTCTCAATTAATAATTTAATGGCCATACGATTTTTTTGCTCAAGTTGGATTTATATTACATTTTTCTATATTTTTTCTCTGTATACCGTACGAAATATCTCTCTATAATATATTGGGTGGCGGACTCCTCAATTGGTAGTTGTCAACCAATTGAGGAGTCCACCCCAGAAATGGTTAAAAAAATTTACAAAATGGTATTACATGAACGTCGGTTGAAGGTTCGTGAGCTAGCTAGGCCTTCAGGTTCACTTCCGAATAAATATCAGTATAACAATCTTATTTCTATAAACTGAAAAGGTACAAATTCCAAAAATGATTTTCAAAACAAATTTTCAAAGACAAGACAAATGTTTGAACCAGTAAGCGTTTTTACTGGCTGTTATATTTGCGAAAATAAGCGAAATGAAATTTTGTAATTTCCGAGAATTCAACTTGTTTATTAAAGGACTTGTAGCTAAGTAAAATCAAATTTCCAATCTACATAATTAGATTGGCTTCCTTTTTATACATATTTAATTAGTTCTTAAACATATTAACGACATATATGTGCGCAGCCAGCTATGTGCGCATCCAGATATGCGCCAAACATAATGTAAACAAAAGACACATAGATGCACATACAAATTCATGCCCACATACAAAAATCCAACAGCCAAAAAGTGACTGCGCAGCAATGATTCTGCAAATAGGCATTTAAATATGTATGTGTGAAAGTGCGTGCATCTATAAGCAAGAACGATACGAAAAAGGGAGACAGACCATGAACGCTGTCGACGTTCATATGTATGTATGTCTGTATTTACAGTAGACAGCATTAGAAAATTACAACAAAATATAAGCTCTGCTTTAAACGCAGTCATATGCAGTAAACGAGTATATGTACAAACAGGCAATGGAATGTTTGAGAGAGACATATTTCGTCCATAATACCTAAAAATGGATGTGAAGAGGAGGACCTAACTATTCACTAGATGTCCCGTTTGTAGTGATCGGACAATGTATTTGAAAGGTATGATGGCGTAAAAAAGTAAAATAACCAACAGAAAATTCAACTTTAAGTATCCATAAATCACAAACCATCGCTAATTAAACTAAGCAACAAATGAACACTTTTTGCAAAATACACGGACTTAACAGTATACGTTCGATTCTGCTATTAAAGGGTAGTATAACCCTATACTCGGTTTGGCGAAATTTTTTTTTTTTTTTTTTTCGAGATTCTTTATTTGCAATCTATTTACAAGGAAAATATTCAGCAAATTGTATAAAAACTTACAAATAACAGTTTTGCTAAGTTCCAGCGAACTTATCAAAAAATTTAACATTGTTGCATTTGTAAATAACACATTAAAATAAATAATATGTTTTTTGATAATTTTACAATTTTTACTAAGATTTAATGTAAATATGTGGTAGTTATGTAATAAAGGGCAAATCAAGGACATTAAGTCGTTTCAGTCTTCTAGATTCATTGCTGTCATCTAAAAGTGTTATGGCCAATAAATTCGAATGTAGACTCAATCTATTGAGGTAATTTGTGCTATATCTCCTAATCTCGTTTTTAACTTGGGAGACACCGAGATCTTTATGTTTGTTATTATTATTAACAAACCAAGGAGAATTAGTGATTAGTCTTAATGTTTTGGATTGATATCTTTGTAGAATTTCGACATTAGAATTACTAGCTGTCCCCCATAGTTCTATTCCGTATGTCCAGACCGGTTTTAATGTGGTTTTATAAAGAACCACTTTGTTCTCCAAACTTAGTTCAGATTTTGGACCTAAAAGCCAAAACATCCGCTTTGTCTTAATCTCTAGTTGTTGCCTTTTCAATTTAATGTGCAGTTTCCATGTTAATCGTCTATCTAAATTTAGACCTAGATATTTCACATGATCTGATGAAGGAATAGTGAATCCGTTAAGCATCACCGGTGGGCAATCCCCTTTCCTAAGGGAGAAAGTTACATGTGTAGATTTTTCAGGATGGTTTGGCGAAATTGGTGACGATTTTTTTTTATAGTCCTCCAAAATTTCTGAAAATCAGTGGGCTCCTCGAAAAAGGTGTAATCAGCTTTTGTCCAACAACTAAGTGAGACTTGGTGATCCCGCTTAACTATATTTGGCAATAATGTAGCTAAGAATATGCTGAAAAAAGTTTCTTAAATTTTTTTGCGAAAAAAAAAATTCCGATACTTTTTTTTGGAAAAAGTGAAGAAAAAAATATTTTTTTTCACTCGATAACCTCACGAATTCTATCTTTGAGGTCTTGAATCGACGCTGGGCTATTGGCGAAGACCTTATCTTTCACGTGGCCCCAAAGGAAGAAGTAGCAAGGTGTTAAATCACAAGATCTCGGTGGCCAATTGTGATCACCTCTTCGAGAGATAACACGGTCCGGAAACTTTCCCGTAACAGAGCAATGGTTTCGTTGCTTGTGTGGCACGTAGCGCCGTCTTGTTGAAAGTAAACGCTGTCCAGATCAATACCATTCAACTCCGACCATAAAAAAATCATTAATCATCACTCGATAGCGCAATCCATTCACCGTAACTGTTGATCCAACCTCATTTTCGAAAAAGTGAGGTCCAATTACCCCGCCGGACCATAAACCGCACCAAACAGTCACACGTTGACGATGGAGAGGCTTCTAAACAATAACTATTGGGTTTTCCGAGCCCCAGATGCGACAATTTTGCTTGTTGACGTAGCCACCGAGGTGGAAATGGGTCTCATCAGTCAAGATGGTTTTGTATCGTTCGTATCGTTTTTTGATCATTTTTTGATAATTTTTTGATCATTTTGTATCGTTCGATGATCGTGTATCGTTCCATTTATAGTAATGGCGTAGTTTCTACTTGTCAAATGTCAAAGAATAAAAGCTTCAAAAGTGACAGCTACCGAAATACCGGGTTATTCAAAATAACACCTCTTGTGTGGAAAACCCTTTACAATCGAACCTCTACTGTCAGGTCCGTGTATTTTTTCACTGTTGCACAGTGCTATGACTGTCCAAATTATAGCAATATCGAATGTGGTTGTTGTTTAAAATTTCTTGGTAGACTTTGCATCATGTAATTTATTTGTCTATATAGTTATTTAAGAAACTTACCCCGAATTAGATCGTGGATCCACTTCCGGCCATGATAAACGTCTTTTGCAAAACGCCAACGGTGTTCGTGGCGTTGGTTCTGGCTGATGCATCGGTGCATTGCGGTGACGAAATGAGCCGGTACGTGGCGGTGCCATACACTCCAGGGCACGTGACTGACGGCGAGAACTAACCGGAGTATTTGTGGCCGATGAAGTACCACCCGTCGATGTTGTACTTGTGCTCATGCCGGCCGTAACCCCAGGGCCGGGGACAACTTTTGGATAACCTAAAACATAAAAAAGTCGAGAAAACAAAGATTAGTGAAAGCAATAAATTGTCGGTCGAATCAGTTGTTTTTTATACCCTCACCTTAGAGAGGAGGGTATAAATCATTTGCTACGAACCAAAAGTGTAACACATCGAATGAGTGACTTAAGACCCTAAGTATGTTCGGCGGATATCCGTTTTGGTCATTTTAAGTCGGATGAGCAATGTCCGACCGTCTGTCTGCTGGCTGGTGCGCACGATGACTCTCGAAATGAGCAACCAATTGACTTAAAATTTGGTATGTGGTAATATTTTCTTCTATCTCCGTCCAAGTTCGAAGATGGGCCATATTGGCCTACTCCTTTTAGTAACTTCCCCACAAAGGGTTAACATTTAGTGAAATATTGATTATTTAATAACTTCTATACTGCTTATTTGAATTCTCTGAAATTCTACACTTAGTATTAGTTTATTAGTCACTATTACCTCGAGAAAAATAGGCGAAGTTGCTACTCCCCTTTTGGTATCTCCCACACAAATGAACAATTTTGAACCAAAAGTTAAAAGCTTATAACTTTATTACCAGTGCACACAACGACTTGACATTTTGTACAATGTAGTGCTTTTATAGTACCTACAATACAGTGAAAAATTGGCATTATTGCCACGCTCCTTTTGGTACCTCCCACACAAATAGACCATTTTGTACCAAAAGTTACCAGCTTTTAACTTTAATACCTGTGGATACTTGTGAAATACTTGAAATTTTGTACAATGTAATGCTTTTAGAGTACCTAGAGTTTAGAGAAAAGTGGCCGTAATTGGCACTCCCCTTTTGATACCTCCCACACAAATGAACCATTTTACACCAGAAGTTAATAGCTTATAACTTTAATACCAGTGCATATAAATACATGAAATTGTGTACAGAGTATGGCTTTTATAGTACCTAGAGTCCAGAGAAAAGTGACCGTTATTGCGACGCCCCTTTTGGTACATCTCACACAAATGGACCAGTTTGTACCAAAAGTAAACAGCTTTTAACTTTAATACCAGTACATACTTTAAAGTTATTAAATGCAATTTAAGTTGATAATAATTTAAACAAAACTTTGGTTAACAATTGTTTTTGGAAGATTTTGGAGAAGTGTGGTTTCACAAAGATTTCTCATTCGCTTGCGTGTTGAAGTCAACCATATAGAGCTCCGTATCTCCCATACAATTGCAGCAGAACTGTTGATAACAAGTGTCACGGCTCAGAAATCATGATCCAGTATGTGTGCTGCCAATTTTTAATACATATTTATACACCGCCATGTATAAAATACTTGTGTCTATAATAAAATAGAAACAAAATGGTCTTGAAGCCGGGAGAGTATCCTAGTTAGAATCGCAAAGATTTGCAGACCGAATAAAAGCAAGCAAACAACACAAAACAAAAAATAAATAAATTTACTAATATTTTTTTTGAGACTCAAGGTGAGGGGATTCATTAGTCGGTTTACCCGACTGAACTTTCTTATTTGTTTATACCCTCACTTTAGTGTGACGAGGGTATATATCATTTGCTACGGAAAAAAGTGTAACACATCTAAGGAGTGACCTAAGACCCCAAGTATGTTCGGCGGAAATCCGTTTTTGGTCATTTTCGAATGAGCAATGTCCGTCCGTCTGTCTGTCTGTCTGTCTGTGTGTCTGCTGGCTGGTGCGCACGATAACTCTCGAAAGAAGTAACCGAGTGACTTCAAATTTCGTATGTGGTAATATTTTTTTCTATCTCCGGCTAAGTTCGAAGATGGGCCATATTGGTCCACTCCTTCTGGTACCACCCCCACAAAGGGTTAAAATGTTGTGAAATATTGATTCTTTAATAACTGCTATTATACGTATTCGAATCTTCTGAAATTCCACACATAGTATTAGTTTGTTAGTCGCTATCAACTCGAGGCAAATGGGCGAAATTGCCACTCTCCTTTTTGTACCTCCCACACAAATGCACCATTTTGCACTAAAAGTTAAAAGCTTATAACATTAATACCAGTGTTTAGAAATACTTGAAATTTTGTACAGCGTAATGCTTTTATAGTGCCTACAGTCCAGTGAAAAATGGGCGTTATTGCCGCGGCCTCCCACACAAATGCACCATTTTGCACCAAAAGTTAACAGCTTATAACATTAATACCAGTATATAAAAATACTTGAAATTTAGTACAGCGTAATGTTTTTATAGTGCCTACAGTCCATTGAAAAATGGGCGTTATTGTCATGCCCCTTTTGGTACCTCTCCCACAAAGGTACCATTTTGCACCAAAAGTTAACAGTTTATAACATTAATACCAGTGTATACAATTACTTTAAATTTTGTACAGTGTAATGCTTTTATAATGCCTATAGTCCAGTGAAAAATGGGCGTTATCACCACGCCCCTTTTTGTACCTCCCACACAAAATGGCCAAATTATACCACCATTTAATATCTCAACGTTAATGTACCGGTCCATATAAACGGTTACAATTCGGCACAGTGCAATGTATTTAAAGTATCTACTGTTCAGCGAAATATAGGTGTATTTCTTAAACCCAAAAAATTGACAGAATAATTTGTGTAATATTCAATATTACATTACTCACAAAGTGAGGGTATACCTTAGTCGGTTTACCCGACTGAAACTTTCTTACTTGTTTTGGTTAAATTTTTCGATAACAAATTGATCATAATCATGAATAGACAATCGAATAGATTAATCGTTAACCAACGCTACCAATTTAAACAAGTAAAAGCATTAATTTCGGTCATGCCTAATCTAATATACCCTCCACCAGGGATTGCATTAAATTTTATATTTGGAGAAATCTGTGGATATGAAGCAAATCATGAAACGATCCTTTTTCTTCAAGTAAATTATTAAAAAAACGAACTCTGCATTTGTTAGCAAAAAATTGTATGCCGCAAATTCTTTAGCCAAACTCTTCACCTGAAAAATCTGGTATTTATGGCTTAAAATAGCATTTTTAGGAGCTACATCTACACGGGAACTACAACAAAATAAAACTGTATTCATTCTTGCCAAAAAAAATAGAATACAATATTTGCAGTTTTAGCCAAACTTCTTAGAAAATGTGGTGTTTATGGCTTAAATAAGCCTTTTTGGGAGCGACATCTATAGGTGGAACATAACAAAATATGAACTGATTTAAAAAATTAAAAAATATGAACCGATTTGTACAATTTTTGATGTGATGAATTCTTGTCAAAGTATAATACAAACTGCAAAGTTTCTGCTAAATTGCTTTAAAAATGTGGTATCTATGACTCACAACCCGTATTTTGGAGCGACCTCTATAGGGGAGCTATATCAGAACAGTGTCCGATATGGCCCATTTGCAATCCCAAACAACCTGCAACTATAAGAAATATTTCTACCAAATTTGATCGACGTAGCTCTATTATTACGGACTGTGGCGTTATAACAACATACGGACGGACGGACAGACGGACATGCCTAAATCGGCATTACAACAAACAAACAAAGTGACAAAATGAATTTGCCCCCCATCCTATGGTGGAGGCTATACAAATTTCCACATAGCAAATTTGAAGTCAGTCGGTTACTCCTTTCGAGAGTTATATTGCGCACCAGACAGACACCATCTCCACTCAAGCTAACCGCTTCTCTTTTGGTTTCTTTCACTTGTACGAAGCTCGTGCATAAATCTTGTTTTAATATGTTTTTTTCTTTCCTTTTTTTGTGTTTTTTTTTGAAATCTTTATGATTGTCGCCTACAATTAGAGAAAGTTTTGAATACGACTTACATGATTTGCTTTAATTTTTCTTCTATTTTGAATTGCTATTCAAGCATTTTCCCTTATTATTATTATCCAAAAAGAAAAGGAAAAATTCTATGTTACACAATTGTCTCAAGTGTCAAAGATGCCAGAAAGTTTTTTAATTAAAAATTCATGTTTAACCCTTGTGTTTTTTCTATTTGTTTTTGACGAAAAGTAAATGCTCATATTAAAGGAAGAGTAAATATAAAGGGGTTTCCAACGAGAGGTGTAATTTTGGTATTCAAAGAAAAATTCCATTTTTTGAGATAAATGATCGAATGTTTATTTCATAACAAAGAGGAAGGTATGCCGTTAATAATGAAAAAAAAAACATCAGCCAAATGGCCACCACGACCACGCTTACAGGACCATATCCTTTTCATGAAATTTCCCATAACCAAATCGCAAAGTGGCTGCCCTATGTCCTCGATAGCCTCTCGAATTCTATCTTTGAGGTCTTGAATTGACGCTGTGCTGTTGGCGTAGACTTTATCTTTCATGTGGCCCCACAGGCAGAAGTCGCAAGGTGTTAAATCACAAGATCTCGGTGGCCAATTGTGATCACCTCTTCGAGAGATAACACGGTCCGGAAACTTTTCCCGCAACAGAGCAATGGTTTCGGTGCTTGTGTGGCACGTAGCGCCGTCTTGTTGAAAGTAAACGTTGTCCAGATCAATACCATCCAACTCCGACCATAAAAAATCATTAATCATCTCTCGATAGCGCAATCCATTCACAGTAACTGTTGATCCAACCTCATTTTCGAAAAAGTAAGGTCCAATGACCCCGCCGGACCATAATCCGCAACAAACAGAGGATGGAGAGGCTTCTCAACAATAACTCTTGGCTTTTCCGAGCCCCAGATGCGACAATTTTGCTTGTTGACGTAGCCACCGAGGCCTCATTAGTCAAGATGATTTTTCGATGATTCAATGATGATTCAATCAATGCGTTGTTGAATCGTTTATCGTTCCATTTTTATACCCTACACCACACTGTGGTACAGGGTATTATAACTTTGTGCATTTGTTTGTAACACCCAACAGGAGAAGAAATAGACCCATCGTTTATTATACCGATCGACTTAGAATCACTTTCTGAGTTGATTTAGCTATGTCCGTCTGTCCGTCTGTCTGTCTGTCCGTCTGTGCATGTATTCTTGTAATCAAAGTACAGATCGCAATTATGGTCCGATCGCGACGAAACTTTACACATATCATTTGTTTGGCCCAAGGACGATCCCTATTGAATTTGGTTAAAATCGGTTCGGATTTAGATATAGCCCCCATATATATGTTACCCCCGATTTGACATGTAAGCGCTGTAAAAACTTTATTTTATATCCGATCAGTATGAAATTCTGCAGAAAGAGGTTTCTTATTACATGAAGGGATACTGCCAAATTCGGAGAAAATCAGTTCAGATTTAGATATAGCCCCCATATATATGTTAGCCCCGATTTGACATGTAGACGCTGTAAAAACTTTATTTTATATCCGATTAGTATGAAATTCGGCAGAAAGAGGTTTCTTATTACATGAAGGAATACTGCTAAATTTGGAGAAAATCGGTTCAGATTTAGATATAGCCCCCATATATATGTTACCCCCGATTTTATATGTAAGCGCTGTAAAAACTGCATTTTATATCCGATCAGTATGAAATTTGGCAGAAAAAGGTTTCATATTATATGAATGAACACTTTTAAATTTGGAAGAAATCGGTTCAGATTTAGATATAGCCCCCATATATATGTTATCCCCGATTTGACATGTAAGCGCTGTAAAAATTTTATTTTATATCCGATCAGTACGAAATTCGGCAAAAAGAAGTTTCTTTCTTCATGAAGGAATAGTGCCAAAATCAGAGAAAATCGGTTCAGATTTAGATATAGCCTCCATATATATGTAACCCCCGATTTGACATTTAAGCGCTGTAGAGATTGTATTTTATATCCGATCAGTACGGAATTCGACAGAAAGAGGTATTTTCCAAATTATTATCGCAATGACCCTTATCGCATTGTTAGGGAGGTGTAGGGTATTATATAGTCGGCCCCGCCCGACTTTCTGCTTTTCCTTACTGGTTTTAACGATAAGTTTGTTGAAAGTGCGTTTTCATCAAAAATTTCGTTAAAATTTATTTTTTATCCAAATTTCAAAATTGCTTTTTTGTTTCGGCAAAATTAATTTTTTTATTAAAAATCCGTCAAAATTGCATTTTCTAACAAACTTTCTTCAAAATTGCATTTTTATTTAAATTGGACGAGTTAAAAGTGGTCAAAATGACTATAAATTAAAATATAATTATTACTGTGTATATCGGTATTAAATTTGTATAGAAATTTTGCCGAAGCCGTATTTTTATCGACAAAAATTTGTGAAGTTGATTTTTTATCGAAAATTTCGTTGAGATTGTATTTTTATCTAAAATTTCGTTTTATACAAAGTGTGTTAAAAGTTCTATTAAAAATTTCATCTAAATTAAATGTTTACCGAAAACTTTGTTGAAATGACATTTTTTATCAAAACATTTCGTAAAAATTAAATTTTTATCGAAAACTGAATGTAGGAATCAACAAATCAACTCAGCTAAGTCGATCGGTATAATAAACGATGGGTCTATTTCTTCTCCTTTTGGGTGTTACAAACAAATGCACAAAGTTATAATACCCTGTACCACAGTGTGGTGTAGGGTATAAAAACAATTTCAGCACATTTTTCTACAGAAATGTCGTTTCGGCGAAATTTGTATGAAAATAAAAATTGAATCCATCTTGACCCTACTAATCGTGGTATAATTTAAATATCTTCAAAATTTTAATAAAAAGTCTATTTCACGAAATTTTCTATAGAATTGTAATATTGAAGAAATGTTTGATTGAATGTAATTTTGATGGCATTTTTAATAAAAATAATCAATTTCGTATTTATTTTTGATAAAAAATAAAAATTTGAAGAAATACACTTTCAGCAAAATTTCGATAGAAATGTAATTTCGACAATATTTTCGAGAAAAACTAAATCTTAACGAAATTTTCGGCGAAAATTCCATTTCAACAAAGATTTTAATAGAAACGATATTTTGATGAAATTTTGACCAAATTTTGCTAAAAAAAATCAATTCTAACGAAATTCTGGATGAAAATCTAATATACACGAAATTTTCGATAAAATAACAAATTTAGACAAATTTATTTACAATGAATTTTCCTAAACAAATGCAATTTTGAAGCAATTATGGAGAAAAATGCAATTTTTACAATAGTTCTGATACAAATACAATTTTGATGATTCCTATAGAATTTAAGTTTTACTGAAATTTTTAATAAAATGTTATTTAGGCGAAATTTTCGATAAAAATTAAATTTTTACGATGTGTTTTGATAAAAAATGCAATTTCAACAAGGTTTTCGGTAAACATTTAATTTAGATGAAATTTTGAATAGAACTTTTAACACACTTTGTATAAAACGAAATTTTAGATAAAAATACAATCTCAACGAAATTTTCGATAAAAAATCAACTTCACAAATTTTTGTCGATAAAAATATGGTTTCGGCAAAATTTCTATACAAAATTTAATACCGATATACACAGTAATAATTATATTTTAAGTAATGGTAATTTTGACCACTTTTAACTCGTCGTGAATACACTTCCAATTTTGACGAAATTTAAATAAAAATTAAATTTTGAAGAAATTTTCTAAGAAAATGCAATTTTGACGAAAATGTTCATATATAACTTCGACGGATTTTTGATAAAAATGTGAATACACTTCCAATTTTGACGAAATTTAAATAAAAATTCAATTTTGAAGAAATTTTCTAAGAAAATGCAATTTTGACGAAAATGTTCATATATAACTTTGACGGATTTTTGATAAAAATGTGAATACACTTCCAATTTTGACGAAATTTAAATAAAAATTCAATTTTGAAGAAATTTTCTAAGAAAATGCAATTTTGACGAAAATGTTCATATATAACTTTGACGGATTTTTGATACAAATATAATTTTGACAAAGTTTTCCAAAATTTAATTTATTTTAAACGCTATTTTTGATTAAAATGCAATTTCGACGATTTCTTTTTTATGTAATGTCTGCAAATATTTCATTAAAAACACAATTTCTATGAAGAAGTTTTTGTAAAATAAAATTGAAGTCATGCTTTTTATCTGACTTAGTAGGGTTTTATACAGTCGGCTCCGCCCGAAACTATTGTATTTTCTTTGTTTGTGTTTAATATATCGATACCTCCTTTCTAAACTATGCTAAGTGCAAAAAGGTAGTTTTTCAGGAGAGGCGATCAAAGTTTGTTTTAGAATGGAGGTATCGATATGAATAACAATTCTCGTCTACTTACCCAATAAAGGATTTGTGGCATTCGGATTTCCGATCACAACTCCGCCACTGGGATAGTTGCCCATTTGTCCTTGGCCCACACCGCTACCCACAGTGGGGGCGACAACATTGAAAATATTACTCGCTGTGTTGCCCGGTCCCGTTGTTTGTTGTATATTGGGCGTGGGCAGGGGCGTGCCGCCACCCATTTGATTCTGTGTTGGTGCACCACTCTGGGCCTGATTTTCGTTGGCATCCTGTTTGGAGAGGGAGAAACGGCGATTCCCCAGACCAAGACTACTGATGCCACTGGTGACATACTGTTGCATGGAACTTAAAAAACTCATGTTGACATTTATTTTGCCAGCTTTCCACTACTTAGTACCGGGCAGTAGGTGATTGATGTCTTCCCCGAAATTCTTCTCCTGCTGGGAGGGGGTTTAATGATATTCCTCAAAATTGTTTTCTATTCTAAATAAACAAATGATTACAGTTTCTGACAACTCGTGGACAGCAGACTGTGAGAAGGGTGGGCGATTAACCAGTTTGTCGATGTAACGACGAATTGACATAGATATTGACAAAGGTTTGAGTTTAACGTTGTGCGTAGTCCTTTATAGTTGAGTCCTTATCGCGATCTTTGCTACAGTTTTATTGGTGGGTGGTAACTGCCAAAATTGTTGCTCTACCTCATCCCTCAACTGTCGAGTGAATTCAGAGGACCGATTCTGTAGAGCTGTAGTCGTCGTAATTAAATTAATCCTTTAACAAATCCTTTTTTTGCTTTTGAATTATAAGAAAAGTTTGTCTTTTTTGTGTTTCCTCTTTGTTTGGTCCTTTTTGTCTTGGTAATTAAGTAGGTTGTTTTTGTAGTTGTTGCTCTAGGTATGTATATTGTTGTAAATGTTTTTTTGTTTGTTTGTTATAAAAGAAAAGTAGACACTGTTATTGTTGTTGTTGTTGCTACATTTGCTCGTTTTTAATTTAATTAAACTTCAATTCAAATGCCTCCATATTGTTTTAAAATGTGCAATTGTTTTTTCTTGGCGTATCTCATCTGTTTATTGTATTCAGTTCAGATGTTGTTGTTGTCATTGCTCTTCTTCCCCAAATGTTAATGATGACAAGGATGACGTGGGCGATGATGGATGGATGTAGGGCAGCTACTCGTTTCCCTTGGGCTCATCAAATGTGACAATATTTTGAGGCTTATGAAAATGTCATGCAAAGGCCAATTTCTTTCTATTTAATTCATTTCAATTCCATTGACTTTGTGTTTTTGCTGACACGTTTTAGATTCGTCAAAGAGTATCTGTAAGAAAAAAATGAAAAATACCACATTTATTAATAAGTTATTATTTAAATAAAATAATAAAACAATTATATTGTTATCGTTTAAATTTATTAACAGATCTAAACTTTATCTGCCGTGCCCAAGACTTAAGAACTTCTTATTTCGATACATCCATTCTAAACTATGCTAAGAGCAAAAAGGTCGTTTTTCAGGAGAGGCGATCAAAGTTTGATGATTTTTTAAATTTGTGTGGAATTACTTTATAGTGCAAATATAATGACCTGTACTGTTTTGTGAATAACTTTTGATTGGGTTGACGGATAAACACCAAATTTTGACTAAATATAATTTGGAATATTTAGAAATTAATAATGCAGTCTCCCTAAAACTATGCTAAGTCGACTTAGCATGTTTTAGAATGGAGGTATCGATTTGTGTAGATTGAGTCTACTATTCCATAAAATCAAAAACAAAAACTTTTGTATCGTACTGTTTTCTTATTCTTTATAATCTCTCGGCTCTAGTATAAGCCATCTAGAGCCGAGAGATTGTGGAGATATCTCTTTTACGTTGAAGCAGTGGTCGTTAAAATTAGGAAATGGTACCAAAAACAAGTAAGAAAGTTCAGTCGGGTAAACCAACTTATGATTCCTCTCACCTTGAGTCTCAAAAAAATCGTGAATTTATTTATTTTTTTTTGTTTTAATTAAATTATTATCAATTTAAATTTCATTTAATAACAACTTTACATTTGGTACAACAAGGTTCATTTGTGCGGGAGGTACCAAAAGGAGCGTGCCAATAACGGCCACTTTTCTAGATACTATAAAAGCATTACACTGTATGAAGTTTCAAGTATTTATATGTACTGGTATTAAAGTTAAAAGCTGTTAACTTTTGGTACAACAAGGTCCATTTGTGTGGGAGGTACAAAGGGGCAACGCCCACTATTCTCTGGACTCTAGGTACTATAAAAACATTACACTGTACAAAATTTCAAGTATTTGTATGAACTGATATTAAAGCCACATGCAATTAACTTTTGGAGCAAAATGGTCCATTTGTGTGGGAGGTCCAAAAAAGGAGAGGCCACTTCCCCCATTTTTCTTGAGGTATTGGCGACTGATAAACTAATACTATGTGTGAAATTTCAGAAGATTCGAGTGAGTAGTATAGAAGGTATTAAAGAATCATTTGTTCACTAAAAGTTAACCCTTTGTGGGGGAGGTACTAGAAAGGATATACCAATATTCGAACTTAGCCGGAGATAGAAGAAAATATTACCACGTATCAAATTTGAAGTCAATCGGTTACTCCTTTTGAGAGTTATCGTGCACTCCAGTCAGCAGACAGACAGACGGACATTGCTCAAATGACTTAAAATGACCCAAAACTGATTTCCGCCGAACATACTTAGGGTCTTTGGTCGCTTCTTCGATGTGTTACACTTTTGGCTCGTAGCAAATGATATATACCCTCCCCTCAAAGGTGAAGGGATAAAAACCATATAAAAGGAAAAACAGAATTTTTCTCTTGATAAATACCGAAATTATAAACCTTTTGGCAGAAGTAAGAGATATTTAAATGTCCGTCTCGAAAGGAGAATCCGTCTTACTTCATATTTGGTACATGCTGAAAAAATCGATTCTATAGTAACGGGTGATCCAAGTAGAGATACTTTTTTCAATAGCCTTTTTTGACAGATCACGTGTGAGTCGTGTCATGCTGTCATGCTATTTTTGTTAAGTATTGTTTGGAATTTCATCATGGAAAGACCTACGCCAGAACAACTTTTACAAATCAGCTTTATTACGAAAATTCACGTTCTGTGAGGAATGTTTTTCGTGCACTTCGCTCAACTTATGGTCAGCATAATCGGCCTACTGAGCGTAAATTTCGCAACACCATCACCCCTCTTGAGACCCAGCATTCATTATTGGATAATATTCGACCGAATAGACCACGTCCAGCACGCAGTGAAGAAAATGCAGCGGCCGTAGCTGAGAGTGTACACGAAGACCGTGGAGAGTCGATTTGGCGCCGTTCGCAGCAACTCAGATTGACGTATGGAACGACTTGGCGCATTTTTCGTCGGGATCTTAAATTGAAGGCATACAAAATACTGCTTGTGCAAGAACTGAAGCCGCTCGACCTTCCCAAGCGACATCGCTTCGCTCTATGGGCTCTTGAAAAGTTCCAAGAAGATCCGACGTTTTCGAGCCAGATTTTGTTCAGTGATGAGGTCCATTTCTGGCTCAATGGGTATGTAAAGAAGCAAAATTGCCGCATTTGGGACGAAGAGCAACCTGAAGAGATTCAAGGGCTGCCACTTCATCCAGAAAAAACAACGGTTTGGTGTGGTTTGTGGGACGGTGGGAACGTAACCGTCAATGGCGACCGTTATCGTGCCATGATAACCGACTATTTGATGCCTGAAATTGAAGCTCGTGATCTCGGCGACACATTTGGTTCCAACAAGACGGCGCCACTTCCCACACATCGCATCAATCAATGGATTTATTGAGAGAACACTTCGGTGAGCAGATAATTTCACGTTTTGGGCCGGTCGATTGGCCACCAAGATCGTGAGATATCACACCGTTAAACTATTTCCTGTGGGTATATGTAAAGTCTAAAGTTTATGCGGATAAACCCGCTTCGATTCGGGCCTTGGAGCAAAACATCACGCGTGTCATTCGCCAGTTACCAGTCGAAATACTCGAACGAGTCATCGAAAATTGGACTCAACGGATGGACCATCTGAGACGTAGCCGCGGCCAATAGACATAATCTTCAAAAAATAAATGCCAAAGAATGTTCTTTCAAATGATAATAAACATTCCCCATTCAATTTGAATTGTATGTGTTTCTTTCTTTAAAAAAGTAGGAAACCTCGAAATGGATCACGCTATATATTCTTAATCGTCGTAAAATTCTAAGACGATTTAGCCATGTCCGCCTGTCCGTCCGTCCGTCTGTAGTAATCACGCTACAGTCTGTAATAATAGAGCTAGGTTGATCAAATTTGCTAGAAATTCTTCTTATACTTGCAGGTTGTTTGGGATTGCAAATGGACCATATCGATCAATGTTTTGATATAGCTCCCCTATAGATGTCGCTACGGTTTTTGAGTCATAGATACCACATCTTAAAAAGAAATTTAGCAGAAACTTTGCTGTTTGTATTCTCTTTTGACAAGAATTTACCACAGGTTCATATTTTATTATAGTCACCCTCTAGAGGTCGCTCCAAAATATATGTATTTAAGCCATAAATACAATATTTTCTAAGCATTTTAACTAAATCTTTGCAGTTTGGATTTTATTAAGACAAGAATTAATCGCAGTAAACATTTTTTAATCAGTTCATATTTTGTTATAGTCCACCTATCGATGTCGCTCCCAAAAAGGCTTATTTAAACCATAAATCTAAGAAATTTAGCTGAAACTTTGCAGCTTATATTCTATTTTGCCAAAAATGCATCTCCATAAAATTTACAGAAATCAGTTTTTATATTGTTGTGGTCCCCGTGTAGATCTAGTTCTCAAATATGCTAATTTAAGCCATAAATACCACATTTTTAGCGTTCGTTTTTATAACCTACACAACACGGTGGTCCAGCGTATTATGAGTTTGTGCATTTGTTTGTAACACCCAGAAGGAGAAGAGATAGACCCATTGGTTATTATTATATCCATCGACTTGGAATCACTTACTGAGTCGATTTAACCATGTCCGTCCGTCCGTCTGTAGATGTATCGTTGTAATCAAAAAGCAGATCGTATTTATGGTCCGATTGTGATGAAATTTAGCACAGTGCTTTTTTTTGGCCCAAAGAAGATTCCTATTGAAATCAGTCAAAATCGGTTCAGATTTAAATATAGCATCTATATATATGTTACACCTGATTTGACATGTAAGCGCTGTCGAAACTTTATTTTGTATCAGATCAGTACGAAATTTGGCAGAGAGAGTTCTCTTATTACTTGAATGAACTCTGCTAAATTCGGGGAAATTCAGTTCTGATTTAGATATATGTATAAACACTGCCAAATTCTTATCGCAATGCCCATTTTCGCATTGTTAGGGAGGTGTAGGGTATTATATAGTCGGCCCCGCCGGACTTTCCTCACTGTTTTTTTTAAAAATTGTTTAAACAAAAAAAGATCGTTTCAAGATTTGCTCCATATCCAAAGATTTTTCTGTAATAGAATTGAATGCAATCCATGGTGGAGGGTATAGAGGATTCGGCATGGCCGAACTTAACGCTTGTTAATAACTCAATTAACGCTTGTTCTACGAGTATTAATTTTTTTTGCAATAGACAGAATATAAATGAAACACATGGTCTTAAACCAAAAAAAAAAAAATCTGATTGAATAACAAAAGCACAGACCAACAATAAACAACAACAACACATAAAAACACATGACGTACGATAACGTCGGCTTAGCCGTTGACAAAACTACATTTGTTTTAGTGGCTTGCGAAGCGAACCCCAACAAAAATGTACTGGTCGCGAGTTTCAAGTGTGTCTACTTAGTTCGGGGAAATATGGTTTTGGTTGGCAGTTCTTATTAACAATAATTTACTGCCTCCATAAGTATTTCAGCTGATTTAAGTTAAAGACATACATACTATTGCTTTGAATTCTGGCGATGATAGAGTGGTGTCTATGGAAACTGCGCAATCAATTCTACCCAGCAATTTTTGAAACTCGCTACCATTTTTGTATTTGTTTATATTAAATTTTTGCAATAGACAGAATGTAAATGAAACTAAAAAAAAAATCTGAGTGAATAACTCAAAGAAATATCATCAAAGTCAACATATACACAATATTACATATATGTACAACAAAACATTAAAGCAACAATAATTTCTTTGAATCAAAAATTATTTCGTTGAAATCAAGTACATTTTTATTATTTCACTAAAATTGTATTTAAATTAAAGTTGGGGTGGCCCAAATGAGACCAACTGATGTGAAACACAAATAACGTTTTAACTTATTAACATAATTTATTTTTATACCCTACACAACACTGTGGTACAGGGTATTATAACTTTGTGCATTTGTTTGTAACACCCAAAAGGAGAAGAAATAGACCCATCGTTTATTATACCGATCGACTTAGAATCACTTTCTGAGTCGATTTAGCTATGTCCGTCTGTCCGTCTGTCTGTCTGTCCGTCTGTCTGTCTGTCTGTCTGTCTGTCCGTCTGTGCATGTATTCTTGTAATCAAAGTACAGGTCGCAATTATTGTCCGATCTCGACGAAACTTTACACATATCTTTGGCTCAAGGACGATCCCTATTGAATTTGGTTAAAATCGGTTCAGATTTTGATATAGCCCCCATATATATGTTAGCCCCGATTTGACATGTAAGCGCTGTAAAAATGTTATTTTATATCCGATCAGTGCGAAATTCGGCAAAGAGAGGTTTCTTATTACATGAAGGAATACTGCTAAATTCGGAGAAAATCGGTTCAGATTTAGATATAGCCCCCATTTATACGTTACCTCCGATTTGACTTGTAAGCGCTGTAAAAATGTTATTTTATATCCGATCAGTATGAAATTAGGCAGAAAGAGATTTCTTATTATATGAATGAACACTGTTAAATTTGGAAGAAATCGGTTCAGATTTAGATATAGCCCCCATATATACGTTACCCCCGATTTGACATGTAGGCGCTGTAGAGACTGAATTTTATATGCAATCAGTACGAAATTCGGCAGAAGGAGGTCTTTTTACATGAATGAGTATTCAGGGAAGATCGGTTCAGATTTATATTGATTGTTCCTCCTGATTTGGTATCAAACCGCTATAGAAGTTGTATTTTACTTCCGATCATTACAATTTTCCAGAAAGATGTTTCTCAATTTAGGAACGAATATTGCTTAATTTAGCGATTATCGTTTCAGAATTAGATAATATGTTTCTACCCATTTACCAATTATTCCAAATTATTATGGCAATGACCCTTATCGCATTGTTAGGGAGGTGTAGGGTATTATATAGTCGGCCCCGCCCGACTTTCTGCCTTTCCTTACTGGCTTCATTTTGCAAATTATAAGTATTCATTTTAATGCTAACCAATAATGGATGTTTAAATATATTCTGGCTTTTTTCATTGACAAAGGAGTTTTGGCAGTTTTAGTATTGCATTTCTCTTCATCTTTGAACTAACAATCAAGTTAGTTCGCTTGAATTGAATGTAAACATAAGTTGATAATTCTCCAAAGAGGAAACAACCAGATACATTCAGAAACACACCAACACTCGCTCACAAACGCATTCGGTTATTCTATTTGGAGAGTGGTCATTATCCTTGAACAGTTTTAAGTACTCAGGCGATTTGAGTGATTATTGAATTTGTGTTTGTGGCTAATGGGCACATGTGTGTATCTCGTACTGTGTGCCTCTGTTTATCAGGTTGTTTGCACAATGAGTAAGTTAGCTCTTAGGCCAGGTCCATGTATGCGATTGAGAACATATTTACATTGACTTTGCTTGATTTCTCTTGAGGCATTTTGCATTAAGTGTGCTAGAGTGGGTAAGCTCATATTTATGCGGAATGAATTAATTGCCTCCGATGTACACTGGTGTGGCTAGACGAATTGGAAGAAAACTGTTTAAGATGCCTGGCCCTTTACACAAAAAAAAAACTAAATTAATTTTTCTAGATAAGAAAATGTTAAGCGAAAGTTCTCAAACGGTTATCATATTCGGCAAAAACATCAATAATTTTTGTTGTTGTGGCAATTTTTTTTTAAAACGGATTTAAAAACAATTAGCTCGTGGCTTAATTAAAGATGCTTAAGACCAACCAGTATATCGTCATCTGAAATCCAAAATTACGTAACCAACATATTCATGAATTTTTTTATTTTATTCAAACAAGTAATCTAAAGCCTTATGGCCAATGCAGTAAATTACAGTACAATACAGTTGAGATAACTACTAAAAACTACTTTTTCAGGAGAAGCAAAAAAAAAAAATAAAGTAATTTTAAGCTCTTGGTCAGATTTATGGGTTTCCACACAATTAAGGTGGAATCAAATAACAAATCTGGTGCAATTGGTTGTGGCGCACTGTGGTGCAGAATTGAATTTTACTGACCAAAAGTAAAATTGTTTGTCATCGCCGATTTCTAAAATTTTAATGCTATTCAATAGCAAACATATTGAGACAAGGGTAGCCAAAAATTATATGAAAATAATTATTATTGTGGGCGTGGTGTGCTGCTGAAAACAAATAAATTATGTAATTTTGAAAAACCGTAATTTTTCTATATTTTTGTAGAAGGAAATTGTCAAATCTCGCAAACTATTATCTATAGAGGGTTAATTTTTTTGTTACGTAGGTAGGATAGTACTTTTTGAGAAATTGCCAAAAGTATTAGTGTACTATTTACACGTGGTTTATTACTTATAACATATTTCCACAGGTACTATATTTTTGTCAAATTGAAATTTTAGTGGAATGAAACTATTTAGCATCAAGAGACTTCAAGAAGACTTTGGTACCAGAAGAAAGGTGAAAGTGCCCTCTGTAAGCCTATATATAAAGGGTTTTCCAACAAGAGGTGTTATTTTGGTATTCAAAGAAAAATGCAATTTTTTGAGATAAATGACCGGATGTTTATTTCATAATAATGAGGAAGGTATGCCGTTAATAATGAAAGACAACATCAGCCAAATGGCCACCACGACAACGCTTGCAGGACCATATCCTTTTCATGAAATTTTCCATAACCAAATCGCAAAGTGGCTGCCCTATGTCCTCGATAGCCTCACGAATTCTATCTTTGAGGTCTTCAATCGACGCTGGGCTGTTGGGTGGTGTTAAATCACAAGATCTCGGTGGCCAATTGTGATCACCTCTTCGAGAGATAACACGGTCCGGAAACTTTTCCCGTAACTGAGCAATGGTTTCGGTGCTTGTGTGGCACGTAGCGCCGTCTTGTTGAAAGTAAACGTTGTCCAGATCAATATCATCCAACTCCGACCATAAAAAAAATCATTAATCATCTCTCGATAGCGCAATCCATTCACCGTAACTGTTGATCCAACCTCATTTTCGAAAAAGTAAGGTCCAATGACCCCACCGGACTATAAACCGCACCAAACAGTGACACATTGATGATGGAGAGGCTTCGCAACAATAAATCTTGGGTTTTCCGAGCCCCAGATGCGACAATTTTGCTTGTTGACGTAGCCACCGAGGTGGAAATGGGTCTCATCAGTCAAAATGATTTTTCGATGGAATTCCGGATTTCACCATTTCAGATTTTCACCATTTTTATACTCTCACTTTACTGATACACGGGTATATATCATTTGCTACGGGCCAAAAGTGTAACACATCTAAGGAGTGGTCTAAGACCCTAAGTATGTTCGGCGGATATTCGTTTTGGGTCATTTTAAGTCGAAAGAGAAATGTCCGTCCATCTGTCTGTCCGCTGGCTGGTGCGCCTAATGACTTAATTTTTGGTATACGGTAATATTTTGTTCTATCTCCGGCTATGTTCGAAGATGGGCCACATTGGTCCACTCCTTCTGGTACGTCCCACACAAAGGGTTAACATTTAGTGAAATATTGATACTTTAATAACATCTATACTACTTATTAGAATCTGAAATTCCACACATTGTATTGTTTTATTAGTCGCTATCACCTCGAGAAAAATGGACGAAGTTTCCACGCCCCTTTTGATACCTCCCACACAAATGGACCGTTTTATACCCAAAGTTACCGGCTTATAACTTTAATATCAGTGCAAACAAATCATTGAAATTTCGTACAATGTAATGTTATTATAGTGCCTATAGTCCTATGAAAAGTGGGCGTTATCACCATGCCCTTTTTTGTACCCACACAAAATGACCAAATCATACCAAAAACTAGTAAGAAAGTTCAGTCGGGTAAACCGACTAATGAATCCCCTCAACTGAGTCTCAAAAAAATATTAGTAAATTTATTTATTTTTTTGTTTTAATTAAATTGTTATCAATTTAAATTGCATTTAATAACATTAATGTATGTACTGGTATTAAAGTTAAAAGCTGTTTACTTTTGGTACCAAATGGTCCATTTGTGTGAGAGGTACCAAAAGGAGCGTCCCAATAGCGGCCAATTTTCTCTGGACTCTAGTTACTATAAAAGCATTACACTGTACAAAATTTCAAGTATTTATATGCACTGGTATTAATGTTATAAACTGTTAACTTTTGGTGTAAAATTGTCCAGTTGTGTGGGAGGTACCAAAAGGGGCATGTCAATTACGGCCACTTTTCTCTACACTGTAGGTACTATAAAAGCATTGCACTGTACAAAATTTCAAATATTTTTATGCACTGGTATTAAAGTTATAAGCTAGTAACTTTTGGTACAAAATGGTCCATTTGTGTGGGAGGTACCAAAAGGAGCGTGGCAATAATGCCCATTTTTCACTGTATTGTAGGTACTATTAAACCATTACATTCTACAAAATTTCAAGTCTTTGTATGCACTGGTATTAAAGTTAAAAGCTGTTAACTTTTGGTTCAAAAAAGTCCGTTTGTGTGAGAGGTACCAAAAGGGGAGTGACAACTTCGCCCATTTTTCTCAAGGTAATAGTGACTACTAAACTAATACTATGTGTAGGATTTCAGGGGATTCAAATAAGTAGTATAGAAGTTATTAAATAATCAATATTTCACTAAATGTTAACCCTTTGTGGGGGAGGTATTAGAAGGGGTGGACCAATATGGCCCATCTTCGAACTTAGCAGGAGATAGAAGAAAATATTTCCACATACCAAATTTGAAGTACTTTCGAGAGCTATCTTGCGCACCAACCAGCTGACAGACAGACGGACGGACATTGCTCATTCGACTTAAAATTATCAAAAACGGATATCCGCCAAACAGACTTAGGGTCTTAGGTCACTCCTTCGAGATGTTACACTGTTGCTTCGTATCAAATGATATATACCCTCCTCTCTAAGGTGAGGGGATAATGAATAGCTCGTAACGTTAATATATCAGTGCACATAAACGCTCATAGTTCGGCAAAGTACAATATAGTTAAAGAAAATACTGTTTACCGAAAAATAGGTGTATTTGTTAAACCCCTTCTGGTACCTCCCACACAAATTGACAGATTAATTAGTGTAGTGTTTTATATTACATTACTCACAAAGTGAGGGTATACCTTAGTCGGTTTACCCAACTAAAACGTTCTTACTTGTTGTAGTGAATTTTAATCATTTCAATGCGTTGTTGAATCGTCAAATGTCTACTTGTCAAATGTCAAAGAATAAAAGCATCAAAAGTGACATCTACCGAAATAGCGGGTGATTCAAAATAACACCTCTTGTTGGAAAACCCAACTTTGGTATCTGCCCCGACCAGCCTGTAGAACAGTTTTTTAATTTTAATGAAATTACTCGGGAAAAAATGTATTGTTCTTTTTATATTACCTGTTCATATAACTATGTAGTAGGTACACCAAGCCCAGTTGTGAGTGTTTTCTGAAATATTTACCATATTTATGACATCTTAACCCTTTTTTAGTTTTTTGGGTCTTTTTTATTTTACCTATGTTTATGCTACTTATGAACAGAGTATGAAACTATACATGTAAGAAAAGGATAAAATACAGTGGTATTCGAATAAAAACTCTGTTTTAAAATTATATCCAAGCAGAAACAAGCAAATTTTAGAATATTAAGGAAATGGAGAACTTCAGCTATAAAGAATTATCCGAAGAGTATTTTAGAATGAAAAAGAAGGAAGATGTTTTATGTTACGTTCAAAGCAAAGTAAATTCCTCAAGCATCGAAATACAATTGGAACTGCGAAATAAAGTAAATATTTTCATCAACAACTTAACTAAGAGCTACAAACAAGTTGAATGGAATAAACATAAATTTTATAAGACCTTTGCAATATGGTTGGAGGGCGAACTTAGTGTCCAAGTATCTGCAGAAAGTAAAAATCAAAACAATTGTGGGAGACCACCAAAATCACTCGGCAACTGTAGCGATAGATCAAAAAGGCGGAAACTTAATGATATCAATGAAGAAATCGGATGTGAAACTATTGCAGAAAGCTTGTTACATCAATTGCAATCATACAACCAACGCACAAAAGCCGAAATTGTTGAAAAAGTTTTAACAAAAAGTTCTGAGAACAAAACGGATTATTAAGAGTATTCCAACTCCAAGCGATGAAAAACAGTTCTCAAATGAAGAGGCATTAGCATTATTTTTGGATTTGAAGTTAACAAAAGTGCAATATACGCAGCTCAGGTTGCGTGCAATTGAAAAAGGCTCAAATCTGTATCCATCATATCATCACATACTTGCTGCTAAAAACGACTGTTTGCCACCAACGGACACTATTCAAATCACATCGAGTTCGGCAGAGGTAAAACGTCAAGACCTACATAATCATACAGCTCAATGCTTGCTACAATCATTTAAATGACAGAGCTGCAAGTTAACTCTCTTTTGCAAATGGGGATGTGATGGTTCTTCTGGACAAAAACAATACAAGCCATCTGTAAGTGAAAATATTTCAGACGCAGATATGTTCATGGTGTCATTTGTGCCATTGCGATTGATAAAGAATTTGGAGGACTCGGAACCTTCGACCAGCACGATGCAGACAAAGGATATTTGGAAAAATCAAACACTATCTTCTACGAAATACTGCAGACCAATCAAATTTGAATTTAAACCAGTAAGGAAAGGCAGAAAGTCGGGCGGGGCCGACTATATAATACCCTACACCTCCCTAACAATGCGATAAGGGTTATTGCGATAATAATTTGGAATAATTGGTAAATGGGTAAGAAAATATATATGCGGATATATCTAATTCTGAAGCGATAATCGCTAAATTAAGCAAATTGAGAAACATCTTTCTGGAGAATTTTGTAATGATCGGAAGTAAAGTACAACATCTATAGCGCTTTGTAACCAAATCAGGAGGAACATATATATGGAGCTTATATATAAATCTGAATCGATTTTCCCTGAATACTCATTTATGTAAAATAGAAACCTCTTTCTGTCGAATTTCGTACTGATCGGATATAAAATACAGTCTCTACAGCGCTTGAATGTCAAATCGGTGCTAACATATATATGGGGGCTATATCTAAATCTGAACCGATTTTCACCAAATTTGGCAGTATTCCTTCGTGTAATAAGAAACCTCTTTCTGCCGAATTTCGCTGTGATCGGTTATAAAATACAGTTTCTACAGCTATTGAATTTCAAATCGGGGGTAACATATATATGGGGGCTATATCTAAATCTGAACCGATTTTCTCCGAATTTGGCAGTATTCCTTCATGTAATAAGAAACCTCTTTCTGCCGAATTTCGTACTGATTGGATATAAAATACAGTTTCTACAGCGCTTACATGTCACAATCGGGTGCAACATATATATGGGGGCTATATATAACTCTGAACCGATTTCCCCCAAATTTTGTATTGTATCTAAGTGTATCACGAGACTACTCTCTGTCAATTTTTGTACAAATCGGTTACAAAATGTTGCTTATACAGTGCATATATGCCAAATCGGAGGTACATATATATGGGCGCTATATGTAAATCTGAACCGATTTTAACCAAATTCAATAGGGATCGTCATTGGGCCTAAAAAAGATATGTGCAAAGTTTCGTTGAGATCGGACCATAATTGCGACCTGTACTTTGATTACAAGAATACGTCTACAGACAGACAGACGGACAGACAGACAGACAGACGGACATAGCTAAATCGACTCAGAAAGTGATTACAAGTCGATCGGTATAATAAACAATGGGTCTATCTCTTCTCCTTTTGGGTGTTACAAACAAATGCACAAAGTCATAATACCCTGTACCACAGTGTGGTGTAGGGTATAAAAAGAAACTCATGATACCATTAAAAAAGAAGTCAATGATATAAGAACCCAAATTACAAGACTGCAGCTGTTAGAAGTAGAAAATCAGACAATTGAAGTTAACTACCAAATCGTTGACCACGCATTTTTTTCTTGATGTGTGGGAATAAAAAGAAGTCATTGGGTGTCAAGTCAGTGCTGTACGGTGGCTGACCCATCAATTCGACGTTTTGTCCGGTCAAAAAGGCGCTGGTTTGAGCCGATGTGTGAGAGTTCGCACTGTCTTGGTGCACAATGATTCGTCTTCTCTTGTTCGTTTTTCGAATTTCTCCAAAGACTTCAGGCAAACAAACTGTACTACACCACTCAGAATTGACCGTTCTACGTTGCTCAAGCGGAACAGTCGCCACATGACCAGTTTTGCCGAAGAACAGGCGACCATTTGCTTTGATGTGCTTCTTCCACGAACAACTTTTGTTTAAATTTCGTTTCGTCTTCAAAGACCCACACGCTCGATTGCTGTTTTGTTTCGGGCTCATACGCATAGATCCAAGATTCGTCACCTGTGACGATCGTATAAACGTCTTTTGAAGCACCGCGATCGAATTTTTTCAAAATTTCTTTGCACCAATCGACACAAGCCTTTTTTTGAGCGATTGTCAAATTGTGCGGGATCCAACGAGAACAAACCTTTTTTACGGCCAGGTGTTCATGCAATATCGAATGTATGCTGGTGGAAGAAATGCCCAAGGATGTCTCTATCTCACGGTATGTCACATGACGATCTTGCATTATCAGTTCACGCACGGCATCTATGTTTTTGGACGTCTTTGAGCGAGCGTCGGCCACGAGTGAATTCATTAATCCAGTTTTTCAAAGTGCTATAGGATGGTGCTTCACCGTCATACAAAGATTTAAGTTCATCGATGTACTCTTGTCGTGATAATCCACGTCGAAAGTTGTGAGAAATGATCGCACGAAAATATTCACGAGTTAATTCCATTTTTTGCCAAATTAATTTCGTTCGTTCTGAGTACGTTTTATGCTAACAAATGTCAAACTTTCCAATGGAAATGTCAGATGGCGCCAGGCAACACTGGCCTAGGCCAGAAATATATATAGCAACCCTCGTATGTCAATCTACATCAATCAAATTAAACCAAGTCCCGGAAAAATCAGTAGATAATACTGATGCGTATAAATTTGGATTATCGCCACTACATTCAAGAATACGATTTATGGAACACATACTTAAAATCAGTTATGATTTGGATTTTGGAACTACAGGATCAATAAGAAACAATGACACCAACAAGGATTTAAGAAATTTACAAAGGAAACATGTTCAGGATGAATTTCTCAAATGTGAGGTATTGCCTGATTTCAAAACAAGGATCAGGCAATACCAATGATGGGAATACAGCCAGAAGGTTCTTTTCTCATCCCCAAAAACGATCTGAAATAACTGGTGTTGATATAAATCTCATTTCAAGATTTAAAACAATTATCTTATGGCGAATTCGATTCTGCAAAAAAGTGCAACATTTTCATTGCCCTTTTCCCGAAAACTGCACTTTAGTGTTACTTTTTTGAAATTTGGGTATTAAGTTGCACGAATTTAGCACAACTAAAATTTCGAAATTTCAAAAAAGTTGTACAAAAGTGCAGTTTTCGGGAAAAGGGCAATGAAAATGTTGCACTTTTTTGCAGAATCGAATTCGCCATAAGATTCGGCATGGCCATTATATACCCTCCACCATGGATAGCATGTGACCACACAAAATAACTCAAACCTAAAGAAAATAACACCGAGCTATATCTAAATATGGACCGATATCGCCCATTTACAATCCCATGTTACCTGCAGCTATTATTACGGACTGTAGCGAGATTACAACAGACGGACGGACGGATATGGCGAAATCGTCTTAGAATTTTACGACGATTAAGAATACATATACTTTATGGGGTCTCAGATCAATATTTAGAGGTGTTACAAACGGAGTGACAAAATGAATATTCCCCCCCAACCTATGGTGGAGGGTATAAAAATGTAATGAATATACCAAGGAAACTGCACGAATATATATGTAATACCTAATATTTATGGAGAAACATGTCTGCAACAGTCCACAAAATTCTTTATCATGGAGGAGATGTCATTAAGCATCATTTGGTACCAATCGGAGATCTATCAGAGGAAGCCCAGGAAAAAAGAAATAAGGATTACAGGTTTTATAGAGAGCACAATACCAGAAAAATATCTCGAAATTGTACAAAGGAAGATCTATTTAATATTTTGTTGGCAATGTCAGAGCCCCTCATCTCCAGCATTCGAAATCAGTGGAAAGTAGAACAGCGGGACTTAGATGTAGATGCATGAGGGCTGCTAGAGGACAGAAATAATACGGAACAAAATATGGAATATTTGCAGGCAATTTTTCAACCGAACGAATAAAAATTATAATTTACTGTTTTTGTTACATTCTCGTATATGGGCAAAAGTCAAATTTTTTTAATTTTCGAGTAAATTTTTTCGAAAAAAGTTGGTGAGCACATCAACCACGTTTGTAGTAGACAGAGATAAAAATGTAAGCGTACAAAAACCGTTGTTGTGAATTAATTTCCTTAAGGGGTGCGAAAGTTATGGCGGTTTCAAATTGAAATGTTTAAAATATTCTCTAAAATGCAATTTTTGGCGGAATTAAGAAAACTAAACTTACAATCGTAGACCATTCCCATTTCTATCAGAATATGTCAAAATATTCGCAGTGCCTTCATTATTTGCAAAAATATAGCGAAGCAAAACATTTTTTAATTGAAATTTTATGTAATATAAGGAATCCCGCGAAATATAAAAATCGGAAGAATGTATGAAAAATATCCCGAACAGATGAGAGAACTAGATGTGATTTTCGAAAAGAATGAAGATAATATCTCTGTTGGTTAAAAAGTTATATTTGTTTTAAAATACGATGTCCATATCAATTGAGGTTTATTTCAATGCAAAATTTCTCTACAAAATGCCTATGTATTGATGGGAGTTGAATGTGAAGATCTTTTTGAGTGTATTTTTTGATGAACTTCTTTTGTAAGATTACATAATAGTATTTGTTAGAGCCTTTAATAATAAATTAAAGGCTTTCATATAAAAAGAATGAGAATTCGCGGATTTTTTAGTGATATTATTACACTATATATGGATTTGTAGGTATTTCCAGCCGTTATAATCGCTTCTTTGGTGATATTTCATTACACAGAGGGGCACGCTGACCGCGGTCAAAAAACAAAAAAAAGCACTTGAAATCGCATTACCAACAGTTATGAGAACATATACAATACCCACGAGAACATGAACAATACCCACGAAAAATTCTTCTTCCAATGAATGAATGAATGAATAGTTTGGCCACAACCTCTAAAAGAATGAATAAATATATGCAAATTTCTAGGTTAAGTAAAAAATAAATGCTATCCCTTAATGTTGTTCTAATACAAAATATAAAAAAAGTTAGCTATGCAAGGTGTTTTTTTAAAAATTGAGGAAATTTTGTTTTGTTGTGCAAGGTGTTTTTTTAAAAATTGAGGAAATTTTGCTGTCGATTTTTTTTTTTAGTTTTACAAAATTTATTATTAAAATGGTTTATTTATCAACGTATGACATTCTTTTAATAAATAACAAAGATGAAAACAAGTAAGAAAGTTTCAGTCGGGTAAACCGACTAAGGTATACCCTCACTTTGTGAGTAATGTAATATATAACATTACACCAATAAATCCGTCAATTTGTGTGGGAGGTACCAGAAGGGGTTTTCCAAATACACATATTTTTCGGTAAACAGTACATTCTTAAATACATTGCATTGTGCTGAACTATAAGCGTTTGTGTGCACTGGTATATTAAAGTTATGTAATTTTGGTATGATTTGTATGTAATTTTGGTAATTTTGGTATGAGGTACAAAAAGGGGCGGGGTGATAACGTCCACTTTTTACAGGACTATAGGCACTACAACAGCATTACACTGTACAAAATTTCAAGTATTTGTATGCACTGGTATTAAAGTTACAAGCCGTTTACTTTGGTACGAAACGGGCCATTTGTGTGGGCGGTACCAAAAGGGGCTGTACAATGATGCCCATTTTTTACCGGACTATAGGCGCTACAAAAACATTATACTATAGAAAATTTCAAGCATTTTTATGCACTTGTATTAAAGTTATAAGCAGTTAAATTTTTATGCAAAATGGTCAATTTGTGTGGGAGGTACCAAAAGGGGCATGCCAACTTCACCCATTTTTCTCGAGTTAATAGCGACTAATATACTAATATTATGTGCAGAATTTCAAAAGATTCGAATAAGTAGTATAGAAGTTATTAAAGAATCAATATTTCACAAAATTTTAACCCTTTGTGTGGGAGGTACCAGAAGGAGTAGACCAATATGGCCCATCTTCGAACTCATCCGGAGATAGATCAAAATATTACCATATACCAAATTTGAAGTCAATCGGTTACTCCTTTCGAGAGTTATCGTGCGCACCAGCCAGCAGACACACAGACAGACAGACAGACAGACAGACAGACAGACAGACGGACGGACATTGCTCATTCGACTTAAAATGACCCAAAACGGATTTCCTCCGAACATACTTAGGGTCTTAGATCACTCCTTCGATGTGTTACATTTTTTTCCGTAGCAAATGATATATACCCTCGTCACACTAAAGTGAGGGTATAACAAAACAAAAGCCCACATTTCCATGCTAAATATTAAAAAATTGAAAGGTTCAACTTTGACCTTGATGTCCTTAATAAATGCTGACCCGATTTTATTGAAATAAAAACTGGCGAAAAGCTTAAGGAGTTACAAAAGAACAAAAAAAAATAAAATTACTAAAATATCTCTATCGGTTCCAAAGTCACAGAGTTTTGGCCAGTAAAATACGATTCTGAACCACTATGCGACGTCTGGACATACTGGGGTCGGCCTGTCTAACGGTAGTCTAACAGATCTTTCCAGTACCGATATTCGTGCTATCGATAACATTGCATATAAAACAGGTTGATTTTGTTGGGGGACATTTCAGCCCGTGGTAACGCTAAGGACCTAAAGTGATCTATGTGAGCTGGTAAAAAACGGCTGTCATCTAACCTAAACCCAAACCTACACCCGAAGTACCATATTTGATAATACATTACTGACACAGAGACGGTATACCTTAGTCCATCTACTCTAGTGACACTTTCTTCAAGAGTTTTCCGGTAACAGAATTGAATGTTATCTGAATCCGTTTTCACTTGCATACATATTTATTTAATATCATATACCTTTTTCATGGCCCAGTTTTGTTATCATAGGTTGACTATGCAGTTAATAAATGGCAGATTTATATAATTTTCTTCTCGAAATTTTACCACTTTACTCCCCCAACGTTAATTTTCTCTAAGATAGCATTAGCGTCGCCGTCAGACTCGAGCAATTGTGACCCGGCTCACAGACGCTCAAATATTGCAATATGATTAAATTCAAATACAATAAGGATACTCTATTAACGCTAATTAAGGACATTCGCATATGTGGCTCCATTTCCTTCTCTATTATATTCTATGAACTATTTGTCGAGCATTTGATATCCTCAATTATAGAGAGCGACAGTTTAATTTGGGTGGAAATCCCAACCATATGGTCAACCCTAATAATTCATAATTGTGCGTATGGGATAAGTATGTATGTATGGGTATGGGGATGTGTGTGTGTGCGTGCTTATCTTTGGCGAGCACACATACAGACACACAGTCATATACAAACACTCATCAAACAATCTCAACCATATGTTTTCTATTTAAACAGTTGTGTTTACACATTTATAAGTGCGTGTATGTTTGTATGTGTGTGTGTGTGTGGTTGTGTGAGTGGGTGTTTGTTCTCGTAAATTATACATTAACGTTAGAAAAGTTATTCACACTTCGGCCCTGAAAGATACCAAGTTCTGATATCTCATATGGATTTCATTTCACTGTCGAGTATTGAGTTATACATTTTTCTATCTATATATAGGGTTTTACAATAAGAGTGATATGATAAGGTATATGATAAGGAAATTCAAAAGTTTTTTATGTAATGTGAAGTTCTAAATAAAACGTCCTCCACGACTTCTTCTGCAGGAACGAATTCGATGAACCCAATTTTCGAGCACTCTTTCCACTAAATCAAGTCGTATGTCATGAATGGCACGTTCAATATTGACTTGTAAAGCTTGAAGAGAGTCTGGTTTATTTCGAAAGACCAATGACTTCAAATAACCCCACAAGAAATAGTCTAATGGTGTTAAATCACAACTTCTTGGAGGCAATTCAATATCACAATTTCTTGCAATAATCGAATCTCCAAACTTTTCTCACAACAATTCAATTGTTTCATTTGCTGTGTGGCACGTAGTCAAAATCGGTCAATTGCAAAAATATAGCTCTTAACAAGAGCTAAAATATTGCTCATGCGTGTCAAGGACGTAGGTCGATTGGAAAGCGTTTTGTTTTTGGATTTAAAAAAATGGACAGCATCATTTTCAAATATGAGCGGAATGTTTATTATTGCAAAGTGTATTTTTTGGATTTAAAAGAAATGGACTTAGCATCATTTTCAAATGTGTACGGAAAGTTTATTTTTGCTCTAGCTCCTTAACGGTACTTCGGATCAGAAATCGGTCAATAGCATAAAGATAGCTCTTAACGAGAGCTAAAATATCAATATGCTCATGGGTTTGCATCATTTTCAAATGTGAGCGGAAAGTTTATTATTGCTGTGGCTCCTTAACGATACGTCGGATCGGGAATCGGTCACCTCTCTTAACGAAAGGTAAAATATTGCTCATGGGTGTCAAGGTCGTAGGTCAACTGGAAAGTGTTTTTTTTTGTATTTAAAAAAACATGGACTTAGCGCACGAAAAGTCGCAATTGGAGATCGATTATTTTGATAATAAAACTGAATACTTTGTAAACCTTGTTCTTGCTTATATATCTCCGTGATAAAATTATAAACACACTATAAACACAATGAAAAACAAATGACAGATCCTGACATATTACAAACGGCCGAAACATCACTTCAAAATCATATCATCCCTATTGGAAAACCCGTTACCTGTCTTATATGCATATGTTTGTATGTGTGTATATAATTTCTATCATCATATGTTCGGAATTATGTTTATTTTGGCATAACTCTCTGCGTTTGTGTTTGTCTTTCAGTTAATTTTGAATAGATGATGGATTTTCAGCTTTTCTTTTGACTTTTGTTTCCTTTGATTTTGCAGTTGTTGTTGTTGTTTGTTCGGTAGAATTGTTAATTAATCGCTACAGAATGAATGACAAGGACATTATGTATATAATATTAACTTAATATGAAAAAGGCCCCAATTTATGAAAGCAGTGTGTGTATAAAGTAAGAAAATTTCAGTCGAGTAAAACGATTAAAGTAAACTCTAACTTTCTGAGATAAACAATATGGAATTTGGCAGTTTCTATGGGAGATGCCAGAACATTGGACAACTTTAGCTGAATCTGTGCCAGACTATTTTTTTTTTATATATATTTGTTCTCATTTGGAAAGTAGGTGTTGTCCGAATGGAGTTTGCCAAAACTTTCACTTAAAACTGAGTAATCTCTAGTAAGAAAATTTCAGGCGAGTAAACCTGCCTTAGTCGGTCTACTCGTCACTTTGTGAGTAATAACTTAATTTTAAGACAAACTTTATGTTTTTCAGTGACAAAGTTATTTTTTTTTTCAGAAAATTGAAATGTTCGTAAAGTTTCTAGGAAAGGCAGAAAGTCGGGCGGAGCCGACTATATAATACCCTACACCTCCCTAAAAATGCGATAAGGGTCATTGCCATAATAATTTGGAATAATTGGTAAATGGGTAGAAACATATTATCTAATTCTGAAACGATAATCGCTAAATTAAGCAATATTCGTTCCTAAATTGAGAAACATCTTTCTGGAAAATTTTAATGATCGGAAGTAAAATACAACTTCTATAGCGGTTTGATACCAAATCAGGAGGAACATATATATGGAGCTTTAATATAAATCTTAACCGATCTTCCCTGAATACTCATTCATGTAAAAAGAAATCCTTCTGTCGAATTTCGTACTGATCGGATATAAAATACAATCTCAAGGCGCTTACATGTCAAATCGGGGGTAACATATATATGGGAGCTATATCTAAATCTGAACCGATTTTCTCCGACCTCCGATTACAGGTCAAATCGGGGGTAACATATATATGGGTGTTATATCTAAATCTAAACCGAGTTTCTCCGAATTTGGCAGTATTCCTTCATGTAGAAAGAAACCTCTTTTTGCCGACTTTCGCACTGATCGGATATAAAATAACATTTTTACAGCGCTCACATGTCAAATCGGGGGTAACGTATATATGGGGGCTATATCTTAATCTGAACCGATTTCTTCCAAATTTAAAAGTGTTCATTCATATAATAGGAAACCTCTTTCTGACGAATTTCATACTGATCGGATATAAAATACAGTTTTTACAGCGCTTACATGTGAAATCGGGGGTAACATATATATGGGGGCTATATCTAAATCTGAACCGATTTTCTTCGAATTTAGCACTATTCCTTCATGTAATAAGAAACCTCTTTCAGCCGAATTTCATACTGATCGGATATAAAATAAAGTTTTTACAGCGCTTACATGTCAAATCGGGGCAAACATATATATGGGGGCTATATCTAAATCTGAACCAATTTTAACCAAATTCAATAGGGATCGTCCTTGGGCCAAAAAAAAGATAAGTGTAAAGTTTCATCGAGATCGGACCATAATTCCGACCTGTACTTTGAATACAAGAATACATGCACAGACGGACAGACAGACGGACATAGCTAAATCAACTCAGAAGGTGATTCTAATTCGATCGGTATAATAAACGATGGGTCTATTTCTTCTCCTTTTGGGTGTTACAAACAAATGCACAAAGTTATAATACCCTGTACCACAGTGTGGTGTAGGGTATAAAAATGGAAAAATAATATAATAAAAACAAACCTATAAAAATTTATTTTTTTGTTTTAATTAAATTATTATCAATATAAATTGCATTTAATAACTTTAAAGAATGTACTGGTATTAAAGTTAAAAGCTGTTATCTTTTGGTGTAAAATTACCCATTTGTGTGGGAGGTACCAAAAGGGGTGTTCCAACAACCGCCAATTTTCTCTAGACTCCAGGTACTATAAAATCATTACACTGTACGAAATTTCAAGTATTTGTATGCACTTGTATTAAAGTTATAAGCTGGTAACTTTTGGTACAAAATGGTCGATTTGTGTGCGAGGTACCAAAACAGGAGTGACCACTTCGTCCAATTTTTCTTGACGTGTTAGCCATTAACAAACTAGAACAATGTCTGAAATTTCAGAAGATTCGAGTAAGTAGTATAGAAGGTATCAAATAATCAATATTTCACTGAAAGTTAACCCTTTATGGGGGGAGGTACTAGAAGGAGTTGACCAATATGGCCCATCTGCGAACTTAGCCGGAGATAGAGAAAAATATTACCGCATACCAAATTTGAAGTCAATCGGTTACTCCTTTCGAGAGTTATCTTGCGCACCAGCCAGCAGACAGACAAACGGACGGACGGACGGACATTGCCTAAATGACTTAAAACGGATTTCCGTCGAACAAACTTAGGGTCTTAGGTCACTCCTTTGATGTGTTACACTTCTGGCTCTCTATGGTGAGGGGATAAAAATTAAACAAAATATATTTGGAGAAATTCCTAAACAATAATTTTATTTGTATTTATATATAACACATATATTATTTGAAAAAAATAAGTTTGCAAATACATATTTTGTTGTAATATATTAATATATGCGTTCCAAATCAATTTTATTGATTTTCAAAATAATTTAATTTAAATGGTAACATTACACACAATTTTTGATTACTATGTATGCAATTTTACCGGATACTCATGAGTAGTATAGAAGTTATAAGAGCTTTAACATGTCTCAAAATGTTAACCATTTGTGGGGCAGGTACCACAAGGAATAGGCCGATATGTTTGTCCATCAATCAGAAACTGGGTGTGAATAAAATATTATAACGAATATTATACGATTGTAAGTCATTCGGCCACTCATTTTCAGAGTTATCGTTAGCACCATTCAGTCGAATTGACAACGGCCGGACACTAACACTATGCAACAAAAAAATTTTTTTTCTGTCTCAGACCTAAAAAAATTTTTTTGTATACATTGTGGCATACTGTTATATAAAATCAAAACCAAAAATTTTTTATGGATAATATTTTTTAAAAATTTTTATTAATATCATTTTTAATCGTCGAAGGTACCCTTAGTATTTGCACTATAATTTTTGGAGTATATGCCCGATCAGATCGACTTATACGTTAAATTGAAGCTATTCATGTGGGCTACCAATGTTGGAAATATCTCTTTCACATAGAAACAGTGGTTTAGAAACGAATTAGATTTTGTAGATTTTTTTCAAAAAAAAATTTCCTGGGACGAAAGTTAAAAGTTTGCATCCAAGCGAAGAACATAATACCTATTTGAAAAATCTATGGATAAATGTAGAAATGATAGCCCTTTTGGTGGAGGTAAGAGAATTTCAAAAAAAAGTTTTTTTAATTTCTGTTTAAAAAGCGATTTTATTTGTTACTTTTATTTATAGTACGTACATTTGAGTTTATTTACATATATAAGTTTCATTAGAAGTAATTGTGAGTTCTTTGTTTACGCTGGTAGATTTCGGAATCGGTTTCTCTAATGAGGAACCAAATATAATCTCCCATCATTCTTTCATCCCAGTGTCCTTGGTAACGCCCCTCGATGGACTTCATTTCCTGGTGAAACCTTTCGCCATGTTCGTCACTTACGACGCCAAGATTCTCGGGGAAAAAGTTTAAATGCGAATGCAAGAAATTAATTTTGAGGGACATATTTACACCTGTTGGAATACATAAAACGAAAAATAAATTAGAAGAATACATACATATGTGTTATATACATAAATATAGAAAAAATATATTTCTTACCAATTTTTTCATAATTTTTTAACAAATCATTAAACATTGTTTCATATTGCGGGCTTTTATTGGATCCAAGAAAATTTGATACTACAAGCTGCAATTTCATCAGATGTCAAATATGATTCGAAATTTACATCTTTCATCAGTTTCCTTATTTTAGGCCCATCAAAAACGCCTTCTTTGATTTTTTGAAAAGAAAGACTTTTAAATAAACTTTTTAAATATGAGAATGAATTGCCATCTTTCCTTAAGGGTTTTAAAAAAAATTTTAAAGAGCCCCAGCTTAAAATGCAGTGGTGGCAAGATAATGTTTTCTTTTTGGACAAGAGGTGTGTTTTTTATGTTGTTTTCACCCAATGTAATGTTTTTTCTTGTTGGCCATTTCTTTCTTCTGTAATGATCTTCGCAGGCACGACTATCCCAGAGGCATTAAAAAGAGCAATATTTTGTATATCCGCCTTGCATTCCACATAACATCCCAACTACTTTTAAATCGCAACAATATGAACATGTTGTTCATATTTTATGTATTTTATCAATTTAGCCATTGTTTCGTATGATTCCTTAGTGTTGACGGCATGAGCAATGGGAATCGACGGTTTCTGATTTCCGTTGTGCAAAAGCATTGCTTTCAAACTTTCTTTACTGCTGTCAACAAATAACAGCCATTCCTTTGAATTTTATGTGTGATTAAGTTCCTCGAACAATCCGGGTTGTCCTTGCAAAAGCATATGTTTTCCACAGTTGTATAAAAATGTTTGTAAGGTATATAACGGACTCTATAATACGATATGTTAACATCTGGGGCCAAAATATTTATCTTTGGTCAGTTCCAAATATCTCACTAGATCAATGAGTTGAAACTCAGTTAAAAGCGATGACTTCTGACTCAAACTTGAATCGCTCAGAGTTGAGTACTCATTTGAACATGATGACGTGTCCGTAATTAGGCTGTTAGCTATACTTGGACACTTGGGAATTGGTATTGTTTCCGAATGTGCAAATGGCAAAGTGACAGATTTTACTTCAGCGTAATTCCAGCGAATGCTTCGTCCTACTCAATCTGTTTACTTAGACAAATATAGCAGTCCGTATCGTGAATGAATGGTTGTCTCCAAATCATTGGCATTCCAAATTGCACGTGATGTCACATTGTAATACATTAATTATAAAGTACATACTTACCGCATGCTTCCACTACACCATCGAGTAAGATTTACTTGGCACGAATTACACAAAATACTAGGTGTCCACGGTTCGTTCATATTTTGAACTCGTATACCAAAGTAGTGCACATATACTTCTTCTATTAGTTTACTAAACGCACGTCGATTTTTTTAATTCCATATTTTCCGCAGAAGTAGCAGAAATTGTCGGGATAATTTACACATTGAAAAGTTTTTTGCCTTTTACTCATACTTCGAAATATAACTTTATAATATTTTTCAGAAAATGGACTAATCTCTTTATGGCTCTGAATTACACTAATTTATTAGTAAGGAATTTCATTCATAACCAATTTTAACCAAATTCAATAGGGATCGTCCTTGGGCCAAAAAAAAGATAAGTGTAAAGTTTCATCGAGATCGGACCATAATTCCGACCTGTACTTTGAATACAAGAATACATGCACAGACGGACAGACAGACGGACATAGCTAAATCAACTCAGAAGGTGATTCTAATTCGATCGGTATAATAAACGATGGGTCTATTTCTTCTCCTTTTGGGTGTTACAAACAAATGCACAAAGTTATAATACCCTGTACCACAGTGTGGTGTAGGGTATAAAAATGGAAAAATAATATAATAAAAACAAACCTATAAAAATTTATTTTTTTGTTTTAATTAAATTATTATCAATATAAATTGCATTTAATAACTTTAAAGAATGTACTGGTATTAAAGTTAAAAGCTGTTATCTTTTGGTGTAAAATTACCCATTTGTGTGGGAGGTACCAAAAGGGGTGTTCCAACAACCGCCAATTTTCTCTAGACTCCAGGTACTATAAAATCATTACACTGTACGAAATTTCAAGTATTTGTATGCACTTGTATTAAAGTTATAAGCTGGTAACTTTTGGTACAAAATGGTCGATTTGTGTGCGAGGTACCAAAACAGGAGTGACCACTTCGTCCAATTTTTCTTGACGTGTTAGCCATTAACAAACTAGAACAATGTCTGAAATTTCAGAAGATTCGAGTAAGTAGTATAGAAGGTATCAAATAATCAATATTTCACTGAAAGTTAACCCTTTATGGGGGGAGGTACTAGAAGGAGTTGACCAATATGGCCCATCTGCGAACTTAGCCGGAGATAGAGAAAAATATTACCGCATACCAAATTTGAAGTCAATCGGTTACTCCTTTCGAGAGTTATCTTGCGCACCAGCCAGCAGACAGACAAACGGACGGACGGACGGACATTGCCTAAATGACTTAAAACGGATTTCCGTCGAACAAACTTAGGGTCTTAGGTCACTCCTTTGATGTGTTACACTTCTGGCTCTCTATGGTGAGGGGATAAAAATTAAACAAAATATATTTGGAGAAATTCCTAAACAATAATTTTATTTGTATTTATATATAACACATATATTATTTGAAAAAAATAAGTTTGCAAATACATATTTTGTTGTAATATATTAATAAATGCGTTCCAAATCAATTTTATTGATTTTCAAAATAATTTAATTTAAATGGTAACATTACACACAATTTTTGATTACTATGTATGCAATTTTACCGGATACTCATGAGTAGTATAGAAGTTATAAGAGCTTTAACATGTCTCAAAATGTTAACCATTTGTGGGGCAGGTACCACAAGGAATAGGCCGATATGTTTGTCCATCAATCAGAAACTGGGTGTGAATAAAATATTATAACGAATATTATACGATTGTAAGTCATTCGGCCACTCATTTTCAGAGTTATCGTTAGCACCATTCAGTCGAATTGACAACGGCCGGACACTAACACTATGCAACAAAAAAATTTTTTTTCTGTCTCAGACCTAAAAAAATTTTTTTGTATACATTGTGGCATACTGTTATATAAAATCAAAACCAAAAATTTTTTATGGATAATATTTTTTAAAAATTTTTATTAATATCATTTTTAATCGTCGAAGGTACCCTTAGTATTTGCACTATAATTTTTGGAGTATATGCCCGATCAGATCGACTTATACGTTAAATTGAAGCTATTCATGTGGGCTACCAATGTTGGAAATATCTCTTTCACATAGAAACAGTGGTTTAGAAACGAATTAGATTTTGTAGATTTTTTTCAAAAAAAAATTTCCTGGGACGAAAGTTAAAAGTTTGCATCCAAGCGAAGAACATAATACCTATTTGAAAAATCTATGGATAAATGTAGAAATGATAGCCCTTTTGGTGGAGGTAAGAGAATTTCAAAAAAAAGTTTTTTTAATTTCTGTTTAAAAAGCGATTTTATTTGTTACTTTTATTTATAGTACGTACATTTGAGTTTATTTACATATATAAGTTTCATTAGAAGTAATTGTGAGTTCTTTGTTTACGCTGGTAGATTTCGGAATCGGTTTCTCTAATGAGGAACCAAATATAATCTCCCATCATTCTTTCATCCCAGTGTCCTTGGTAACGCCCCTCGATGGACTTCATTTCCTGGTGAAACCTTTCGCCATGTTCGTCACTTACGACGCCAAGATTCTCGGGGAAAAAGTTTAAATGCGAATGCAAGAAATTAATTTTGAGGGACATATTTACACCTGTTGGAATACATAAAACGAAAAATAAATTAGAAGAATACATACATATGTGTTATATACATAAATATAGAAAAAATATATTTCTTACCAATTTTTTCATAATTTTTTAACAAATCATTAAACATTGTTTCATATTGCGGGCTTTTATTGGATCCAAGAAAATTTGATACTACAAGCTGCAATTTCATCAGATGTCAAATATGATTCGAAATTTACATCTTTCATCAGTTTCCTTATTTTAGGCCCATCAAAAACGCCTTCTTTGATTTTTTGAAAAGAAAGACTTTTAAATAAACTTTTTAAATATGAGAATGAATTGCCATCTTTCCTTAAGGGTTTTAAAAAAAATTTTAAAGAGCCCCAGCTTAAAATGCAGTGGTGGCAAGATAATGTTTTCTTTTTGGACAAGAGGTGTGTTTTTTATGTTGTTTTCACCCAATGTAATGTTTTTTCTTGTTGGCCATTTCTTTCTTCTGTAATGATCTTCGCAGGCACGACTATCCCAGAGGCATTAAAAAGAGCAATATTTTGTATATCCGCCTTGCATTCCACATAACATCCCAACTACTTTTAAATCGCAACAATATGAACATGTTGTTCATATTTTATGTATTTTATCAATTTAGCCATTGTTTCGTATGATTCCTTAGTGTTGACGGCATGAGCAATGGGAATCGACGGTTTCTGATTTCCGTTGTGCAAAAGCATTGCTTTCAAACTTTCTTTACTGCTGTCAACAAATAACAGCCATTCCTTTGAATTTTATGTGTGATTAAGTTCCTCGAACAATCCGGGTTGTCCTTGCAAAAGCATATGTTTTCCACAGTTGTATAAAAATGTTTGTAAGGTATATAACGGACTCTATAATACGATATGTTAACATCTGGGGCCAAAATATTTATCTTTGGTCAGTTCCAAATATCTCACTAGATCAATGAGTTGAAACTCAGTTAAAAGCGATGACTTCTGACTCAAACTTGAATCGCTCAGAGTTGAGTACTCATTTGAACATGATGACGTGTCCGTAATTAGGCTGTTAGCTATACTTGGACACTTGGGAATTGGTATTGTTTCCGAATGTGCAAATGGCAAAGTGACAGATTTTACTTCAGCGTAATTCCAGCGAATGCTTCGTCCTACTCAATCTGTTTACTTAGACAAATATAGCAGTCCGTATCGTGAATGAATGGTTGTCTCCAAATCATTGGCATTCCAAATTGCACGTGATGTCACATTGTAATACATTAATTATAAAGTACATACTTACCGCATGCTTCCACTACACCATCGAGTAAGATTTACTTGGCACGAATTACACAAAATACTAGGTGTCCACGGTTCGTTCATATTTTGAACTCGTATACCAAAGTAGTGCACATATACTTCTTCTATTAGTTTACTAAACGCACGTCGATTTTTTTAATTCCATATTTTCCGCAGAAGTAGCAGAAATTGTCGGGATAATTTACACATTGAAAAGTTTTTTGCCTTTTACTCATACTTCGAAATATAACTTTATAATATTTTTCAGAAAATGGACTAATCTCTTTATGGCTCTGAATTACACTAATTTATTAGTAAGGAATTTCATTCATAAATTCCGGGTTTAAGGTACATAATTTGCAGTACCTGTAGCTGACATATAGATTGCTTCGAACGTAGAAACCCAATATTTTCAAGACTGCCGCGTACTACTTTGTATTGCGTACATATAATTGTACTATCTGTATATACGACTGGGATGTCGATGTCTCTAAAAGGCGTAACTGAATGGAAACCTCATAAATAAAAAAAACACAAATATTGTTGAATCACCCTCTACCTGAGCAGATCTCATCCAATATAGCTCTCTGATGCACCGTCTGGACTTTGTACGGAAACATCTTCAAATCTTGTACCAAAATTCGCTGTAGAGACCGTCGACTGATACCCACTTGCGTGGCACGTCGTCTGGTCGATGTCGACGGCGCTTCCATGACATCCTCGGCTACAGCAGCAATATTCTCTGCAGAACGGCTACTCCGGGGTCTGTCACGCCTGTCAGCATCTCGTGTTGTGCCAGTCTCTTCGAGGCGAGCGGCTAAACGTCGCAGTGTTTCACCAGTAGGCGTTGGACTGCCAGGAAATCTGTGCCAAAGTTACCGACCGATTATTGGTCAAATAAATAGTCAGCAATATTCCGCGTTCTGGAGCAGTGTAGCGTAACATTGTTTATTAATGTGTATTTCGCATGTGTTTACAACACAAATGTCAAAACAGAACTGACATTAGGGGCCAATCGCAAAATTTATAGCATTTTCTGATAGGAGGATTACTTTTGCGCCACCTTGTATATACATAACTTTTAAGAAACCTAATGTATATAAGTTATTTCGTAAGAATAAAAAATGTTAGCTATAAGCGTATTTAACCATTGTAATAAGGATTTTTCGAATTAAAAACATGAATTGAATTGAATTGGGAATTCGTCGCATCACTTCATCAAATCATCATCACTCTTGCCAGCAAACCTTACACCAGTTCCTACAAAAGGTGGTTTCGACCAAACACATCGTACTGAATACGAAATTGCACAATTTCAGAGAATTTTTTTTAGTGAATGTGGCATATATGGCTTAAACAATATATTTCCAGCAGCGACCTCTATAGGGGACCATATCAAAATAGCCACCGATACAGGGGACCTATGTATGTATATCAAAACATTTTCAAGCCAATGGAATGACAAAGTTAGTACACCCCCATCCTGCGTTGAAGGGAATAAAAACTGAATAAATATAGGTGTAAGACCATTCCTTTTATATCCAAAACAAAAAATATGCAGTACTTTGTTGATAGCACTTTATTAAAAACCAGAAAACATGTCCATTGCCAGAAAACACAATGCCAACGCAAAACATAGCAAACATTTGTTCAGTACTCCAAAAATGCCATTCACCCATAAAATGCTAAGTCATTGGGAAAATATACGACAACCTGCATTTTTTGCACAATAAAATGTCATCAAGAATTTCATAAGTTGTGCTATGTATGTCCTTGTACACCAAAAAAATATAAAGTGTCAGGATTGACATGAAAATGCTGTTGCTGCTAAACAGAAAATTGTGCATGCATTTGTTACACCTTGCTTTGTCATCTAATGACCTTGCAACGACCTGGAGAATATATTAAATTGTTGAATATACACAAAAGGAACCCCGCCGCATGGATGTACCTACATATATGTATAAATGAATGTGGCAGTACGACCAACACCACCATCACCACTTGCCAACATACGAGTATGGTGTACAATGCTAAGGGTCCTTTGCAGCAAAATGTTGCACAAAACCTCATAAATCACCAAACCCACAATGGCCATGGAGCACAAAGTTCAAACGGAACCACAAAAAAGAAATAGGTAACCAGAAAACGTGCATATGTATAGGAAATCTATAGAATGAGCCAGTGGATCCTTAATATGTCTTAGCTATGACATTTTGGGCAGAGTTCTTCTAAACAAACTACATTCACAGTGGACGGATTTTGTAGAAGAAAATAATTCGTACTCGTATATCCTTTAATTTTGTGGACACCGTCCAAATCAAAGTAAGTTTTCATTTCTATGGTACAAGGTTCAGTGGAATAAGTTCACAAGGAACAGTGGTTATAACGAATTTTCATTTGTAATGAAAAATGTTCTAGACAATAATAATAATAACAAATTAATCTTCAAGAGAAATGCAACTCTATAAAAACAAGTAAAAGCGTTTAGTTCGGAGATGCCGAATCTTATATACCCTCCACCATGGATTGTATACAATTTTATTACTGGAAAAATCTTTGGACATGCAGCAAATCATGAAACGATCCTTTTTGTTTAAGTAAATTAAAAAAAGAAACAAACGCTGCAATTTTTAGGCCGCAAATTCTTTAGACAAACTCTTCACCTGAAAAATTTGGTTTTTATGGCTTAAAAATGCTTTATTGAGAGTTACATCTACACATCTACAAATAAAACTTTATTTTATTGAGATGAATTCTTGCAAAAATAGAATATTAAATGCAAAGTTTCAGCTAAAGTTCTTAGAAAATGTGCTGTTTATGGCTTAAATAAGCCTTTTTGGGAGTGAAATCTATAGGTAGTCTATAACAAAATATGAACTGAATTAAAAAAAATTTTTTTTACTACGATGAATTCTTGTCTTTATAAAATACAAACTGTAAAGATTCAGTTAAAATGCTTAGAAAATATGGTATTTATGGCTTAAATGCGTATATTTTGGAGCGACCTCTATAGGGTGAATATAACAAAAAATTAAACGATTTGTAAAATTTGTATGTGATCAATTCTTGTTAAAATTGAAAACAAACTGCAAAGTTTCTGCTAAATTTCTTTAAAAATATGGTATCTATGGCTCAAAACCCGTATTTTGGAGAGATCTCTAAAGGGGAGCTAAAGGGTTCGCCAAATAATTTTTTTTTTTGAAAATGCTATAAAATAAATCTACTGAAAACGCATTGGATGGTCAGTTGGCTTCAACTCCTGAACCAATTGGACTTTGTATGGCGTCATACCAAGGTCTTTATGCAAAATTCGTCTCAATGATGTCTCCCAAATGCCAGTTTCTTTCACTTTTTTCACAAGATAACGAACATACGGAGCTGACGGTGCTTCTCTTCTTCCAAAATCCGTACGCTATTTTCGCACACATTCTGCAACATTACCATGATTTTCAAAGTAATGTCGCAATATTCGCAATATACACATATTCGTTCAGCGCAAGGATAAAACTAATTATCTGTCAAATCAGACATGAGGTAAGTGTTACCATTCACGAAATAAGCACTAGTTGAAAAAAAAACGTTAAATGGCGGACCCTTTATATGAAAACATTGACCGATACGGCCAATTTGCAATCCCAAACAATCTGCAAAAATAAGAAATATTTCTACCAAATTTTATCAACCTAGCTCTGTTATTACGGACTGTAGCGTGATTACAGCAGACGGACTGACGGACGGACAGATGGACATGGCTAAATCGTCTTAGAATTTTACGACGATTAAGAATATATACATTTTATTGGGTCTCAGATCAATATTTAGAGGTGTTACAAACGGAGTGACAAAATGAACATACCCCCCATCCTATGGTGGAGGGTATTATAAATCAAAACTATGAGCGCGCAAGTAGTCTAGTAGGTAGCGTGCTCGGCTCTAAGATGTGGGGACGTAGGTTCGATTCCCACCACAGGCTCTGGTCTATCGCTTCAAAATCTAGCTACATGGTCTTTGTAACCCGACTTTTCCTTTTCATATATATAAATAAATGAATAAATCTCAATGTATTTTTATACCCTCACTTTAGTGTGACGAGGGTATATATCATTTGCTACGAAAAAAGTGTAACACATCGAAGGAGTGACCTAAGACCCCAAGTATGTTCGGCGGAAATCCGTTTTGGGCCATTTTAAGTCGAATGAGCAATGTCCGTCCGTCCGTCTGTCTGTCTGCTGGCTGGTGCGCACGATAACTCTCGAAAGGAGTAACCGATTGACTTCAAATTTGGTATGTGGTAATATTTTCTTCTATCTCCGGCTAAGTTCGAAGACGGGTCATATTGGTCCATTCATTCTAGTACCTTCCCCACAAGGGTTAACATTTTGTGAAATATTGATTATTTAATAACTTCTATACTACTTATTTGAATCCTTTGAAATTATACACATAGTATAATTTTGTAAGTCACTGTTACCTCGAGAAAAATGGACGAATTGGCCACGCCCCTTTTTGGTACCTTCCACACAAATGGAGAATTTTGAACCAAAAGTTACCAGCTTATAACTTTAATACCAGTGCATACAAAGACTTGAAATTTTGTACAGTGTAATGGTTTAATAGTACCTAAAATACAGTGAAAATGGGCATTATTGCCACGCTCCTTTTTGGTACCTACCACTAAAAAGGACCGTTTTGTACCAAAAGTTACCAGCTTATAACTTTAATACTAGTGCATACAAATACTTGAAATTTCGTACAGTGTAATGCTTTTATGGTACCCAGAGTCAACAGAAAAATGGGCGTTGTTGGCAAGCCCCTTTGGTACCTCCCACACAAATGGACCTTTTTGTACCAAAAGGTACTTTAATACCGGTACATACAAATACTTGAAATTTCCTACAGTTTAATGCTTTTATAGTACCTAGAGTCTAGAAAAAAAGTGGCCGTAATTGGCACGCCCCTTTTGGTATCTCCCACACAAATGGACCATTTTACGCCAAAAGTTAACCGCTTATAACATGAATACCGGTACATACTTTAAAGTTATTAAATGCAATTTAAATTGATTATAATTTAATTAAAATAAAAAAATAAATAAGTTTACTAATATTTTTTTGGAACTCAAGGTGAGGGGATTCATAAGTCGGTTTACCCGACTGACCTTTCTTACTTGTTTTATTTTTAAAAATGTACAATTTCAACAATTTTTTGTAGTAAAATGCAATTTGAACAAAATATATCAGTAAATGCAATTTCAACGCAATTTTTAGAAAAATACCAAGTTGATAAAATTTCGACGTAATTTTCTCACATATCGGGTGAGGGTAATATATTTGAAGATTTCTATTCACCCACTGTGCATAACCCCTTGTCATGTTTGTGAGACTCTTCTTGCTCGTCAAGTGAACGTTACTTTACATTTACTCATTGAATGGAATGTTTTCAACATAAATTATTTACTTAACGAGAAATGTTGAAAAACTGTTGAATTTTTGTTGTCCCGCACCGAGTTTACATTTTGCCGGCGTTATTGACAAAAAAACACACACACACACACATTATTGGGTTATAGGTCCCAAACCTTTACAGGTTGTCGTCCTTTTTTCTCCCATAAATTATGTTGGGGGGGGGGGGGTGTCAATGGGGGAAGGAAAGGCAGTAGGTAAAAGCAAACATCAACATTTCATGTTATTTTTTTAACTTTGTGGAAGCATACGAAAAATGTTAGGAACTTTTAAAAGTTTAAGCATAATATACCTTCAAAGATGTTCAGATTGCATGTTTTCTTTCCTGGAGAGAATAGTATGCTAAATTATACTAAAGACTAGAAATCTAAGGAGTTGTAAAAAGAATTGATTAAACGAAAAACAAAACTGTAAAGGAGTGTATTTGACAATTGTGAAATAAAAGTTACTAAAGTATGCCCTCACTTTGTGAGAAATATTATTTGGAATTTGGTATTTTTTATGGGAAATTTTAAAACTGAGAATATAAAAAATTTTTGCATTCTTTCTCAGGTTATACCCAGTGGAAAAGCAATCTTTAATATGAAGATATTCACATGAATGCTGCAAAGTAATGGGAAATGATTTTCGTGCTAATTTATTACTTTTGATTAGGGGTATGCGAAAGGACTTGACAAAATTCAGCTGAATACGATACATCCTCACTTTGTGAAAACTAAAAAGTGGCGTGACATAATGTCCATTTTTTAATAGACTATGGGTACTATCCAAGCATCACACTGTACAAAATTTCAAGTTCGAAGGAATCGAAGTTATAAACCGCCAAAAATTTTGCAAAATGGTCCATTTGTATGGGAGGTAATACCGCACATTTTTCATGGTTCTGTATTCCGAGAGCGGATTGAATCCGAATTTCTAATTCTTAAAATTTTCCATAATTTCTGTTTGAGGGCTTCTGAAGATTATCTGTGAACGCAGGTTGGCTTTATTCTTCCATTCGAACATATTTGATACATTCGAAACATATTTTTTGGCCCAAAAAACATATTTAGAAACTCGAATCCGAGCGGAAATTTCTAATTCAAGCCACATTCGGAATACATAACTGGGGCGTATTTGTACTGTAAAATCATTACACTCCACAAAATTCTAAGTATTTGTATGGACTGGAATCAAAGTTATAAGCTGTTAGCTTTTAGTGCAAAATGGTCCATTTGTATGAGAGGTTTCAACAGGGAGTGGAAATATCGGTAACTCCTGTCGAAAGTTATCGTGCGCACCAACCAGACAGACAGACGGGCATTTATCCATAGGTTTTTTTTCAAATAGGCATTGTTTTTTTCGTTAAGATGCTAAATTTCGAAAACTGGAACAAACACATTTTGCCGATCTTTTCAGTTCTTTTTCGTGCAAACAGAAACAATTTTTTGTGAAAAAAAATATTTTTTGTAATTATTTTAACGGTAGTTATTAAGCTTCTGTTCCCACGTGAAAGTGTTATTATTAAAATTTTTACTTATAACTTCCTCTAATTATATTTAATTTGTCACTCAGTTTGTAACACCTCTAAATATTTATCTGAGACCCCATAAAGTGTATATATTAGGGCGGGTCGATTTAAAAATCGCCCATTGCTCAGTGAAAATCGTATTCTCGGGGTCAAAATAAGAAACTTTTCCGAAGGAACCATACCTCTAAAACGAATTCTGATGTCCCGGAAAAAATCCCACTTTGACCCATTTAGAGTGCTCCAATCGAGTCCAAATGTATGGAACCCCCAGGGGGGTGTGCCACTGGCATGGGTGGGTCGGGCCTCCAAAGTTAGTGGGGGTCGGTCATACATTTGGACTCGATTGGAGCACTCTAAATGGGTCAATGTGGGATTTTTCAAAATTTGCCCTTACCCAAAAGTTCGACCCAAATTCCGGGACATCAGAATTCGTTTTAGAGGTATGGTTCCTTCGGCAAAGTTTCTTATTTTGATCCCTAGAATACGATTTTCACTGAGCAATGGGCGATTTTTAAATCGACCCGCCCTAATATATACACTTTATGGGGTCTCAGATAAATATTTAGAGGTGTTACAAACGGAGTGACAAATTAAATATAATTTAAATTAGAGGAAGTTATAAGTAAAAATTTTAATAATAACACTTTCACGTGGACCCGGCCTAATATATAAATCGATCCGGCCTAATATATATTCTTAATCGTCGTAGAATTAAGACTATTTAGCGATGTCCGTCTGTCCGTCCGTGTGTTGTAATCACGCTACAGTCCGCAATAATAGAGCTAGGTTGATCAAATTTGGTAGAAATATTTCTTATATTTCAAGGTTATTTGGGATTGCAAATGGGTCATATCGGTCAATGTTTTGATATAGCTTCCCTATAGAGGTTGCTCCAAAATACGGGTTTTGAGTCATATATACCACATTTTTACAGCAATGTAGCAGAAACTTTGCAGTCTTTATTATATTTTGACAAGAATATATCACAGCAAAAATTTTATAAATCGATTCATATTTTGTTACAGTCACCCTATAGAGGTCGCTGCAAAATATATGAATTTAAGCCATAAATACCATATTTTCTAAGCATTTTAACTGAATTTGTGCAGTTTGTATTTCATTAGGACAATAATTTATCGCAGTAAAATTTTTTTAAATCAGTTCATATTTTGTTATAGTCCACCTATAGATGTCGATCCCACAAATGCTTATTTAAGCCATAGACACCACATTTGCTAAGAAATTTAGCAGAAACTTTGCAGTTTGTATTCTATTTTGGAAAGATTTCATCTCAACAAAATGTACATAAATCAGTTTTTATATTGTTGTGGTCCCCGTGTAGATCTAGTTATCAAATATGCTAATTTAAGCCATAAATTACACATTTTTCAGCGTTCGTTTTTATACCCTACACCACACTGTGGTCCAGGGTAGTACGAGTTTGTGCATTAGTTTGTAACACCCAGAAGGAGAAGTGATATACCCATCGTTTATTACACCGATCGACTTGGAATCACTTCCTGAGTTGATTTAACCATGTCCGTCCGCCTCTAGATGTATCGTTGTATTCAAAGTGAATGTCGTATTTATGGTCCGATTGTGATGAAATTTAGCACAGTGTTCTTTTTTGCCCAAGGACGATCCCTATTGAAATCAGTCAAAATCGGTTCAGATTTATATATGTTATACCCGATTTGACATTTAAGCGCTGTAGAAACTGTATTTTGTATCAGATTAGTACGAAATTTGGCAGAGAGAGTTCTCTTATTACATGAATGAACTCTGCCAAATTCGGGGAAATTCAGTTTAGATTTATATATAGCCCCCATTTATATGTTTCACCCGATTTGACATTTAAGCGCTGTAGAAACCGTATTTTATATCCGATCAGTACGAAATTCGGCAGAGAGAGTTTTCTTATTAAATGTATAAACACTGCCAAATTCTTATCGCAATGCCCATTTTCCATTGTTAGCGAGGTGTAGGGTATTATATAGTAGGCTTGCCCGACTTTCTGTTTTTAATAATTTGTTTTTTTAATAATTTGCTAAAACAAAAAAGATTGTTTTATGATTTGCTCCATACCCAAAGATTTTTCTATTAATAAAATTGAATGCAATCCATGGTGGAGGGTATGTAAGATTCGGCATGGCCGAACTTAACGCTTTTACTTGTTTTTATTATTTTCGTCACAGACCTTCGACCATAATGTTGTTGCATAGTGCAATTGGCTATAGCTTCGAAATATATTACATTTGGGAGATTTTTATTCGAGTAGAATCCAGTGCAACGGATCGAATAAGTGATCGTACAGAGGATGCATATGTCTATTCAGCATACGCTCCCAAGTACCTCAACATAGGATGATTAATATAGACTGACGGATGCTGATCTGACGATTGTGGTGATTTTTAGCACAATTTTAAAATAATACAAAAATTATAGCAAAAAGCCTAAAGCGTGCAAATTTTTAGGAAAATAACATTAAAAGTATAGTCGATTCTTATATTCTTGTTTAGTGACCTAAGACCCTATCTACATAGGGAATGCTTTTAAGAATTACAAATGGTTCAGAATTTTTAATGTTAACAGATGAATTATACAGGTTGGCGCAGAATGAGCTATATGGTTTGAATTCATTATAATTTTTTTAATTATTATTCTTTCTTTGTTTTTTATCAGCATTTTGTGAAGGAGACTTGGGGAATTAGTTATGAATCGAACAACGTATAAAAATAATAACATTTTTGCGAAAATTTTCGATCGTTTCATATCTCTCACTTCTTTAAAATGTTATAATACAGGGTGGCGCAGAATGAGCTATAAGGTTTGAAGTCATTATAATTTTTTTAATTATTATTCTTTCTTTGTTTTTTATCAGCATTTTGTGAAGGAGACTTGGGGAATTAATTATGAATCGAACAACGTACAAAAATTATTGAATTTTTGCGAAAAGTTATGGAAAATATGCTAAAAAGAGCACGTATGTGCGAAGCAGATTAAAATGGGGCCAAAAATTACAGTTTTGTGGGGGAGCTAGAGGGTTAAAATGTTCCACAAAAATATTGGCCTTAATATTTTCTATAAAGTTGCTGAACATACCATATACCAGAAAAATATTTTTTTGTTACATAACAGTGAAATAATTACATTTTTGGGGTACAATGTGGTTTTTTGAGCTATTTAGGGTGCCTAGACACGTTCAGATTGTATTGATAAGTTCATAAAAGATGTTCACACATACGTTGGCTACAATTTTGCCAAGCATTGTTAGTGAAAAATTACGAGTCCCTGGAAGTTATGCTAAAAAAAGTGAAAAAAAAATATTTTTTTCCTTTACTTTTTCGAAAAAAATTCCCGGACAAAATTTTTTTTCGCAAAAAATTTTAAGGAACTTTCTTCAGCATATTCTTAGCTACATTATTGTCAAACATAGTTAAGCGGTATCACCAAGTCTGAAATAGTTGTTGGATAAAAGCTGATGACACCTTTTTCGAGGGGGCCACTGATTTTCAGAAACTTTGGAGGCCCTTAAAAAAAAATTGGTCACCAATTTCGCCAAACCGAGTATAGGGTTATACTACCCTTTGATAGTAGAATCGAACCTATACTGTCAAGTCCGTGTATTTTTTTCACTGCTGCACTGTGTAATTAACATCTCTAACAGGACATCATTTTTCAAAGCTAATTGCAAAAAATTCCCCAATAATATACTGTATTTAAAAAAATTATAATAATCGCATAAATAAAAAAGTTATAAACCAAATCCTCTTTATTTGCTTAAACAGTTTTTAAAGGGCTGATAAATGGTAAAATAAGATATAGCTATCATTAATTTTTTGAAAGCTAATTTTTTCCAAAATTTTATGCGGATTTTAAATTTTAATAAAATTGAGAATATTATTTTTTTCGTTTTATGAAATTTTTAATTGCTCTTGAATGGCTGAACCGATTTTTGCAAAGTATATGTCATTTGCAAGAGAGCATAACGGGTTTGTCCAAAATTCCCAGACCTGCGCTCATAACTTTTAGAACTATTGTGTCCCAAAAAATCAAATTACTGCTTTCGATTTTTGAGTGTATGGCGCATATTCTGTGTTTTTTTTTAAAAAAGTAGTTAATAAAAAATATCGAAAAAATTTTATAGATTTAAAAAAATTCAACCAAACAAGTAAGAAAGTTCAGGCGGGTAAACCTCACCTTGAGTTAAAAAAATATTAGTAAATTTATTAATTCTTTTGTTTTATTTTAATTATTATCAATTTAAATTGCATTTAATAACTTTAAAGTACAGGGTGGCTGATATGTAATGCAACAAAGTAAAGCGCTATATTTTTTTTAAATTTTATTGTTCAAAAGCAAAAAATGTCGGAAATAACATAAAATTTTAGAAACAGTTTAGATTTGTTCGAATTGCCCACCTTTGGCACGAATTATGGCCCTCAAACGGCCGACAAAGCCATCACACGCTGCACGAAAGTGGCTCTGCGGTATTTTGGCCCATTCCCGGCGAAGCGTCGTCTTGAGATGATCGATACTTTGGTATTTTTTAGTGCGAACCTTACACTCTAAAATGCCCCAGGCGCAAAAGTCCAACGGATTGAGATCCGGAGATCTTGGTGGCCATTGTGCGGTAGAAATGAAGCGAGGAACCTCCTTTTTAAGCCATTCTTGGTTGACGCGTGCTGAGTGCGATGGTGCTGAGTCCTGTTGGAATGTCCATAGTCTGCGGCCGAAATGTTTGTCTGCCCAGGGCTTCAATACTGTCTTTAGGACATTTTCCCGAAAATATTCGGCATTTATTTTGACCCCATGGTCGATGAATACGAGCGGTGAGCGACCATCGGCCGTTACGGCGGCCTACACCATTACCGTCGGCGGCGCTTGAGTTCTGGTGGCCAATCGAAGGTGTACATTTTCAGCTGACCTCTTTGGCAAGTAAACCCGATCATTTTGTTGGTTACAAACTGCTCAATTTGGAATGGCTTCTCATCGGAGAAAACCAAATTAGGTAACTGGCCACTTTCGTGCAAGCGAAGCAACTCCTTGGCTCTTTCCAGTCTAACTTTTTTTTGTGCATCGGTGAGCTCTTGCACTTTTTGGAACTTCAATGGCTTTAGTCCAAGCTCATTTTTTAATATGTGTTGTATCCGTTCTCGCGATATGTTCAGCTCACGAGCAATTTTTCTACCACTGCGGCGTGGATTTCGATCAAATCTGGCCTTCACTTTTCGGATCATTTCTGGTGTTGTTGCCATTTTTTTGTCCACTTTTTGGACGCGATGCAACACTGCCAGTATCACAGTAACGAGCAATGGTACGAGAAACAAAAGATTTATTCACATTTAAATGCTGGAGGGCTCTAACGATAGCCACTTGTGTTTTTCCACCCAAATATAAATATATCACGCTTGAATTCCATCACGAATAACTTTTTTCTGAATGCAATAGATCAAAATGCTTTTGTAAGCTTGTAAACAATAAAATGAACTGTCACTGAAATAAATCTGTCAGCTATCAGACAAGCGGTTTAGAAATGATAGTTGATACCTGAAGTTGGTAGCAATACATATCAGCCACCCTGTATGTACTGGTATTAATGGTAATGGTTCAAAGCCGTTTATTTTTGGTGTAAAATGGTAAATTTGTGTGGGAAGTACCAAAAGGGGCGTGTCAATTACGACCACTTTTCTCTAGACTCTAGGTACCTTAAAAGCATTGCACTTTACGAAATTTCAAGTATATGTATGCACTGGTATTAAAGTTATAAGCTGGTAACTTTTGGTACAAAATGGTCCATTTCTGTGGGAGGTACCAAAAGGAGCGTGGCAATAATGCCAATTTTTTACTGTATTGTAGGTACTATTAGGTAATTACACTGTACAAAATTTCAAGTCTTTGTAGGCACTGGTAATAAAGTTATAAGCTATTAACTTTTGTTTCAAAATTGTCCATTTGTGTGGGAGGTACCAAAAGGGGCGTGGCAACTTCGCCAATTTTTCTGGAGGTAATTGTGACTAATAAACTAATATTATGTGTAGAATTTCAGAGGATTCAAATAAGTAGTATAGAAGTTATTAAATAATCAATATTTCACTAAATGTTAACCCTTTGTGGGGGGGAGGTACTAGAAGGAGTAGACAAATATGGTCCATCTTCGAAATTAGCCAGAGATAGAAAAAAATATTACCACGTACCAAATTTTAGGTCAATCGGTTACTCCTTTCGAGAGTTATCGTGCGCACCAGCCAGCAGACAGACAGACGGACGGACGGACATTGCTCATTCGACATGCTTAGGGTCTTAGATCACTCATTTGCTATAAACCAAAAGTGTTAGGTTTATAGCAAATGATATATACCCTCCTCTCTAATGTGAGGGGTTAAAAATGGCCCGTTATGGTTTTGAAGTAAATTTTGGAAAAATCGGTACAGCCGTTCAAAAGCAATTAAAAATTTTGTAAAAAACAAAAAATTTAATTTTTAAATTTAAAATCCACATAAAATATTCAAATTAAAACGCTTAAAAATATAGATGATAGGGAGCCCTTATTTTAGCATTTACTAACCATTTTTATTTTTTTTTTGGCAAAAATAAAGTTCATTTTTTAATATTAACAAGTAAAAAAGTTAAGTGCGGCCATGCCGAATCTTATATACCCTCCACCATGGATAGCATGTGACCTCACAAAATAACTCAAACCTAAAGAAATAACACCGAAAACACACAAAAATATACATAGTAGATGAGAACAGCAGGAATCACAACAAGTTATATGCTATATATGTGAGCTATATCTAAATATGGACTGATATCGCCCATTTTCAATCCCATGTTACCTGCAGCTATAAGAAATATCTATACCAAATTTCAGCCACCTAGCTCAAGTAGTATAGATTGTAGCGTGATTACAACAGACGGAGGGACGGACGGACAGGCGGACATGGCTAAATCGTCTTAAAATTTTACGGAGGTCATAAAAATCCTGACCCAGATCAGAGTTACACATATTAATATCAATTAAAGTGGCTTTATTTTATTTATTTATTTATTTATTTATTTATTCAATATCAATACAAAGAAAGCCAAAAAGGCCAATTATACATGTATTGTCAGATACTCAACTATGTACAGCATTAACAAACTTATTAAACTAAATGTATTATTATGAATTATAAAAATAGTTCAAAAAATAATTAAAGATTTAAAAAATGGCTCCCCAGCCATATGAGTAGAGGAAAATGTGGTTATAAAAAAAAGGCCTTAGAATAGCTAGGACATGCGTAAAATTTCAAGTTAGTATTACGGCAGAGTGCCGTTACAGTAATATGAGTAGAGGAAAATGTGGTTATAAAAAAAAGGCCTTAGAATAGCTAGGACATGCGTAAAATTTCAAGTTAGTATTACGGCAGAGTGCCGTTACAGTAATCAGTAAGGTGTCTCTTATATGTGGTATAAGAGTAAGAAAACATTTTCAATCGATTGGGAAGGCAGTTCCAACTACGGTAGACTCTAACCAAAAAAGAAAATTCAAGAGCTGTAGAGTGAATAAGGGGGGCATCAATCTGAACATTACGCGTTGAATTTATAAATGAAAATTGATTCACCAAGATTTCAGGCTTTCCTATTTTCATTATCTTATAAAAATGTAGTAGAATACGAGAGTTTAGATAATCCCTAAAAGTACACCCTAAAAATACGGGGGTAAGTTCAGTTACACGCTCATGATCTTGTATTTTCAAATCGAAAACATAACGTACAATTTTTCTTAGAATCTTTTCAATGTTATTAATGTTATAGGTCCAAGTCCCAGAAAAAATTTCTATACCATAATTCAGTGTGGACATTAACAACGAATGAGCCAAACGACTTCTTACATGCCTTGGTGTGTAAGCTTTCAAAGAGTATAGTCTTCTTAATGTAATACATACTTTGTTGGTTATTGAATTTATATGGTTATCAAACTTAAGATTATTATCAAGTATCACACCAAGGCATTTAATAGAATCAACGAAATAAATCATCTGGTTATTGATAACAATTCTAGGATTTGAAACATTATGGTGTCGCGAATGGAAACTTATAGCTTTTGTTTTAGATGGGTTAATTTTAAGACAATTCAAATACATCCAATTGGCTATAGAGCTGAGATGATTATTAATATCAATCTCTAAATTATTATTTTGCAAGGACTCGGTTTTGTACAATAAAAATATATCATCAGCAAATAAGTATGGTTGACAAAATTCATTTTTCATTAGTGGAATAACGTCGTTGAGATACGTTAAAAAAAGTATGGGGCCTAAAACAGACCCCTGAGGTACACCAGAAGTAATATCACCCACGCTAGAATTTAAGCCATTGATTGAAACATATTGGGACCGATCTAAAAGATATGAGAGAACCAGTTTGCATGCTGATTTGGAAAAATTAAATTTGTCATGTAACTTTCTTACTAAGACAGAATGATTGATACTATCAAATGCCTTAGAAAGATCTAAAGAGACCAGAGTACAACCTCCTCTTTTGTCTAATATTTGTCTGATAGAATCTGTAATTGAAAGTAAAACAGAAGTTGTGTTGTGGTTTTTGCGAAAACCAAACTGATTTGGATGAAGAAAGGAGAACATTTCACAATGAGTAAGAATTTGGGTTTTTATGACATTCTCAAGAATTTTAGACATAACAGGTAATATGTTTATAGGTCTCAAGTCATCATTGCACCGATTACCATTTGTCGAAATTGGTACAACGCGTCCCAGCTTCCATGCCGATGGAAAAATAGAGACTGTCAAAATTGTATTAATTAAGTGAAGAAGCAGAGGGGAAATAAGGGGGAAAATATAGTCATAACCCATGGCATTTGACTTAATAGTATTAGTTGCTAAAATGAGTTCATAGTCAGTTATTGGACTAAATGAAAATGAATTGTCACTGTCAATAAAATCATCCAAATTCAACATTCCATAATCATTTGGGTTTTGATTACTTAAAAAAGTCATGGCAATTGATTCAATATCAGCTTCATTAATTTCGCATTCGTTACGACCAATACAACCCAGCTTACGTAATCTGCCCCACATCTGAGAATTATTCCCAGAAGAAAATAACTTTTTTCCATAATCCCATCGAACTTTTCTAATCACTGATTTGGTTTTATTTCTTTTGCGACAGTAATCTTTCCAATTTTCAGTTGTGCGGTTTCTAAGATAAGTTCCATAAGCTTGATCTCTCAGTTTCCTAGCCTGAGATATCTCTCTTGAATTCATCCAATTATAGTCATTTCTCATGGTTCTAGTTCTAGATGTGGGTACGATTATGTGGAGGTTATTAATTACATCGTTAAGCATGGATAATTGCACATCAACATCATTAGTGTAAAAAATTGGATTCAACTGCATTTGACTGAAGTGATTATAAAGATCATCAAAATTGACACGACTATAGTCTTTGTACTCTACCAAATTTTGATTTAGTTGGGGAACAAACTCTATGGAAACAAAAATAAAACTATGGTGAGATGAGAATAGAGGGAATTGTAGTTGGCCATTTAGAGCTATACAAGAAGGCTGGCTTAAAAAGAAGTAATCTAATAGTGAAGTAGTTTTATTCGGAAGGTTAAAGTGAGTAGGCAAAGAATTGTGGACGCATTGTAGACCACATCTTGAAATCAAGGATCGGAAGTGATAAGACTTAAGAGGATCAAAAAGGTTGTAATTGAAGTCTCCCATAATTATGATATTAGAAAATCGATCAAAAAGATCGCTATGTAGCTCTTCAAAAATATCTACACAACCATTAGGCAAGTAAACGACCCCCACAAGTAAAGACACCCCATTTCCAAAAATTTCTACAAACAGAGATTCGCAGACGCCATAATGTTTACCTCTAAAAGCTACTTTGTAACGTAATTTATCGGAAATGTAAAGGCAAACACCTCCAGCTCTTCTAGGGTGACCACTAATACTCCTATCAACATTGCCAGGGCGATCATTTCTGATTAATTTATAATTAGGCAGGGCTAAGGACTGAGAAAAAATATCAGGTTTACACCATGTTTCCGATATTCCAATAATATCAAGATTGGAGTCGAAAAAGGTGTTTTTGAATTCCTCAAGTTTAATATTGGAATTTGAAGCACACAAACTTTGGGCATTGATGTGACCAATATTTAAATTGTCAGTGAAAGGAGAGAGGTAATTTTTTAAGAAACAATTGTCTCTAGCTATAGGACCTAGATTATAGTTATGGGTCATTGGATGTTAACCAATATTCATATTTAGGGGGGAGCCAATAATTAATTATAACAAGAGGTTTTATAAAACAACTAGATTTTAACATTTTTAAAATGCAATATAAATTCATTGTTCGTGGTTTCCACTTGATTGATAATTAAAAGATAAAAAGTAATACTTTTGCGAAAATGAGATCAAAGGATATGAAATAACAATAAATCAGTACGATTAAGTATGTGTAGAGTTCGTTTTAAACAAGTCAATACATTCCTGAAAACTTAGAATTTTGATTTCATTGTTAATCATAACTACTTTAATTTTTAGAGTTTCTCGGTTAATTAAACTGTATCCTTTTATTTTGTTCTCGTTCTTATATTTCCAGCAAACTCTCTGTAATTTGTTGGCTAGTGTGGAGTAGTTGTCATTCAAATAAACTCGGCTCTCATTATTACCACCAAGAACGTCAGAAACTTTAAGCGATTTATGCTTAAAATAAGCAGACATCAATTTATCTCGCTTGTAAATGTCTCTGAATTGCACTAGAACTGCATGACCATTTTTTATATACATCACTTTATGTATGTCTGGAGGGGTAATATCAACTTTCAAGTGTGCGCACAAAAACACAACCACATCATTAAGATTACTCAGCTTATCAGAAAGGCCAGTTATTATAATATCCGATCTGTTTTGACGGTGTTGTAAGGCATGGTTAAACATCTCTAGCTCCATAAATTTAGCTTTGTTTGATATGTCATTAGAAATTACAAGATTTTTGCAGTTTGCAACATCATTCCTCAATTCGTCTATACTTTTATATAATTCAGCTCGTATTTCACGGACGAAAGACTCGAATTTGGCTTTAATTTCATCATTCTCTTTCTTCATTTCATTGGTATGGACTCTGAGACTTTCCTTAATGTTGGCAAATTCCTTCCGCATCTCGGCTTTAAAGGCAATGTCCGAATTATCCGGTGGGTTTTCCATGCAACGCGTACAAGTATACGCTAAGTTGCGATTTTTATCTAGGGTGCTAAATAATGCCTTAGAAACATTGTCACAATCGGCATGGAGCCAAGTATCGCATGTCCTGCAAAGTAAGCATTTGCTTCCAGTGGTTTCCAGATTGCAAATTCCGCAAGGAAAAGGCATTTTTTTAGCAAATTGGTAAAAAAGACGATCAACAGCAGGAGTTTATTTTGTTATTGTTATTTTGGTTTGTAATGATCAGCTGGATTCTTAAGAGAATACCAGGCCAAGTACAAGCAGAATGCAGCGGCGGCAAAAAACAAGAATAGTGGCGGCGGTGGTACTTTATGAAAACAAAAGTGTAAAAAACGTCGGAGTCAAGCGCTCCGCTTCAGTAACTATAGCAGTTCGATGAGAAATGATCGACAACAGCAGCAGCGGCTTGATAAATTTAAGAAAGCTGAAGTATTTCTCGGCTTTGTAGTTATAAACGATGGCAAAAATTTTAAAACAACAAAGAGCACACCAATGCAAACTTTGTAGATGAAGAATTATTCTCTTATAGACGACGATTTTGAGAAGAACTTCATATATCCGGTGATAACAATGTTGTATTTAGTATGTATAGCACAGAACGATCACTTGTACACCGCAAAGATGACTTTTTTTAATTTTCAATCAAGAGGGGTTATTTAATACGTCTACCACAACATAGCGTTGCCAACTTTTTTCATTGATAGTTTTATGCCATTGATGTTTAAATATGACGTGGGCCATGTGGTCACCAGGTCTGGCGAGTATATGTTGCAATCTGGAACTTAAATTTGCACACATTGTTCGCAGCCGTATTATTCGCCCATTTCGCCAATAACTCTTCGAATATTGATTTCCAGGTGTTTAATTGTATCTGAATTACCGGCGTAGACGAGTGACTTAACAGTGTTCCAAATGTAACAATACAATGGGGTTTAATCACACGATCTTGGTGGACGCTTAACATGACCATTATGTGAAATTATTCGATCATCAAAAGTTTATTTGATTATAATAACACAGTGCAACAACCAAAATGGGAATGGGAAGAAACACTGAACTGAAAAAAAACCTTGAAGGTTTTGTTATGGATAATGTCAACTTCCCATTCCCATTCGGAAAGTTCGATTTTGTATCACAGTGTAATTGTAGCATAAAAATTTGCAAGCGTTGCTCTCGTTTAAGTCTGTTCATGATCAAATGGCAAATTAACCTAAAAAAACAAACTATCTGCTTTTAAATGGGTTGTTAAATAAGGCAGTGTTACCGGTAAATAAATTTGTACAAAACAAGTAAGAAAGTTTCAGTCGGGTAAACCGACTAAGGTATACCCTCACTTTGTGAGTAATGTAATATATAACATTACACCAATAAATCTGTAAATTTGTGTGGGAGGTACCAGAAGGGGTTTTCCAAATACACATATTTTTCCGTAAACAGTACATTCTTAAATACATTGCATTGTGCTGAACTATAAGCGTTTGTGTGCACTGGTATATTAAAGTTACGAGCTATGTAATTTTGGTATGATTTGGTCATTTTGTGTGGGAGGTACAAAAAGGGGCGGGGTGATAACGCCCACTTTTTACAGGACTATAGGCACTACAACAGCATTACACTGTACAAAATTTCAAGTATTTGTATGCACTGGTATTAAAGATACAAGCCGTTTACTTTGGTACGAAACGGGCCATTTGTGTGGGCGGTACCAAAAGGGGCTGTACAATGATGCCCATTTTTTACCGGACTATAGGCGCTACAAAAACATTATACTGTAGAAAATTTCAAGCATTTTTATGCACTTGTATTAAAGTTATAAGCAGTTAAATTTTGATGCAAAATGGTCCATTTGTGTGGGAGGTACCAAAAGGGGCATGCCAACTTCACCCATTTTTCTCGAGTTAATAGCGACTAATATACTAATATTATGTGCAGAATTTCAAAAGATTCGAATAAGTAGTATAGAAGTTATTAAAGAATCAATATTTCACTAAATTTTAACCCTTTGTGTGGGAGGTACCAGAAGGAGTAGACCAATATGGCCCATCTTCGAACTCATCCGGAGATAGATCAAAATATTACCACATACCAAATTTGAAGTCAATCGGTTACTCCTTTCGAGAGTTATCGTGCGCACCAGCCAGCAGACACACAGACAGACAGACAGACAGACAGACGGACGGACATTGCTCATTCGACTTAAAATGACCCAAAACGGATTTCCGCCGAACATACTTGGGGTCTTAAGTCACTCCTTCGATGTGTTACACTTTTTTCCGTAGCAAGTGATATATACCCTCGTCACACTAAAGTAAGGGTATAAAGAATAAGGCATAACTCTAAATCCATTTTTTTTTTTTTTGAAAATAAGAAATTAAAATTGTGTTTGTAACTATGTTCGAGAAATCTGTTTGTAACAGTATCGGTCCTTCCGAAAACATTGACATACCCATCCACAACTTTACATATAATTACTTCTTTTTTTTCTTTTTTAAAAAACGCATCATGATTTCCAGTGGTCGTTACGTTTTCGCTCTGTTTTGTGTCTACCTCTACCACTGCACAACGCTGACGTTGAAAACTTTTCATTAATTTAAGCAAAAGCGTAATAGAATAATTGACAGTTTCTTTAATCAAAACGAACAGAGCTCTGAGCAAACAACCCGAAGGGGCGGTGTTTGAGGGTGGGGGTTGTCATATGTCGACAAATAAGAAAGGGAAACCAATGAGGATTAAAGTGAAAATCTCGACAAGGCTAAAGGTAAGCATAAACTTGATGAAGCAAAACTGAAATGAATGAAGCATTTAATGGAAGAAAAAGTTTCACCTACAGATGTCACTCTGAAAGTGGAACTCATACGATATGACGCTTAATTAAAAAATAATAATATTTGACAGTTATACGAGTGTAGATTGCAATTTAACTCTGCTTATAATTAAATGACATTCAGTGCAATGGAGCGTATAATTAATATTGCAGTCGACATGATTAATGTGCATCATACGCTCCCACGAACCGCTTATTGATGTTTCATATAGAAAGAAGTGAATGATGATAATATACATAATTATAAAGGGTGATTAAATTTTAAGGGCCGATGTTGATTTTGAATAAGCACACAAATTATTTAGGAAATTATTGTCATTTCTTTTTATTATGATAATATTGGTATGGTTCAATTATGTATGGAACAAAATATCGGCCAAATGGCCGCCGCAACCTCGGCGGCACACCTCCATCCGATGGTCCAAATTTTCGATGACGCTGAGGCATAATTGAGGTTCTATGCCGTTAATGTGCCCAATTATCTCATCCTTTAGCTCTTGAATTGTTGTTGGATTATCGACGTACCCCTTTCTTTCAAATAACCCCAAAGAAGTGTCAAATCCAATTGACATCGCCACGACCCACAATGGGAAAAAAGGGGTAAATACGCGCGCATAGCAGTATTTTCAATCTCATTACTATACCGTTAGAGATAGAGTCCTACGGTTTGGACCATCTTCAAGAGAATTCTTTGGAGAAGAAATGGTGGTGTCCCCAGATTTTATTTTACTGTTACCATGTACCGCACACTAGGGCTACAAAAGCGACTTTGTGGAAATTAGTGTGAAAATCAGAATATCGTACCAACTTCAGTGATCTTGGTTTTATATTAAAGCTGACAAAATTTATTTCAAAATCTATTTGAGTTACTTAATTTTGTGTTGCTGCGTTTTAAATATATAGACCATTAAAGTTCAAAATTTTTTTGTGAAAATTGCGTTAAAAGTCTACAAAACGGGCAATGTTTTTAAGATTTAAACCAAAACAACATAAATAGGATAAAATTGCAGTCTGCAATATTTTTGAAAGCTGAAGTTTTGCACTAATGCAATTACACAATGGGTTGTCAACTGTTAATAAGAGAAAAGTTAGATTAAAAACAAAAAAATAATCGGTCCACCCTAATATACGTTTAACTATATTTTTATAGTTTTTGTAGAAGAAGTAAACTATAAAAATTACACATATAATCATAATAATATTAATTAGATCGATAATTTTGATCGTAGAACTCTACAAACTTGCAACCGGACATGTATCGGTCTTATTATACCCTCACTTTAGTGTGACGAGGGTATATATCATTTGCTACGGAAAAAAGTGTAACATATCGAAGGAGTGATCTAAGACCCTAAGTATGTTCGGAGGAAATCCGTTTTGGGTCATTTTAAGTCGAATGAGCAATGTCCGTCCGTCTGTCTGTCTGTCTGTCTGTCTGTCTGTCTGTCTGTCTGTCTGCTGGCTGGTGCGCACGATAACTCTCGAAAGGATTAACCGATTGACTTCAAATTTGGTATGTGGTAATATTTTGATCTATCTCCGGATGAGTTCGAAGATGGGCCATATTGGTCTACTCCTTCTGGTACCTCCCACACAAAGGGTTAAAATTTAGTGAAATATTGATTCTTTAATAACTTCTATACTACTTATTCGAATCTTTTGAAATTCTGCGCATAATATTAGTATATTAGTCGCTATTAACTCGAGAAAAATGAGAGAAGTTGGCATGCCCCTTTTGGTACCTCCCACACAAATGGACCATTTTGCATCAAAATTTAACTGCTTATAACGTTAATACAAGTGCATAAAAATGCTTGAAATTTTCTACAGTATAATGTTTTTGTAGCGCCTATAGTCCGGTAAAAAATGGGCATTATTGTACAGCCCCTTTTGGTACCTCCCACACAAATGGACCGTTTCGTACCAAAAGTAAACGGCTTGTAACTTTAATACCAGTGCATACAAATACTTGAAATTTTGTACAGTGTAATGCTGTTATAGTTCCTATAGTCCTGTAAAAAGTGGGCGTTATCACCCCGCCCCTTTTTGTACCTCCCACACAAAATGACCAAATCATACCAAAATTACATAGCTCGTAACTTTAATATACCAGTGCACATAAACGCTTATAGTTCAGCACAATGCAATGTATTTAAGAATGTACTGTTTACCGAAAAATATGTGTGTTTGGAAAACCCCTTCTGGTACCTCCCACACAAATTGACAGATTTATTGGTGTAATGTTATATATTACATTACTCACAAAGTGAGGGTATACCTTAGTCGGTTTACCCGACTGAAACTTTCTTACTTGTTTATTATCCGATTTTGCCGATATTTCGTAAAAGTTATTTTTTTGAACCAAGAAAATAGGTCCATATGTTTCGGGAAAATCAGTTCATAGATAGATGTAGCTCCCACACATATTTTCTTTATTTAAAGTAAAAAAACACATATTTAAAGTACAAAAATCGGCCATAATCGCAAAAAGTCGCAGATAAACTAGGTACCGTTGGATTCACCACTAAGTCACCTCTCTTCTCTATGTCATATCGGAGTGATCCCACGTGATCCAAAAAAGTTGTATTCCATTTACTGTGGATACTTTTTTTGAACAACAAAAAAACTGTATTTTTACTTTGAAATATCTCTTCATTTAAAGACGATAAAAACACGTTTTATACACAAAAATTTAGATGAATATAACCTTATTATATGTTACAAGTCCGGTCGCATTTCAGCAACAAACGAGAATTCTACAAGTATTTTAGTATATACATTTTATCATCGCAATTTGATTTGCATTTATTAGTAAAAAATTAAAAATTTGAAAGGTCATAACTCGGAATCGCCCAGATAATAAATTTGATAATATTTGAATGTATTTTCATTAAATGTAATCCACAATAAAACAACATTCCCAAAAAACTGATTTTTGAAAGTTGAAAGTTGTTTTCAATGTCCTATGCGCGCATATTTCATCATATTTTCCCATCGTGCGACGTCAGATAACACGGCCATTGAATTTGTTGCGCAAAAGAGCCATTGTTTCGTTATCTGTGTGACAAGTGGCACCGTCCTGTTGAAACCACATACTGTCCACATCCATATCTTCCAATTCGGGCCATAAAAAGTGCGTTATCATCTCACGATAGCGAACACCAGTCACAGTAACTGCCTGACCGGCCTCATGTCGAAGAAGTATGGCCCGATGACGTCGCCAGCCCATAAGCCGCACCAAACGAACTGGGCGAACATGCACAAGTGTTTTCACATCTCCTACAGACCCGGTTTGCTGAAATTTGCGCACAATTCTCTCGATTGTGGACACATTTGGTCGATTATGCTGATCAAAAAAACACCACGAAGTGCACGAAATGCATTTTGATTTGAACGCCCATTTTCGTAAAAGGCTTAAAAAACTTTAACGCGTTGCTAGATTGTGTATCTTTCCATGGTTCAAATTGAGTTAGTCTGAAATTGAGAAATGTCAAATTAAATGCAGAAAAACACTTGATGTTTAGGTGTGGTTCACATTCAACATGGGCCCTTACAATTTAACCACCCTTTATAAGTATTATTAATCGTCGTAAAATTTTAAGACGACTTAGCCATGTCCGCCTGTCCGTCCGCCGTTTGTTATAATGTCCCTCCGTTTGTAACACCTCTAAATATTGATCTGAAACCACATAAAGTATATATTCTTAATCGTCGTAAAATTCTAAGACGATTTAGCCATGTCCGTCTGTCCGTCCGCCGTCTGTTATAATCCCGCTACAATCTATAATACATGAGCTAGGTGGCTGAAATTCGGTACATATACTTCATAGATCTGCGGGTATGTTGGTATTGAAACTGGCAATATCGGTTCATTTTTTGATATAGAACCCATACTTGTATATATCATCTCCGTGATTTGAATTTTTAACGTCATAGAGATCAGAAATGTCAACTGATCGGGCTGAAAATTGGTAACTGTGGTTTATTTATACCCGGAATCCTTCACACGTGCAGCGGTAGTTATAGAACCATGTGTTGATATAGCCGCCGTACAAAGTTCCCTCTAGATGTGACTTTGTAACGCCCAGACCCCACATCCCGCACACAATTTAATATAGGTATAGCGTCATTCAATCGAAAAAATTACTGCATTTAGTAAAACTGCAAAATTAGCAAATTAAAATTAGACTTTCCTATCGCGTTATCTCGCGTTTATACAGGTTTTTCCAATAAGAGTGATATGATTTCTTTGAAAAAAAAAAAACACATTTATTTATTTATGTGAATTACAATACAAAGTAAATTTATATTCTAATTGTACGGTCCAAGGAAAAGCTGGGTTACAAAGACCATGTGGCTAAAGTTTACAGGGACAGACCAGAGCCTCTGGTGGGAATCGAACCCACGACCCCCAAACTCACCTACTCGGGCGCTCAGAGCACTTATTATTAAGGAAATTCAAAAGTTTTTTATTTAATGTGAAGTACAATCGATACAATTAAGTTCTAAATAAAACGTCATTCAAATGGCCACCACGACTTCTTCTGCAGGAACGAATTCGATGAACCCAATTTTCGAGCACTTTTTCCACCAAATCAAGTCGTATGTCATGAATGGCACGTTCAATATTGACTTGTAAAGCTTGAAGAGAGTCTGGTTTATTTCTAAAGACTAATGACTTCAAATAACCCCACAAGAAATAGTCTAATGGTATTAAATCACATCTTCTTAGAGGCCATTCAATATCACAATTTCTTGAAATAATCGAATCTCCAAACTTTTCTCGCAACAATTAAATTTTTTCATTTGCTGTGTGCTACGTAGCCACAAGAAAGATAGCTCTTAACGAGAGCTGAAATATTGCTCATGGGTGTCAAGGTCGTAGGCCAACTGAAAAGTGTTTTTTTGGATTTAAAAAATATGGATTTAGCATAATTTTCAAATGTTAACGGAAAGTTTATTTTTGCTCTAGCTCCTTAACGGTACGTCGGATCGGGAATCGGTCAATGGCAAAATGATAGTGATAGTCGTTGGTCGACTGGAAAGTGTATTTTTTTTTAAATGGACTTAGCGCACGAAAAGTTGCAATTGGAGAACGATTATTTTGATAATAAAACTGAATAATTTGTAAACGTTGTTCTTGCGTTTATCTCTCCATGATGAAAATGTAAACACTACTGAATATTACAAATGGCTGAAACGTCACTTCAAAATCATATCATCCCTAGTGGAAAACCAGTTATCTATTGACGCTTTACGTGCACCTATACATTTGCATTAAATATTTCGTTAATATCTAATACTGATTTTGTATTCTTAACTTAACAAAAGTAATATTGTGACCGATTAGATTTAACCCATTCTCCCCATGGCGATAATACAAACATATGTCTGTATGTATAGAAACACACATACACAGAACACCATACACCAATGTGTGTGTATGTGTGCAAGTATCCAAAATCGGTATTTTCGCTTTGCAATTAATTTGATTAAATCAACCGGAATACTCGTACATATGATTTTCTCCGATTTAGCGCCACATGCAGACATTTATGCAGACACTGCCCAGCATGAGATGGCCGGCATTGGCATTTTATGGCAAAAGAGGAGTGACAGACGCAAATGATGCGCACACACGCAGAGAATCGCCTTTATTTGGATATGTTTGAATATAATAGGAGGCACTGAAAAAAACGTTTTTCAATCTTCAGTTTTATGACAACATTTATTTCAGTGTATTATATTATATATTAGAAAAAAAACAGAAGAATATATCCCAAAAAGAATTAAAAAAATGGCAATTTTTCTTAATTGTTTTGTTTTCTTGTTTGGAATATGTATTTCCAAGTCTTCTACTTTAAAATTGTCCCCGAAATAACTAAAAAGTGTCATTAGAATTTCATTCAAAATCCAAGTATACTGCACGCTTTGGTCAAATAATTTGCAAGAATTTACTCCACTCCACTGTACACCCTAATATTTAATCACTACTATATTTTATATCGCAAATTCAGACATATGTGGGCACACATACACACACACGCACATAGATAATTGTGTCCATATGTCTGTCTTCGTTTTGTAGGCGTATGAGCGAGCATTAATTAAAACGAAAATGTTTTATGGATTCTAATAATGATTAACAGTATGTTGCTAAATATTATCAACATCAAGGCGAACATCATTAACATCTTCATTATCGTTGTTGTCGCTGTTATCGTCAACAATGCCGTCGCGACCCCCTGTGAAGTCCTCTTCCCCCTTCACGTTTTCATTATTTATTGCCTTTCGGTTTCAGTTCATATCGGTTACAGTATTTAGCGGCACCAACCATAAATAATAGACAGCACCAAATGTCTGATTGAACTGCCATGCTGACTAATTGCCTACAACAGAGTCGATTTTGGGCCTATACAAATCGTAAAATTATCGAACGACAAGGGAATTTAAAAAAAAAAATATAAATAAATAAAAATGGTGAAGATTTGCTCAGAGCATTTAGGAAAAGGGTCTTCTCAATATTGGCCTACTAATGGACACTTTAACAAGTTAGAAAGTTCAGTCGGGTAAACCGACTTATGAATCCTCTCACCTTGAGTCCCAAAAATATTAGTAAATTTATTTATTTTTTTGTTTTAATTAAATTATTATCTATTTAAATCGCATTTAATAACCTTAAAGTCTGTACTGCTATTAAAGTTAAAAGCTGTTTACATTTGGTACAAAATGGTCCATTTGTGTGACAAGTACCAAAAGGGGCTTGCCAAGAATGGCCACTTTTCTCTAGACTCTAGGTACTGTAGGGTGATCAAAGTAGATATACTTTTTTCAATATCCTTTTTTTGACAGATGACGAGTCGTGTCATGCTGTCATGTTAGTTTTGTTAAGTATTGTTCGGCATTTCATCATGGAGAGACTTACGCCTGAACAAGGTTTACAAGTTATTCAGTTTTATTATCAAAATAATCGTTCGCCAATTGCGCCAAGTCCATTTTTTTTAAATCCAAAAAAAACACTTTCCAGTCGACCCACGACCTTGGCACCCATGAGCAATATTTTAGCTCTCGTTCAGAGCTATCTTTTTTCTATTGACCGATTCCCGATTCCGACGTACCGGAATCATCGGTCCATATTTCTTCAGAAACGTTGCCGGTGAGAAAGTAACCGTCAATGGCGACCGTTATCGCTCCATGATAACCGACTATTTGATGCCTAAAATTGAAGCTCGTGATCTCGGCGACATTTGGTTTCAACAAGACGGCGCCACTTCCCACACATCGCATCAATCAATGGATTTATTGTGAGAACACTTCGGTGAGCAGATAATTTCACGTTTTGGGCCGGTCGATTGGGCACCAAGATCGTGTGATATCACACCGTTAGACTTTTTCTTGTGGGGATATGTAAAGTCTAAAGTTTATGCGGACAAACCCGATTCGATTCACGCCTTGGAGCAAAACATCACGCGTGTCATTCGCCAGTTACTAGTCGAAATGCTCGAACGAGTCATCGAAAATTTGACTCAACGCATGGACCATCTGAGACGTAGCCGCGGCCAACATTTGATAGACATAATCTTCAAAAAATAAATGCCAAAGAATGTTCATCCAAATGATAATAAACATTCCCCATTCAATTTGAATTTTCTGTGTCTTTCTCTTTAAAAAAAAGTAGGGAACCTCGAAATGGATCACGCTATGTAAAAGCATTGCACTGTAGACAATTTCAAGTCTTTGAAGGCACTGGTAATTAAGTTATAAGCTTTTAACTTTTGGTTCAAAATAGTCCATTTGTGTGGGAGGTACCAAAAGGGGCGTGACAACTTCGCCCATTTTTCTCGAGGTAATAGTGACTAATAAACTAATTCTATATGTAGAATTTCAGACGATTCAAATAAGTAGTATAGAAGTTATTAAATAATCAATATTTCACTAAATGTTAACCCTCTGTGGGGGAGGTACTAGAAGGAGTGAACCAATATGGCCCATCTCCGAACTTAGCCGGAGATAAAAGAATATATTACTACATACCAAATTTGAAGTCAATCGGTTATTCATTTCGAGAGTTATTGTGCGCACCAGCCAGCAGACAGACAGACAGACGGACGGACGGACACTGTTCATTCGACTTAAAATGACCCAAAACGGATATCCGGCGAACATACTTAGGGTCTTAGGTCACTCCTTGGATATGTTACACTTTTGGCTCGTAGCAAATGATATATGAGTATACCCTCCTCTCTAAGGTGAGGGGATAAAAATGTAACAGAAAGAAGTCCCTATGAATATACATATTTCAACCGTTCTGAATTTTGATGAATCGAATTCGAATATGTTTGTAACACCTCTAAATATTGATCTAAGACCCCATAAAGTATATATATTCTTGATCGTCTTAAAATTCTAAGACGATTTAGCCATGTCCGTCCGTCTGGCTGTCAGTCCGTCTGTCCTTCTGTTTTAATAACGCTACAATCTATAATACTTGAGCTAGGTGGCTGAAGTTTGGTACACATAGATACTTCTTATAGCTGCAGGTAACTTGTTGTGATTTTTACTGTTCTCATCTACTATAATTTTTTGTGTTATTCGGTGTTATTTTCTTTAGCTTTGAGTTGTTTTGTGTGGTCACATGTTATCCATGGTGGAGGGTATATAAGATTCGGCATGGCCGAACTTAACGTTTTACTTGTTATACCCTCACTTTAGTGATACGAGGGTATATATAATTTGCTACGGTCCAACAGAGTAACACATCGATGGAGTGACCTAAGACCCTAAGAATGTTCTGCGGATATCCGTTTTGGGTCATTTTAAGTCATTTGAGTAATGTCCGTCCGTCCGTTGTCTGTCTGTCTGCCGGCTGGTGCGCACGATAACTCTCGATTGACTTTATGTTTGGTATGTGGTAATATTTTTTCTATCTCCGGCTAAATTTGAAGATGGGCCATATTGGTATACTCCATCTAGTACCTCCCCCACAAAGGGTGAATATTTGGTGAATTATTGAATATTAAATAACCCAGCAAAAAAAGAGCATCCAAAGAAGCTATAAAAATCCCCAACTTATGATCCGGAAGTTGTTCTAATTTGGATTTTCACCAATGAATTTAACAAGGGGTTGTCGCGCCGGGGAAGTACTTCTTTGTCACCACTTTTGCACAACTCCTTTTAAAGCACAGTAAGATTTGGTTTTTTTTTGGTGTTGTATTTATTTGATGAATGTATGTCGTTCTTATTAACATCTTTGGGTCCAGAGATCTCTTATTTTAAAGGAATACAAATGTTGACATAGGGAAGGGAACGTATAAATAATATACTATTGGCCAAAGAGATCAACGATCATTTGTTTCTAACACCCAAAATGAGAAGAGATATATAGAACCATCGTTTATTATACCGATCGACTTACTTTCTGAACTGATTTAGCTGTCAGTCTGTGCATGCATTCTTGTAATCAATCACATCTATAGTCCGATCTCAAAGAAATTTTGCACATATCTTTATTTTGGGACAAGACAATTCGTATTGAAATTGAAAGACAATCCGTATTTAGATGTAGGGCTTGTTTCTGTAAATTATTTTCCTTCGTCTACGGCGAACGATCAAAAATCTCTCAACAATTTGAATATCAGTTTAGAACCAGATATCTTAATACATATATATGAATGTACCTTCGATTTAGCTTATACCCTCTATAGAAGATATAATTTCCTTTCGATATTCATGAAATTTGGTAAAAATTATCTTATTTTAACAGTTAATATCTGTGTGAACAATGTCTGTTCAAATTTACATATAGCCCCACATACTCGCATGGATGTGTTCCTTCCGATTTAGCATCTAAGCTCCATAGAAGACATATTTTAGTCAAATGTACTATATTTTGCACAAAGGATTTTTTTCATCCGAGAATAAACGGTCACTAGCAAGGTTGGAAAAATGTGTTTTCATGTTTTACTTCAGATCATTATTAAATTTGGCAGAGATTAGATTATAGAATCGCGAACACTGCGAAATTTGATAAAAAAAAAATGGATACCATTCAGATAAAGGCAAAATTTAAATACATACCCCATATAGAATTTTGCATCTAAAATAGCTGTCAAACACGATTGACAAAGATCAAAACAGCGACAAGATAACAACTTCAAAGGTGAAATAGATGAATACAGTATGTTCTGTTTAATACAATGTGGGTTACGCCTTTTGTGCTTTATCAAAAACGAGCACTCGAAAATTAAAAAAAAATTAAAACGAATTTTCATTTTCTGAGGGCATTTCTGGTGACGATATATCAACATTTTTGGAGTGTTATTAATAAATTCAGTTTTTATCGCAATCCAATGTACTACAATTCCACAATTTAACATATTTCGAAGAAAATCAGCATACTTTGAAATGACTTTATATTATTTTAATCAACTATGAAAGAGTCGACTTTTAGGTCCGATTAATCGAACTAGTCGACTGAAACAAAATTTGTTTGATGAAAAAGTCGAAAGTCGACTAGCTTCCAGAACCATTCATATAAATATATATTTCTATATAAATATATATTTCTATATAAATATATATTTCTATATAAATATATATTTCTATATAAATATATATTTCTATATAAATATATATTTCTTCCCTTTAGCACTATAGAAGCAGTATTTTACATATATTTCATAGCCCTCATATATATGTTCCTTGCGATCTGGACTTTTATCACTTCAGAAGCTTTATTTTACATCCAATCGTTTTGAAATTATGCATTCTTGGGTTAATAATTTATATTCCGAAATTACATTTTGGTTAGTTATTTAGAAGAACTTCATTAAATGCCGAAAAAATGTTCATACTTATGATTTGGAAGTACTTATAATGTTATTCTTTTGGAAGTACTTCTTTTATTTTTTGATGGGAACTTCTATACTACTTATTTGAATCTTCTGAAATTCTACAAATAGTATTAGTTTATTAGTCACTATCACTTCGAAAAAAATGGGTGAAGCTTCCACCCGCCTTTTGGTACATACCACACAAATGGACCATTTTGCACCAAAAGTTAACTGCTTATAGCTTCAATATCGCTTCATGCAAATACTTGACATTTTGTACAGTGCACCTAGAGAATACTTTTATAGTACCTACAATCCAGTGAAAAATGGGCGTTATAGCCAAGCTCCGTTTGGTACCTCCCACACAAAGGTACCATTTTGTACAAAACGTTTCCAGCTTTTAACTTTAATACTAGTGCCTACAAATACTTACAATTTTGAATAATGTAATGTTTTAATACTACCTATAGTCTGTCAAAAAATAGGAGTTATTATTAAAACACTTTCCTGTCAACCTACAACCTTGACACTCATGAGCAATATTTTAGATCTCGTTAAGAGCTATCTTTTTTCCATTGACCGATTCCCTATCCAACATACCATACATACGAATTTGTTCGCTCAAGGTGGATACTTTGCACTTTTTCTATATTTTTTCTCGGTATACCGTACGGAATATCTCGTTTGTGTCTGAAGCAAAGTTGTATATATTAAATACGAGCAAAAAAATGTGGAACAAACAAAAAATCGCAAAAATGTACAGAAAGTCATACAATTTCTGTCAGTAAAATATTGCAAAATACATATACGTAACAAATAATAGGGGTTTCCAACAAGAGGTGTAATTGTAGTATTCAAAGAAAAATGCAATTTTTTGAGATAAATAATCCGAAGTTTATTTTATAATAAAGAGGAAGCCAAATGGCCAACACGACCACGCTTACAGGACCATATCCTTCTCATGAAATTTCCCATAACCAAATCGCAAAGTGGCTGCCCTATGTCCTCGATAGCCTCACGAATTCTATCTTTGAGGTCTTGAATCGACGCCGGGCTGTTGGCGTAGACCTTATCTTTCACGTTGCCTCAAAAGAAAAAGTCGCAAGGTGTTAAATCACAAGATCTCGGTGGCCAATTGTGATCACCTCTTCGAGAGATAACACGGTCCGGAAACTTTTCCCGTAACAGAGTAATGGTTTCGGTGCTTGTGTGGCACGTAGCGCCACGCTTGTTGAAAGTAAACGTTGTCCAGATCAATACCATCGAACTCCGATCATAAAAAATCATTAATCATCTCTCGATAGCGCAATCCATTCACCGTGACTGTTGATCCAACCTCATTTTCGAAAAAGTAAGGTCCAATGACCACGCCGGACCATAAACCGCACCAAACAATAACACGTTGAGGATGGAGAGGCTTCTCAACAATAACTCTCGGGGTTTCCGAGCCCCAGATGCGACAATTTTGCTTGTTGACGTAGCCACCGAGGTGGAAATGGGCCTCATCAGTCAAGATGATTTTTCGATGGAATTCCGGATCATTTTCATGCATTTCAAGGACCCAATCAGCAAACACGACGTTGTTTATGATCAGCAGGCTTGAGTTCTTGTGTTAACTGAACTATATAAGCCTTAAGACCCAAGGCTTTATGCAAGATACGGTGTAATGACGTTTGTGGAATGCCCAATTCCAAAGAACGACGAGGAATGGACAAACCTGGGATTTCTTCACCACTTTGGGCTACAGCAGCAATATTCTCAGTTGTTCTTGAGCGACGTGCACGGGTTTATTCTTCACATCACTAGCCGTTCCCAACAGCTCGAATTTTTCCTCCAATTTCTGTATTTCGGGCCGACAAGGTGCTTCGCGACGACCCAAAAATGCTTTAGTTTTGCGAACTGTGACTGCAAGATTTTCACCATTTTTGTAGTGAATTTTAATAATTTCAGTGCGTTCTTGAATCCTGTATCGTTCCATTTTTAGTAATGGCGTAGCTTCTACTTGTCAAATGTCAAAGACCAAAAGCTCCAAAAGTGACAGCTACCGAAATACCGGGTGATTCAAAATAAAACCTCTTGTTGGAAAACCCGTTACGTATAAAACAGAACATTATAAAACAAAACAGAACATTTTTGCGATTTCTAAGGCACTGGGTAGGTTTGTTCCGCATTTTTTTCCTATTCAATATCTACAACTTTTATTCACCGAGAAAAAAATATAGAAAAACTGCTAAAAATCCACCTTGAGCAAAAAAAATCGTATGGCCATTAAATTATTAATTGAGCGAACGATGCAGAAGTTTTTATTTTTGGGGCTACTTTCATGTCCAATTCTCAGAATTGAGTCCAAAATCAATTGGCCGAAAAAATGTTGTACTGTGATATATATTTGCAGGGTACTCTAAACATGAACAGAATATGTGTGGGACAATATGCTACAGAAGCGTTTTTTTCAGCATGTAACAAAAAAGAAACCAAAATTGGGCACTTAAAAGGCATACCCTAAAGTCGTGTCGACCGGTTATATCTCTCCTTTTTTCTGGGTGTTACAAACATTGCCTTAGTAAATTGTTTGCTGGGAAATGTGAGGTCATGTTCTTGGCGCTAAAAGTTCTACAAAGCGAAAGCTTTTCTTTTTGATCTATATCATAGCTTTGAAATTCAGTATATTTTTAAAATATTTCTCGAAAATTTGTTAGTTAGACGAATGGAATTTTCTTCAATCGTCCAGATCTTTCACACGAAATATCCAAGTTAGGGCCCCAACAACTAAAAACCTTCCTCCCTAACAGTTGCCTCCTCCCCTGGCCTTTTACCATAAAATCCTTTCTACCACCTATTCCTCATTGTTCTGCAACATTTTCCTACACATTGTTTGTCTATTTTATGGTCATATATATTTTAGTTTGTTTTCTTCCATTTCCATTCTGTTCTTCTACTAAGCATTGTTTTTATTTTCAGTGTGTGTTTGTGTGTCTGTATGTCTGTATGTTTAAGGTATAATGAGAAAAACTAAACGGAATTATTATTACAAAGAAATGACATAGAACAAAGTGTGAAGGGCGCCATGAAAAAAGAAGCAACGACAAATTAAAGGACTTTATTGCCCATTATCCAAGAGAGACAGAGAGAGCGTGAGTAGGAACAGCGGGGAAGGAGACAAAATGCATATAGAAAATTGTCTGCAACATTTTCTATAAGCCTTCATAGAACTTTGCGGGCAATTTAGTTAGATAATTAATCTTAATTATAGTTGTCCTCTGTCTTCATTAGCTTTTTCCTTCTTTTCCAATTTATTTCACTTCTTTGATTGTTAAATTTTTACACGGTAGTCGCTGTTTTTGTTCATATGACTAAATTAAATCACAAATATTTTTGGGGAAAAACCTTTAAAAATAATGTCCTATAAGAGTTCGAATTATTTGGTATTGTTAAAAAAACAGACTGGAAATAATTTTCATTTGTTCTTACCTTATGTGACTTGTTGGAGCTAAAATGAGAAATAGTAAATTTTGTAATTAGTTAAAAATGCAAATTGTCATAAAAGACTAAATTTTAATATAATACAAGGTGTGATCTTTATTGTTTAACAAAAGCAAATATTTATCTATAAATAAACTTAAATGACCCTGTGCAACAAAAATTTTGTCCAAGGGATGTGGATAACAGTTTCTGGTGTAATTCGGTGTCACAAACACGAAAAAAATATTAAACATTTTTTTATGGTATTTTTTTTTTTTTTAATTCCAACTTTCATGGAAAGTACATTTAGTATTTGGACCATAATTTCAAGCATAAGTCTGATTGAGCCGTGTTATGCGTTAAATTAAAGGGAATTATAGGGGCTACAAATGCTGAAAATATCGCTTTCACGTAGAATCTTTGGTTTAGTAAAAGTCGTCAAAAATATGAGAAAAAAAAATGATTTTAAAAAAAAAACACTTTGTCCTGGTACAAAAAAAAAATAAAAAATAGAAAAAATTCTTTCACATTTTTAAAAAGCCAGCCAAAAAAAACACCGTCTATTTGAAAAAAATCTATGGATAGATGTAAACGTTATGAGCCATTTTGTAAATGTTAGGGAAATTCAAAAATAAAATTTGTTTCATATTTTTTCGTTTTTAAATGATGTTTTTGCTTATATTGAATTCGTCATCTGTGAGAGAGACATATAAGAGACATTGCACTTGCATTTTATTTTATGAGGATTGATGTCGGACATTATAAAATTAAAGAGAGGGCGAGGTTTTATGGCCGTTCGAATCCCTCCATAAAACATTATGTATATGCAATGTGAGAGCTATATTGGATGAGATCCGCTCAGGTAGAGGGTCATTCAACAATATTTGTAGTTTTTTATTTATGAGGCTTCCATTCAGTTACGCCTTTTAGGGGCATTGACATCCCAGTCGTATATACAGGTAGTAAAATTATATGTACGCAATACAAAGTAGTACGCGGCAGTCTTGAAAGTATTGGGTGTCTACTTTCGAAGCAAACTATATGTCAGCTACAGGTACTGCAACTTATGTACCTTAAACCCGGAATTTATGAATGAAATTTCTTCTTAATAAATTAGTGTAATTCAGCGCCTTAAAGAGATACGTCGATTTACTGAAAAATATTATATAGTTATATTTCGAAGAATCAGTAAAAGGCAAAGACTTTTCAATGTGTAAATGATCCCGACAATTTCTGCAACATCTGCGAAAACTATGTAAAAAATCGAGATGCGTTTAGTAAAATAATAGACGAAATATATTTGCAATACTTTAGTATACGAGTTAAAAATATGAAGGAACCGTGGACACCTAGTATTTTGTGTAATTAGTGCCACGTAAATCTTACTGGATGGAGTAGTGGAAGCATGCGGTAAGTACTTTACAATTAATGCATTACAATGTTTTGTGTAATAAAACGTTTTAATTTAAGACTTCACGTGAAATTTGGAATGCCAATGATTTGGAGACAGCCATTCATTCACGATGCGGACTGCTATTTTTGTCTAAGTTGATAGATTGGAGTAGGAAGTGTCCAAATATACGAGTAGCTAACAGCATAATAACGGAAACATCATCAAGTTCAACTGAGTACTCAACTCTGAGCGATTCAAGTTTGAGTCAGAAGTCATCGCTGTTAACTCAGTTTCAACTTATTGATCTAGTGAGAGATTTGTAACTGACCAAAGATAAGGCAGAACTACTTGCACCTGGGATAAAACAGTACAATATTTTGGCCCCAGATGTTAACATATCATATTATAGAGTCCGTGATATACCTTACAAACAATTTTATACAACTGTGGATAACATATGCTTTTGCAAGGACATTCCCGAATTGTTCGAGGAACTTAATCAAACATACAATTCAAAGGAACGACGGTTATTTGTTGACAGCAGTAAAGAAAGTTTGAAAGCAGTACTTTTGGACAACGGAAATCTGAAACCGTCGATTCCCATTGCTCATGCTATCAACACTAAGGAATCATATGAAACAATGGCTAAATTGATAAAATACATAAAATATGAACAACATGACTGGGAAATTTGTTGCGATTTAAAAGTACTTGGGATGTTATGTGGAATGCAAGGCGGATATACAAAATATTCCTGTTTTTATGCCTCTGGGATAGCCGTGGGTGCTCGCGAACATCATTACAGAAGAAAGAAATGGCCAACAAGAAAACACATTACATTGGGTGAAAACAACGTAAAATACACATTTCTCGTCCAAAAAGAAAACATTATTTTGACATCACTGCATATTAAGCTGGGGCTCTTTAAAAATTTTGTAAAAGCCTTAACGAAATATGGCAATTCACTCTCATATTTAAAAAGTATATTTAAAAGTCTTTCTTTTCAAAAAATCAAAGAAGGCGTTTTTGATGGGCCTAAAATAAGGAAACTTATAAAAGATGTAAATTTCGAATCATATTTGACGTCGGATGAAATTGCAGCATGGAGGTCATTTAAGCTTGTAGTTTCAAATTTCCTTGGATCCAATAAAAGCCCGCAATATGAAACAATGATTAATGATTTGTTAAAAAATTATGAAAAATTGGTAAGAAACATATTTTTTCTATATTTATGTATATAACACATATGTATGTATTCTTCTTATAACTTAACTTATTTTTCGCTTTATGTATTCCAACAGGTGTAAATGTGTCCCTCAAAATTCATTTCTGGCATTCTCATTTAAACTTTTTCCCCGAGAATCTTGGCGTCGTAAGTGACGAACATGGCGAAAGGTTTCACCAGGAAATGAAGTCCATCGAGGGGCGTTACCAAGGACACTGGGATGAAAGAATGATGGGAGATTATATTTGGTTCCTCATTAGAGAAACCGATTCCGAAATCTACAAACGTCAATAAAGAACTCACAATTACTTCTAATGAAACTTGTACATGTAAATAAACTCAAATGCACATAATATAAATAAAAGTAACAAATAAAATCTCTTTTTAAACAGAAATTAAAAAAAAAGATTTTTTGAAATTCTCTTACCTCTACCAATAAGCCTATAATTTCTACATTTATCCATAGATTTTTCAAATAGGCATTATTTTCTTCGCTGGGATGCAAACTTTTAAAAAATAAAATAAAATGTTTTTTTTTCGATTTTTTTCTATTTTTTATGTTTTTTTTCTTCCCAGGAATTTTTTTTTTTGAAAAAATCAACTTTTTCCATTTTGTTTATTGACTGTTACTAAACCACTGCTTCTAAGTGAAAGAGATATTTCCAACATTGGTAGCCCACACTCAGAGCTTCAATTTAACTTATACAACCTGATCGGCAATATACCTTTGACGATAATAGTATTTTTAATAAAAAATTTTTAAAACAAAAATTTATCCATAAAAAAATTATTGGTTTTGATTTTATATAACAGTATGCCACAATCTATACAAAAAAATAATTTTTAGGTCTGAGACACAAAAAAATGTTTTTTTGTTGCATAGTGTTATTAATGCCATAATACGTACATAACTATAATTTGAATTAAAATAAACTCTAAACATGTAAGGACGGTAGTAAGTTCGGCCGGCCCGAATCATATAAAGGGTTTTCCATTAAGGACATAACAATTTTTCATATTAATGAAACTTAGAATATTTAAGACATAGAGTTCAAATTTATTTCAGGTGTAGTAACTACAAATGTTACATTTTAAGAATGAAATTCGATTTCAGTCATATGACCACCTCGAGCCCGTCTACAGCGATCTATTCTTTGGCTCTTTTGCGCAACAAATTCAATGGCTGTGTTATCTCACGTCGTGGCGATGTCAAGATCATGTGATTTGACACCGTTGGACTTCTTTCTTTGGGGTTATTTGAAAGAAAAGGTGTACGTCGATAAGCCAGCAACAATTAATATTATGCCTCAGCGTCATCGAAAATTTGGACCATCGGTTGGTGGGGTGCCGCCGAGGTCGCGGTGGTCATTTGGCTGATATTTTATTCCATACATAATTGAACCATACCAATATTATCATAATAAAAAGAAATGACAATAATTTCCTAAATAATTTGTGTTTTATTCAAAATCAACATCGGCCCTTAAAATTTAACCACTCTTTATGTAGATGTGCTTGTAAGCATGTGTGTTCTGTAAGGACACCCATGTCTTACTGGTCTCTACTTTGCTCAATCCCAGCAAGGTCTTGGTCTTGTCCTCGTTTGGGACACCCCACAAGAATTTCCGTAGCAGCCGTATTTTTTTTTACTAGCTCACATAGACCAGTTTAGGACCCTAGTGTTGCCACGCGCTGAAATGCCCCTCATCGAAACCAACCTGTTTGATATACAAATTTATCGATAGTACGAATATCAGTACTGGAAAAATATGTTAGCCTGCCTAGAAAGGCCGACCCTAGTATGCCCAGTCGTCGTTTACTCAGAGCGAGGCAGTCGCATAGCAAGTGCTCAATGCTCTCCACTTCTTCCTCATCTCCACAGCTTGTGCAGAAGTCATTGGAGTTAATCGTTTGGCGTGTTCGCCGATCAAGCAGTGTCCCGTCAGAACTGATACTAACGTAGACAATCTTTGTCTCTCTAGTGCGAGGAGATATTTTGATCTTCTCAGGTCATACCTTGGCCAGATTTGTCTACCTACCCTGCAGGTGCCGATTTCTGTCCATCTTTCGTTGGACTGCCTGATTACCTCTTGCCTAAGCCAAAGCTTGCACGTGGATAGGCGCACCAATATATGCAAATTCTTCGTAATGTCTTTGTAATGTCGTCCCTTTCCTAGCAATTTCATCGGCCTTGCAGATCCCCGGGATATCCCTATGCACAGGCACCCATATGAAGTGTATATTTAAATGCTCTCGTTAAGAGATCTGCGGCAGTCGAGGGCTGTTTGTGAATTTAGAGATGTTGCCTCCAGAGAATTGATGGCAGCCTGGCTGTCCGAGTAAATGACAACGCCAGTGTTGGTTACTATGTTGCGACTCAGCCACTTGGCTACTTCCATATTACCATTATTTCGGCTTGATACACACTGCAGGTATCTGGTAGTCTGTGCGCTATAGCCAACCTTTTCATCAAGCTTCGAACCATCCGTGTAAAAGTGGAGATGGTTTCTATTACCTGGTATTCTGCCATCCCATTCATCTCTGGCGGGAATCATAGTGATGTAATTTCTATCGAAAGTGTACACAGTTGGTATATAGTCCACTCGGTCGGTTACCATTGCACTACACTTTGATATACTCATGTGACCGTAGTTCTTGTCCCTCCACATTGATAGGCAGTTTATAAATCGGCAGTATATGGAGTATAGCTTATGGAGACTCGGTCGCTTTAGTCCTTAAGGCTCCGCTTATGCTCAGGCAGGCTGTTCTCTGAACCTTTGTTAGTAGGTTGGTGATGGTTAGTATGTCAGTTGCCGTCCACCATACCACAATGCCGTATAACAATATAGGTCGAACTACTGCTATATATATCCTGTGGACGATTTTAGGAGAGAGGCCCCAACGCGACCCTACAGACTTTTTGCAGGAATATAAGGCGACGTTGGCTTTCCTTACACGTTCCAATACGTTAAGTCTAAATAAAAGTTTTCTATCTAGAATTATTCCTAAAAATTTTGCTTTTTCAGAAAAGACTAGATCTGTTCCATTTATCCGAGGTGGAGGGTCCACATGTGGGACATTATTCCTCCTAGTAAAGATAACCAATTCTGTCCTGTTTGGGTTTACGCCCAAACCGCTGCTTCTGGCCCATCTAGCCAATTTGTTCAGAGTCACCTGTAGGATGTCTCTGAGAACGTTTATTTCCCACTCATTGCGATTGCCACGTCGTCCGCATATGCCACGACCTTGCAGCCACAACTTTCTACATCTAGCAGGATTTCATTCACCGCTACGTTCCAAATTAGTGTAGACAGTACTCCTCTTTGTGGTGTCCCTCTCTTTACAAACCTTGTTAGAGTTGTGGGCCCAAGACATGCGTTATGCGTCTTCTGTTGAGCAGGCTTTGAATTAGTCTAATCAAACTAGATTTAATTTTTTGACGTGACAGTGCCGCAATTACCGCATCTGAGTGAATGTTGTTAAAAGTCCCTTCTATGTCAAGAAATGGTGAATTCCTTGGAATACTGGGACGATTCGATAGTGCTCACAAGTTCGTTCAGGGCTGATTTTGTAGACATCCCCTTATTGTAAGCATGTTGGTTCACCGACAGGAGTTTTGTATCCAGGTTTTCCCTAATGAAATAATCTAAAAGTCTTTCCAGACCTTTCAATAGGAAGAAAGATAGGCTAATTGGTCTGAAGTCTTTTGGCCTAGTGTGTGATATCTTCCAAGCTTTAGGTATGAATACAACTTTGGTATCCCTCCATCGATTCGGGATGTATGAAAGCCTGATGCAGCCTACATAAATTTTCTCCAGCCAGGGGATAATGTACTTTAAGATTTTCTGCATTTCTGCTGGAGTGATACCGTTTCCTAGAACTTTATCCTGTCCTAACAATCGGAATATATCAGCAAAAGCAGTGCCTAAATTTTCGCATTATGACAAGTTTATATCAGTGGTGTAGAGTGGGAGCGGAAGAGGAATGATACTCGAATTGATTTTTTTAATTTTTTTTCCTATAATTTCATCCCGTCCTAAGAATCGGTATATACCAGCAAATGTAGTACCTACATTTTTGCCTTATGCCAAGTTTATAGCAGTGGCGCACAGTGTCGTGAGCGTGGCCAAAAATACCGAAAAGCACATACAATATTTTTTAGATGCATTGAGCCGTTTCAGAGATATGGGGCTTCAAAGTTGAAGTTGTGTACCTACGTATATTTATCACATCACATAATTTAAAATTTGTATGATCTTTCAAGGGTTAAAATTAATATTTATTCATAAGTAAATGCAAGACCTGTAACTAGTTGTTGTACAACAATGTTTCTGAAATACGACAAAATTATTTCTTGGGCCAAATATAACTCATATAGAAAGTACCGTTAGGATAATTAGTGTGTACAGAAAAACGCTTGTTTTTTAAGTGGACCCTTTTTGAGTGGACCGAAAAAACAATTTATAACGATAGTTCACCAACGATATTTTTTTTTATTTTTAGCTATAATGTAGTAGTTTTAAAGTACATAAATTCTAGCTGCGAATTTGGCTACAATAAATATTTTAATTTGTTACTTTTTCGAGAAATTTTGGTTATGTCTAAGCAAAATATTTTAAAAATCTAAATTTTGAAAAAAATTTAATTTCGAATTGAAAGAAAATCGAAAGAAATCACATTTCTGGCCATAAAATATGACGCATATTTCATTTGAAGTCATTTTGCACCATTTGCAGGATATTTTAAGGATAATTTAATCCTTGCGCTTGCTTTCAGCGATTACATGCATTAATGTAAAACAAGTTAGAAGTATATTGAGCAAAATTTGGTTAAATTCTGTGGTCAGTTTTAGAAAATATTGTATTTTTGGGTTTCAGGATATGTGGGAGGTGGGCGTGTCCATTAATGGATTTGGTCCGAAATTTGTATTTACCTTATTTTGCTTATAAAAACTATTTATGAAAAATTTCGATAACCTTGATCTACTCCTCCATTTTTGGATGAAAACCGTACAGAGAAATCACAACACCGTGTGGCGTAGAGTGGGAGCGAAAAGGGGAAAGGGTACTCGAAATAATGCCAGTTCCATGGACATCGGATAAGTACATATCACTTGGAAATGGGTTTACATTTGGTACGAATAGTTTGTCATTTCAAATGACACTCGCACAAGACAAATGATGGCTTAAATGGAATACGAATGAAAGTACATCGTTAACTGTTTTTATTATTATTATTGCCACTGACATTGCCACGAGTCCAACAGCTTGGGCCTTTGTTATTGCTAACCCTACAGTCATTCGTCATCGTTGTATTATTTCTTTTTTTACTTCTTGGCCATTCGTACAATCGTAAATTTTATCTGGTTTCACTGCTGTGCTACTGTTCCCGACAGTTCAGGTGATGGTTTGGTTGTGGGCGTTTGCTATTCGTCCAGTTCGCTGTTCTTTTTTCCCATTGTATTTTAGTTTTCTTTTTCGATTATTTTATGGTAGAGGTGTGCTCGAATGATGACTTTCACTATTCGTCCTTTTTCGTTCGTCCTGTGTATCTTGGTTCTTATTCAGGACGTTTGTTCAACAGTTGTTGGCTTAAACTCGCGTCACTGTTTTTGCAATTTTTCTGGGGTTGGTGTGCGTACGTGTGTGTGGTGTAGTGGAGCAAGGATATGTGATTATCCCCCACACAGTGGGGGAATTTGGGAAATCTAGTGGAAATAAATGTGTCGTCAAAAATCAACAAGTCGATTTCAAAGAAATTCCAGTATTTATCTAATGTAATTGGTCACATCAAAGCCTAAAGGTTGACCAACTAATATTAGATTAGATTAGATTAGATTAGATTAGATTAGATTAGATTAGATTAGATTAGATTAGATTAGATTAGATTAGATTAGATTAGATTAGATTAGATTAGATTAGATTAGATTAGATTAGATTAGATTAGATTAGATTAGATTAGATTAGATTAGATTAGATTAGATTAGATTAGATTAGATTAGATTAGATTAGATTAGATTAGATTAGATTAGATTAGATTAGATTAGATTAGATTAGATTAGATTAGATTAGATTAGATTAGATTAGATTAGATTAGATTAGATTAGATTAGATTAGATTAGATTAGATTAGATTAGATTAGATTAGATTAGATTAGATTAGATTAGATTAGATTAGATTAGATTAGATTAGATTAGATTAGATTAGATTAGATTAGATTAGATTAGATTAGATTAGATTAGATTAGATTAGATTAGATTAGATTAGATTAGATTAGATTAGATTAGATTAGATTAGATTAGATTAGATTAGATTAGATTAGATTAGATTAGATTAGATTAGATTAGATTAGATTAGATTAGATTAGATTAGATTAGATTAGATTAGATTAGATTAGATTAGATTAGATTAGATTAGATTAGATTAGATTAGATTAGATTAGATTAGATTAGATTAGATTAGATTAGATTAGATTAGATTAGATTAGATTAGATTAGATTAGATTAGATTAGATTAGATTAGATTAGATTAGATTAGATTAGATTAGATTAGATTAGATTAGATTAGATTAGATTAGATTAGATTAGATTAGATTAGATTAGATTAGATTAGATTAGATTAGATTAGATTAGATTAGATTAGATTAGATTAGATTAGATTAGATTAGATTAGATTAGATTAGATTAGATTAGATTAGATTAGATTAGATTAGATTAGATTAGATTAGATTAGATTAGATTAGATTAGATTAGATTAGATTAGATTAGATTAGATTAGATTAGATTAGATTAGATTAGATTAGATTAGATTAGATTAGATTAGATTAGATTAGATTAGATTAGATTAGATTAGATTAGATTAGATTAGATTAGATTAGATTAGATTAGATTAGATTAGATTAGATTAGATTAGATTAGATTAGATTAGATTAGATTAGATTAGATTAGATTAGATTAGATTAGATTAGATTAGATTAGATTAGATTAGATTAGATTAGATTAGATTAGATTAGATTAGATTAGATTAGATTAGATTAGATTAGATTAGATTAGATTAGATTAGATTAGATTAGATTAGATTAGATTAGATTAGATTAGATTAGATTAGATTAGATTAGATTAGATTAGATTAGATTAGATTAGATTAGATTAGATTAGATTAGATTAGATTAGTAATTCGAACTCGTTTGTGTCTGCTGCAGCGATAGGTCAAGACCAAAACTTTCACTTTGAAAAATGTAATAAAAAATTGTCCATAAAAATAAAATTAAAAAAAAAAAATTGAAGAAAAATTGCTTTTTTAGAAAATTCTTACCTTCCGAAGAGCATCCAAAAAATAGTAGCGTGTGCTTTCCTTTATGAGAATGCCCTTTGTTAAATTCATCGGTGAAGATACAATATAGAAATACTTCTAAATCGCAGTAATAACATCTTCACCACTTTTTTGGAAGTTCCTTTTTTTTCTGGTGGTAATTGCCTCTCATTTTATGATATTGGAAACTAAATTATTAGTTAAGAAATTCCACATGTATCAAACTTTTTTTTTTAATTCCCCCACTGTACATTGAGAGGAGTGTTTATGCATCCAACACATTTTCTTTTTTTGTATGAAGGAAAGGTAGTGGGGGTGACGGAAAAATGATTGATGATTATGTGACAGAAAATCGGATAAATATATGGAATAACTGCGAGAATGTTCTCATTGCACACATACACAAACTCCTGTATTTATATATAGAAAATGGAAAGGTCATCGTGATGGATGCAGGAGGCGTAATATTTTAATGATTGTTAATTATTTGGATTTTGAGTTTATTTCCTTGAAATTACATGGAAAAATAAATAGACACAAGTGTACTCGCAGGCAGAATATGATTTATCGGATTTATGACTTAAAGGTCAATTTGAGATTTATTTGTGTCATAAAGTATAGAATATATAATATGACATATTTAGAGATTTTTCAAAGTTTAGTGATATGTGAAGGGAACTTGTAAAAATGACGTTCTGAAAATTAGAAAATTTCGTTGTGTTATCTCTTGCCATTGAAAGGTTGCAAAATTATTTCCAATAAAAAGAATTTGTGGGAACAAATTTAAGTTTAGTCTAAAAAATTCACTAATTGCAATGTATAAATGTTAATAGGTGCATACAAATTCGTAACGTTATTACTTAAATTACTAAACATGTCCTAAAAATGATTTTTGCCAAACTCGTTTAGGGTCTTCGATCACTCCTTCGATGTGTTACACTTATTTCGTAGCAAATGATGAGGGTATAAATATGACCAGCAAATCCCCTTTTTACATTAATATAGATGATTTAAAATGTTTCAAAAATTAGTTCATACATTGGGACATTTTCATTCTGAAATGTTCTTTGTAAAGCAATAAATTAGGCCGAAGAACTTCCAAACCCAAAAAAATACAATTTACGTGACTTGTTGTTTTTTTTTGTGTTATGTATAAAATAAGTCTAGACTATAGAAAATATCCACAGCAAAAAACAACAAGATATGCTGGAAGATGTTGTCATGTAATAATGTATATACGAAACCCAAACAGCGGACGTGCGTCTGTCCTTTGGAATCGGTTGTTACGGCCAAGGAGTGAACAAAATCCCTTTCTCAGCGTCAAATTTGCGACATTATCCATTACCCCTTGGTTTGACTGAAATGTTGTTATGCTAATGATGACATTCATCAGTCATTCATTCGGAGGAGGCCATTCGGAGGAAATACTCACACACGGAAGTGCTGATTTGAAATGTATGCATTCAACGGAAATGATAAAATGCCAAAAGTGTTTAGGAGATTGCGGTCATTGCTGTAGCCACAATCATTTAGGAGATAATTTCAAATTTATATGCAATAACGTTTTAGGCGGAGTTTAATTTTTTGCAGTAGAGAGTAACAAATAAGCTTCAATAATATAAAGGAAAATTGCCAAAGATTTTAATAAACCCTGTGAAATTAAATTCGAATGAGAAGCAGATAATGAAGACGGGCAAAAATTGTAGGTGGTGGCCGCTAGAATGTAAAACTACCTTCTCGCATAGAATACAGAAATATATATATGGACATGAATAATTATTTCAGGAAAAATTATATTAACAAGTAAGAAAGTTTCAGTCGGGTAAACCGACTAAGGTATACCCTCACTTTGTGAGTAATGTAATATTGAATATTATACAAATTATTCTGTCAATTTTTGTGGGAGGTACCAGAAGGGGTTTAAGAAGTACACCTATATTTCGCTGAACAGTAGAAACTTTAAATACATTGCACTGTGCCGAATTGTAACCGTTTATATGGAGTGGTATATTAACGTTGAGATATTAAATTGTGGTATAATTTGGCCATTTTGTGTGGGAGGTACAAAAAGGGGCGTGGTGATAACGCTCATTTTTCACTGGACTATAGGCATTATAAAAGCATTACACTGTACAAAATTTCAAGTAATTGTATACACAGATATTAATGTTATAAACTGTTAACTTTTGGTGCAAAATGGTACCTTTGTGGGAGAGGTACCAAAAGGGGCGTGACAATAACGCCAATTTTTCAATGGACTGTAGGCACTATAAAAACATTACGCTGTACAAAATTTCAAGTATTTTTATACACTGGTATTAATGTTATAAGCTGTTAACTTTTGGTGCAAAATGGTGCATTTGTGTGGGAGGTACCAAAAGGGGAGCGGCAATAACGCCCATTTTTCACTGGACTGTAGGCACTATAAAAGCATTACACTGTACAAAATTTCAAGTATTTCTAAACACTGGTATTAATGTTATAAGCTTTTAACTTTTAGTGCAAAATGGTGCATTTGTGTGGGAGGTACCAAAAGGGGCGTGGCAATTTCGCCCATTTTCCTCGAGCTGATAGCGACTAACAAACTAATACTATGTGTGGAATTTCAGAAGATTCGAAGACGTATAATAGCAGTTATTAAAGAATCAATATTTCACAACATTTTAACCCTTTGTGGGGGAGGTACCAGAAGGAGTGGATCAATATGGCCCATCTTCGAACTTAGCCGGAGATAGAAAAAACTATTACCACATACGAAATTTGAAGTCAATCGGTTACTCCTTTCGAGAGTTATCGTGCGCACCAGCCAGCAGACAGACAGACAGACAGACGGACGGACATTGCTCATTCGACTTAAAATGACCCAAAACGGATTTCCGCCGAACATACTTGGGGTCTTAGGTCACTCCTTCGATGTGTTACACTTTTTTCCGTAGCAAATGATATATACCCTCGTCACACTAAAGTGAGGGTATAAAAACGATATATTACACAATGGAACAAAAAAACGTTCGTGTCCAAGACCTCGTACCTTTTTTTTATAGATTGTGGCGTATATCCTTACCAATTTTTTTTTAAATGTTATAAGCATATGAAATCTGAAAATTTTGGGAAAATGTCAGAAAAGCGTGGCCGGAATATTACTAAGGAAGGCTCGTTTGTTAGGTCGTAAACAAGTACCCAGCAAAAAAAGAGCATCAAAAGAAGCAATAAAAATCCCCAACTTATGATCTGGAAGTTGTTCTAATTTGGATTTTCACCAATGAATTTAACAAGGGCTTGTCGCGCCGGGGAAGTACTTATTTGTCACCACTTTTGCACCACTCCTTTTAAAGCACTGTAAGATTTGCTTTTTTGGTGTTGTATTTATTTGATGAATGTATGTCGTTCTTATTAACATCTTTGGGTCCAGTGATAATTCTCTTCTTTTAAAGGAATGCAAATGTTGAGCCTTCCTAACATTGGGAAGGGAAGGTATAAATGATTTACTATTGGCCAAAGTGATCATATATATCGCTCACTCACTTCAAGAGTGACATAACTCAAAATTGAAAATTGCCAAGTTGTGTAACTTTAAGTCCGTATAAAAAGATAAGGAACATGATGTTTAAATATGCTTGAGTAATCCCAAATATGGTTGTTTACTTATAGATCAAATTTCGCTGAGATTAATTTATGAACATTTGCAAAATTTGCATTTTTGTAAGGCAACCTCAAAAATTTTAATTTTTGAGTTATGTCACTCATGAATTGAGTGAGCGATATATATGTTAAGGACATTTTAAGATGTTTGTAATCCGTATGGTATGGCTGGCTCTTGAAAAGTGTGACTCCATGACTCCATAGAGTAACTTCTAGTAACATTTTGCAAATGGTCAACATTCTCAGTTATAAAAAGGTATTTTTTATTTTACACTGTAATACATAGCACATTGGTGCGGCGCTACGTATTTTCCGTAGCCCCGGTTCAGAGAAATATTCAAGTATTTGTCAACATCTTCAAAAAAATTATTTGAAAACCAGTAAGGAAAACCAAAAGTTGGGCGGAGCCGACTCTATGATGCCCTACACCAAGGTAGATTTAAATTTACACGGTCACTAACTAGAGCCCATTTCGCTTTACTTGGATAGTATTTTCACGCCACGTTTTTCCATAGGTCACAAAATATGAACTTAAGAAACATGTATATTCTCATATACCAACATTTTTGGAAAGGATAAAGCGTTATTAATAAATTCCGTTTTTATCGCAATCCAATGTACTACAATTAAAATATTTCGAAGAAAATCAGCATACTTTAAAATGACCTAATTTTATTTTAATCGACTATGAAAAAGTCTGCTTTTAGGTCCGATTAATCGACCTAGTCGACTGAAAGGAAATTTGAATGATGAAAAAATCGAAAGTCGACTTTCAGCTTGCAGAACCATTCACTAATTCTGATATACCCGCCATATAAATATATATTTCTTCCGATTTTGACCTCTGGCACTATAGAAGCAGTATTTCACATATATATGTTCTTTCCGATCTGGGCTTTTATCACTTCAGAAGCTTTATTTTACATCCAATCGTTTTGAAATGAATTAATAATTTATACTCCAAAATTACATTTTGGTTAGTTATTTAGAAGAACTTCATTAAATTCCGAAAAAATTTTCATATTTATGATTTGGAAGTACTTATAATGTTATTCTTTTGGAAGTACTTCTTTTATTTTTTGCTGGGTATATATAATAATGATGGTTAATTAAAAGTGTTTAAGTGCACCAGCGTATATGTTATTTTCTTTTGCATCCTGAACAGCAATGACAACAACTTAAAATTCTGAGAAAAATATAATCATGTAGCCCCATTTGTCCTACACTAACCCTACAAATTTCAAGATGGTGTTCAGTCTCATTCTTTTTACTAAAAATATTTAGTAAAAAATGCCAATGATTTTCCTTTATAAAATATAAAGAATATTGAAATCACAAAATAGACAGGATCGTTTCCATAAATAAACAATTTAGATTTGTGACATTTTTAAATGAAGAAGTAATAATTTCTTGACGTTTTAGCGACTGACAAAGTAATACTACGTGTGAAATTTAGGAAGATTCGAGTAAGTAGTATAGATGGTATTACAGAATCAATATTTCACTAAAAGTTAACCCTTTGTGGGGGAGGTGCTAGAAGGAGTGGACCCATATGGCCCATCTTCGAACTTAGCCGGAGATAGAGAAAAATATTACCGCATACCAACTTTGAAGTCAATCGGTTATTCCTTTCGAGAGTTATCGTGCGCACCAGTCAGCAGACAGACAGACGGACGGACGGACATTGCTTAAATGACCCAAAACGGATTTCCGCCGAACTTACTTAGGATCTTAGGTCACTCCTTCGATGTGTTGCACTTTTGGTCGCAGCAAATGATATATGTGAGGTGAGGGGATAAAAAAGCAATTGCATATAATCCAAGGTCTAGTAATAATTTATATGGATGGTCCTCGAACAGACCTTAAACGATTTGGTTGAAATTCTGTGTCATAACTAATGGGCGATTTTTGGCAACTTTCTTTTTCATACATTTCTCTAAATTGTATGTGTTTTCTTTCAAAATCAAATCCAAAAACTCTTAAAAAATCACTCTATACTATCCCATAGGAATAAACTTGGTGCAAGTTTCATCCCCATCGGAAGACGGTTTTAAAAATTTAATCACTTGGCATGAAATCCCTCATTTATATTCCCATATGAGTCATTCCATGCCAAACGGGACGGTTTTTGACATCACTATTTTTGATTGCTTCGAAATTTTGTGTATGCATGATTTACCTAAAAATATCTTATACGTAGCTCAAGAAAAAATTTTAAAAACATTTCTTTAAGAGTTATGAGCAATTTAATGTTGACGAAATTACGTTTTTTTTTAAAGGTGTGTTCATTCTTTTACTTGTATCTCCTGAAATACGTGACCGATTTTAATGTGCTATACCTTGTTTTGAAGGTAATTTCAACTACTACAACTAACTGGTGTAAACTGCAACAAAAATACGTTTTTAACGTTTTTTCCTTTTATACTTTCTATTGCGATTTTCAAAATGATTACACCCTTCGATTTTTTTGAAATTTTAATGTCGTGTTCTGAGATGTCTTTGTTAGCTACTGTATGAATTTGGAAGTGGTGAATTGATGGGAACTATTTTTTACGATTTTTTATAAAAAAAAACCATTTTCATAATTTCTGTGAATTTGCTTTAAATAATTAACAGAATGATAATTTTTTGCCGTTAGTTTATTAATATAACAATAACAACAATAAATCTTATTAATTTTGCCAAATTATTTGCAAAAACGTAAAAATCAGCGATGACTTGATATTTAAAAAAACAAAACTCATTAAACAATAGCAAGAGCAAAATACATAATGTAATAGAAAGCTGTTAAAATCGTATATAATATTAATTACACTATGCAACAAAATTTTTGTCCAAGGGATGTGGATAACAGTTTCTGGTGCAATTAGGTGTCATAAACACGAAAAAAAAATTAAAAACATTTTTATGGTTAATTTTTTTTTAACAATTTTTTTTGGAATTCCAGCTTTCATGGAAGTTTCATTCAGTATTTGGACCATAATTTATCAAGTATAAGCCTGAGCCGCCTCAAATAAAAGGGAATTATGAGTGCTACATATGCTGCAAATATCGCTTTCACGTAGAATCTTTGGTTTAGTAACAGTCGTTAAAAATATGAGAAAAATTTTTTTAAAAAAAAAAAACCTTTTTCCTGGTACAAAAAAAACATAAAAATAGAAAAATTATTTTATCACATTTTTAAGAAGCCAGCATGCTAACGAAGCAAACACTGTCTATCTATCTGTGGATAGATGTAAAAGTTATGAGCCGTTTCGTAAATGTTAGGGAAATTCCAAAAAAAAAATTGTTTCATATTTTTTCGTTTTTAAATGATGTTTTTGCTTATATTGAATTCGCCATATGTGAAAGAGACATATAAGAGACATTTCACTTACATTTTATTTTATGAGGCTTGATGTCCGACATCATAAAATTATAGAGAGGATGAGGTTTTATGGCCGTTCGTAACCCTCCATAAAACATGATATGCAATGTGACAGCTATATTGGATGAGAACCGCTCAGATAGAGGGCCATTCAACAATATTTGTGGTTTTTTATTTATGAGATTTCCATTCAGTTACGCCTTTTAGGGGCATGGACATCCCAGTCGTATATACAGGTAGTAAAATTATATGTACGCAATACAAAGTAGTACGCGGCAGTCTTTAAAATATTGGGTGTCTACTTTCGAAGCAATCTATATGTCAGCTACGGGTACTGCAACTTATGTACCTTAAACCCGGAATTTATGAATGAAATTTCTTATTAATAAATTAGTACAACTCAGCGCGTTAAAGAGATAAGTCGATTTTCTGAAAAATATTACAAAGTTATATTTCGAAGTATGAGTAAACGGCAAAGAACTTTTCAATGTGTAAATGATTTCTGCTACATCTGCGGAAAATATGTAATTAAAAAAATCGACGTGCGTTTAGTAAAATAATAGAAGAAATATATGTGTAATATTTTGATATACGAGTTAAAAATATGAACGAACCGTGGACACCTAGTATTTTGTGTAATTCGTGCCATGTAAATCTTACTCGATGGACTAGTGGATGAATGCGGTAAGTACTTTAAAATTAATGTATTACAATATTTTGTGGAATAAAGCGTTTTAATTTTAGACTTCACGTGAAATTTGGAATACCAATGATTTGGAGACAACCATTCATTTACGATACGGACTGCTATTTTTGTCAAAGTTAATAGATTGGAGTAGGAAGTGTCCAAGTATAGCTAACAGCCTAATAACGGAAACATCATCAAGTTCAACTGAGTACTCAACTCTGAGCGATTCAAGTTTGAGTCAGAAGTCATCGCTTTTAACTCAGTTTCAACTCATTGATCTAGTAAGAGATTTGTAACTGACTAAAGATAAGGCAGAACTACTTGCATCTGGGATGAAACAGTACAATATTTTGGCCCCCGCCGTTTACATATCATATTATAGAGTCCGTGATATACCTTACAAACAATTTTATATGACTGTGGATAACAGATGCTTTTGCAAGGACATTCCCGGATTGTTCGAGGAACTTAATCAAACATACAATTCAAAGGAATGGCGGTTACTTGTTGACAGCAGTAAAGAAAGGTTAAAAGCAGTACTTTTACACAACGGAAATCAGAATCCGTCGATTCCCATTGCTCATGCTGTTAACACTAAGGAATCATACTCGTACGAAACAATGGCTAAATTGATAAAATACATAAAATATGAACAACATCCTTGTAGTATTAGCTTTAACGAGTAACAATTCGTTGTCTTGTTCTTGACACTTGCTCCGCCACCTCTCTCCATCTTGGACCGTCGGTCGAATAAGTACATCTTGCTGTACAAATACATTTAAGGTAAATCTTCGTTACCACACTTAGCAGCAAAAACGACAATAAACCTCAGGCACCTGGCCTATTATTATTACATAAAACTAATCGTGTTTTATTTATATTTTATTTCTCCTACTCTCTTTTTATTTACCCTCTCGGTGTAAACTAGTCTTTTGCTCCCCTACGCCCCCGTCGCCCTAAACACAAATACTAAGGGTACCGTCACGATAATAGTATTTTTAATAAAAAAATTTTTTAAAAAAAATTTATCCATAAAAAAATTTTTGGTTTTGATTTTATATAACAGTATGCCACAATCTATACCAAAAAAATAATTTTTAGGTCTAGGACACAAAAAAATTTTATTTGTTGCATGGTGTTATATACAACATTCAAACTAGAATATTTTACGGCCTCCCATAGTTGAGACCATACCGCAAATTTTCATAAAACAAAACCAGTAAGGAAAGACAGAAAGTCGGGCGGGTCCGACTATATAATACCCTACACCTACCTACCAATACGATAATGGGCATTGCGATAAGAATTTGGCAGTGTTCATACATGTAATAAGCAAACTCTCTGCCGATTTTCGTACTGATCGGATATAAAACACGGTTTCTACAGCGCTTCCATGTCAAATCGGGTGTAACATATATATTGGGACTATGTTTAAACCTGAACCGATTTCCCCGAGTTTGGCAGTGTTCATACATGTAATAAAAAAACTCTCTCTGTTAAACTTCGTACTGATCGGATATAAAACACGATTTCTACAGCGCTTAAATGTTAAATCTGCTGAAACATATATATGGGGGCTATATCTAAATCTGACCCGATTTTCCCCGAATTTGGCAGTGTTTATTCATGTAATAAGAGAACTTTCTCTGCCGAATTTCGTACAGGTCGGATGTAAAATACGGTTTCTACAGCGCTTACATGTCAAATCGGGTGAAACATATATATGGGGACTATATCTAAATCTGAACCGATTTTCCGAATTTGGCAGTGTTTATTCATGTAATAAGGAAACTATCTCTGTCAAATTTCGTACTGATCTGATTTAAAATACAGTTCCTACAGCGCTTACATGTCAAATCGGGTGAAACATATATATGGGGGCTATATCTAAATCTGAACGGATTTTCTCCGAATTTGGTAGTGTTCATTCACGTAATAATAAAACTGTCTCTGCCGAATTTCATAAAGATCGGATGTAAAATGTGGTTTCTACAGCGCTTGCATGTCAAATCGGGTGAAACATATATATGGGGACTATATCCAAATCTGAACCGATTTTAACCAATTTCAATAGGGATCGTCCTTGGGCCAAAAAAGAGCACTATGCTAAATCTCATCACAATCGGACCATAAATACGACCTGCACTTTGATTACAAGAATACATGGACAGACTGACAGGCGGACAGACGGACATAGCTAAATCGACTCAGAAAGTGATTACAAGTCGATCGGTATAATAAACAATGGGTCTATCTCTTCTCCTTTTAGGTGTTACAAACAAATGCACAAAGTCATAATACCCTGTACCACAGTGTGGTGTAGGGTATAAACATTGTTACTTTCATTTTACATTTCAAATCCTTCATAAATATAGGTCAACAAATATGTTGCTTGCTTGCTTTTATTCGGTCTTTATTAAAAATTGGCAGCACACATACTGATAACGAGTGTCACGGCTCAGAAATCATGATCCAGTATGTGTGCTGCCAATTTTTAATACATATTTATACACCGCCATGTATAAAATACCTGTTTCTATAATAATATAGAAACAAAATGGTCTTGAAGTCGGGAGAGTATCCTAGTTAGAATCACAAAGATTTGCAGACCGAATAAAAGCAAGCAACATAACAAATGCATGGCTCGGCAAAACATGGTGAGTCTTTTGACTCACCACAACTACACTTAGTGCAGTCAAAAACCATAAAAAGCTTTTCTGAATAGTGTGGTAATTTTCCATTTGATGGAGCAAAAGTTGCTTCTCATTGGACATGGCTGGTGTTTTGTATTAACTTTGGTTAACAATTGTTTTTGGAAGATTTTGGAGAAGTGTGGTTTCACAAAGATTTCTCATTTGCTTGTGTTTAGAAATCAACCATATAGAGCTCCGTTTCTCCCATACAATTGCAGCAGAACTGTTGATAACGAGTGTCACGGCTCAGAAATCATGATCCAGTATGTGTGCTGCCAATTTTTAATACATATTTATACACCGCCATGTATAAAATACTTGTTTCTATAATAATATAGAAACAAAATGGTCTTGAAGCCGGGAGAGTATCCTAGTTAGAGTCAACAAATATATATAAAGTTTCAAAAATTACATCATTCCCATGCAGACTATACCAAACACATTAGGGACATATTTTAAACCCTGCGTATTTCATTTCTAGTATTTCCTATTTAATAATCTTTAACTTTGGAGTTGTGACCGTACTGAAAATTGTCCTTTCGATATATTTTAAAGCCCTCATCAAAGCAGACCATCTTTCGTTTATTTTCCATTCTTTTTGTATTCATCTTTGCAGTTGAGTGAATTTTCAAACTGGATTAAGTCAATACAACTGCCAACACCACCACTGGTCCTTTGTGTGCGTAGATGCCTTCATCTATCTTAGAGTACATTTTCGTCAGTTTGATTTCTGTGTCACCAAGGATATCTTCCGCATGCATTCCTGCTGTGTGTGCGTGTGTGTTTAGATGTTTAGATTCGTCTGGTAGCTATTCATGATTGTCAATGTCATGAAATCTCTCTATTGATTTTCTATCGACTCCTTCTCGCATTCCTTCTCATTTAGGTTTTCAGAAAACATTTCATGCGTTAATTTCTAATACTGCGTCGACGGTGCCCGTCAATCAAATGCTAATGATGATAATTTGAGCTTTGACATGGCACACGAAGACTTAAAGGCATCATCAATGTATGCGAAAATCCTGGTTAACCTTAGACATCTGTGCAGAAGTATATGTTCTGTGAGTGGGTGTGTGTGCTTGGGGAGCTCATGCAACACAGCAATGTTTTGTAAGGATTCCCCCACGATGAGCTAGTCAGTCATTCAGCCAGTTATTTTGAAAAGATTTGAGCGAAAAAGCAAACTCTTAGGAACGCAGTTTTTTTAAATTAAATTAAATGAAGCCTTTTCTTTCTTCTTTAGATAACTAAGGAAATGTAATTTGTAAAAATATTGTATGTTTTCTCGAAATGAAATTATTAAATCAATCTACTGCCTTTGTTTCATTGCACGAAAGGACGAGGATCTGCAACGACTTGGGAGAGGCTATACAAAAAAGGGATCTGGTACCAACTTTGACGTCAATCGGTTACCCCTGTCAAAAGGTATCGTGCGCACAAACCAGACAGACGAAAAACGGATTTCCGCCTAATATTTGTTGGGTCATTAGCTCACTCCTTCTACGTGTTACATTTTTGGCCCGCAGCAACTGATATGTACCCTCGTTGACAATAGTGGGGGTATAAAAACATGAAATTCTCTTGTTTCTACCAAAAGGGATATATTTTCTACATATATCCAGAGATTTTTTACCTTAATAATTTCCCTTAATTTAAATGGAAATTCCGGATTTATCGAGCTTATATTTATCCCCCCACCTTAGAGAGGAGGGTATATATGGAGGGTATAACACATCGAAGGAGTGACGTATGACCCAAAGTATGTTCGGCGGATATCCGTTTTGGGTCATTTTAAGTCGAATGAGCAGTGTCCGTCCGGCCGTCTGTCTGTCTGTCTGCTGGCTGGTGCGCACGATAGCAATCCAAAGGAGTAACCGATTGACCTAAAATTTGGTACGTGGTAATATTTTTTTCTATCTCTGCCTAATTTCGAAGATGGGCCACATTGGTCCACTCCTTCTAGTACCTCCCCCACAAAGGGTTAACATTTAGTGAAATACTGATTATTTAATAACTTCTATACAACTTATTTGAATCCTCTGAAATTCTACACATAGTATTAGCTTATTAGTCAATATTACCTCCAGCAAAATGGGCGAAGTTGCCACACCCTTTTTGGTACCTCCCATACAAATGGACAATTTTGAACCAAAAGTTAATAGCTTATAACTTTATTACCAGTGCATGCAAAGACTTGAAATTTTGTACAGTGTAAGGCTTTTATAGTACCAAGAGCCCATAGAAAAATGGGCGTTATTGGCACGCCCCTTTTGGTACCTCCCACTCAAATGGACATTTTTGTACCAAAAGTTAACAGCTTTTACTTTAATACCATTGCGTACAAATACTTGAAATTTCGTAAAGTAGTTGAAATTTCGTTACACTCTACAAATGTGGCAGTTATTGGCACGCCCCTTTTGGTACCCCCACACAAATGGACGATTTTACACCAAAAGTTAACAGCTTACAACTTTAATACCAGTACATACTTTAAAGTTATTAAATGCAATTTAAATTGATAATAATTTAAATAAAACGAAAGACTAAATAAATGTACTAATATTTTTTTTGGGACTCAAGATGAAGGGATTCATAAGTCGGTTTACTCGACTGAAGTTTCTTACTTTTTTCGTGTTTAGGACACCATATGCGCCCTTCGACAAAAATTTTGTAAACTAGTTACATATCATGTATCAAATTTACTACAACCAGACAGACGGACGGACGGACATTCCGAAAATTTCATAAAATGTCCTAAGACGGATTTCCGTTAAATAATTAACAGCCTGTTTCTGTAACTTCAAGGTTTGCTTTCGTTCGCCTGACAGACGACAAACAGCTGATTTGGGTTTCACTAACTACCATCACAACGACAAGTCGCACGAAAACGTAACAATTTCAAAATTGATTTCTCTATCTGTCTTTGCTGTCATCTGGGTGAACCCAAACGTGACATCGAGTCACTCTATTTTATTTGTCGACTGATAGGAACAATGACAAAAAACGTTATTAAAAGCAAAAAATAAGTAGATATTAATATAATTATGGTAAAAACAATTAAATAATAATAAAATTGTGTACACATGTATACATATTTAAGCATAAAGAAGGCAACATTGGAAGCTCGCTAAGATGGAAAAAAATCATCAGTGCACAATGAGAGAGACGTGAGAGAGAGAGAGAGAGAGAGAGAGAGAAAGAAATGAGAGTATTGGTGCAGCTCAGCTGACCCAATCAGGGTTGATATTTTGGCCACCGCTGGTGTAAAAAGTACAGAGGTGTATTTGGTAAGGTCGACCATATAAATATGTGTGCTTTTTTAGACCGGAAGTTGTGATATTATTGATCTGGCAATTACATTATTTTCCAATTGGTAGATTGCTAACGCCATTGACGTAAGGCCTGGCGAACGAACGAACGAACCTTAGAGAAACCAAATTCCTGAAGAAAGTGACTGTTTTCGTTGGAAATTCAGAAACAGGCCGTAAGTTATTTTATGTGATCAATGTATCTATAAATTGAGACCGAAAATTTGATTAACAAGTAAGAAAGTTTCAGTCGGGTAAACCGACTAAGGTATACCCTCACTTTATGAGTAATGTAATATTGAATATTACACAAATTATTCTGTCAATTTTTTGGGTTTAAGAAATACACCTATATTTCGCCGAACAGTAGATACTTTAAATACATTGCACTGTGCCGAATTGTAACCGTTTATATGAACTGGTACATTAACGTTGAGATATTAACTTGTGGTATAATTTGGCCATTTTGTGTGGGAGGTACAAAAAGGGGCGTGGTGATAACGCTCATTTTTCACTGGACTATAGGCATTATAAAAGCATTACACTGTACAAAATTTCAAGTAATTGTATACACTGATATTAATGTTATAAACTGTTAACTTTTGGTGCAAAATGGTACTTTTGTGGGAGAGGTACCAAAAGGGGCGTGACAATAACGCCCATTTTTCAATGGACTGTAGGCACTATAAAAACATTACGCTGTACTAAATTTCAAGTATTTTTATACACTGGTATTAATGTTATAAGCTGTTAACTTTTGGTGCGAAATGGTGCATTTGTGTGGGAGGTACCAAAAGGGGCGCGGCAATAACGCCCATTTTTCACTGGACTGTAGGCACTATAAAAGCATTACACTGTAAAATTTCAAGTATTTCTAAAAACTGGTATTAATGTTATAAGCTTTTAACTTTTAGTGCAAAATGGTGCATTTGTGTGGGAGGTACAAAAAGGGGAGTGGCAATTTCGCCCATTTTCCTCGAGTTGATAGCGACTAACAAACTAATACTATGTGTGGAATTTCAGAAGATTCGAATACGTATAATAGCAGTTATTAAAGAATCAATATTTCACAACATTTTAACCCTTTGTGGGGGAGGTACCAGAAGGAGTGGACCAATATGGCCCATCTTCGAACTTAGCCGGAGATAGAAACAAATATTACCACATACGAAATTTGAAGTCAATCGGTTACTCCTTTCGAGAGTTATCGTGCGCACCATCCAGCAGAGAGACAGACACACAGACAGACAGACAGACAGACGGACGGACATTGCTCATTCGACTTAAAATGACCCAAAACGGATTTCCGCCGAACATACTTGGGGTCTTAGGTCACTCCTTCGATGTGTTACACTTTTTTCCGTAGCAAATGATATATACCCTCGTCACACTAAAGTGAGGGTATAAAAATATATACATCTCTAATAAATATTCCACATATTATTCAATATTTTAGTAGATTCATTGAAGGTGGCATTTTGTCTGTGTAATGTTTACTACACTCCACTATGGTCCAGAGTATTTTTAGTTTGCGCAATTGATGTTATGTTATTTAATATAATGTTATTTTACATTTACTATTTTTTTTGATATCTTGTGGGGGGTCGTAGTGTTGGTAGATCTGCTAAATTAGCTACATCTTTTTAGATTATTCATCGATTTTCGTCGGAATGGTCTCATTTTATTCACGACCTATCAAACATTACAATAAAATACAAAAAAAATACAATTTTCGCAAAAAAGGGATTTTTCAATATGTATATCATGTAAGCTATCTTTGAAACCGCTGATGGGATGCAAAAAAATTGTATTAAAAGAAGATTAAAGCCCATAAAGTATATATATTCTTAATCGTCTTAAAATGCTAAGACGATTTAGCCATGTCCGTCTGTTCGTCCGTCCGCCCGTCTATTGTAATCACGCTACAATCTATAATACTTGAGCTAGGTTGCTGCAATTTGGTATAGATACTTCTTATAGCTGCAGGTAACTTGGGATTGAAAATGGGCAACATCAGTCCATATTTCGATATAGCCCCCATATATAGCATCTTACTTATTGTGATTCCTACTGTTCTCATCTTTTACCATATTTTTATAACCTCCACCATAGCAATGGGGGTATATTCATTTTCTCACTCCGTTTGTAACACCTCTAAATATTGATCTGAGACCCCATAAAGTATATATATTCTTAATCGTCTTAAAATTCTAAGACGATTTAGCCATGTCCGTCTGTGCGTCTGTTGTAATCACGCTACAATCTATAATACTTGAGCTAGGTGGCTGAAATTTGGTATAGATACTTCTTATAGCTGCAGGTAACTTGGGATTGAAAATGGGCGATATCAGTCCATATTTAGATATAGCTCCCATATGTATCATCTAACTTGTTGTGATTCCTACTGTTCCCATTTTTTTGTTCTATATTTTTTTGTTTTTTTTTTCGGTTTTATTTTCTTTAGGTTTGAGTTATTTTATGAGGTCACATGCTATCCATGGTGGAGGGTATATAAGATTCGGCATGGCCGAACTTAATGCTCTTACTTGTTATTTCCTACAAAGAATTAATTTCTAAATTAGAATAGGCTGGGCGTCTTGCTAGAATATTATAAGCAGAACCATTTTCATAATAATGTTTAGGACGGTTTTTCGTGATTTTTTTGGTTTTCCACTTATATTCTAAAATATATTTATAATTTTTTGACTCCATTTGAGAAACATAATTATGCCTTTTATTCCAGAACCAATGAAAACGTTGTAACAATGAGTTGCTGATTTAATATGACCTTACGGGCCTTCACTGCCGCACATTTGGTTCTCTTAATGATTGCCCCTATACCATCTATTTATTATTTCAATTTATACCGAAATTTCAGCTTTCTATTATTTAATTTATTATCTGAAACATATTTAATAAATAGACAATATTTTTAAATCGATTAAAAATTATTTACGGAGTTTGCGTAACGGGTGTGACAAATCTTAGAATGTAAATTTTAGAGCAAATATTGTAATAATACTGAAACAAAATAATACTATATAACCTTGACCTAACTTACACAAAAGATGATATTTGTATATCTACAACAAATGTAATACATGTAACTTTTTGTATATTTTCCGTATCGGGTGTGACAAACAAACACTCCATGATACAATACCGTTTGCGGGCACTGAATATTTTCTAAAAGTTACGAGTTTTACACTAAACTACACTTAAGGATGTGTACGTTCTTGTAGTCAAAAGACAAATTTCAAAAAATAAAAAATATGTCGAAAAATATTTAGTTTATGTCAGCTCAGCAGTAAAAATAGTGCATCCAGTAATTTTATAATAACCTATATCAACTCATTGGTAGGAAAAAAACTATTCCTAAATTTCATCAACTCTTCATGAATTTCTAAAATTCAATTGTTCATGATATCCCTTATGGTATTTTTTTTGCAAAAATTTGATTTATTTTTTAATGCGTGTGATGGGGTCAGTTTACGTGGAATCACCCATATATGTATGTTACATAATTCATATTTTGCAACCGATCTCTTTAAAGTAGTTTAATGATTCAAAAACGAACTCTGCGAATTATTTTAGAATTAGAACAACTATGTATGCGGTTATTTTGCTCCATCAATATGGTGTAGTGTATAACATAGTCAGCTTCGCCTGACCTTAGCCTACCTGTAATAGTTTTTATATACAGACATTTTTCGAAAAGAAGAATTAAAAATTTTTAAATTTACTTTATGTAACAGAGAGGCAATAGCTGCCTCGAAAACTATACTTAGAAGTGGAACTACTTTTTGGGGACAACAACACAAACAAAAAATATATCAAATTTTCAAATTAAGTTCTGTAATCAATAAACTTTCATCAAAAAAAATGATTTTCTTTCCACCGCTAGAAAATTACGCAGCTCTGAAATGCTTATACATGCGACTGAACATTGCTGCGCCTTCGTTTTGAAGCACCAAATTAAAATACGCTTACAGTTCATAGGAGAAGAGTCATAAAAGTTTCTCATCTCCCATCATAAATTCGTTCATTCGTGTTCATTTAAAGACAGAGGAGCAGAAACTCATGAAAAATATACGAGGGAAAAAAAAGTAATTAGTAACACTTCTGCTAAACATTTTCGTTTCGTTTTTAGTTTTGAAGAGTCTTCTCGTTTGTTGCACGATAACGAAGTACATTTAATAGCTGTGAAAAAGTTTAAACTACTCCTCCCAGACGTTTTCCACAGCCAAACCCATACTCACCACCCATCGATAGCATTTAGGGGACAAATACTGGAAGTGCCATCAAAAAAAGGAGGAGAAAAAAAGATACCAAATAAAACGACAAATTCTCATCCACAATAAATTTGCCACTAATTAACAGATTAAATATTTATAAAAAAAACTTTAAAATTGTCAACGTTAAATGCACGAACGTTACTTAAACTGCATTATCAGCAACAGCAGTAGTGGATGTTCATTCGTACTGTGAATCTCAACTGGGGTCTGTGGGGGTTACACATTCTCTCTCTCTCTCTCTCCCGTTAAATAAAGGGTGTCCCAAGAAGAGCGCAATTTTTTAATTACTGATGCAGCAATTGAATTGTTTCTCTGGCTGTATGACATGTGGCGCCGTCTTGTTGGAACCACATGCCCTCCACATTTATTTCTTCAATTCTAGGCAAGAAAAAACTGGTTATCATTTCACGATACCGAACACCATTGACTGTTTGCGCTTGACCTGCCTCAAAGGCCCAATGATTCCTCCAGCCCAAAAACCACACCACACAGTGACACGTTGAGGATGCATTTGCTTCTCGTGAATCACTCGAGGATTTTCCGCACCCCAAATGCGACAATTCTGCCTATTAACGAAGCCATCAAGATGAAAATGGGCCTCGTCACTGAAGATGATTTTATCGGCAAAATCAGCATTTTCATGTTGTCTCTTCAATACCCAATTAACGAACTCCCTTCGCTGTCCTTCTCCATTTTTACTAACCTCGTACCTTCTACTAACAAACAATAACAATTATTCAAATGTCAAACAATGACACTTCGAATGTTGCGAGATTTAAAAATTGCGTTCTTCTTGGGACACCCTTTAGTTTGGGAGCGGATTGGGAATGTTGATTTTGAAGTGGCCACTCCGAAGAGCTGGGAAATGATGAGATTATACGAATGAAGTGTTATTGTAAAACTTTCCACAGCTATGTGTATTACAGCCGATGAATAAAACTTCAATACTCGCCCCTGCGCTTTTTCGAAAGAGGAAATTTATATTTATATAGCAAAAGTTAAAAGTATTGGGGGTAGAACTCAAGCAATGCACATTGACAGAAGAGAATTAACTTTTGCTGTCGAAGTGCAGTGGAATTATGAGATCATATATACACAGTGGGCTGATTTAAAAACAAGTAAGAAAGTTCAGTCGGGTAAACCGACTTATGAATTCCTTCACCTTGAGTCCCAAAAAAAAATTCGTAATCATTTTTTTAGTTTTATTTAAATTGTTATCAATTTTAATTGCATTTAATAGCTTTTAAGTATATACTAGTATTGAAGATAAAAGCTGTGTACATTTCGTCGGCTCAATGCTATTTTGTTCCATACGCCATTTTGTATGATCGGAGAAAAACGCAATTTATTGTTTGAGTAAAAAAGGGACTGATGAGTTACACACCTTTTATTTCATAGGGTTCCCAACAGTGTTTGTATGATTCTCATGCATTTATATGCCATTACATTTAAAAATAAGCAAGTTATAACAATTTTTGTACTTAGCATTTTGGTCCATATCCACTTTTATTTTAATAATTTTTCGTATTTGTATTACATGGACCACAAAAAGGGTCGGTATGGAAGGACCGTAATTTACATATTGTGATCGAAAGAAAGTAAAATACTGAGTCAAAAATATAGGGCGATAGAAAAATGGAGACATAGAATAGAAATATCAAAATTATTTCCCGTTATTCAGAGTTAAATAAATTTATCCTACCAATATCTCGAAAACTCCTAACTCAAAAAACACAAAAATGGCGTATGGACCAAAATAGCATTAAGCCGACGATTTGGTACAAAATGGTCCATCTGTGTGAGAGGTACCAAAAAGGACGTGCCAATAACGGCCACTTTTCTCTAGACTCTTGGGACTATAAAAGTATTACACTTTACGAAATTTCCATTTGTGTGAGAGGTACCAAAAGGGGCGGGGCCAATAATGCCCATTTTTCTCTGGACTCTAGGTACTATAAAAGCATTACACTGTACAAAAATTCAAGTATTTGTATGCACTGGGTTTCATGTTATAAGCTGGTAACTTTTGGTACAAAATGGTCCATTTGTGTGGGAGGTACCAAAACGAGCGTGGCATTGATGCCACAAAGTTTCAAGTCTTTGAATGCACTGCTAATAAAGTTATAAGCTAATAACTTTTGGTTCAAAATTTTCCATTTGTGTGGGAGGTACCAAAATGGGTGTGGCACCTTCGCCCATTTTGCTTGAGGTGTTAGCGACTAACAAACTAATACTATGTGTGGAATTTCAGAAGATTCGAGTAAGTAGTATCGAAGTTATTAAAGAACAAATATTTAACTAAATATTAACCCTTTGTGGGGAAGGTACTTGAAGGAGTGGACCAATATGGCCCATGTTCGAACTTAGCCGGAGATAGAGAAAAATATTACAGAATACCAAATTTGAAGTCAATCGTTGAATCCTTTCGAGAGTTATCGTGCGCACCAGCCAGCAGAGAGACATACATACACACAGACAGACAGACGGAGGGACGGACGGACGGACATAGCTCAAATGACTCAAAATGACCAAAATGGATTTCCGTCAAACATACTTGGGGTCTTAGGTCACTTCTTCGACGCGTTATACTTTTGGCTCGTAGCAAATGATATATATCCTCCTCTCTAAGGTGAGGGGATAATGAGGGCTAAAAATTTGCATCGCCATTTTTTAAACATTTTAGATCCACTTTCTAAACCCAAAACTAGTATTTAGATAGCCCAAAATGTGCTCTTTCATTTGACACACATACTGTCTTACTAGGACTTTCAGAAAAATTGCCACACATTTTTGAATAATTATATCTTAAAAAATGTTACGTCCTTTTAAAAGCGAACTCGACCAGAAAATAAAAAAACTGTTTTGTTTTATTTCTTGTAAGCTATTAGAATTATGTGGAGATTTTCATGACCAAAAGTTGGTTTCGCACGGTGTAATAGATATGAATGAAGAAACTTTGTAAAAAGACTAACAGCCGTATTCATAAAAAAATCCTAATTATGATTTAAAGTGCACTTTAGTAAACAAACACTTTTGGCCTAATAAACGGTTATTAAAAAATCGTATTCATAAACAGCATTTTAACTAATAAACATTTTAATTACTTTGTCAATGTAATGCTGGCAACACCATCTTTTCCACACACCATTTTCTCTCTTAATGATGCATTAATACGATTATCAATTGTAAGAGTAGTCGTATATATAAATTATTTTATTGTTTATTTTAAAAGCAACTGTATTAATTAACAAAAATGTATGGTCACTTGTCCAATAAATAAAAAAAACAACAACTAAAGATCAAATAAGTGACGAATTCAGATCATTTTTTTATTACATACAAAAAGGTATTCGAATAACGAATAATATGTAACACATGTTTGATTGTTTACATATCACTAGTGAATTTTGTACAATTTGCATTTCTTGTGTTGTGGTTTTGCAACAAGTTTTTTGTCTTTTATGAAAGAATATAGAAAAATGAATGCAAAAATTCATTTATTATACCGATTTTTGTGTAACAATATGGAAAATGAAGAATGCAAAAAAACATTTTATATACCGATGGAGGCAGAATAAAGCCCGGAGTCGATCTAGCCATGTCCGTTCGTCTGTGACAATCAAAGTACTGCTCGAAAAAAGGAACCAATCCTTTCGAAATTTTCGGGATAAGGAGCAGCTTATGTTGCACAATGCATTTAACTGTTACTGGAAAAATGCGACAAATCGGTCCTTTTTTTTGATATTCCTCCCATTTAATGGTACATTCCGTTTTAACATAAACACGTTCTAGAAGGCACAGTTACAAATTTTATTATTTTTTTTACTATTTTAACCTAAACCGTTTCTAGAAAATATGTTTAAAATCAGTCTAATAATATTTTTTTCATTTAATTAAAAATTCCATAAAAATGTTTTGCAAATGCACACGAATAAAATGCAAATGTCGCTTTAACAAACGCTCAAAGTAGGTTCGAACCTATATTTAAATCCACGCATTTAACAATGGTTTACAAAAGGTGTTTTGAGCTAATAATCGTTTATGAATACAGTTTTAACAAATTTAGCTTAACAAAGGTTTGTAAAGCTGTTTTAAGTTTTTATGAATATGGCTGTTAGTCTATAATTTGTTAATCAAATATAAAATTGTCTTAAGAACACTATGCAACAATTTTGTTGTTGTATCCGAGACCTAACAATTTTTTGTCTAGATTCAGTCATACAGTTATATTAAAACAAAACCAATTTTTTAAATGGTAAATTTATTATACCCTCACTTCAGTGTGACGAGGGCATATATAATTTGCTACGGAAACAAGTAAGAAAGTTCAGTCGGGTAAACCGACTTATGAATCCCCTCACCTTGAGTCCCAAAAAATATTCGTAATTTTTTTTTATTTTGTTTTAATTGAATTATTATCAACTTAAATTGCATTTAATAACTTTAAAGTATGCACTGCTGTTTACATTTGGTACAAAATGTTTAATTTGTGTGGGAGGTACCAAAAGGGGCGTGCTAACAACGGCCACTTTTCCCTAGACTCTAGACACTATAAAAGCACTACACCGTACACAATTTCAAGTATATATATTCACTGGTATTAAAGTTAAAATCTTTTAACTTTTGGTACAAAATGGTCCATTTGTGTAGGAAGTACAAAAAGGGGCGTACCAATAACGCCCACTTTTATGTGGACTTTAGGTACTATCCGTCTGTCTGTCTGCTGGCTGGTGCGCACGATAACTCTCAAAAGGAGTAACCGTTTGACTTCAAATTTGGTACGTGGTAATATTTTTTTCTATCTCCGGCTAAGTTCGAAGATGAGCCATATTGGTCCACTCCTTATAGTACCTCCCCCACAAAGGGTTAAAATGTTGTGAAATGTTGATTCTTTAATAACTGCTATACTACTTATTCGAATATTCTGAAATTCCACACATAGTATTATTTTATTAGCAAAAAAGTGCCTATCGGAAGCGATGCGAAGATTGGAAAAAGGATTGGCACTCATGTACCTGAGTCGTATTGCTATACAGGAGACAAAATTAATATTAATGAAAAAATATCTTTTTTTGAGTAAACGTAAAGGTTTGAACAAACCTTGTATCTAAGTAATCTATTCTTTCTTGTCTGACTCTTTCACATATCCTTCTTGTCAACACTGACATAAGTGAAAACCAAGTTTTTTGTCCATAGTACAAAAGCTCTACCGCAAACAATTGTTAGACAAATATCAGTCTAACTTTCTCCATTAAAATTTTGTTTAAATTCGTTACATGTAATGCCAAAAAGTTGTACTCAAATTGGTTTCTTAGTTGATAATTTGTCTTAAATGAATTTTTCTACTATCTCCCCCCGCTTCCGTGAATTAAACCTTTTTAACTCAACTGGCGGCCATATCGAAGAACATGTATCTTTAATTATAAATTGTCGACTAAATTTCATTATGAATATTAATTACATGTGGTGCTGCGGCCACTTTACCAAAGGTGGGAGGGAGGTATGGAAATTTTAATTAAAACCATGCGTGTTCAAATGTTTGATATGTTCTTTGATCTCAGTTGACAGAAGTCAAATGTTGGGGTGTAATTTTTTAATGTTGTTAAATTAGGGCTGACATTTTTTTAAAGCACATAATACTTAAAAATGAGCAAGAGGGACCCAATGCTTATTATACACTGTAAGGAGTTATAAGCATTTGCTGGATCGCTCTAACTATGTCGGTCCACCCATCTATCCGTCCGTCTACCTGTAGCTGTATTATAAGGATCTGCATCACAAAGGCTTAACATTTGCTCAATTATTAATTACACTATTCAACAAAATTCTTGTCGAACGGCTGTGCATAACATTTTCTAGTGTTATATATTGTCCTAAACTCGAAAAAAAAAAATTAAAACACTATGTATGATATATTGAAAGGTGCCTTTAGTATTTGGACCATAAACTCGATAAATTAAAGGAAATCATGAGGACTAAAAATTTTTAGAAATGACACTATCAAAAAATATGTACAAAAAACTACATTCTTCCGATTTTTTTATATTTTTTATGGTTTTATTTTTATTTTTTTTCTAATTGCTTAAACGACAGTTACTAAATTTCCGTTTCTATGTGATAGCGATGTGTTCAGATGTTCTAGCCCTTATAATACACTTGAATTGAAATGGTATCCCGGCTTAACGAACACTAAAGGTAATTCCATGAAAATTGGAATGTTAGAAAAATAGTGTTATAATAATTATAGATATCACTGACTTTTCGTATAGAAAATTTCACTGACTTTTCGTTTAGACTTTTCGTAAAGAAATGTTATTGATACTATCACTGACTTTTCGTATAGAAAAGGTGGTGATATTATCACTGACTTTTCGTAAAGAAAAGTTGGTGATATTACCACTGACTTTTCGTATAGAAAAATTGGTGATATTATCACTGACTTTTCGTATAGAAAATTTAGTGATATTATCACTGATATTACCCATATATTATCACTGACTTTTCGTACTAAATTTGGTGATATTATCACTGACTTTTCGTATAGAACAGTTGATGATATTATCACTGACTTTTCGTATAGATAGTTGGTGATATTATCACTGACTTTTCGTATAGAAAATTTGGTGATATTATCACTAAATTTCTATACGAAAAGTTGGTGCTATTATCGCTGACTTTTCGTATAGAAAAGTTGGTGATATTATCACTGACTTTTCGTATAGAAATGTTGGTGATATTATCACTGACTTTTCGTATAGAAAAGTTGGTGATATTATCACTGACTTTTCGTATAGAAATGTTGGTGATATTATCACTGACTTTTCGTATAGAAATGTTGGTGATACTATCACTGACTTTTCGTGTAGAAATGTTGGTGATATTATCACTGACTTTTCGTGTAGAAATGTTGGTGATATTATCACTGACTTTTCGTGTAGAAAAGTTGGTGATACTATCACTGACTTTTCGTATAGAAAAATTGGTGATACTATCACTGACTTTTCGCATAGAAAAGTTGGTGATACTATCACTGACTTTTCGCATAGAAAAGTTGGTGATACTATCACTGACTTTTCGCATAGAAAAGTTGGTGATACTATCACTGACTTTTCGCATAGAAAAGTTGGTGATACTATCACTGACTTTTCGCATAGAAAAGTTGGTGATACTATCACTGACTTTTCGCATAGAAAAGTTGGTGATACTATCACTGACTTTTCGCATAGAAAAGTTGGTGATACTATCACTGACTTTTCGCATAGAAAAGTTGGTGATACTATCACTGACTTTTCGCATAGAAAAGTTGGTGATACTATCACTGACTTTTCGCATAGAAAAGTTGGTGATACTATTACTGACTTTTCGTATAGAAAAGTTGGTGATATTATCACTGACTTTTCGTATTGAAAAGTTAGTGATACTATCACTGACTTTTCGTATAGAAAAATTGGTGATACTATCACTGACTTTTCGTATACACAAATTGGTGATACTATCACTGACTTTTCGTATTGGTACTTTTCGTTTTGACTTTTCGTAAAGAAAAGTTACTGATACTATCACTGACTTTTCGTATAGAAAAGTTGGTGATATTTTCACTGACTTTTCGTATAGAAAAGTTGGTGATATTATCACTGACTTTTCGTATTGAAAAGTTAGTGATACTATCACTGACTTTTCGTATAGAAAAGTTGGTGATACTATCACTGACTTTTCGTATACAAAAATTGGTGATACTATCACTGACTTTTCGTATACAAAAATTGGTGATACTATCACTGACTTTTCGTATAGAAAAGTTGGTGATACTATCACTGACTCTTCGCATAGAAAAGTTGGTACTTTTCGTTTAGACTTTTCGTAAAGAAAATTTACTGATACTATCACTGACTTTTCGTATAGAAAAGTTGGTGATATTATCACTGACTTTTCGTATAGATGATATTGATGATATAGATGATGGTGATATTATCACACAATTTTTCGTATAGAAAATATGTTATATTATCAGTTGGTGATATTTTCACTGACTTTTCGTATAGAAAAGTTGGTGATATTATCACTGACTTTTCGTATAGAAAAGTTGGTGATATTATCACTGACTTTTCGTATTGAAAAGTTGGTGATACTATCATTGACTTTTCGTATAGAAAAATTGGAGATACTATCACTGACTTTTCGTATACAAAAATTGGTGATACTATCACTGACTTTTCGTATACAAAAATTGGTGATACTATCACTGACTCTTCGCATAGAAAAGTTGGTACTTTTCGTTTAGACTTTTCGTAAAGAAAAGTTACTGATACTATCACTGACTTTTCGTATAGAAAAGTTGGTGATATTTCACTGACTTTTCGTATAGATGATATTGATGATATTGATGATATATATGATGGTGATATTATCACATAATTTTTCGTATGGAAAATATGTTATATTATCACAATCTTTACGGATTATATCTTGAAAACCTGTGCATATAAACTCGAACAATTCGGTACAGTGCAATGTGTTAGAAGTATCTGATATAAAGCGCAAGATAGGCGAATTTATCAAGGCACTTCTAGTACACCCATACAAAAATACAGATGCATTACAAACAGAACTTCCTATAACTTCTGTAACAATAGACTAAATGTTTTCATATTCTGTAGTTTGGACAACTTTTGCAATGGCTATGGACTGATCAAATGGTCACTAATTTCGCCAAACCGATAATAGGTTCAGTGGAATCGAACATATACTGTCATGTCCGTGTATTTTTTTTCACTGTTGCACAATGTAATTATAATATCGATAAATAATATACATATATATAAAGTGTTTTCCAACATGAGCTGTTATTTTGGCGTTCAAAGAAAAATGTCATTTTTTGAGATAAATGATCGGATGTTTATTTCATACTAAAGAGGAAGGTGTGCCGTTAATAATGAAAAACAACAACAGCCAAATGGCCACAACGTCCACGCTTACAGGACCATATCCTTTTCATGAAATTTTCGATAACCAAATCGCAAAGTGTCTGCCCTATGTCCTCGATAGCCTCACGAATTCTATCTTTGAGGTCTTGAATCGACGCTGGGCTGTTGGTGTAGACCTTATCTTTCACGTGACCCCAAAGGAAGAAGTTGCAAGGTGTTAAATCACAAGATCTCGGTGGCCAACTGTGACTACCTCTTCGAGAGATAACACTGTCCGGAAACTTTTCCCGTAACGGAGCAGTGGTTTCGTTGCACGTAGCGCCGTCTTGAAAGTAAACGTTGTCCAGATAAATACCATCCTACTCCGACCATAAAAAATCATTAATCATTTCTCGATAGCGCATTCCATTCACCGTAACTGTTGATCCAACCTCATTTTCGAAAAAAGTAAGGTCCAATGACCCCGCCGGACCATAAACCGCACCAAACAGTCACACGTTGAGGATGGAGAGGCTTCTCAACAATAACTCTTGGGTTTTCCGAGCCCCAGATGCGACAATTTTGCTTGTTGACGTAGCCATCGAGGTGGAAATGGGCCTCATCAGTCAAGATGATTTTGTATCGTTCGTATCGTTTTTTTGTTCGATCGTTTTTTTTTCGTTTTTGTATATTATGGATGAATAGTAAATATTTTATGTTTTGTTAATTTTAGTTATTGTTGGCCTTTTTATTTCATAAAGTTGTTGATGGTTTGGCTTGAGGTCATGTATTATTTAACAAATTCCGGTTACTTTATTTGAAGATTGTATTCTTATATGTTTTTTTTTTTCTCGAGATGTAATTAATGTGCATTTTTTATCCGTGTATCCTATTGTAATACTGAACCACTTGATGTTTCGTTGTCCTACATTCCCTATTAACAACTATCATATTTTTCCTTTCAAACCTCGTTGAGCCCTGAATGTTAACTACGTGATTGGAGGCCACACGCGTTCGATCCCATCCTCCTCAATTTGAAGGAATAATATAAAGAAAAACTTAATTTTATACCATATGTCTGATGACTTCACCACCTCCATCGGGCGGTGACAATATGAATCCTCCATAATAACCTTGAATAATTAAAGTAAACCAATTTCTTGAGAATGCTTAGACACACACATATATCTATACACCACATCCTGGCACATAGAGTCAAGTACTTGACTTGCCTCACAAAAAAGTATCATTTATAATGTCTAATTAAAAACGACAGCACCCCCACAGCCTTTCAAACTCCCACCAAAACACAAACATGCGACGTCTACACAAAAAACACTCACACACTTTAACAAGGAGCTTATATAGATAAACGACAAAAACTACACGTGCTCTCGGCAAAAAGTTGGCAACTTCCCCACTCCCTCACGTACTCACGCTCTCTGTTATGTTCATGGACATTTTTGAATTGCACTGCACTCAAACTCATACTCAATCACGTTTTCACTGAAAGCGAAAGAAGAGAAAACCTCACAGATGCAAAAACAATATAAATGCTTTCTCTCCAGGGGAAATCCCTAATAGAAGAAGCGAAAAAGGTCTTAAAAATCACGCACTTAGTTTTTAATAACTGAAAACTTTGACAATTCAAAAGGAACTGATAAGAAATCCAATGCAAAATACTCGTACTTTCACCACAAAGACAAAACAACAAACACGCACATACATACTTCAACCAAGGACAATAAGGCAACATCCACACGGCACAGCGACGGCGTTTTATCGGCGGTACTCAAGGACTCAAGTGCGTGCCACATCAAAGTAATTGTCAAAAACACCTGTTTGCCACACATGTGTGGCAACATCAGCTTTTATCCTTACGTGGATCATTTTATGGCTTTAGTAGTGGAAAATGAAAAACAAAGGCGAAAAAAACTTGTGGAACTCAACGGAAAGTGAAAACCAATATAATTTTGTGGCAAAGAACAATTTGCCACAGCAGTTGGCTGGAGGGGAACAAATTCATTATTTTGCATGCGAAATTTTGCTATGGTTTTTGTGTACTTTACTCATGTGAGTACAATAAAGCGCACGAAGGACGTATGGTAGGAGCAGGCATACGTACACAGAGTATGTCAATAAATAGTTTTGACTTTGAATTTTTTCAGGTTAAAAAACTAAACTTTATTTGTTATTTTATTCTAATTATTTAAATTACATTATGTAGTCGACAAGATAGACAGCAGAAAATACTAGTAATAACACTGTGCAACAAATGAAGACTTTTTGAAAATGCACGGACTTGACAGTTTAGGTTCGATTCTGCTACCAAAGGGTAGTAGAGGGGTTTCCAATAAGCGTGATATGATTTCTTTGAAGAAGAAAAATACACATTTATTGTTAAGGAAATTCAAAAGTATTTTATTTAATGTGAACTACAATCGATACAATGAAGTTCTAAATAAAACGTCATTCAAATGGCCTCCACGACTTCTTCTGCAGGAACGAAATCGATGAACCCAATTTTCGAGCACTTTTTCCACTAAATCAAGTCGTATGTCATGAATGGCACGAAAGACCAATGACTTCAAATAACCCCACAAGAAATAGTCTAATGGTCTTAAGTCACAACTTCTTGGAGGCCATTCAATATCACAATGTTTTGAAATAATTGAATCTCCACACTTTTCTCGCAACAATTCAATTGTTTCATTTGCTGTGTGGCACGTAACCACAATCGGTCAATGGCAAAAAGATATTGTTCATGGGTGTCAAGGTCGTAGGTCGACTGGAAAGTGTTTTTTTTTTTTGATTTTTAAAAAATTTACTTAGCATAATTTTCAAATGATAGCTTATTTTTGCTCTAGCTCCTTAACGGTACGTTGGTCAATGGCAAAAGGATAGCTCTTAATGAGAGCTAAAAGATTGCTCATCGGTGTTAAGGTCGTAGGTCGACTGGAAAGTGTTTTTTTTGGATTTCAAAAAAACTGAATAGTTTGTAAACGTTTTTCTTGCGTCTATCTCTAAGAGATGGTGCATGCACCTTACCATCTTACTTCTCAACCGGTTTTAAACATATCAGCGGGCAGGCCATCGGCGCCAGCGGCTTATGGCCCGTACGTCGAGCACACTTGTTGAATGCCTTCCATCTACCACAACATGATCAATTTGGTTCTTCGTGTTCTGATCTGGGGACAATCAAGTAGCCTTGTGAATATTTCGATGCTGTAATCTGGTACTACTTATCACCATGTTTCGGGCCGCGGCGAAGTCGATGAGCCTCATTTCGTTGTCGAAGGTGTCTTCGAGGAGCCTATATATTCCGACTGTGGGGCCAAATATGATTTCTTTGCCGATTTTTACATTTAAAGAGCCCACGATAATTTTAGTTTCGTGCGTCGGACAGCGATCGTATAATTCGTCGGGTCGATCGTAGAAGCTGTATTTGACCTCTTCGTATTTTTCTTCGGTTGGCGCGTAAGCACAGATCAGGGGTCTAATTACCGCATCCGTTTCGTATCGTAATCTGAATTTTCGACAGCATAATACGAGTAATTGGGAAACTAACTTTTCACTTATTTTCGTATAAATAAGTTATAAGTCCCGGTTAAAACGATATGCTGAAATTTCATTAACATATGTCACGGGTTTTACAATAGGGATGATATGATTTAGAAGTGACGTTTCGGCCATTTGTAATATGTCATGATCTGTCATTTGTTTTTCATTGTATTCAGTAGTGTTTACAATTTCATCATGGAGAGATATACGCAAGAACAACATTTACAAATTATTCAGTTTTGTTGTTGTTATTTATTGTTGGTCTGTGCTTTTGTTATTCAGTCAGAATTTATTTTTGGTTTGAGACCATACGTTCCATTTACTTTCTGTCTATTCCAAGAAAGTAATAGAAACAAATACAAAAATTGGTAGAGAGTTTTAATTGCTTGGTAGAATTGACTGCAGTTTCGATAGACACCACTCTATCATCTTCAGAATTCAGTAGCAATAGTGTATGTTTTAGTATGTTGACTTAGTTCGGCAAAATACGGGTTTGGTTAGCAGTTCTTGTTAAATTCAATTTACTGCTTCCATAAGTATTTCAGCTGATTTAAGTTAAAGACATACACTATTGCTACTGAATTCTGAAGTTGATAGAGTGGTGTCTATCGAAACTGCAGTCAATTCTACCAAGCAATTAAAACTCTCTACCAATTTTTGTATTTGTTTCTATTACTTTCTTGGAATAGACAGAAAGTAAATGGAACATATGGTCTCAAACCAAAAATAAATTATTCAGTTTTATTATCAAATTAATCGTTCTCCAATTGCAACTTTTCGTGTGCTAAGTCCATTTTTTTTAAATCCAAAAAAGCACTTTCTAGTCGACCTAGGACACCTATGAGCAATATTTTAGCTCTCGTTACGAGCTATCTTTTTACCATTAACGGATTCCCAATCCGACGTACCGTTAAGGAGCTAAAACAAAAATAAACTTTCCGTTCACATTTGAAAATGATGCTGTCCATTTTTTTTAATCCAAAAACAAACACTTTCCTGTCAACCCACGACCTTGACACCCATGAACAATATTTTAAATCTCGTTAAGAGCTATCGTTTTTCCATCGACCGATTGTGGCGACGTGCCACACAGCAAATGAATCAATTGAATTGTTGCGAGAAAAGTTTGGAGATTCGATTATTTCCAGAAATTGTGATATTGAATGGCCTCCAAGAAGTTGTGCTTCGACACAATTAGACTATTTCATGCGGGGTTATTTGATTTTAATTCGAATGAGCAATGTCCGTCCGTCCGTCTGTCTGTCTGCTGGCTGGTGCGCACGATAACTCTCGAAAGGAGTAAACGATTGAATTCAAATTTGGTATTTTCTTCTATCTCCGGCTAAGTTCGAAGATGGACCATATTGGTCCACTCCTTCTAGTACCTCCCCCACAAAGGGTTAACATTTAGTGAAATATTGATTATATAATAACTTATATACTACTTATTTGAATCCTCTGAAATTCTACACATAGTATTAGTTTATTAGTCACTATTACCTCAAAAAAATCGGGCATTGTTGCCACGCGCCTTTTGGTACCTCCCACACAAATGGACCATTTTGTACCAAAAGTTACCAGCTCATAACTTCAATACCAGTACATACAAATACTTGAAATTTTGTACAGTGTAATGCTTTTATAGTACCTAGATTCCAGAGAAATATGGGCGATACTGACACCCCTTTTGGTACCTCCCACACAAATGGACCTTTTTGTACAAAAGTTAACAGCTTTTAACTTTAATACTAGTACTTACTTTAAAGTTATTAAATGCAATTTAAATTGATAATAATTTAATTCAAATAAATAAAATTACTAATATTTTTTTGGGACTCAAAGTGAGGGGATTTATAAGTCGGTTTACCCGACTGAACTTTCTTACTTGTTTAAATATCGATAACTTCGGAACGAGTTATAAGAAAAATCTCACAAAATTCCACAAAGCGTTTTTCAGGTGTACTAAAAAATATAAAAACAAGTAAGAAAGTTCAGTCGGGTAAACCGACTAATGAATGAAACCTCGAGTCTCAAAAAAATATTAGTAAATTTATTAATTTGATTGTTTTATTAAAATATTATCAATTTAGATTGCATTAATTAATTTGAAAGTATGTACTGGTATTAACGTTATAAGCTGTTAACATTTGGTGTAAAATGGTCCATTTGTGTGGGAGGTACCAAAAGGGCCGTGCCAATTACTGCTACTTTTCTCTAGACTCTAGGTACTATAAAAGCATTGCACTGTACGAAATTTCAAGAATTTGCATGCACTGGTATTAAAGTTAAAAGCTGTTAACTTTTGGTACAAAAAGGTCCATTTGTGTGGTAGGTGACAAAAGGGGCGGGTAAATAACGCCAATTTTTCTCTGAACTCTATGTACTATAAAAGCATTACACTGTACAAAATTTCAAGTATTTGCATGCCCTGGTATTAAAGTTATAAGCTGGTAACTTTAGGTACAAAATGGTCCATTTGTGTGGGAGGTACCAAAAAGAGCGTAGCAATAATGCCCATTGTTCACTGTGTTGTAGGTACTATTAAACCATTACACTGTACAAAATTGCAAGTCTTTGTATACACTGGTAATAAAGTTATAAGCTATTAACTTTTGGTTCAAAATTGTCCATTTGTGTGGGAGGTACCAAAAGTGGCATGACAACTTCTCCCATTTTGCTGGAGGTAATAGTGACTAATAAACTAATACTATGTGTAGAATTTCAGAGGATTCAAGTTAGTAGTATAGAAGTTATTAAATAATCAATATTTCACTAAATGTTAACCCTTTGTGGGGGAGGTACTATAAGGAGTGGACCTATATGGCCCATCTTCGAACTTATCCGGGAGATAGAAGAAAATGTTACCACATACCAAATTTGAAGTCAATCGGTTACTCCTTTCGAGAGTTATCGTGCGCACCAGCCAGCAGACATTCGGACGGACGGACATTGCTTATTCGACTTAAAATGACCCAAAACAGATATCCGCCGAACATACTTAGGTTCTTAGGTCACTCCTTCGATGTGTTACACTTTTGGTTCGTAGCAAATGATATATACCCTCCTCTCTTAGGTGAGGGGATAAAAAATGGGAAAAATCTTTACCGAAATTTTTTTGAAACCGTCGATTTGTCGTGGAATTTCCCATATATTAAGAAGGCCTCCCGTCTTTACTGTGAGGACATACAAAATGCATTTTGATATACAGTGAAGCAACTCAAGAGGCTACGTATCAGAATAGAATTTGGGTCTTACCACAGTTTCCGAGCTCTAGGTGATATAGTATTGTTATTTTACTTACCTGCAAAATAAAGAAAAAAAATCAATTAAGAATATATTTTTATTTAAATTTTTCATTAAATTTACATAACTTCTAAATTCTATATAATTTGGATGTAATAGTCAGAGAGTGGTTAAAACTTTTTATGCAGTGTATATATTGGTGAAACGCACTACCGGCAAAATTGCAGAGACTTTTCATAATTATACATCTGTAAATGAATCAAATAATCTATTGAATTTTTTATCAGATATTTTTGCAATTTAATTCGTGAATTATTTTAATGAATGTACAAGTCAGTTGGAAGTTTTCATTAATAAATACCAACATTTTGTTTACAGATTCAACATCAAACAATATTAATGGGGCCAACACGTTTTGTACAGCATTTGGGTTTGGGTTGATTTGCTGAAACGATTATAACATCTTTATTTATCAGTCAATGTTATAGACAATATCTGTCCGTTCCTGTTTCATACCTGCCTCGTATGCTCACAAGTTTTTTTTGCATTTTATTATATTTATATGCTTGTATAACTGTGTACGTCTATCTTAAGGCGCTGGAAAATCTTATTAAACATTTTGCGAATAATAAACTTAAAGGATGTTTGTCGAGGAAATTTACATTTCCGCTGCATTCTGAAATCTTAATACTGAAGCATCTCCCCCTTCCCCCATCCCCGCAAGACCAAGCCTGTACCTTCGTATCTCCGATATCATACTTAGTATCTCCAATTTCAGAAAACATGGAAATTAAAGTGATTTTGTTTGTTTGCCAGACGAGACAAGATGTAAAACAGGATAAAATCCCATCAGCTAACGCCACTTACACAAACGAAGCCGTTGTGTTAAATGTTTGAAATTTTTTTAATAATATTTTGTAATACACATATAGAAGAAAAAAACTCGAATATGAAAATCTGATAAACGCCACAACGTGATTATCGTTACGTTAAGGTAATGCCACAGTGGTTGTGGTTATTGAAACATCGTCTGGGGTATGCAGAGGGGATGACGCAAAGAAGATTCCAAAAATACTTTTCAATTAGCGGATACTATGCAGGAGGATGAGAAGGGGATGGAAAGGAGACTATGACGAAGAGGAGGTGGTTCATAATATTAGTATCTCATCAAGCGTAATTATGAATTTAAGGAATTGATTATATGGGGATGATATTCTAAGATAATCAAAAAGAAAAGTTGGATTATTAAGAGCATGACTGGGCTGGTCTGCTGGTAATGCCAGATAATGAGCTCTTAAAGAGTTGTGATAAGATTTCAGGTGAATGATTAAAGAATATTGCTGTTACTCGACATAAATAGATATTCAACATTTTGCTCAAGAACGGTGTATGTAGTCAAAACTAATCTCGTGTGGATAATAGTGTGTGGAATGCAGAACTCGTCGGTGTACCTCGTAAATTATGTAAAGAAAAAGTGTTAAAAATTTCAAAAGGATCGGTTCAGTAGTTTTTTGAGTTATGAAGGGCACCGTCTTTGAAAACATGGATTGTGGGAAACACGCTTTAAAGTTTTTCTGATGTACTGAGTCACCTCAAATTTTCACACAATATTCCTAAAAGTTTCTCTATTCAGAAAAAATGCGAAGATTTTTGCTATACTTTGAGGTATTCTAGCAATGAAGTTTTTACCCCGTCAAACGTAGAAAATCGCATTCCTTTAGTTTATGTGGCGTCATATTAAGCAATAACACTATGCAACAAAAAAAAATTGTTTTTGTGACTTAGACCTAAAAATTATTTTTTTGTATAGATTGTGGCGTACTGTTATATAAAATCAAAACCAAAAATTTTTTTATGGATACATTTTTTTTTTCAAAAAATTTGTATTAAAAATACTATTATCGTCGAAGGTACCCTTAGTATTTGCACTATAATTTTAAATTATAAATGCCCGATCAGGTCGACTTATACGTTAAATTGAAGCTATTGATGTGGTCTACCAATGTTGGAAATATCTCTTTCACTTAGAAACACTGGTTTAGTAACAGTCAATAAACAAATTGGAAAAAGTAGATTAAAAAAAAATCCTGGGACAAAAAAAACATAAAAAATAGAAAAAAATAGAAAAAAAATTATTTTATTTTTTAAAAGTTTGCATCCTAGCGAAGAAAATAATGCCTATTTAAAAAAAAACTATGGATAAATGTAAAAATTATAGCCCTTTTGGCAGAGGTAAGAGAATTTCAAAAAATCTTTTTTTTTAAATTTCTGTTTAAATAGCGATTTTATTTATTACTTTTATTTATATCATGTACATTTGAGTTTATTTACATGAACAACTTTCATTAGAAGTAATTGCAAGTTCTTTGTTGACGTTTGTAGATTTCGGAATCGGTTTCTCTAATGAGGAACCAAATATAATCTCACATCATTCTTTCATCCCAGTGCCCTTGGTAACGCCCCTCGATGGACTTCATTTCTTGGTGAAACCTTTCGCCATGTTCGTCACTTACGTCGCCAAGATTCTCGGGGAAAAAGTTTAAATTAGAATGCAAGAATTGAATTTTGAGTAACATTTATACACCTGTTGGAATACATAAAACGAAAAATAAGTTGGAAGGATACATACATATATGATACATAAATATAAAAAAAAATATATTTCTAACCAATTTTTATACCCTCACTTTAGTGTGACGAGGGTATATATCATTTGCTACGGAAAAAAGTGTAACACATCGAAGGAGTGGCCTAAGACCCCAAGTATGTTCGGCGGAAATCCGTTTTGGGTCATTTTAAGTCGAATGAGCAATGTCCGTCCGTCTGTCTGTCTGTCTGTCTGTCTGTCCGTCTGTCTGTCTGTCTGTCTGTCTGTCTGTGTGTCTGTCTGTCTGCTGGCTGGTGCGCACGATAACTCTCGAAAGGAGTAACCGGTTGACTTCAAATTTCGTATGTGGTAATATTTTTTTCTATCTCCGGCTAAGTTCGAAGATGGGCCATATTGGTCCACTCCTTCTGGTACCTCCCCCACAAAGGGTTAAAATGTTGTGAAATACTGATTCTTTAATAACTGCTATTATACGTATTCGAATCTTCTGAAATTCCACACATAGTATTAGTTTGTTAGTCGCTATCAACTCGAGGAAAATGGGCGAAATTGCCACAACCGTTTTGGTATCTCCCACACAAATGCACCATTTTGCACTAAAAGTTAAAAGCTTATAACATTAATACCAGTGTTTAGAAATACTTGAAATTTTGTGCAGTGTAATGCTTTTATAGTGCCTACAATCCAGTGAAAAATGGGCGGTATTGCCGCTCCCCTTTTGGTACCTCCCACACAAATGCACCATTTTGCACCAAAAGTTAACAGCTTATAACATTAATACCAGTGTATAAAAATACTTGAAATTTTGTACAGCGTAATGTTTTTATAGTGCCTACAGTCCATTGAAAAATGGGCGTTATTGTCACGCCCCTTTTGTTACCTCTCCCACAAAGGCACCATTTTGCACCAAAAGTTAACAGTTTATAACATTAATATCAGTGTATACAATTACTTGAAATTTTGTACAGTGTAATGCTTTTGTAATGCCTATAGTCCAGTGAAAAATGAGCGTTATCACCACGCCCCTTTTTGTACCTCCCACACAAAATGGCCAAATTATACCACACTTTAATATCTCAACGTTAATATACCAGTCCATATAAACGGTTACAATTCGGCACAGTGCAATGTCTTTAAAGTATCTACTGTTCAGCGAAAGAGTAACAAAATTGATGATTTGTTTTCGGTCATCTGAATAGGTTCAACATATAAAAGAATTAAATTAAATAAAAATTTAAGCTTATTCTCATTATACCCTCACTTTAGTGTGACGAGGGTATATATCATTTGCTACGGAAAAAAGTGTAACACATCGAAGGAGTGACCTAATACCCCAAGTATCTTCGGCGGAAATCCGTTTTGGGTCATTTTAAGTCGAATGAGCAATGTCCGTCCGTCTGTCTGTCTGTCTGTCTGTCTGTCTGTCTGTCTGTCTGTCTGCCTGTCTGTCTGTCTGTCTGCTGGCTGGTGCGCACGATAACTCTCGAAAGGAGTAACCGATTGACTTCAAATTTTGTATGTGGTAATATTTTTTTCTATCTCCGGCTAAGTTCGAAGATGGGCCATATTGGTCCACTCCTTCTGGTACCTCCCCCACAAAGGGTTAAAATGTTGTGAAATATTGATTCTTTAATAACTGCTATTATACGTATTCGAATCTTCTGAAATTCCACACATAGTATTAGTTTGTTAGTCGCTATCAACTCGAGGAAAATGGGCGAAATTGCCACGCCCCTTTTGGTACCTCCCACACAAATGCACCATTTTGCACTAAAAGCTAAAAGCTTATAACATTAATACCAGTGTTTAGAAATACTTGAAATTTTGTACAGTGTAATGCTTTTATAGTGCCTACAGTCCAGTGAAAAATGGGCGTTATTGCCGCGCCCCTTTTGGTACCTCCCACACAAATGCAGCATTTTGCACCAAAAGTTAACAGCTAATAACATTAATACCAGTGTATAAAAATACTTGAAATTTTGTACAGCGTAATGTTTTTATAGTGCCTACAGTCCAATGTAAAATGGGCGTTATTGCCACGCCCCTTTTGGTACCTCTCCCACAAAGGTACCATTTTGCACCAAAAGTTAACAGTTTATAACATTAATATCAGTTTATACAATTACTTGAAATTTTGTACAGTTTAATGCTTTTATAGTGCCTACAGTCCAGTGAAAAATGGGCGTTATTGCCGCGCCCCTTTTTGTACCTCCCGCATAAAATGGCCAAATTATACCACAATTTAATATCTCAACGTTAATATACCAGTCCATATAAACGGTTACAATTCGGCACAGTGCAATGTCTTTAAAGTATCTACTGTTCAGCGAAAGAGTAACAAAATTGATGATTTGTTTTCGGTCATCTGAATAGGTTCAACATATAAAAGAATTAAATTAAATAAAAATTTAAGCTTATTCTCATTTTTTTTTTGCTTTTCACTTATAGTTTTGTATATTTTTAAAGAAATTCCAATTGAGGTTAGTAATGAGTAAATCCTCCCTTGTTTGAAATAACTTCAAATACACGGTTGGGTAGCGAGATATACAAATTTTCCAGTATTTGCAATGAAATTGTTGTCCATGCCAATTTAATTGCCGCAACTAATGTTTCTTTGCAGTCGAATTGTCTGCCTCCTTCATATACCTTACGCGATAACAATCCCCACACATTTTCCATTACATTCAGGTCAGGTGAATATGGAGGCCATTCGAGTAAGTTCACGTTTTGAGCCTTAATCCATTCTTTTAGTACCCTAGCAGTATGTATGGGGGCATTATCGTGCTGGTAGGTCCATTTAATAGTGTGAAAAATATTTGTATAGTGTGGAAACGCCTTTTGAAGTAAAGACTTATAGGTTTCCGCTTTCATTTTGGAAGTCACAAATTCAAGGTCGCAAGTACCATACACTGATACAGATCCCCACACCATTACGCCTCCTTCACATGTGTGGCGACGGCTCAGGAAGTGCTCGTCTTTTCGTAGATCATGATAGTAATAGTTGTAACCATCTGGGCCGTCTAAATTAAATTTCTTTTCGTCGGAAAAGACCACTTTGTGCCATTCCTTCGTCCAGCTCATGTGTATGCGCGCAAATTGCAGTCGTGAAGCTTTGTGTGTATCATTTAATGGTGTTTTTTTTGTAGTTTTAAGCGCTTGAGGTGATCAGCCGACAATATCACACGTTTTACTGTTGACACACTTGCCTTAACACCACAAATTTCCTTAATTTTGGGTGCTGAGAGATGCGAATTGGATGCAGTTCGAAGAATATGCCGCCTGTCTGCCGCAGTGGTCGCGTGTTTGACACCACCTTTCATATTTTTGCCGTATTCGGCTTTGTTTCTTAAAAAAATATTAACAATATTTTGGCTTCTTCCGATTTTTTGAGCGATTTTGCGATGACTAAGACCGCTTTCATGATAAGCTTGGATTTGGCCTCTTTCACACTCGGACAATTGCTCTCTGCGACCCATTTTGCATTTAATGTAAACAAAGTTATTTAAATTTTAAATTTGCAAATCAATTTGGTCGCTTCGTCGTCGAATTTCATCACAAACTGAAAATCAATCAGCTGAACCTATTCTGTTGAGCCAAAAAATTGCATAGAATTCAACGAAAAAGATAAGAAAACAGAATATGCAAAGTAACGGCACTTTGCTAGCTGTACTTTTCAAGAGCATGCCGATTGGTACACATACATAATTGCATTGAACTACGTAACACATGTTTACATTCCATATGTATAAAATAAATCATGAAAATGCAAGTGAAATTATGTGAACCTATTCAGTTGAGCGGCAGTGTATTTCTTCTATTATTTTACAAAATGCTCGTCGATTTTTTTAATTACATATTTTCCGCAGATGTAGCAGAAATTGTCGGGATCATTTACACATTGAAAAGTTCTTTGCCTTTTACTCATACTTCGAAATATAACTTTGTAATGTTTTTTTCAGAAAATCGACTTATCTCCTTAAGGCGCCGAATTACACTAATTTATTAATAAGAAATTTCATTCATAACTTCCGGGTTTAAGGTACATAAGTTGCAGTAACTGTAGCTGACATATAGTTTGCTTCGAAAGTAGACACCCAATACACTGATAGAAAAAGCTTCGTCATTCGTCAAAAGTTAGCTAACGTACGGATAATCCTATTGATGAATTTGTTCGTCGCCCTGACGAATCTCTGTTTAATCTCTGGAAACTATAGTTTCGAGGGTTATCGTTCGCTCCAGTCAGGCTTACGGATGGACGGACATAATTCAAATGACTTAATGTGTTCTAAAACGGATTTCCTCCGCATATACTTAGGGTCTTAGGTCACTCCTTTGATGCGTTACACTTTTGGTATATGTTATATATACATTTATTGACATTTGTATTATAAATCCCCATATTTATCCCCTCACCTTAGAGAGGAGGGTATATATAATTTTTTTATTTATAAGCACGATTCATCGTAGGGATGAAATGTAATCACCCAGTGGGGTTTTGTTTTTATTCCACTAAATAGTTCTTGTTCTAGTATACTTAAACAGAGATTCGTCATGGCGACGAACAAATTCATAGATAGGATTATCCGTACGTTAGCTGACTTTTGACGAATGACGAAGCTTTTTCTATCAGTGTATTTTCAAGACTGCCGCGTACTACTTTGTATTGCGTACATATAATTTTACTACCTGTATATACGACTGGGATGTCCATGCCCCTAAAAGGCGTAACTGAATGGAAGCCTCATAAATAAAAAACCACAAATATTGTTGAATGACCCTCTACCTGAGCGGATCTCATCCAATATAGCTCTCACATTGCATATACATAATGTTTTATGGAGAGATTCGAACGGCCATAAAACCTCGCGCTCTCTTTAATTTTATAATGTCCGACATCAATCCTCATAAAATAAAATGCAAGTGCAATGTGTCTTATATGTCTCTCTCACATATGGCGAATTCAATATAACACATATGGCGAATAAAATATGAAACAAGATTTTTTGAATTTCCATTGAACATTTACAAAATGGCTCATAACTTTTACATCTATCCATAGATTTTTTTCAAATAGACAGTGTTTGCTTCGTTAATAATTTTTTCGATTTTTTTCTATTTTTTATGATTTTTTTGTACCAGGAAAAATTGTTTTTTCAAAAAAAAAAAATCATTTTTTTCTCATATTTTTAACGACTGTTACTAAACCAAATATTCTATGTGAATGTGATATTTGCAGCATATGTAGCCCTCATAATTCCCTTTAATTTAACGCATAACAAGGCTCAACCAGACTTATACTTGATGAATTATGGTCCAAATACTAAAGTTGGAATTTAAAAAAAAAATTTACCATAAAATTTTTTTTAATATTTTTTTCGTGTTTGTGACACCAAAATACACCAGAAACTGTTATCCACATCCCTTGGACAAAATTGTTGTTGCATAGTGTTATTATTATCTATTATTATACTAAAAGCCGGACCAGTTTACCATGTTACACATTAATACATTCAAAAATATGTAAAGGTTTTCATATTTTAGCTTTGTGATTGCAGAAAATGTGGCGAACTTTCGAAATTTATCTTAAAAAATTAATAAAAAGTTTAAAGTTTTTAAAAGTTTATATTAATGCAAAGTTTTGACCTATTCCTTTTTTCGAGAGCATTCTCTAGGAAGTTTCCTTTAAGACAAATATAAGATTTCAATATAATCTGGTTTTTATACCCCCACTATTGTGAACTAGGTTATATATCAGTTGCTGGGGGCCAAATTTTCAGTTAAAAGGAAATCAAATAAAACATAACAAAGTAATGTAACGTTTGATATTCTGCTGTGAACGTTTTTCCTTTAATGTATAATATTTTCTCAATGAATTTCGTCAAAGACAAATGATGAACAAACATTTTCTATCGTTCTCACTGCTCCGGCACACAGTACAAACTGCAAAATAATATTTCCACAAAGTGTGACTGAAATTCTCTCACATGGTCATTTTCAAATTCTAAATCAAGCCACCCTCATGCAAACGCAGCCCCCAAATTAACCTCTATCATATATGAGAATAATTTATGGTCACACACCATTGATTGATGATGATATGCCACAAATATTGCACTAAGCAATCCTAGATTTCAATATATCACCACAACGCATCCTTCGTTATAGTGTTAACAGACAGACAGACAGACAGACAGACATCATAACCACTGTGTCGAGCCTAGAACGTTCTAACCTTCATTAGGGCCACCAGACAGGATATACGACCTGGAAGTTCGCCAAGTGATTAGTCATTTTACGGCTGGTGAATGTGGCTGCAATTTAAATTCTAACTGCAAACGTTTGCCTTATTTAAACCAGAAAAAAAAACAACTTAAGAAAAGGTGAAAATGAAGGAGCTAAAGGACTTTTGTTTATTTTATGTTGGCCATAATAAATTGCTGAGATACAATTTGTTTGTTATACCTTATGATAAATTGCAAAGCATAATTTAACACTAACGAGGAAACAAGAACACCAGAAGAAGTCGGCATTTAAGGGAGTAGGTGGGGGAAGGGGGAATATCACCTTTAAATTGGCCAACCCTAACTGCTGACATTGTTGCTCGTTAGCACAGGGCAATGAGGTTTTGCCAGGGACCAAAGAAAGGCGAAAAATATTACCCAGTAAAAGGATATAGACATGAATAATGTTTGTAAATACTCAAGTGCCGCACCGGTGCGGTGCGTTGTATTCTCAATTTATTTCTACTACTCCGTATCTTAAAGGATTTCCCAGAATGGCAAAGCTTTTCTCTTTGCAAACTTTATTTCTTTCCATAATTTCTTGGAATATTTTTTATTTCTCTTCTTATTCTTCTTTGCTGAAATGATGTTAATAGAATAAATGTTAACTTATCGAAGACGTGAATGGGTTACTGAATTTCTTGAGAATACATGTAATATATTCATCTGCACAGCAATTGACATGTGTCTGTCTGTCTGTCTACATTGAGGTTTTTTTCCCTTTTGCGGCTTTTGTGCGGTAATCGTGTCGCTATAGTAAATATAGTACAAATCCCCATGACACCATTATTTGAGATTTGCACTTGCAATGACAATGATAAGAACAATTTCCCACACATACAGGGTGGCTGATATTTAATGCAACAAAGTAAAGCGCTATATTTTTTAATTTTATTGTTCAAAAGCAAAAAATGTCGGAAATAACATAAAATTTTAGAAACAGTTTAGATTTGTTCGAATTGGCCACCTTTGGCACGAATTATGGCCTTCAAACGGCCGACAAAGCCATCACACGCTGCACGAAAGTGGCTCTGCGGTATTTTGGGCCATTCCCGGCGAAGCGCCGTCTTGAGATGATCGACACTTTGGTATTTTTTAGTGCGAACCTTACTCTCTAAAATGCCCCAGGCGCAAAAGTTCAACGGCTTGAGATCCGGAGATCTTGGTGGTCATTGTGCGGTAGAAATGAAGCGAGAAACCTCCTTTTTAAGCCATTCTTGGTTGACGCGTGCTGAGTGCGATGGTGCTGAGTCCTGTTGGAATGTCCATGATCTGCGGCCGAAATGTTTGTCTGCCCAGGGCTTCAATACTGTCTTTTGGACATTTTCCCGATAATATTCGGCATTTATTTTGACCCCATGGTCGATGAATACGAGCAGGGAGCGACCATCGGCCGTTACGGCGGCCCACACCATTACTATCGGCGGCGCTTGAGTTCTGGTGGCCAATCGAAGGTGTAAATTTTCAGCTGACCTTTTTGGCAAGTAAACCCGATCATTTTGTTTGTTCACAAACTGCTCAATTTGGAATGGCTTCTCATCCGTGAAAACCAAATTTGGTAACTGGCCAGTTTCGTGCAAGCGAAGCAACTCCTTGGCTCTTTCCAGTCTAACTTTTTTTTGTGCATCGGTGAGCTCTTGCACTTTTTGGAACTTCAATGGCTTTAGTCCAAGCTCATTTTTTAATATGTGTTGTATCCGTTCTCGCGATATGTTCAGCTCACGAGCAATTTTTCTATCACTGGGGCGTGGATTTCGATCAAATCTGGCCTTCACTTTTCGGATCATTTCTGGTGTTGTTACCGTTTTTTTTTCGTCCACTTTTTGGACGCGATGCAACACTGCCAGTATCGCGGTAACAAGCAATGGTACGAGAAACAAAAGATTTATTCACATTTAAATGCTGGAGGGCTCTAACGATAGCCACTTGTGTTTTTCCACCCAAATATAAAGCAATCACACTATCACGCTTGAATTCCATCACGAATAACTTTTTTTCTGAATGCAATAGATCAAAATGCTTTTGTAAGCTTGTAAACAATAAAATGAACTGTCACTGAAATAAATCTGTCAGCTATCAGACTAGCGGTTTAGAAATGATAGCAACCTGAAGTTGGTTGCAATACATATCAGTCACCCTGTATACATACATACATATATCTCGGTTATAGTGACAGCCACGTGTTTCTAATTCACCTCAGAAGAAGCTAGTTGCCGCACATTGGAACAAAATATCATAAAAAATTACAAGAATTATATATTTAAAAAAATCGAATTAGGAAAAATGTAAAAAAAAACAAGAAATTAAATTAACTAAATTCTTCAGTATCCACATGAAATGTAACGGGTTTTCCAATAGGGATGATATGATTTTGAAGTGACGTTTCGGCCATTTGTAATATGTCATGATCTGTCATCTGTTTTTCATTGTATTCAGTAGTGTTTACAATTTCATCATGAAGAGATATACGTAAGGACAACGTTTACAAATTATTCAGTTTTATTATCAAAATAATCGTTCTCCAAATGCAACTTTTCGTGCGCTAAGTCCATTTTTTTTCAAAATCCAAAGAAAAAACACTTTCCAGTCGAGTCATTGTATTCAGTAGTGTTTACAATTTCATCATCAAGAGATATACGTAAGGACAACGTTTACAAATTATGATGATGACCAACGAAGTTGGCCGAAATATTAGGCAAATAAAGAAAAATAAATAAAAAATAAAAGTATTGTCTTTTATTTATTACGTACCTCAAGCCGAACAAACAATCCAATTATTCAGTTTTATTATCAAAATAATCGTTCTCCAATTGTAACTTTTCGTGCACTAAGTCCATTTTTTTAAAATCCAAAGAAAAAAAATCATTTTCCAGTCGACCTACGATCTTGACACCCATGAGCAACATTTTAGCTCTCATTAAGAGCTATCTTTTTGCCATTGACTGATTGTGGCTACGTGCCACACAGCAAATGAAACAATTGAATTGTTGCGAGAAAAGTTTGGAGATTCGATTATTTCAAGAAATTGTGATATTGATTGGCTTCCAAGAAGTTGTGATTTAACACCATTACACTATTTCTTGTAGGGTATGTGAAGTCATTCGAAATAAACCAAACTCTCTTCAAGCTTTACAAGTCAATATTGAATTGGCCATTCATGACATACGACTTGATTTAGTGGAAAAGTGTTCGAATTGGGTTCATCGAATTCGTTCCTGCAGAAGAAGTCGTGGAGTCCATTGGAATGACGTTTTATTTAGAACTTAATTGTATCGATTGTTCACATTAAATAAAAAACTTTAGAATTTCCTTAATAATAAGTGTGTCTTTTTTCAAAGAAATCATATCACTCTTTGGAAAACCCTACACTACTTATAATGGGTTTTTCAACAGGGACGCTACAAAAGTAGACCGACAGGGACAGCAAATGACTCCATATTTTTTGCCGCTCTTTTGACATTTATCTTCAGTAAGGTTTGCCATTTCATGATGGAAAGATATACGAGCCAACAACGAGTCGAAATTATTAAAATTTACTACCGAAATTCGGAGTCAGTGGCCTCAACGTTAAGAGCGCGAAAAATCGAAAAATCATCTTCAGCGATGAGGCTAATTTCTGGCTGAATGGCTTCGTCAATAAACAAAATATGCGTTATTGGTCAGACAGCAATCCACACGTACTCCATGAGTCATCATTGCATCCCGAAAAAATTACGGTTTGGTGCGGTTTATGGGCCGGCGGCGTCATTGGGCCCTACTTCTTACGTGATGATCAAGACCGGCCCGTTACTGTGAATGGGAATCGCTACCGTTCAATGATAACTGAATATTTTTGGCCCCAATTTGATGATATGGACTTGGAGGACATGTGGTTCCAACAGGACGGCGCCACAAGCCACACAGCGAATGTCACAATCCATTTATTGGAAACCAAGTTTGGAGAACGTGTTATCTCACGAAATGGTCCAGTCGATTGGCCGCCTCAGTCGTGCGATTTGACGCCGTTAGACTATTTCCTGTGGGGCTACGTCAAGTCTATGGTCTATGCCAACAAGCCAGCGACGATTGAAGAACTTCGTACGAATATCGAACGTGAAATTGCAGCAGTATCGGCCGATTTATGCTTGAAAACCGTCGAAAATTGGGATCAGTGTCTGGACTCCTGCAAGCGTGCCCGTGGTGGTCTTGCAAAAGAAATCGAGTTCCATACATAATGGCATCGAACGTACTTTCACAGGAGTAAAGAATTTCATTGATATCCAAAACCGTTTTTGTTTTATTTGTAGCGCTATTATTGACGGACCCGATATCTGCAGGTATGTTGGGATTGAAAAGGGGCAATATTGGCCCATTTGTTGATATAGCCCCCATGTATAGCATATTTTTGATTTGACTTCACGCCGCAGAGACCACGAATTTCAATTGATCGAGTTGAAAATTGGTAGCTGCAGTTTATTTATACCCGGAATCCTTCACAGGAACAACGGTAGTCATAAGTCCATGTTTTTTTATAACCCCCCATAGAAAGGTCCTTAGGATTTGACTTCGAACGCCACGAAAACCTCAGATTTGAAGGAATTGGCCTGAAATTTGTTATAATGAGTTTATTTGTATCCGGAACCATTCCCATGCGATCCATGGTGGAGGGTTATTAAGATTCGGCATGGCCGAACTTAATCCGTTTTTACTTGTTTTTTTTTGTAACTAATATTTCCCAAACAAAGATTACTTTGTATTTAATTATTTCGGCAATGTATCAATGCCTTAATTTCAGTTTCCTATTTTTCAGTACAGGAAAAATTAAAACCAAAATTCCAAATAGTCAGCAAAGTTATAGAAATCTTTTTTAAATAATATATAATTGGAAAAATTCTTAAACAATAACTTTGTTTCATATAAAGGGAAAACCTTTTACAAGAGGTGTTATTTTGGTATTCAAAGAAAAATGCCTTTTTTTAGATAAATGATCGGATGTTTATTTCATAATATAGAGGAAGGTATGCCGTTAATAATGAAAAACAACATCAACCACATGGCCACCACGAACACGCTTACAGGACCATAGCCTTTTCATGAAATTTTCCAGAACCAAATCGCAAAGTGGCTGCCCTATGTCCTCGATATCCTCACGAATTCTATCTTCGAGGTCTTGAATCGACGCTGGGCTATTGGCGTAGACCTTATCTTTCACTTGGCCCCTGAAGGAAGAAGTCGCAAGGTGTTAAATCACAAGATCTCGGTGGCCAATTGTGATCACCTCTTCGAGAGATAAGGTCCGGAAACTTTTCCCGTAACAGAGCAATGGTTTCGTTGCTTGTGTGGCACGTAGCGCCGTCTTGTTGAAAGTAAACGTTGTCCAGATCAATACCATCCAACTCAGACCATAAAAAATCATTAATCATCTCTCGATAGCGCAATCCATTCACCGTAACTGTTGATTAGAGTGATCAAAAAACCGGTTTTTTTGAAAAAATAAAAAATCGGTGGATGGTTTATTTAAGTTATAAAAAACCGGTGGACGGTTTTTTTCTTCGAAGAAAACCTGGGAAACCGGTAGAACCGGTTTTTTTCTGCATAACAAAACAGTATGAAAATTGCCGTTTGAAAAACAATTTCTTTTTTAATAACAAAAAGGCGATTTTTTAATATTAAATTTTTAAAAGCGATGTCTTCTGATCAGGAATCTTGCACCAAATTTAGTCCTGTTGGATAGTAGTTATGAGTTGGATTGTGATGGATATTGTCATTTGAGTCAAACGGTCCTTTTATCTCATACTTATAACTAATTAGCTATTGTATTTAGAAACATTTTCCAAAAGTGTTATCGATAGTCTTTTCTTCAACCTTTTAAAGAAATTAGCAAATATATTTTCATTACTTTTTTGCAAAATTAAACTTTTTTGAAACTTTGGTAAAAACCTATGATTTAATTTTTGTTTTTTTGCTCAAAAGAAAGCTTAGATAATTTCCTTTAAAAGCTTTGTGACCTATTAATGGGATGGGACCTGCAGATCTATCAAAATAAATATAAACCTCTGAAAAAAAATTAACGTTCAACCAAACATTTTAGCATTTCAGATGGGAAAAACAACCGTTTGACAAAAATGTCAATATTTGACACCCTCCAACTCGGAAAGTCCTTTACCTATCTCGTTGGAATTGTGTCTCATAACTACTATCTGATAAGGCTACTTGGTGCAATTTTCATCCCGACAGAAGACATCCCTTTTAAAAATTAACCCACTTGACATGAAATTCCCCCTATGTACTTCAGTCAAGAAAATATTAATATTTCGGGGTATTAAATAGAATATTTAATATAGGTACTAAATCTTTATACATATATATTTTATATACACACTTTAGTGCAGGTGGGTATATAGAGTATATAAATATATAAGAGTATACACTAGTCGGTTTACCCAATTGAAATTTTCTTACTTGTTTTTGTTTCGGTTTGGAAGTGAATGCGTTTACTTTTCACATAACTTCTGCGCGTATGAATCATTTATTTTCTTTAATTTTTTGTAATTTGTATAGAAATTCGTGAATGGCTTCGTATTCTAGCAAAGTTGCCGAGTCTTTTTAGGCCATATAAGGAGATCTTTCATATTAATATCTTAATTTGTGATATTTTGTATATAAAGTTGTAAATATTTTTTAATATTTTAGTGATAATAAAAAAACCGGAAAACCGGTGGAAAAACGAAAAAAACCGGTTGCACCGGTTGTTCGAAATTCATGATTTTGAGAAAAACCGGGGACGGTGGAAGCAAAAAACCGGTGGGCCGGTTTATTTGAAACCGGTTTTGATCACTCTACTGTTGATCCAACCTCATTTTCGAAAAAGTAAGGTCCAATGACCCCGCCGGACCATAAACCGCACCAAACTATCAGTCCGAGCCCCAGAAGCGATAATTTTGCTTGTTGACGTAGCCACCGAGGTGGAGATAGGCCTCATCAGTCAAGATGATTTTTCGATGATTTTAGATTTTTCGAATTTTAATAATTTCGATGCGTTGTTGAATCCTGTATAGAGTTGTGTAGTTCGTGAACGAACTAGTTCAATTGAACGGGTCACTATACTGAACAGAACGAACTAGTTCACACAACTCGTTAATTTCAGCTCAGTAGTTCACTATGTTTTTTTCTTTAACCATATCATTTCTTTCTCTCTTCTCGGCTGTTATGTGTTGTTTCAATTTCTATGTCATCATCAATGTATGATTCTACCTCTACAAACGCCTTTGTATTAGTTTTTCCAACTCTTCCATTCATATTCCAATCAGATTCCTTTAATAGTATTTGAACTGGTGATCTACTGAACGAAATGAACTGTTTAAGTAAAGTGAGCTGGTGAGCTAAAGAGAAATGAACGAACTAGTTCACTCAATTGAACTGAACTAGAAAGAACGATCACTTAAAAAAACTATAGTGCCCAACTCTAATCGTGTATCGTTCCATTTTTAGTAATGGCGTAGTTTCTACTTGTCAAATGTCAAAAAATAAAAGCTTCAAAGGTGACAGCTACCGAAATACCGGGTGAGTCAAAATAACACCTCTTGTTGGAAAACCCAGTATATTAATAAATACGTTTCAAACAAAATTTTTTGATTTTCAAATTAAAATTATTTGTTCACAAATAAATAATATTTAAAAATTTTGGTTCCAACTATATTTTCTTTTAATTCAATCATATACAAAATGACGATTTTTCCCCTTGTGTGTATTTTTTCACAGTTAATAAGGCGTATTCCCAACAGCCTAGAAAACCATGTAATAAATCACGTATGTATGAATAAATATTGCATAAAATGTTTTAGAATATAATCATAAAAAAAACTCGTGTTCCTATAAAATCGAGCCCTAACCGCCAAAAAAACTTAACCGACAAAATTATCGATTTTCGTTTTTTGATGAAAATCGATGAGGAAGCATAATTGCCATCACCGGTAAAAATTTCGTAGCTGACAAATGTACCGTTACGAAGAAAAAGACAAAACAAAAATAACTTAAACGACATTTACATTTTGTTTACAAATTTCCTGACCGCGTAGTGTCGTTTACGTTAAATTTTCATTCTGAATTTTAAGTTTGGCCATGCCGAATCTTATAAACCATCCACCAAGGATCGCATGTGAATGGTTACGGGTACTAATAAACTCATTATACCTAATTTCAGCCCAGTTCATTGAATTCGTCGGTTTTTGTGGCGTTAAGAAGTCATATCTAGAGGGACCTTAGTATGGGGGCTATATCAAAACATGGACCTATGGCTACCGTTGCTTGTGTCAAAGATACGGGGTATAAATAAACCCCAGTTGCCAACTTTCACCGCGATCAGTTGACATTTGTGTTCTCTATGACGTTAAGAAGGAAAATCGGGAAGATGCCATATATGTGGGGGCTATATCCAAAATTGGACCGATATTACCCATTTTCAATCCCAACATACCTGACGATATATATGAAATATATTTATCAAATTTCAGCCACCTAGCTCAAGTATCATAGATTATAGCGTGATTACAACAGACGGACGGACGGACGAACGTGGCTTACTAGTCTTACAATTTTACGACGAATAATAATATATATACTTTATGGGGTATCAGATCAATATTTATAGCCCCCATCCTATGGTGGAGTGGGTAAAAAAGATGCTAATGCATATTTCTATGCAATTGTGTTTAACTTAACTGACACAAATACATCGCTTCAGCTTGCCACAATGACAGCGAAAAAAACTTAAGTAACAAAAATCTTACTTTTTTGTTAAAAAAGACTAATGAAACGATTAATACTAATTAATTACTCCAAAAAAAACTTAACTTGAAAAGTTCATGTTAATACCTGCACTGAGTGTAGAGAAAACTAAAAAAAAACTTCTCCTGAAAAATTTACTTTCTGTTGGTTAAGTTTTTTTCGCTGTTAGGGCTCGAAATGTTCAAAAGTGATTATTGGCCCTTGTGGATTTCTGATTGTGTTTTATGAAGCCCGGAATCCCGACGAAAATTCCCTGGTATCGGAGAGTGAAAATATGCCAAATTCGTGGGAATTTTGTCCTGGATTTTCCCGAAGTTTAATCCCTAAATGGACTGCATTATTTTAGAATTTTAAGAATATATATTTCTATCCTTCATTGGGGGATTCCTGACAAATAGATTAGCTTTTAAAGCGTCAAAAGCACTGTACCCATCAGCTTCTGCGTCAATTTTGAAGTAAATGTTGCATAAATTCTACATATAGCAAACATTTTGGCGAGAAAGTCGGTGAGTGCCGCTGCCACAATACTCCATTTCTCGGAGTCTTTAAGATGAAGCAGAATTAAAGCAAAAAACGAGACACTGACATAAAAAAGAAAATTGCATACATATTTACCTTAGTGCTGTCGTTGTTGTTTTTTTTTTTTCTCATTTTCCAGACATGAATTTTATTAAGCAATATTTCGTGTGTTCTTTCGTTTGTACATTTTGTGGCTCTGCGGCTCTGTTGTCACATTATTCTTGGGGTCGTTTTTCTTTAGGGGGTGAAAAATTATTGTCTTAGTAATGCCGCGGTAAAGCACAGTGAGTGATTTTGAGAAAAATGGAAATATATTGGCTATTTTCATTAATCAACTAGTCGATTTCTGTGAAGCTATATTTACCTATACACGGGAAGAAGAAGAAGAAGTTTTCACAGGAATACAGAGCTTATTGTTCCCCGATATCCCTATAAAAATTGACAAAATAACATATTTATTCTTGAATTGGCCTCACAAAATCCAAAATTTCAAATTATTTATGAATATTTCTCTAAAAGTGAAAATATAATATTTTACCTATTACATATTTTACTTATTACATTTTTATAGTTTCGTTTTTGACTATTGAGTTCGAGATCGTCGTTTTTGTTTTCTGTTAAACAGAAAAACAAATCTTCTTTGAAAAAGAAGAATACGAAATGTGTGAAATGTATTAAGGGTGGTTACTGGTTGGTGGACGATATCGTTTCGGAAGCTACACTGAAAAAAAAATTGTCATAAAATTAAAGAAATGCTCCAAAGACGTCCTTAGTCTTCAAAATAAATACATTTTGTACTTAAAATTAAGAAAATTTACTTAAAATTATCTATATCTATATTTTAAGTACAAAATGTACTTATTTTAGGTTAAGATTTGTCCACTTATTGTTATTTTCATTGTATAATAATGAAAGATTCAATAAAAAAATGTAATGAATTGGAAAAAAAAAAAATTGAGGACTAAAGATGTCTTTGGAGCATTTCTTTAATTGTATGACAAATTTTTTTTCAGTGTACCAAGCAACCTCATCGGCACCTTGGACAAAATACTCTGTCAATAATTGGCACAATATGAGAGCAGCTCAATATGAAATAATTCAGAGCTGATTTCAAAGTCCCATATCTCCAAAACATTGCAGACAGTATTTCTCATCCTAAATACATCCCCACACTTCTGGTTTGGTTATTTGTGTTTCGCTGCAATTTGCGGGGAAGGCACACGATTTGTTGTTATTGTCACATTTTCCCGAATTTCCCACCCACTGTGCATTTTTCGCCTTTGAACATGTTACCACCTGGGAATTAGCTTCGCAAACACATAACGACCAAAAAAGAAGCAGAAAATTGAAACAAAAGTCGAACGAACACCGTAAAGTCGGAGTCTGGTGAATGGGTTTGAGTTGCAAAATGAATTTCATGCTTTAAAGCATTTCACGCAAAGAATGCGGAGACACCGTGACATTATTGGCGAGAAGGATAACAATAACGGCAGTTTTATGGTTTGCTACTACTTTCGAGAGGATTTGTTGCTGTTGTTAACGAAAATTATGCGCTTTTCACTCGCCTCGACAGAATATAAAACAAAAATTCGAAATTTTCACTGAAGAACAGTTTTTTTTTTTTTGATAAGAAAAATATATAAGTGAAAATTTTATGGCAAAAAGTGATATGTGTTGTTTTCAGCAGATATGCATGTGGCTTTCAATTCATCACCTAAATTGATTAAACAGAAGGGAAATTTTGTGATTTGGCAAGCACAAAGACTAGAGTGGTTACACTAGTGTACAATAATTTTGCCGAAGGGCTGTGCATAACATTTTCTGCTGTAATTCTGGTGTCCTAAGCACGAACTTAATATTTAAAAAAAAACTATGGTAACATTTTTGCTGGCACGAAAAACCCTAAAAAAGTGTATTGTCCCAAACATATTCTCCTTGAAACATACATATGGGCAATTCCACCGTGTCGGACGTGACCGTTGCAAATATCAGAATAAAACATATTTTAGATTAATCGTTTACATAATCTTATAGATCATTAATAGTACTATAACTGGTGTTTTAGTCTTTTCAGGCGAAATATTGGTTAGAAAATATGGACAAAAAGGAGCGGTTCGAACGCGACAAAAATAGAAGTAGTTTTCGTGAAAGTCTTTAAAAACATAAGATTCAGCAAAATAAAAAAGAATATGTTTACAAAAACTCGATAGTAACACCAAACGAAGAATAATTCATTTATATAATAGTATTTTAAATACACATATTCCTCATATCTATAAAAACAGCTTCATAATACCCTACTAAAACCTAACTGCATAAAAACATCTGTAACCTCTAATAGACCTATTTCTTTAAATACGTGTTGCTCAAAAGTTCTTGACAATATTGTCGCAAATAGGCTATGGTGGTTTGTTACCTCTAATAAATTGCTTAACAGCCACCAATTTGGATTCAAAAAAGGTAAAAGCATAGCTGATCCCCTTATATTCTTAGACTACATCATAAATAGTTCTTTAAAATCAAAGAAACACATTTCAATCATATCTTTAGATTTTGCGAAAGCCTTCGACAAAATAGGATAGTATGTAATATACTATCCTAAATCAACTAGAAGATTGGGGCATTGGGCCCAAAATTTACAAATATGTTCTAAACTACTTAACAAATAGGAAAATTAAAGTAAAAGTTGGCCCTTACTGCTCAGATGCTAATAATCTCTACAATGGCATACCTCAAGGTTCGCCCCTCTCGGTAGTGCTTTTTTTGATTGCATATAATAAACTTGCAGAAATATTGGAAACCCATAAAGATCTTAAGTTCTTATCATACGCTGATGACTTCATTATTTTAAAGCCACTTGGTAGATGCAATGAACCGATTATCAATTTAGACCACGTGATATCTGAAATAAAAAACTGGTGTAACTTCTCTGGAGCAGAGTTGTCAGTACAAAAATGTAAACATCTTCACATTTGCAGAAAACATAACTGTACACCAGTTCTAAAAGCTAACAACTATTGCTTGTCCTCTGTAAACAATTTAAAAATTCTTGGAATAACTTTCAACAGCAAATATAAATGGAATTCCCACATTGAGGAATTACACACATCCCTTTCCAGACAACTAAATGTCATCAAATGTTTGTCCAACAACAAATTCATGTGTAATACTTCTACACTAATCGGAATAATAAGATCTATTCTTATTTCAAAAATAATGTATGGTATATATCTATATGGATATACTACCAAAAACCTTTTAAATAAAATCAAAACTACCTATAATGCTGCCATTCGTATATCACTCGGAGCACACCGAACCACGAGGATTTCTAACATGCTTTTTGAAGCTAATCTCATGACAATTGAAGACTATAGAGATATCTCTACAGCAAAAGTTTTTAAAACCATTTTAATTAATGACAGTTCGCCCCTCATGCTACTGTTAAACCGATCCATAAAATCTAACAAATTTTATAAAATAGATTCAGTACTTGGACGTATCTTATCAGCAAGTGAAAACTATAATTTACCATTCAATTGTCCAGATCCAAAAATAAATAATCCTTGCTGGATTTTCGACCCAACATTAATACACCTCCCTTCGTAGGTATAGTAAAGAACACACCATACCACAACTCTATCTAAAAGAGTTCCAAAACATTCAAAAAATTTGAAAAATCACAAATTTATATATACAGATGGTTCTATGATCAACAATGTCACAAGCTACAGCTTAGTTGACGACGAAGTAATTCTCAAAACTTCCCTTCTCCCTGAGTACAGCTCAGTATTTGCCGCAGAAATAATAGCTATTTTCGAAGCTACAAAATATGCCAAGAAGTCAAAAGGCAATTTCGCAATCGTCTCATATTCACTATCTGCCTTAGACTCTATAGCAAATCCTAACAACACTGAGATTTATTCCAACCAAATTCGAAACATACTAACCCATCAAAAACAAAAAATCAAACTGATTTGGGTACCAGGTCATTCAAACATTGTTGGAAATGAGTTTGCAGACCAAGTAGCTAGACAAGCTAGTAAAAAAACCACTAATCACAACAACAAACCTGTCTTCGAAAGACATTAAAAAATGCATAAATAATGATTTCTCATTTAAACAAATTAAAACATGGAACAAAACTTCAGATTGGTATAAACTTTTAAACGGTAGTAAGAACACGCTGCAAAGTTTCCTGTCCAAAGATAAGATACTATCGAGAAAGGACCAAGTTAAAATTATCAGGCTACGATTAGGGCATTGCCGATTTACACATGATCATGTTTTAGATAAGAACATTAAAAAAGAATGCACATACTGTAGATCCAATGCTACAGATTTGGCTCATTTATTACTTGCATGCCCACAATTTAAAATTCATACAAAAAAATTTCTCCCAAACAAAAATGTATTGGATATTTTAAGCAACTTGAATATTGCATCTAACAAAGTGGATTTAATTAATTTTCTAAAACAAAGCAACCCCTACAATTCCATTTAAACATATGTATACGAGTATATATCTTTATCTATAAATGTAGATTTTTCCTTTTCTCCCAAACAAATATATAATGTATATATAGTGCACTATTAACCTCTTCCAGCTTAAGACCTCAGTAGTCAGAGCTTGCATTATATTTGTAATTTAGTTATAAGTATAATTGTTAATAAATAAATAAAAAAGAATATGTTAAAAATTAAAATTTAACAAGTAAGAAAGTTCTGTCGTGTTAACCGACTTATTATTCGTAAATTTATTTTATTTTAATTAAATTATTATCAATTTAAATTGCATTTAATAACTTTAAAGTACTTAACGAGAGCTAAAATATTGCCCATGGGTGTCAAGGTCGTAGGTCGACTGGAAAGTGTATTTTTTTATTTAAAAAAATGGACAGCATAATTTTCAAATGTGAACGGAAAGTTTATTTTTGCTATAGCTCCTTAACGGTACGTCAGATCGGGAATCGGTCAATGGCTCTTAACAAGAGCTAAAATATTGCTCGTGGGTGTCAAGGTCGTAAGTCAACAGAAAAGTGTTTTTTTTTTTATTTAAAAATGGACGAAAAGCTGCAATTGGAGAACGATTATTTTGATAATAAAACCGAATAATTTGTAAATGTTGTTCCGGCTTATCTCTCTCCATGATGAAATTGTAAACACTACTGAATACAATGAAAAACAAATGACAGATCATGACATATTACAAATGGCCGAATCGTCACTTCAAAATCATATCCTCCCAATTGGAAAACCCGTTACTTGAAGTTTTGTAGAGTGTAATGGTTTCATATTACCTAGAGTCCAAAGAAAATTGGGCGTTATTAGCACGCATTTAAATACTTTGAATTATGTAGTGGTATTAAAGATAAAGCTGTTAACTTTTCGTTCAAAATGGGTTATTTGTGTTGCAGGTACCAAAAGAGGCGTGCCAATAAAATGTAAAAACTTCCACCCGAATTCGGAAATATTTTGGCCCGAACTTTGAAATATTTAGCGCGACTAAATTATTTAAAGGGAAAACACGTAGTCGCATTTCAAACCCTAATTGTTAGGAAGATATCGCTCACTCACTTCAAGAGTGTCATAACTCAAAATTTAAAATTGTCAGGATGTGTAACTTTAAGTCCTTATAAAAAAATAAATAACATGAAGTAAGATGTTTAAAAAAGTGGAATAATCAGAAATATGATTGTTAACTTATAAACTAAATTTCGTTGAGATTTATGTATGGATATTTGCAAACTTAGCATTTCTGTAAGGCAACATCAACAATTTTTAATTTTGAGTTATGACAGCCTTGAAGTGAGTGAGCGATATATGAATGTAGCTTCCTGGATAAAAAAAGACAAAATATTATTTTTCAATACTGAATAGCATATTGCTTACGAATGACTACGAATATTCACTCAATAAAAATCATACAAAAACTGGCAATTTATATAGGGTGATCCATTTCGAGGTTCCCTACTTTTTTAAAGAAAAAAACACAGAAAATTCGAATTGAATGGAGAATGTTTATTATCATTTGAATGTTTATTATTTTTGGCATTTATTTTTTGAAGATTATGTCAATCAAATGTTGACCGCGGCTACGTCTCAGATGGTCCATCTGTTGAGTCCAATTTTTGATGACTCGATTATGTCGACCATAAGTTGAGCAAAGTGCACGAAACACATTCCTCACAGAACGTGAATTTTCGTAATAAAGTTGAACGATTTGTAAACGTTGTTCAGGCGTAAGTCTTTCCATGATGAAATGCCAAACAATACATAACAAAAATAACATGACAGCATGACACGACTCACACGTGATCTGTCAAAAAAGGTTATTAGAAAAAGTATCTCTACTTGTATCACCCGTTTCATTTTGCTTCTGTTTCTGCCGGAGAATGACATTTGTGCCCCATCGATTGCTGGAAATTTATCGGCTCAGTTGCCTGCTATATAGTCAAAGTGAGTCTGTTTTACGGGCTGCAACTCTTAACCTAACCTAAACTATATGTAATTGGAGCGTATACATTACAGAAATTAATATTGAATTGATCATACGCTCCCATGCAGATTTCAAATCTTGACGCTAAACACTATGAAAACAGTTTTTTGTGTCCAAGACTTAAATACAATAATTTGTATACCCTCCACCATAGGATGGGGTTGCACGTTGTTTGGGATTGCAAAGCGGCCATATCGGTCAATGTTTAGATATAGCTCCCCTATAGAGGTCGCTCCAAAATAAGGGTTTCGAGCCATATATACCACATTTTTAAAGCAACTTAGCAGAAACTTTGCAGCTTGTTTTATATTTTGACAAGAATTCATCACAGCAAAAATTTTACAAATCGGTTCATATTTTGTTATAGCCATAAATATATTTAAGCCATAAATACAATATTTTCTAAGCATTTTAACTGAATCATTGCAGTTTGAATTTAATTAAGACAAGAATTCATCGCAGTAAAAATGTTTTAAATCAATTCATATTTTGTTATAGTCCACCTATAGATGTCGCTCTCAAAGATACTTATTTAAGCCATAAACACCACATTTTCTAAGAAATTTAGCAAAAACTTTGCAGTTTGTATTCTATTTTGGCAAAGAATTCATTCAGCTCCTTATCCAAAGATTTTCCAGTAATGGAATTGAATGCAATCCATGGTGGAGGGTATATAAGATTCGGCATGGCCGCACTTAACGCTTCTACTTGTTTTTATGTAGTTTGAGGCATTCTATTCCATAAAATCAAATTTGTTTATTGTAAAGTTTTGTAAAAAAAAAACTTTTTTTTTACTTCCAATTTTCATGGAATAGTATTAGAATTTTCATAATATTTTCTGAAGTATAGCGTGATCCATTTCGATGTTCCCTACTTTTTTAAAGAAAAAAACACAGAAAATTCAAATTGAATGGCGAATGTTCATTTGAAAGAACATTCTTTGGCATTTATTTTTTGAAGGTTATGTCTATCAAATGTTGGCCGCGGCTACGTCTCAGATGGTCCATTCGTAGAGTCCAATTTTCGATGACTTGTTCGAGCATTTCGACTGGTAACTGGCGAATGACACGTGATGTTTTGCTCCATGGACTGAATCGAAGTGGCTTTGTCCGCATAAACATTAGACTTTACATATCCCCACAGGAAAAAATCTAACGGTGTGATATGACACGATCTCGGTGGCCAATCGACCGGCCCAAAATGTGAAATTATCTGCACACCGAAGTGTTCTCTCAATAAATCCATTGATTGATGCGAGGTGTGGGAAGTGGCGCCGTCTTGTTGAAACCAAATGTCGCCGAGATCACGAGCTTCAGTTTCAGGCATCAAATAGTCGGTTATCATGGCACGATAACGGTCGCCATTGACGGTTATGAAGAAATATGGACCGATTATTCCACCGGCCCACAAACCACACTAAACCGTTGTTTTTTCTGGATGGAGTGACAGCTCTTGAACCTCTTCAGGTTGCTCTTCATCCCAAATGCGGCAATTTTGCTTGTTAACATACCCATTGAGCCAGAAATGGGCCTCATCGCTGAACAAAATTTGACTCGAAAACGTCGGATCTTTTTGGAACTTTTCAAGAGCCCATAGCGCGAAGCGATGTCGCTTGGGAAGGTCGGGCGGCTTCAGTTCTTGCACAAGCTGTATTCTGTATGCTTTCTATTTAAGATCTCGACGTAAAATGCGCCAAGTCGTTCCATACGTCAGTCCGAGTTGCTGCAAACGGCGCCGAATCGTCTCTCCACGGTCTTCGTGTACACTCTCAGCTACGGCCGCTACATTTTCTTCACGACGTGCTGGACGTTGTCTATTCGATCGAATATTATCCAATAATGAATGCTGGGTCTCAAGATCGGTGATGGTGTTGCGAATAGTACGCTCAGTAGGTCGATTATGTTGACCATAAGTTGAGCGAAGTGCACGAAACACATTCCTCACAGAACGTGAATTTTCGTAATAAAGTTGAACGATTTATAAACGTTGTTCAGGCGTAAGTCTATCCATGATGAAATGCCAAACAATACTTAACAAAAATAACATGACAGCATGACACGACTCACACGTGATCTGTCAAAAAAGGCTATTGAAAAACGTATCTCTACCCGTTATAATCCCGAAGTTTAAGGCCATTGATGGCTGCAAATGTTTCACGTAAAAACAGTGGTTTAGTAAAATTTGTTGAAAAATTAGAAAAAAGTTGATTTTTCTTTTCAAAAAAATAAATGGTTTTTAAGTAATTTTTTCTAATTTTTTAACGACTTTTACTTTTACACAGCTTTGAAGTGAAAATGGTATGTATCCCCCATAATTTCCTTAAATTTATCACGTATTCCGGCTCTATAGGGCTTGTAATCTTCTTCACTGTGTGAATTTTATTACTACTATTCAAATTTTGTTCTACACTCCTGTTCCTCCTTTCATCCCAACTTAAGGCAAGGGCTGATAATTCAAAACCTTTCCTCATACACCTCAATTAGCCTTCCATTCCTCTTGAAAATACTTTTTTGACGGAAACCCTTAGCTCCGGTTGCTAGCAGACATAAAGACACTCTAAAAGTTCTGCTTGAGAGGAAAAAAATAATGGCTCATTCATCATTTCGTCGGGCAGCAATTCCAAGACCATTAAATATAGTTCATAAACTTGTTTCAGTTAATTGTGCAGTGCTGTGTATTTGCATCTTTACTACAAATGCAAAATGAAATTCTCTTTTTATAGGTTCCTTAAAAACCAATTAAAGCCATTTATCTTTGTATGTATGTACGAAGAGTGAGTGAGCTCTTCCTTCTGTTTACTCACACACACGCCCCTCAAATAAAGGACCCTTCATTTATTATTCTTGTCTTTTTGTGCATTTTGAGTACACAGGGGAAACATTCATGAATTCATGAAAAGATAATGGTCCCATAAAGGAAAAACTTGGCAGTTTTTGTTTGTTCATTGTCTTTGTTCAAGCTCTGCTCTCTCTCTCTCTCCCTTTCCCTTGGCTTTCAGCGGAATGTGGTGACAATGGCACACAAACAACAACGTTGACATTAAAGAAAGCTGCAAAAATTTCCGGTAGATAAAAAAAGCAACAGTTGAATGTCGTAAAATGCACTGCTCTGGGATGTATCCGCCATTCTCAGTGAGAGAGACAGAGAGTGTGAGTGAGTATACTCGGCTGCATCTATATCCGCATACGTTGTCACATTTGCACTTGCAATGCAAGTGATATGCAGTAAGTGTTCGATGTATGTGTGGGTGTGTGTATGTGTGATAGAGAGTGCGGCATGTAATGCAAATAGTTTAACTACAAAATGACACATAGTTTGTATAATCAGCACATGAACAATGAAAGCTCTGTAGAAATTCGCTCGAACACATACATATATACATACACATACTTAGATTTGCTGGTGTTTGTACACTTGCATTGTACAATTTGCATTTATATACTTAATACTTTAGGAAGTCGTAAATGTATTGCACAGTGGGGCCTTATAATGTCTATGAAATATTATTTATTATGTATTTACCTGAAAGGTGAGGGAACTTAGCAGCTATATTAAAAACCCAATTTCTCTGAAGTGCAAAAAACTGTTGCACTTTATTATTTCGCCATAATTTGTATATGACATGAATATACCTTCGAATTCCTAATTCATATCATATTAAAATTATCGCGAATATATAATCGCTATGCAACAAATGAACACTTTTTGAAAAGTACACGGACTTGACAGTATAGGTTCGATTCTGCTTTCATCGGTTTGGCGAAATTGGTGACCAATTTTTTTTATGGGCCTCCAAAGCTTCTGAAAATCAGTGGGCCCCTCGAAAAAGGTGTAGTCAGCTTTTGTCCAACAACTAACTCAGACTTGGTGATACCACTTAAGTACATTTGGCAATATTGTAGCTAAGAATATGCTGAACAAAGTTTCTTAAAATTTGTTGCGAAAAATTTTTTTTCTGGTATTTTTCTTTAAAAAAATTAAGGAAAAAATTATTTTTTGTCACTTTTTTCAGCATAACATCCAGGGACTCGTAATTTTTTACTAACAATTATTGGCAAAATTGTAGCCAACGTAGTTGTTAGACAAAAGCTTATGACAACTTTTTTGAGGTGCCCACTGATTTTCAGAAACTTTGGAGGCCCATAAAAAATTGCTCACCAATTTCGCCAAACCGAGCATAGGGTTATACTACACTTTGATAGTAGAATCGAACCTATACTGTCAAGTCCGTGTATTTTTTCACTGTTGCACAGTGTAATCGCTATGACCCCACGTATGTTTGGTGAAAATTCGATTTGGGTCATTTTAGGTCATTTCAACAATGTCTGTCCGTCTTCCTGTCTGCTGGCTGGCTGGTGCGCACGATAACTCTCGAAAGGAGTAACCGATTGACTTCAAATTTGGTATGCGCTAATAATTTTCTCCATCTCAGGCTAAGTTTGAAGAAGGGCCATATTGGTCCACTGCTTTTATCACATCGCCCACAATGGGTTAATATTTACTAAAATAATGATTCACTAATAACTTCTATACTACTTAACATAATCATATGTAAATCCTCACGTAGTAAAAGTTTATCCGTTGCTATCACCTTGAGAAAAATGTGCAAAGTGTCGCCACCCCTTTTGGTCCCTCCCAAACAAAGGGATGATTTTTCTACAAACATTTAACTGCTTATACTTTATATTGAATACCAGTGCATATAACGGGGTTTCCACTAGGGGTGATATGATTTTGAAGTGACGTTTCGGCCATTTGTAATATGTCATGATCTGTCATTTGTTTTTCATTGTATTCAGTGGTGTTTACAATTTCAGCATGGAGAGATATACGCAAGAACAACGTTTACAAATTATTCAGTTTTATTATCAAAATAATCGTTCTACAATTGCAACTTTTCGTGCGCTAAGACCATTTTTTTTAAATCCCAAAAACACTTTCCAGTCGACCTAAGACCTTGACAATATCTTAGCTCTCGTTTTGCCATTGACCGATTCCCGATCCGATGTACCGTTAAGGAGCTTGAGCATAAATAAACTTTCCGTTCACATTTGAAAATTATGCTAAGTCCATTTTATTTAAATCCAAAAAAACCCCACTTTCCAGTCGACCTACGACCTTAACACCCATTAACAATATTTTAGCTCCCGTTAAGAGCTATATTTTTGCCATTGACCGATTGTGGCTAAGTGCCACACAGCAAATCAAACAATTGAATTGTTGCGAGAAAAGTTTGGAGATTCGATTATTTCCAGGAATTGTGATATTGAATGGCGTCTAAGAAGTTGTGATTTAACACCATTAGACTATTTCTTGTGGGGTTATTTGAAGTCATTGGTCTTTCGAAATAAACCAGTCTCTCTTCAAGCTTTACAAGTCAATATTGAACGTGCCATTCATGACATACGACTTGATTCAGAGGAAAAAGTGCTCGAAAATTGGGTTCATCAAATTCGTTCCTGCAGAAGAAGGCGGTGGAGGCCATTTGAATGACGTTTCATTTAGAACTCAAATGTATCGATTGTACTTCACATTAAATAAAAAGCTTTTTAATTTCCTTAACAATAAGTGTGTTTTTTTTACAGAAATCATATCACTCTTATTGGAAAACATGTTACCTAATTGAAATTTTGTGCTGTGTAAGGCTTTTATTGTACCTAGATTCGATTAACAACTGGACGTTATTGGCATGGCCCTTTTGGTACCTCCCATGCAAATGGACCATTTTGCCTTTAAAGTTAACTGCTTAAAACTTTAATACAGTGCACACAAATACTTGAAATTGTATACAGAGTAATAAAGCTTTTATAGTACCTAGAGTCCAGAAATAAGTGGGCATTATCGCTTATAACTTTAATACACAAATACTTGAAATTTCGTACAGTGTAATGGTTTTGTAGGACATACAGTCCAGCGAAAAATGGGCGTCATACGATGGGAAAATATGATGAAATATGCGGCATAGGACTATGAAAGCAACTATCAAAAATCAGTTTTTTGGGAAGGTTGTTGTATTGTGGATAACATTTAACGCAAATACCTTAAAATTTTATGAAAATATCTCCAGGCGATTTGGAGTTATGATCATTCAAAGTTTGTCTTCTTTACTAATAAATGCAAATAACATTGCGAAGATAAAATGTATATACTACAATGCTTGTAGAATTCGCGTTTGTTGGTGAAATGCGACCGGACTTTGTAACATATAATAAGGTTATATTCATTTTAATTTTTGTGTATAAGACGTATTTCTAACGTCTTCAAATGAAGAGATATTTCGAAGCAAAAACACAGTTTTTTTTAGTTTTTAAAAAATATTATCCACAGTAAATGGAATACAACTTTTTTGGATCACGTGGGATCACTACCATATTACATAGAGAAGATAGGTGACTTAGTGATGAATCCAACTGTACCTAGTTTATCTATATAATTTACATATGTGCATTTTTTCTTTAAAAATAGAAAATATGTGTGTGAGCTACATCTATCTATAAACCGACTTTCCCCAAACACACAGACCGATTTTCTTGGTCCAAAACAATACAAGTATACAAGTCCGGCTGCATGTTTGTAGTGTCCTACAATCAAAAATAGCGATCTTATTAATATTATTAGGATTACATGTGTCATTTTTATAGTTTACTTCTTCTACAAAAACCATAGAAATATAGTTAAACTCTTCTGCAGTTAATTTATATTAGGGTGGAACGATTATTTTTTGTTTTTAATTTAACTTTTCTTGTATTAACAGTCGACGACCCATTTTATAAGTCCATTATTGGACAACTTCAGCTTTCAAAAATATTGCACACTACGATAGGCCTCTATAATTCGATTAGTCGACAAATTATTTTATTATTTTGGTTATTTCTGTTTAAGTTTTTATTGGACTTTTATGGAACTACTTCTGCGACTTTCTGATCACCGGATCATTATCAATTTGAATCTTTTCATGTATTTTACTACAAATTAATAAAGAAATGTAGAAATATTCATATTTTCAATAAAAAAAGTCGAAAAGTCGACTTTAATTGACTTTTCATACTAAAAAGTCGAAAAGTCTAAAGTCGACTTTTTGATTTTTTCAAAATTATTTAACCCTAGACTAGGATTTTATCTTATTTAAGTTGTTTTGGTTTTAATTTAAAAAACATTGCCGAGTTTTGTAGACTTTTAACGCAATTTTGACTAAAATATTTTTGTAATCAAGTATTGCAAATAGATTTTGAACTAAATTTTGTCAGCTTTAATTTAAAATCAAGATCACCGAATTTGGTACGATATTATGGTTTTTACATTAATTTCCACAAAGTCGCTTTTTTAAGCCCACCGTGCGCTATACGGTAACCGTAAAATAAAATCTGGCTACACCAATTTCTTCTCCAAAGAATTTTCTTGAAGGTGATCTAAACCGCACGACTCTATCTCTAACGGTATAGTCATGAGATAGAAAATACTGTTATGCGCGCGTATTTACCATATTTTTCCCATTGTGCGTCATTGACACCCAGGATGCTAATTAGTTGGAATTCGATAGTAACAATAACAAGTAAAAGCATTCAGTTCGGCCATGCCGAATCTTATATACCCTCCACCATGGATAGCATGTGACCTCACGAAATAACTCAAACCTAAAGAAAATAACACCGAAAAAACACAAAACAATATAGTAGATGAGAAGTTAGATGCTATACATGGGAGCTAAATCTAAATATGGACCGATATCGCCCATTTTCAATCCCAAGTTACCTGCAGCTATAAGAAGTATCTATACCAAATTTCAGCCACCTAGCTCAAGTATTATAGATTGTAGCGTGATTACAACAGACGGACGGACGGACATGGGTAAATCGTCTTAGAATTTTACGACCATTAACAATATATATACTTTATGGGGTCTCAGATCAATATTAAAAACGGAGTGGCAAAATTAATATACCCCCCATCCTATCGTGGAGGGTACGATTTAGCCATGACCGTCTGTCCGATTTTATAATAATTTAAATAAAATAATAATAATATAAATAAACCAATTTACTAGTATTTTTTTGAGACTCAAAGTGAGGGGATTTACCCGACTGAACTTTCTTACCCCAATGCTTTATACGGACTATATACTGGATAGAAACATTTCCGTATATGAAATTAGAGCAGTTTTGAAGAAAACAAAGTTAAATAAAGCTCCAGGTGCAGACAGGGTGCCATATGAAATGATTAAATTTGCCACTGATGAATTTCTTAATGAACTCACAAACGCTTTTAATATAATATTGGAGACGGGAAGAGTAGATGACAGATTTGGAGACAGTATAATATTTCCCATATTTAAGAAAGGCGATGTAAACTGTATTCAGAATTACAGGGGAATCTCATTTATGAACACCATATCAAAGTTGCTAATGGGAATCATAAACTCGAGACTGTCGAAATGGGTGGAAGAACACGGTGTTTTAAACGAGTTTCAGGCGGGCTTTAGGACAGGATATTCCACAGTCGACAATATATACAACCTCACAGCAATAGTACATACCAAGATAAGTGAGAATAAGAAAGTGTATGCTTTTTTTGTCGACTTCAAAGCAGCCTTCGATAAAGTCCCCAGAACACAATTAATCTACAAACTTCATACCATTGGTGTGTCAACGAAAATTGTAAAACTAATTGAAAATATTTACACCAATACCAGATCTGCTGTATGGACGGGTCATGAAATATCTGATTATTTTCCAACATATACAGGTGTCAAGCAAGGTTGTCTGCTCTCACCCTTATTATTTACGCTTTACTTAAACGATTTACACGATTTCTTAGGAGGAGAACTTACAATAGCTGATACAAATGTACGATTGTTACTCTATGCGGACGATATCGTAATACTAGCTGAAAATATAGAAATTATGAAGAAAATGGTTAACAATTTAGAATATTATTGCGATTTATGGAACATGGAGGTGAATATGCTAAAATCTGAACTCATGGTTTTCAGAAAAGGGGGAAGGATTGCTAGTACGGACAAAATCACATATAAAGGAATGGAAGTGCGAATAGTAAAACAATACAATTATTTAGGTGTGATTATGACCCCAACAATGAACTTCAGAAATCATGTCATAAAGAGGAATGTATCTGCCAAAAATAGCATTAACTCTACATGGAACAGTTTTTTGAAGAAGAGCAATATATCGCTGTCAACAAAATGGAAGCTTTTTCAATCAGTATGTCGATCAATACAAACTTATGGTGCCCAGGTTTGGGGATGTTTTTTGTTGGATGAGATAGATAAGCTGCAGCGATACTTCATAAAAAGAATTCTTAAACTACCAGAAAATACGCCAAATTACGCACTAATGTTGGAAACTAATGCAGAATGTAGCTACTTTTATACATTAGATGTTCATATGAACTACATTTACAAAACTCTTTTTCAATAAAGAGGAACGATTACCACATAAAATGACTTTAACAGTCCTCCAAAAAAACGTGTTCTGGGCAAAAGAAATTAACAAACTGGGCAACGATTTTCAAATTCAATTTGGCATTGCAACAAAACATGAGTGGATTGAAAAAGGATCAATGTTATTGGAAAGGTTGAAGTCGAGAATGCGAGAAATCTATATGCAACAAGCGGAAAACAGCAGCACTCGATTTTATAAGTTTGTAAATAAGGAACTAGGCCAAAACTACATAAATGACACTAATAAACTTTATCAAATATCCCTAATATTCAGAGCAAGGTGTGATATGTTACCATTAAATGCAAACGGGTTTAATACCAATCAAAAGAAAACGTGTGCACTATGTAATACCGCCGAAGATGAAACAATCCAACATTTTATGTCAAGGTGTCCAGTACTTAAGGAGTTCAGAAACAGATATTTTGGAAAAGAATACCTAAATCAATCCGAATTAATAATTATTTTAAATGGCCAAGCAATCAACGGCTGGTCAAGTTTATATAACTATTTAAATAATGCACTCACGTATCGAAAACACATAATAGAAGAATACTTTTGAAATGTATTATTGTTCACTAAATGAGTACGCAAGTATGTATGTTTTTTTTTTTAATCTATACCTAAACTAATTTTTTTATGCTTATACAACAGACGACTTTATGTCATTGTTGATATTGTCAAACATGTATTTTAATTATTTTGTAATAATAAAATGCACTACTACTACTATTTTTTTAAATTTCCGTATATCACAGTAGTAAGGTCGATGTAGATGCTGATTAAAAATATTGCGAATAAAATTTTACATTTTGCAAGTAATTTTTTAATAATGTCTGATGTTTATTTTTATTATTTTCAAAATTTTTGTTTTTAGGGGTGCACGGAGCCTTCAAAATCCTGGAAGTGGGCCTGGTTTAAACAAATAATAACGCTTGTGATCTGAAATTCCGCACGTAGCGTTAAGCTAGTGTCATCTAAAAGCAACCTGTAACCCCTTGCGACTATAGATTTTCATATTCTGTTGGTTATAGTCTATCTAACTAAGACTCCTGACCACAGATCCAGTATTACTAAAAAAAATCCGAAAAATGATCAAACATTATTTCTAAACTAAGTATGTCCAATAGAAAATCAAATCATTGAAATATTGTCAATATTTGCAATTCCTCCACTGTTCAAGGACTACAAACATATGTATAAGCTCCTTCATATCGCATAGGAACAATCTTGCCCACCCCCGGTGTTAACTGGAATTTAATGTTAAATTCACAAAACTGTATTTGGAAGTAAATCCTGCGAACAAACGATTTAGCTAAGAAACACTCCATTGCACTGCACATCACTATTCCATCCGTTACTGTTACAAATGTGCAGTTAAGACGACCGACGATCCGAGGAAAAGCTACTCTTCCTGAAACAACAGTTTGGCCATCAAATAAAAGAAGAAGAAAAACGAGCGCATTTAACCTCCACTCAATTTAATCGCAATAAACATTTTCGGAGCGTGAGAGCAAAAAACGACAACGACTACGACGATGACAGAACTCTGGCAACAAAACTATTTTTCATTGTATGCCGGATTTATGGTTGCCAGCTAAGTTTAAGCTGTTTCGGGAAATGCTCGTCGTCGCTTTATCCTTTGCAGCCAGTCAGCCAACGATGGCAGTTGGATGGAATGCAGCAGTGCACAACAAAAACAAATGCAGCAGAAATGTGAATAATGCATTTATGATATATTTATGGCAGAGTTGTTTGTCCTCTCCCTCCCATTTGCAGAATTGTATTTGCTTTACACTATTATTTTCACATTATTTGAATACCGAAATGCAGCGCTAATGTTTCTTTCATAAATTCAAAAAGGATGCAGGGAGTTGATATTCGTTAAATAAAAAAATATGAATGCCACTAGTAGAAGTGCTTTGGTATAATAATAATTTGGGGATGTGGGGAGGGAGATAAACTGAGCGTTATAATTTGGGAGGGTATGCATGTTTATCTTCAACTATGATTAATTGCGATGAAGGGTTTTATTATTGTCGTATATTCTGACAACGAGATGAGTTAATTATGTTTTTCAACATATTTAATTTCTGGGAAGTTTCCCCCAATAAAAATGCTGAAATTTTGTTAATTTAAATATTTTTGTTTAGTAAAAACATTTGAAATTTAAGAATAATATGTCGACTTTCGATGTGGCCTTCTTAAGCGTGTACAATAACATCGACTCTGTCCTAGTGGTATTTTGTCCCATTATACTATGCAAAAGATGAACACTTTTTGAAAAATACACAGACTTTACATTATAGGTTCGATTCTACTACCGTAGGGTAGTATAACCCTATACTCGGTTTGGCGAAATTGGTGACCAATTTTTTCTTATGGGCCTCAAAAGTTTCTGAAAATTAGTGTGCCCCTCGAAAAAGGTGTCATCAGTTTTTGTCCAACAACTAATCAGACTTAATGATACGGTTTAACTATATTTGGCAATAACTTAGCTAAGAGTATGCTGAACAAATTTTCATAACATTTCATGAGGAAAAAAATTGTCTGTACTTTTTTTGAAAAAGTGAAGGAAAAAAATATTTTTTCACCTTTTTCAACATAACACTGTGCAACAGTGAAAAAATACAAGGACTTGACAGTACAGGTTCGATTCTACTATCAAAGGGTACCCAGCAAAATCTTGGTAAGTACCTGTCATTATTCCCTTCATTACCAAATAAAGACATCTCATTATTCGCTGCATTACTTTCGGCTTATTAATAATGACTTACCAATAATAACAGAAATAAGTGATTTTATGCTATCAAAATCATTTTGGCAAATTTTAATATAATGCAATTTTGGCTATATGTGGGTTAGATTTATTTATATTTCAACATGTTTCAAACAATACGTGCAGATTTGAATGAAAATACATACATGAGGAAATTGTTTGTTTCGAGAAATATGCGCGACAATATGCAAAAAATCATTTTAAATGGCCATTTCTACATATCTACTACTTTTTTTATAACTTATTGGTAATGCATTATTCAAGTACATAAAATCGAGCTACAAATAAGTACTTATTATGCTACTTTATTGTATGCTTTTGGGAAGTACTTTCCTCCAATGACATCCCCATGTTAAAATAATGAGAAAAGTGGCTAAATAATTAGTACTTACCATTATCGAACTTTGCTTACTCGTCGGATTATTTGGTAATGAGAAATTTTGCTGGGTAGTATAACCCTATACTCGGTTTGGCGAAATTGGTGACCAATTGTTTTTTATGGGCCTGCGCAAAGTTTCTGAATATCAGTGGGCCCCTCGAAAAAGGTGTCATCAGCATTTGTCCAAAAACTAATTCAGACTTGGTGATACCGCTTAACTATGTTTGGCACTAATGTAGCTAAGAATGTGCTGAATAAAGTTTCTTAAAATGTTTTGCGAAAAAATTAATTTTTCCGGTACTTTTTTTTGGAAAAGTGAAGCATAACTTCTGGGGACTCTTAATTTGTCACTAACAATGCTTGGCAAAATTGTAGCCAACGTAAATCTGAACAACTTTTGTGAACATATCAATACAATCTATTTTTTTGGTGTAGGGTATGTTTAGCAACTTTGTAGAAAATAACATGGCCAATATTTTTGTGGAATATTAACCCTCTAATTGTTGGCTCTATTTGAACAAACCGTAAAAAACACCCCTAAAAATGGGGAGGGCTGTAATGAAACGTTTTACAAAAATGTTGGCCATAAAATTTACAATATGTGTCAGAACACACCAAAGCTCAAAACTTAACAGAAACGACAAAAGTTATGCTGAAAAAAGTGAAAAAACTATTTTTTTCCTTCACTTTTTCCAAAAAAGTATGGGGAATTTTTTTTCGTATGAAATGTTAACAAACTTTGTTCAGCATATTCTTAGCTATATTATTGCCCAACATAGTTAAGCGGTATCACCAAGTCTGAATTAGTTGTTGTTCGATGGGCCCACTGATTTTCAGAAACTTTTGTGGCCTATAAAAAAATTGGTCACCGATTTCGCCAAACCGAATATAGGGTTATACTACCCTTTGGTAGTAGAATCGAACCTATACTGTCAAGGCCGTGTATATTTTTCACTGTTGCACAGTTTTATCAGCAAAGATCAACATTTAAGGCGTCCTCCCTCTCCTATTTATACTCTACATCACAACGTGATATTGAGTATTATGACTTTGTGAATTTGTTTGTAAAGCCGAAAAATAGAAGAGATAATGTACCCATAGCTTATTATTCCAATGGACTTAGAATCACTTTCTGAGCTATGTATTAGCTATGTCTAGCCGTCTGTCTGTAGATGTATTATTGTAATCAAAGAACACAAAGAAAAAATAGCTTCTGTAGAATTTTGTTCCAAATATATTCTGCTTGAAACAAACATAATATATTTTTAGGGTACACTTCAAACTCATAATATGTATTTGATACACACAAATATTATTTGTTTGAAAGGATTTTGTACTAAACAAATCTTTGTTTCCATCCAATTACACCGTGCGGCAGCCACGTGTATTGTTTCATTTGCTGTGCGGCACGTAGCCACCATCAGTCAATGGCAAAAAGATAGCTCTCAACGAGAGCTAAAATATTGCTCATAGGTGTCAAGGTCGTAGTTCGAATGGAAATTGTTTTTTTGGATTTTAAAAAACTGTTCCTAGCATCACTTTCAAATGTAAACAGAAAGTTTATTTTTGCTCTAGCTCCTTACCGGTACGTCGGATCGGAAATCGGTCAATGGCAAAAAGATAGCTCTTAACGAGAGCTTAAATATTGTTCAAGAGTGTCAAGGTCATATGCCGATGGAAAGTGTTTTTTTATTTAACAAACGTTGTTCTTGCGTATATATGATGAAATTGTAAACACTACTGAATTCTGTGAAAAACAAATGACAGATAATGACATGTTACAAACGGCAGAAACGTCACTTCAAAATCATGTCATCCCTATTGGAAACCCCGTTATATAATTAATCGTTGTAAAACTCTAAGGCGATTTAGCCATGTTCATCTGTCCGTCCATCTGTTTTAATCACGCTACAATCTATAATAATTGAGCTAGGTGGCTGAAATTTGGTACATATACTTCTTATGTCTGCAGGTATGTTGGGCAATATCGGTCCAATTTTGGATATAGCCTCCATATATGGCATCTCCCCGATTTGACTTCTTAACGTCATGGAGACAACAAATGTCAACTGGTCGGGCTGAAATTTTGTAACTGGGGTTTATTTATACCCGGTATCCTTCACACGAGCAACGGTAGTCATAGGTCCATGTTTTGCCCCAATACAAAGGTCCCTGTAGATTTAAATTCTTAACGCCTCAAAAACCTCAAATATCAACGAATTGGGCTGAAATTTGGTATAATGAGTTTATTAGTACCCGAAACGATTCACATGCGATTCATGGTGGAGGGAATATAAGATTAGGCATGGCCGAACTTAATGCTTTTACTTGTTATACCCTCCACCATAGGATGGGGGGGATTATTCATTTTGTCACTCCATTTGCAGCACCTCTAAATATTGATCTGAGACCCCATAAAGTATATTTATTCTTAATCGTCGTACAATTCTAAGACGATTTAGCCATGTCCGTCCGTCCGTCCCTCCGTCTGTTGTAATCACGCTACAGTCCGTAATAATAGAGCTAGGTTGATCAAATTTGGTAGAAAAATTTGCAGGTGGTTTGGAATTGCAAATGGGCCATATCGGTCAATGTTTTGATATAGCTCCCCTATAGAGGTCGCTCCAAAATACGGGGTTTGAGCCATAGATACCACATTTTTAAAGCAATTTAGCAGAAAATTTGCAGTTTTTGCAGTATTTTGACAAGAATTCATCACAGCAAAAATTTTACAAATCGGTTAATATTTTGTTATAGTCACTCTATAGAGGTCGCTGCAAAACATATGTATTTAAGCCATAAATACCATATTTTCTAAGCATTTTAACTGAATCTTTGCAGTTTGCGTTTAATTGAGACAAAAAATCATCATAGTAAATTTTTATACCCTACACCACACTGTGGTACAGGGTATTATAACTTTGTGCATTTGTTTGTAACACCCAAAAGGAGAAGAAATAGACCCATCGTTTATTATACCGATCGACTTAGAATCACTTTCTGAGTCGATTTAGCTATGTCCGTCTGTCTGTCTGTCTGTCCGTCTGTCTGTCTGTCTGTCCGTCTGTGCATGTATTCTTGTAATCAAAGTACAGGTCGCGATTATGGTCCGATCTCGACGAAACTTTACACATATCTTTCTTTTGGCCCAAGGACGATCCCTATTGAATTTGGTTAAAATCGGTTCAGATTTAGATATAGCCCCCATATATATGTTAGCCCCGATTTGACATGGAAGCGCTGTAAAAACTTTATTTTATATCCGATCAGTATGAAATTCGGCAGGAAAAGGTTTCTTATTACATGAATGAACTCTGTTAAATTTGGAAGAAATCGGTTCAGATTTAGATATACCCCTCATATATACATTACCCCCGATTTGACATATAAGCGCTGTAAAAATGTTATTTTATATCCGATCAGTGCGAAATTCGGCAAAGAGAGGTTTCTTATTACATGAAGGAATACTGCTAAATTCGGAGAAAATCGGTTCAGATTTAGATATAGCCCCCATATATACGTTACCCCCGATTTGACTTGTAAGCGCTGTAAAAATGTTATTTTATATCCGATCAGTATGAAATTCGGCAGAAAGAGGTTTCTTATTATATGAATGAACACTGTTAAATTTGGAAGAAATCGGTTCAGATTTAGATATAGCCCCATATATACGTTACCCCCGATTTGACATGTAGGCGCTGTAGAGACTGAATTTTATATGCGATCAGTACGAAATTCGACAGAAGGAGGTCTTTTTACATGAATGAGTATTCAGGGAAGATCGGTTCAGATTTATATTGATTGTTCCTCCTGATTTGGTATCAAACCGCTATAGAAGTTGTATTTTACTTCCGATCATTAAAATTTTCCAGAAAGATGTTTCTCAATTTAGGAACGAATATTGCTTAATTTAGCGATTATCGTTTCAGAATTAGATAATATGTTTCTACCCATTTACCAATTATTCCAAATTATTATGGCAATGACCCTTATCGCTTTGTTAGGGAGGTGTAGGGTATTATATAGTCGGCCCCGCTTTCTGCCTTTGCTTACTGGTTTTAATTCAGTTCATATTTTCTTATACTTCACCTATGGATGTCGCTCCTAAAAAGGCGGGTTTAAGACATAGACACCACATTTTCTAAACAATTAGCTGATACTTTGCAGTTTGTATTCTATTTTGGCAGGAATTCATCTCAATAAACTTTATACAAGTCAGTTTATATTTTATTGTAGTCCCCGTGTAGAGGTAACCGTCACAAATGCTAATTTAGGCCATAAATACCACATATTTCAGATGAAGATTTTTTGGCCTAAAATTTGGTTAAAAATTTCAGCGTTCATTTTTTAATAATTTGCTTCAACAAAAGGATGGTTCCAAAATTTGCCCCATTAACGCTTGTACTTGTTTACACAATATTTTATTCATATTCGTTTATTCATATTTTCCACAGCAGAAAAACTAAACACAAACAAACTCAACTAAGAACATATCGCTCACTTACTTCAAGAGTGTAAGAGTAACTCAAAATTGAAAATTGTCAGGATGTATAACTTTAAGTCCGTTTAAAAAAATAAATAACATGAAATAAGAGGTTTAAAAAAGGTGGAATAATCCGATATATGATTGTTAACTTACAAACTAAATTTCGTTGAGATTTATTTATGGATATTTGCAAAATTAGCATTTCTGTAAGGCAACCTCAAAAATTTTTAATTTTGAGTAATGACAGTCTTGAAGTGAGTGGGCGATATGTTGGAGACAAGTGTGTGAACATAAAAAAAAAAATTACCTTTTCTGTTGAACAGACCTGGATTAATTGTTATTAAATAAATTTTCTCTAGCTTAAGTATGAAATATTCTACTACTAACATTTTATTGTCTTTGGCGCCAAATCGATGTAATTTTCTTTAATATTAGGACACTTTTTTCAGATACCGTGTTGGAACGAGGCTTTTACATTTTTGATCATGTCGCAACAAGTGAATCGTGTTAGAGCTATGCCGGTGCTGTATGAAGTATGTGCTAAGTGCGGTATACCTGTACATGTCACGTATATTTATAGCGCAGTTTAGCCAAAGGCTCAACCGTTTCAATCCAATAAATTACCTTGCATTGAGTGCACCATACAAACCAAATCAGATTGTCTACATGAAAATGGTCTCTTCTGCACTTGTCTGGTTTTATGGTAATTTCAAATTTTACTCTACTTTGAAGAGTGTTACAGAATTTTGTTGTTCTAAACTGATTCACAGGCAAATCGATTAGCTCTCCTTGTGTCCTTCCTAGTTCTGCTTGGGTTGGTTGGTTTTATTTTTTTTGCAAATCCTGAATTATCATGTCCTGTCACAATTTCTCACCCATCCAATTACTCAGGCGAACCGAATTCATCCTAAAACTCAAACGAATGTCATATGCAAATTGAATCCTTTCAAGTGATTCACATGAATGTCACGTACGCATTTCAATTTACATTTACCCGCATTTTTTCCCTTGGTGTATATTTGGTTTCCGATTGTGTTTGTGACGGTCGTTGTGGGGAGGAGGAGGGATGAGTGCAACCATTTTAAAGGAGTAAATAAAGGCGGGTGTTTATCTCGTTTTTTTGCGTAGGTTTTGCAGGATTCCAACCTAAATAGGTATAAACAAGTTCATATTGGCAAAGGGTTATCGAATTGATGTTTCAGCTATAATACCAAGCTCCACTCGTGAGAATCGGATATATTTTACAAGGAATTAAAAATCTCGTTACAAGCAAACGCTTTGTGAGGGAGAAACCAAAAGGCCTGTAGCAATATGCCTCATCATTGAACTTCTCTTGAGATAGAAGAAAATATACCACAATTTATACAGCCAAGGGTAATATAAAGAATCGGCAAAATTGTATCAGACCTTCTGAAAGGCTATACTTTTACTCGTATTTTTTCTCATTTGGCTTATTAAGAAAAAATATTTTTCATATAAATGAAAGAACCATTCGGAGTTCTAAGGTGATAACCCTGTGCAGACATTGAATTCTCCTATATTCCTTTAAAACTTTATAATATAGTTTGACAAAATGTCATCAATCAAACCACTGCTGCAACTTTTTTTTCCTATTTACCCCCCGTCTCCCTTGAAATGTCGCAGGCAGACGATTCGATGGGTGTGGGATGGAGTTCGCGATTTCCCTTTTGAGGAGTGTGTTGGGGGAAAAAAATTATGATTTCTATTGTTTTTGTTGTTGGTCTTCGTTTCATTCTATTTGGTTTATTCTACAGCTGATTTTGACAAGATTTTTAAAATGAATTTCTGGGGTTTTCCACTGTCGTTGATGTTTACCATCACTGTCGAGTGCGGTAAAGAACTCAAAACTTTTTTCGCCGTTTTTTTCGAAAATAAATTGCACGCTGTTGGAGCAACAATCGGTGAGGGGGAAGGGAGTATAGACTTGTATTTGTTTATTTTAAGGGTGCAGGGGTTCGTTTTTGAAGAGGGTCTGTCATCCTTTTCCCATTTCAATGCAAAATTTTTAAATGGTTTTGTAATGATGTGTCACTTGTCACAATAAGATGTTCTCTGTTCGTTATTGGCTGACAAAACAAAGTTCGAAGAAACTGCGAAATGAAATTAATGAAGTATTGGTAAATCTTTTTGCTATCAGAAAAACATTATGCAAAGTGAATAAAGTTAAAGCCACGGCAGACTGGGACAGAGAAATTATAAATCAGTGAAAGGAATACAAGTCGAAAACTTAAGTTGATGCAACTAAATTACAAATTAATTTCACAAAATTACGGAATTCTGGCAAAATTTCTGACCATTTGTATAGATAGCCACATGTTAATGAACCCACCAAATAACTGATCTAAGACTCTATATAGAATAGAGGAAGACCACAGTGGTCGACTCTATATAGAATAGAGGAAGACCACAGTGGTCGACTCTATATAGAATAGAGGTAGACCACAGTGGTCGACTCCATATAGAATAGAGGAAGACCACAGTGGTCGACTCTATATAGAATAGAGGAAGACCTCAGTGGTCGACTCTATATAGTATAGAGGAAGACCACAGTGGTCGACTCTATATAGTATAGAAGACCACAGTAGTCGACTCTATATAGTATGGAGGAAGGCCACAGTAGCCGACTCTATATAGTATAGAGGAAGGCCACAGTGGTCGACTCTATATACGAAGAAGGAAGACCGCAGTTGTCGAAACTATCTTTAGTATTAAGGAATATCACAGTGGATGACTCTATATTGTATATAGTTAGGAAGACAACAGTGGACGACTCTATAGTGTAGAGGAAGACAACAGTGGATGACTCTATAGTGTAGAGGAAGACCACAGTGGTCGACTCTAGTATAGGGGAAGACCTCACGGGTCGACTGTAGTATAGAGGAAGACCTCAGAGGTCGACTCTAGTATAGAGGAAGACCTCAGAGGTCCACTCTAGTATAGAGGAACACCTCAGAGGTCGACTCTAGTATAGGGGAAGACCTCAGAGGTCGACTCTAGTTATAGGGGAAGACCTCAGAGGTCGACTCTAGTATAGGGAAAGACCTCAGAGGTCGACTCTAGTATAGGGGAAGACCTCAGAGGTCGACTGTAGTATAGAGGAAGACCTCAGAGGTCGACTGTAACATAGAGGAAGACCTCAGAGGTCGACTCTAGTATAGAGGAAGACCTCAGAGGTCGACTCTAGTATAGAGGAAGACCTCAGAGGTCGACTCTTGTATAGAGGAAGACCTCAGAGGTCGACTCTTGTATAGAGGAAGACCTCAGAGGTCGACTCAAGTAAAGAGGAAGACCTCAGAGGTCGACTCTAGTATAGGGGAAGACCTCAGAGGTCGACTGTAGTATAGAGGAAGACCTCAGAGGTCGACTGTAACATAGAGGAAGACCTCAGAGGTCGACTCTAGTATAGAGGAAGACCTCAGAGGTCGACTCTTGTATAGAGGAAGACCTCAGAGGTCGACTCTTGTATAGAGGAAGACCTCAGAGGTCGACTCTTGTATAGAGGAAGACCTCAGAGGTCGACTCTTGTATAGAGGAAGACCTCAGAGGTCGACTCAAGTAAAGAGGAAGACCTCAGAGGTCGACTCTAGTATAGGGGAAGACCTCGGAGGTCGACTCTAGTATAGGGGAACACCTCAGAGGTCGACTCTAGTATAGGGGAAGGCCTCAGAGGTCGACTCTAGTATAGGGGAAGGCCTCAGAGGTCGACTCTAGTATAGGGGAAGACCTCAGAGGTCGACTCTAGTATAGAGGAAGACCTCAGAGGTCGACTCTAGTATAGGGGAAGACCTCAGAGGTCGACTCTAGTATAGGGGAAGACCTCAGAGGTCGACTCCAGTATAGGGGAACACCTCAGAGGTCGACTCTAGTATAGGGGAAGGCCTCAGAGGTCGACTCTAGTATAGGGGAAGGCCTCAGAGGTCGACTCTAGTATAGGGGAAGACCTCAGAGGTCGACTCTAGTATAGAGGAAGACCTCAGAGGTCGACTCTAGTATAGGGGAAGACCTCAGAGGTCGACTCTAGTATAGGGGAAGACCTCAGAGGTCGACTCCAGTATAGGGCAAGACCTCAGAGGTCGACTGTAGTATAGAGGAAGACCTCAGAGGTCGACTGTAGTATAGAGGAAGACCTCAGAGGTCGACTCCAGTATAGGGGAACACCTCAGAGGTCTTCCTAACTTGTATATAGTTAGGAAGACAACAGTGGACGACTCTATAGTGTAGAGGAAGACAACAGTGGATGACTCTATAGTGTAGAGGAAGACCACAGTGGTCGACTCTAGTATAGGGGAAGACCTCACGGGTCGACTGTAGTATAGAGGAAGACCTCAGAGGTCGACTCTAGTATAGAGGAAGACCTCAGAGGTCCACTCTAGTATAGAGGAACACCTCAGAGGTCGACTCTAGTATAGGGGAAGACCTCAGAGGTCGACTCTAGTTATAGGGGAAGACCTCAGAGGTCGACTCTAGTATAGGGAAAGACCTCAGAGGTCGACTCTAGTATAGGGGAAGACCTCAGAGGTCGACTGTAGTATAGAGGAAGACCTCAGAGGTCGACTGTAACATAGAGGAAGACCTCAGAGGTCGACTCTAGTATAGAGGAAGACCTCAGAGGTCGACTCTAGTATAGAGGAAGACCTCAGAGGTCGACTCTTGTATAGAGGAAGACCTCAGAGGTCGACTCTTGTATAGAGGAAGACCTCAGAGGTCGACTCAAGTAAAGAGGAAGACCTCAGAGGTCGACTCTAGTATAGGGGAAGACCTCAGAGGTCGACTGTAGTATAGAGGAAGACCTCAGAGGTCGACTGTAACATAGAGGAAGACCTCAGAGGTCGACTCTAGTATAGAGGAAGACCTCAGAGGTCGACTCTTGTATAGAGGAAGACCTCAGAGGTCGACTCTTGTATAGAGGAAGACCTCAGAGGTCGACTCTTGTATAGAGGAAGACCTCAGAGGTCGACTCTTGTATAGAGGAAGACCTCAGAGGTCGACTCAAGTAAAGAGGAAGACCTCAGAGGTCGACTCTAGTATAGGGGAAGACCTCGGAGGTCGACTCTAGTATAGGGGAACACCTCAGAGGTCGACTCTAGTATAGGGGAAGGCCTCAGAGGTCGACTCTAGTATAGGGGAAGGCCTCAGAGGTCGACTCTAGTATAGGGGAAGACCTCAGAGGTCGACTCTAGTATAGAGGAAGACCTCAGAGGTCGACTCTAGTATAGGGGAAGACCTCAGAGGTCGACTCTAGTATAGGGGAAGACCTCAGAGGTCGACTCCAGTATAGGGGAACACCTCAGAGGTCGACTCTAGTATAGGGGAAGGCCTCAGAGGTCGACTCTAGTATAGGGGAAGGCCTCAGAGGTCGACTCTAGTATAGGGGAAGACCTCAGAGGTCGACTCTAGTATAGAGGAAGACCTCAGAGGTCGACTCTAGTATAGGGGAAGACCTCAGAGGTCGACTCTAGTATAGGGGAAGACCTCAGAGGTCGACTCCAGTATAGGGCAAGACCTCAGAGGTCGACTGTAGTATAGAGGAAGACCTCAGAGGTCGACTGTAGTATAGAGGAAGACCTCAGAGGTCGACTCCAGTATAGGGGAACACCTCAGAGGTCTTCCTAACTTGTATATAGTTAGGAAGACAACAGTGGACGACTCTATAGTGTAGAGGAAGACAACAGTGGATGACTCTATAGTGTAGAGGAAGACCACAGTGGTCGACTCTAGTATAGGGGAAGACCTCACGGGTCGACTGTAGTATAGAGGAAGACCTCAGAGGTCGACTCTAGTATAGAGGAAGACCTCAGAGGTCCACTCTAGTATAGAGGAACACCTCAGAGGTCGACTCTAGTATAGGGGAAGACCTCAGAGGTCGACTCTAGTTATAGGGGAAGACCTCAGAGGTCGACTCTAGTATAGGGAAAGACCTCAGAGGTCGACTCTAGTATAGGGGAAGACCTCAGAGGTCGACTGTAGTATAGAGGAAGACCTCAGAGGTCGACTGTAACATAGAGGAAGACCTCAGAGGTCGACTCTAGTATAGAGGAAGACCTCAGAGGTCGACTCTAGTATAGAGGAAGACCTCAGAGGTCGACTCTTGTATAGAGGAAGACCTCAGAGGTCGACTCTTGTATAGAGGAAGACCTCAGAGGTCGACTCAAGTAAAGAGGAAGACCTCAGAGGTCGACTCTAGTATAGGGGAAGACCTCAGAGGTCGACTGTAGTATAGAGGAAGACCTCAGAGGTCGACTGTAACATAGAGGAAGACCTCAGAGGTCGACTCTAGTATAGAGGAAGACCTCAGAGGTCGACTCTTGTATAGAGGAAGACCTCAGAGGTCGACTCTTGTATAGAGGAAGACCTCAGAGGTCGACTCTTGTATAGAGGAAGACCTCAGAGGTCGACTCAAGTAAAGAGGAAGACCTCAGAGGTCGACTCTAGTATAGGGGAAGACCTCGGAGGTCGACTCTAGTATAGGGGAACACCTCAGAGGTCGACTCTAGTATAGGGGAAGGCCTCAGAGGTCGACTCTAGTATAGGGGAAGGCCTCAGAGGTCGACTCTAGTATAGGGGAAGACCTCAGAGGTCGACTCTAGTATAGAGGAAGACCTCAGAGGTCGACTCTAGTATAGGGGAAGACCTCAGAGGTCGACTCTAGTATAGGGGAAGACCTCAGAGGTCGACTCCAGTATAGGGGAACACCTCAGAGGTCGACTCTAGTATAGGGGAAGGCCTCAGAGGTCGACTCTAGTATAGGGGAAGGCCTCAGAGGTCGACTCTAGTATAGGGGAAGACCTCAGAGGTCGACTCTAGTATAGAGGAAGACCTCAGAGGTCGACTCTAGTATAGGGGAAGACCTCAGAGGTCGACTCTAGTATAGGGGAAGACCTCAGAGGTCGACTCCAGTATAGGGCAAGACCTCAGAGGTCGACTGTAGTATAGAGGAAGACCTCAGAGGTCGACTGTAGTATAGAGGAAGACCTCAGAGGTCGACTCTAGCATAGAGGAAGACCTCAGAGGTCGACTCTAGTATAGGGGAAGACCTCAGAGGTCGACTCTAGTATAGGGGAAGACCTCAGAGGTCGACTCTAGTATAGGGGAAGACCTCAGAGGTCGACTCTAGTATAGAGGAAGACCTCAGAGGTCGACTCTAGTATAGAGGAAGACCTCAGAGGTCGACTCTAGTATAGGCGAAGACCTCACAGGTCGACTCTAGTATAGGCGAAGACCTCAGAGGTCGACTCTAGTATAGGGGAAGACCTCAGAGGTCGACTCTAGTATAGGGGAAGGCCTCAAAGGTCGACTCTAGTATAGGGGAAGGCCTCAGAGGTCGACTCTAGTATAGAGGAAGACCTCAGAGGTCGACACTAGTATAGAGGAAGACCTCAGAGCTCGGCTCTAGTATAGAGGAAGACCTCAGAGGTCGGCTCTAGTACAGAGGAAGAAAATACCTGGAGAAATGTAAAATAAGAGAACATGGAATATGTGACGTGTGACGTGTGCGGAGAAATAAACGCTACTGTAGAACACACAATATTTGTCTGTTGTGCCTGGGCACAGTTAGGACGCGATCTCAACCGATCCATAAGAGCCAACATTACAGCGGAGAATTTTGTTAACATAATGATGGAGAAGGTAGATAATTGGAAGGCATGCCCATCATTTATAGAACATATTCTACGAACGAAAGCTGAGGTACAGAATAACAGATTGCCGAACCCCTAATCTATATATAATCGTATATAGGATGGGGGAGTAGGATAAGATACCAACTGCGTTAAGCAGTAAAGAACCCACCCCGAAGTAATGCGAAAGCGGTCCCGGGGTGGTCGTTCAAGTGCAGGACCACTAGTTGATAGCGCGCTATCACTACGTCCCAAAAAAAAAAAAAAAAAAAAAGTACAGAGGAAGAACTCACAGGTCGACTCTAGTATAGATGAAGACCTCAGAGGTCGACTCTAGTATAGGTGAAGACCTCAAAGGTCGACTCTAGTATAGGTGAAGACCTCAGAGGTCGACTCTAGTATAGAGGAAGACCTCAGAGGTCGACTCTAGTATAGAGGAAGACCTCAGAGGTCGACTCTAGTATAGAGGAAGACCTCAGAGGTCGACTCTAGTATAGAGGAAGACCTCAGAGGTCGACTCTAGTATAGAGGAAGACCTCAGAGGTCGACTCTAGTATAGAGGAAGACCTCAGAGGTCGACTCTAGTATAGAGGAAGACCTCAGAGGTCGACTCTAGTATAGAGGAAGACCTCAGAGGTCGACTCTAGTATAGAGGAAGACCTCAGAGGTCGACTCTAGTATAGAGGAAGAGGTAGGGCTAAGCTCAGGCTACTACCGGGGTCAGCAGGTGGCGGATAGCTGTACGGCCTGCAGATATGCAGGCTAGCTGTGAAAAATAAGCAGCCCCCGACCAAGAGCGACAGAGTCCGAGGGCGTACTAAAAAAGGTACATGTCCCGATAACGACTTTGTGACATGGTGAATGAACACCGCCAGTAACTAAGTGTTCCTCCACACAGGGTGCCCTCATAAGAGGAGCAGTTGGGAGAGTAATGCCTCCGTGGATCCCCGAATTTATAAACCCAGAAGCGTCTGTCCCATATTGGGCGGCTCCCTGGTCTGCGTCTGACTCCAGGAGGGGCGGCAGTAATAGATGCGATGCGGTCGTAAGACATTGAGGTCGAGACCAGTAAGATCTCAATTATGGTATACTGGAAAACACGTACACGGCAAGACGAACTTCTGGCCTGACGACTCTGGCATTCTGAAACCTGATTACGCAGAAGTGAAATTTTGCGGAAATGGCTTTCAGGCTAATGTCGAAGTCGCCTCCGTCTCGGTAAAACTTGGCAAGTCTCAAAGTGCGCTCAAAATTCGTCACCATTAAGTTGGTGGTGCAGGTTCAGTTGACACTGTCCTGATTAACGCGGATCTGGCTCTGAACGTAAGGACTCATGAGGACCTTACGTCAACCCTTGCATGGCCTCCCTGCTTGCAAAGACAACCATGGGATCATAAAAACGCGACTGCACAACGAGTGGAGATAGCGGCCTTGAGTTGAGACCCTAGAGAAATGAATATAAACAACGATAACCTTCATAAACCCGATAACAAGTATAACAAAAATAAAAATGAAAAAAATAACGATAACAACCGAGTGGACCAGGAAAATCCCTTCCAAAGGAGTGAGAAAACGCTTAGATCGGCCATCAAAGCGGATATTAGTCATGTATCGAAGCAACCTAACAGTTTCGACGACGAAGAAAATCATATATTGCAACTGAAATATGAAGAGGAGCAAGCATTTGTTGATTTGGGAGATCGATTAAATGCTATGGACACTGTTGTTGCGGAAGCAAAAAATGTCCATAGAGCGATCAGAGATCAACTCGCCCAAGCTGTAGCACTATACCAAAAAGTAAAAGCCTGCAGGGAAACCATCGCTATTGTCAATATCATTCATTGCCCACGGCCAATAAAGGAGAAAGGTGAAACTTCTTGTAAGGCCGTTCAAACCGAAAATAAGAAGGTTTCGGTTAAGGAGAATCCCAAAAAAACCGAGGAAACTGCAGTGATTCCAACATCCAGTAAGAAACCTGGGTCTTCTGGTACCGAAACCAACGATAGAAATGTAGAAGAAACGACATGGACCACAGTACAGAGTAGGAATAAGAACAAAACGAGCAAGAAGAATAATAAGAGAGAAAATACTGATAGAAAACCTCTTAGAACCAGGGGGGAAGCCATAACTATTAAGGCTACTGATTCTACATATGCCGAAATACTAAAGGATATGAAGACAAAGATAAATCCTGAGGAGGTTGGAGTAAACATAAAATATATTCGCCGAACCAGGGAAGGAGATTTGTTAGTAGAGATGGCAAAGGGAGATGGCCAGGCTCGAAAACTAGAAGATGCTATTAAACTGTCGATGGGGGAAAATATCCAAGTAAAATCCTTAAAGGAAAAGTATATCCTTGAAATAAAAGATATGGATGAATCAACAGATGCTAAAGACATAATCAATGACATATTACGTATAGTAGGAGAGAATGAACAGGGACTCATTAAAGTTTATAACATACGCGAGTCTTATGGTCGTACTAAACAAGCCCTTGTAGAGGTATCATCGCGTGCAGCTACAATCATCCTTAAGAAGAAGAGAATAAAAATAGGATGGGTAAACTGCAGAGTAAAGAGGAAAATGCCTAGCAAGCGCTGCTTTAGATGTATGGAGACAGGACATATGGCCAACACATGCAAAGGAAAGGATCGCAGTAATACCTGCAGAAAATGCGGCACAGATGGACATAAGGCCAAAGAATGTAAAAATGCTACAAGGTGCATTATATGTATAGACGCTGGGCGACAAGAGGTTAACCATTACATTGGTAGCAAAACGCTATGCAACAGTCAAAATGGTTCTTAGATTGTTACAAATAAATCTTGGCAGGGGACGCGTAGCTCAAGACCTGATGATTAGCAGTGCATCACTAAAGAAAACTGACATAGTACTGGTCAGTGAGCAGTATAAAAAAGTCAACACTGGTTCTTGGTACCAGGATAAGTTAGGAAAATCGGCGATTTATATACGCAATCCGGATATAAATGTCAACAAAGTAGAAGAAGATCATGAAAATTTTGTGGTAATACATATTAATGGACTGAGAATATACAGTTGCTATTTTTCGCCTAGTATCGAAATCGCTGACTTCAGAATTGCACTTCACAGGCTATATGATAGTATAAAAAGATTTAATACGCCAGTCCTAATAGGTGGAGATTTTAACGCAAAATCACCCGAATGGGAATCAAACTTGCTAGACAGAAGAGGAGAAGCTGTCGGGGAGATGATCTCAGGCCTGGGACTGATCACCATTAATAGGGGTACCTCAATGACTTTTAGAAGAGGAACAGCTGGCTCCATAATAGATTTGACTTTTGCATCTACACCAATAGCAAGGAAAATTCAACGATGGGAGGTTTTAGAAGAAGAAACACTAAGTGATCATCAATATATTATGATTATTATTGATAAAGACACTCTGCATCAAAGATCCAGACCAACAAGACACAAACAACCTAAATATTGACGCATGTAGGGAGATACTACGAGACATACAGTCAAGGCCCCAAATTGCCGAAACAATCGAAAGCAACGACTTGGATGCAGTCACATCATGTCTTAATAGTATTCTATGCGAAACATGTAATTCCGGAATGAGTAAAATCGGACCGAGAAAAAATACAAGGAAAGCTGCTTATTGGTGGAGCGACGAAATTGCAAATTTGAGGAAAGAATGTCATAAATCAAAACGTCTAGCTACAAGGAGAAGAGGCGAAGATCTCTATATGGAGTTATACAGGCAGGCTAGAAAAACATTGAGGCTTGCTATCAAAAACTCCAAGGTGAAAGCTTGGGAAGATCTTTGCCAACAGATAAATGATGATCCGTGGGGCTTGCCATACCGTATTATCATGAAAAAGGTTGGAAAAAATAAGCAGATACCTGGAATAACAAATCCACTTTGGTCAAAAACTATTGTGGATACTCTCTTTCCAAAGGCGGAAGAATCCAGTGAAATTTTTTACACATCGTCGGTTGTTGTATTGAATAAGCCGATTTCAGACGAGGAAATTAAACAAACGTGTAAACAATTAAAACGGCGCAAAGCTCCAGGCCCAGATGGTATTCCAAATGAAATTATAGCAATAATCGGAGAGAACTGGCCGAACCTATTTTCCAGTATTTTCAACAGGTGCTTGTTGAAGGGTATATTCCCAAAAGCATGGAAAAAACAGTTACTGGTTTTATTGCGAAAAGGTGACAAGCCTCTGGACAACGCATCATCTTACAGACCACTCTGTTTGCTCGATACTGTGGGAAAACTTCTGGAGAAACTTATTCTGAACAGACTGGAAGCTGAGCTGAGCGAAAAAGGAGGTTTTTCGTCGATGCAGTTTGGGTTTGTTAAAAAGAAGTCAACCTTAGATGCAATCTTTGAAGTAGTAAGGACTGCGGAGGAATGCAGATCTAACAAAGAATTCTGCGTGATTGTGACACTGGATATAAAAAATGCGTTTAATACGGCTAGTTGGGAGGTTATAAAACAGGCGACAAGAGAAAAACACTTTTCGAGTTACCTCATTCGAATAATTGATAATTATTTACAAGATAGAGTACTAGAATACGAAACTGACGAAGGTATGCAGCATCATGAAGTATCTGCTGGGGTCCCTCAAGGGTCAATATTGGGACCTTTCTTGTGGAACCTCATGTATGATGGTCTCCTGAACTTGCAGCTTCCCGACAACTGCAAACTAGTGGGATATGCAGACGACGTAGCCCTAGTCGTGACACAATCATCGGCAGCCGTAGCTGAAATTAAAACGAACGATTGCCTCAGTCGAATAAGTTCTTGGTTGAAATCCAAACACCTAAAGCTGGCAGCTGAAAAGACAGAGGCTATACTTGTAACAGGTAAACGCTCATTCATATTACCAAAATTGAAGGTAGACGGACATGAGGTAAGGTTTAGTAGGAGTCTGCGATATCTAGGACTAGAACTGGACAGGCGGATGTCTTTCAGTGAGCACGTGAAACTCGTGACGGATAAGTCACTAAAAACAGCCTCGAAACTAGCGCAGATTATGCCAAACATAAGAGGACCTGGTCAAACAACTCGAAAATTGATAGCTAGCGTTGCGTATGCCCAGTTGTTCTATGGCGCTCCGGTTTTCAGCGATAGCGTGCGAACAAATATGACTCTATTAAAAAGAATGGACAAAGTACACAGAATGTCAACCCTAAGGGTCACATCGGCGTATCGCACCGTATCAACATCTGCGGCATCCATACTCAGCGGTATCCCTCCAGCTCACCTTGCATTAAGAGAAATTAAGGAGATCTACAGTGAAAAGAAGATGTTAGAAGAACATAACAAAAGTGACATAAACAACATTAAAAGGCAAGCCAGACTTCGCCTATATCAAAGCTGGCAACACAAATGGAACAATGACGACAAGGGAAGATGGACACACAGGTTAATCCCTAATGTGGAAAAGTGGTTAGAAAGAAAACACGGCGAACTAAATTTCTATCTCACACAAGTAATGAGTGGACACGGAAATTTTGGTGCGTATCTTTCAAGATTTAAAATTAGAGACAGCGCCAGGTGTGATATGTGTCGCAGCATGGATGATACTGTCGAACACACAATCTTTGTATGTAGTTATTGGACAGATCTGCGTAACACCCTAAATGAATATCTACGAGTTACAATAACACCGGAAAACTTAGTAGATGAGATGCTTAAGAGTAACGAGCAATGGACGAAATGTGCGAATTTTATCGAGACAATAATGAGGTCGAAGAAATTGTTCCAAGACATGAATACTCCGAACCCCTAATCTAATACAAAATATGTACTAGGACGGGGGAATAGGAGAAGGAAGAGGCTAACAAAAATAAAGCATATATCGAACCCACCCCGAAGTAATGCGAAAGCGGTTCCGGGGTGGTGGTTCTTGTGTAGGACCACTAGATGATAGTGCGCTATCACTACGTCCCAAAAAAAAAAAAAAAAAAAAAGTATAGAGGAAGACCTCAGAGGTCGACTCTAGTATAGAGGAAGACCTCAGGGGTCGACTCTAGTATTGAGGAAGACCTCAGAGGTCGACTCTAGTATAGAGGAAGACCTCAGAGGTCGACTCTAGTATAGAGGAAGACCTCAGAAGTCGACACTAGTATAGAGGAAGACCTCAGAGGTCGACTCTAGTATAGAGGAAGACCTCAGAGGTCGACTCTAGTATAGAGGAAGACCTCAGAGGTCAACTCTAGTATAGAGGAAGACCTCAGAGGTCGACTCTAGTATAGAGGAAGACCTTAGAGGTCGACTCTAGTATAGAGGAAGACCTCAGAGGTCGACTCTAGTATAGAGGAAGACCTCAGAGGTCGACTCTAGTATAGAGGAAGACCTCAGAGGTCGACTCTAGTATAGAGGAAGACCTCAGAGGTCGACTCTAGTATAGAGGAAGACCTCAGAGGTCGACTCTAGTATAGAGGAAGACCTCAGAGGTCAACTCTAGTATAGAGGAAGACCTCAGTGGTCGACTCTAGTATAGAGGAAGACCTTAGAGGTCGACTCTAGTATAGAGGAAGACCTCAGAGGTCGACTCTAGTATTGAGGAAGACCTCAGAGGTCGACTCTAGTATAGAGGAAGACCTCAGAGGTCGACTCTAGTATAGAGGAAGACCTCAGAGGTCAACTCTAGTATAGAGGAAGACCTCAGAGGTCGACTCTAGTATAGAGGAAGACCTTAGAGGTCGACTCTAGTATAGAGGAAGACCTCAGAGGTCGACTCTAGTATAGAGGAAGACCTCAGAGGTCGACTCTAGTATAGAGGAAGACCTCAGAGGTCGACTCTAGTATAGAGAAAACCTCAGTGATTGCATTTACGAGTACAGCATAAAATTTATTTCAGACTTTAATTCATTCTTTTTTGATAGGAAAAAAAGTTTATTTTTAAACAATTTTGTTTTAAATTTTTTTCTATTTCTGTTAGTTATTTCGGTACAGTGCTAATGACACATGACATGGAGGTCTGCGAAGAACACAGCTCAACTAAATAAATATGAACGCAGCAAAAAAGAAACAAAATAAAAGGGAGTGAGAATTATGCAAAACAAATTTTAAATTAAATTAATCAGGCGTATAAACCTAAAAGTAGACATCAGAAAAAAAACTCAAAACTTTTTCGTCAACATTATCCAGGCCAAGCACAACAGACACAGATGTGAAAGAAAAGTTCAATTCCGTTTTTCCTTTTTCTTTTCTTTAAAAACATAAACAATTTTTTAATTTATAGCTCTTGTAATTTTTTCCAATGAATCAAGCCTGAGACAACAAAAAAAGAAACAATACCAAGAACAAATAAAACTTACCAAGCGTCCACGATGATTAATAACTTCCGCGCCAAGAAATTGTGATGTCAGCGGCAGAGAATGTCCTGCAAGGGAATAGAAGTGAAGAATGGAATAAAATAAATAAAAAGCTCTGCTACAGAAAAAGAGGACATTTTGAATTATTTATACAAAATAAAATAGAGAACATGAGCTTAAATTTATAAACTGTTTTAAATGACATCTTAAATGTCATTTATGCCTTTGGCGGAAAAACAAATATCACCCCCATTACTCCCAGAACCCTCCGCCCCTCCGCCAAGTTTTATTAGAATCCATTTGTTGGCAAAGTTTCTGGTTTCTTTGGTCGGTATATGCCTTAGAAGCCACTTTCCGTCATTTTTCTCTTTCGCTCTCTCCCTTTCTTTGTGTGTTTGCGTGTGTGCGTCAGCGGCGACTACTTTTTATCCGTAACTAACAAATTTCCGCTTCCTGCCGTTTTAATGTTATAATATTGGTTCTTCGTTTTGTTCCTTTGCTAAAGGTATGACTTCATGCTTAACGAGGTTACCGCCGCTCTTAATGTTACTGAACTTTATTGAGTGAATTCACTGAAGGATGAAGAAGTGGTGAAGACTAAGACATACATTGCTTTGCTTTCACATCGAGGCAACACGGGGTGTACAATTCAAATGCTTTGTGTATTTTTCCACATTATTTACAGGTAAAGGGTTCTGAAATATGAGTAACAATTGTTATAACCTGAGGAAGAAGTGAAATAAATCAATGGAGCGTTTGGTACGCTTTATTTTAATGTTTAGTTCTGTAACTCTAAAATATATCGAAAACAATTGAACCAATAAACAATATACGACTTTCTGATAACTATTATACATGTCTCATTTAATAACCAATTGTTCTAAGTAAGATGTTGTAGGTTAGGTACTAACCTAAACCTAAACCTAAGATGTTGTAACCCTGTGCTATAGAAATGTAATAAAAAATGTTGCATACTTTTAGTTGTTTTTAAATCAAATAAAAAGTGTTGCCTCTTTTCCTTTGCTTAATGGCTAAGAGCGGAAATTCAATTTTACTGCATACAGACGATCATGAGCTCGTCATATTAAATTGTAAATTGCAGATGATTCCATCAAAACATAGAATGATAAAATATGACAGCTGCAAAAAACAAAACAAAATATTACATTGAAACAAAATGTACACAGCCGATCTATGTGTTATTGTCAATTGAACATTTTTTCGAGACCATACAGGGAGTTGAGTTTCATGAACTGGCCTACCAAACCCCTTTATAACAAAAGAACGAGTAAGGGAGTTTATGTGGGGTAAACCGAACTAAGGTATACCCTCACTTTGTGAGTAATGTTGTAAGGAATATTACACGCATTAATGTGTCAATGTGTGTGGGAGGTACCAGAAGGGGTTTATCAAATACACTTATTTTTCGCTGAACAGTAGATACTTTAAATACATTGCACTGTGCCGAATTATAAGCGTTCATGTGCACTAATATATTACGTTATGAGCTATTCAATTTTGGTATAATTTGACCATTTTGTATGGGAGGTACAAAAAGGGACGCCCATTTTTCACAGCACTAAGGTACACTGTGCAAAATTCAGTAAGCTCTTACGCTATAAGCTTTTAATTTTTGTACAAAATGGTACCTTTGTGTGGGAGGTACCAAAAGGGGCATGACAATAACGCCCATTTTTCACTCGACTGTAGGCGATATAAAATCATTACCCTGTGCAAAATTTCAAGTATTTTTATGCACTGGTATTAATGTTATAAGCTGTTAATTTTTTCTACAAAATGGTTTCTTTGTGTGGGAGGTACCAAAAGGGACGGGGCCACTTCACCCATTTTCCTCAAGTTGATAAAAATAGATAAACTATTACTATGTATGTGGTGGATTACATCCTCGGATAAGTAGTATAGGAGTTATTAGAGAATCAATATTTCACTAAATTTTAACCCTTTGTGAGGGAGGTACTAGAAGGAGTGGACCAATATGACCCATTTTCGAACTCAGCCGGAGATAGAAAAAAAAATTATCTCATACCACATTTGAAGTCAATCGGTTACTTCTTTCTTCGTGCGCACCTGCCAGCAGACAGACAGACGGACGGACATTGCTCATTCGGCCTAAAACTACCTAAAACGGTTATCCGCCGAACATACATAGGGTCCTTTGTCACTCTTTCGATGTGTTACACTTTTGGCCCGTAACAAATGATAAATAATGACCCGCCTATCACTAAAGTGAGGGTATAAAAAGGTGCCAAATATAATTCGGATGCTCTGGACTTCCCAAATACGTTCCTAAAGGTTTACGCTTTTTGCCCTTCCCTTAGCGGTCATAAAGTTCAATGCGAGTCGCGTCCATTTCTCACAAAACTTTCATGATATGACCATATCTGGGTTGATTCCAATATTTTTCCGCGTAGTGAGACATCGGTGCACAGTGGGAGGAATTAGAAAAGGAAAATCATTCGGCCGTTTCTTAACCTGACAACTGATTGCGACAAAACTTGGCACGCTCGTAGAACAGGTATTAGAGAACTTAAGTCTTAAGCTTGGGCCCCCTATGGTATACAGGGGCGAGGCTGCAGGGCCTCAAAGTTGGCCACCACGGGTGAACAAAATGTTCAAGCGCGTGTAATTTTCGTAATTTCAGTCTGATTCAATAAATCGAATTTTTAATATTTTCCCCGACTCTGTCCCAGCATTTTGTGAACATCGGAGCAGAATTGCCAGCAAAATTTTGTTTATATGTATTTACATTTGTCATACGATTGGAAAAATTAAATATTTTGAAAACATAAATTAAAATAGTCATAACTTTTGTTTTATTGGGCGTATCGGATCGATTTTTGTTCATCATTAGACTTTGAATTTTTTTGCATATTTTAGCCGTTTTATCATATTTACGATATGCGCAAACAATTTCTATATTTGAGTGATAAAACGTCTAAATGCAAAGTTTGTTTCCAGTCGGATGAGGTATTAAAACATGCCAAAATTCCGAGGTCTACTGATGAAAAATAGATCCGATACACCCTATAAGACAAAGGTTATGGCCATTTCAATTTATATTATTAAAAAATTTGATTTTAAAATGGGGGGTATATTTATTTTGTCGCTGCGTTTGTAGCACCACTAAATATTGATCTGAGACCCCATAAAGTATATATCGTCATCTGAAATCCAAAATCACGTAACATCAAAAAATCAAAATTAATTGTATGATTGATTACTCGTATAGTCTATTAGGCTAAACTACACATTCCTACAAAATTTTGGATTTCAATATCAAAAATTGACCATTTTATGAGCGATATTCAAAATGACATTACAGCAAACAATGTCATTAAAACAGCGGAAAGATTCATAAAATTTTATTATATTTAATTCAGAATGTATGCCACAATTAATTGCGCTAGATTTGTTATTTGATTTCGCCTTACTAGTCTGAAATCCCTAAATTTGGTCAAAAGCTTCAAATTACTTTACTTTGTTTTTTGCTTCTCCTGAAAAAAAAAATATTCTGTCCGTCCGTCCGTCTGTTGCAATCACGCTACAGTCCGTAATAATAGAGCTAGGTTGATCAAATTTGGTAGAAATATTTCTTATATAGTTGCCGGTTGTTTGGGATTGGGATATCTTAGTTGCAGGTTGTTTGTGATCACTCAATGTTTTGATATAGCTCCCGTATAGATGTCGCTCACAAATACGGTTTTTGAGCCATCTAAAGCAATTTTTCAGAAACTTTGCAGTTTGTATTCTATTTTGACAAGAATTCATCACAGCAAAAATTTTACAAATAGCTTAATATTTTGTTATAGTCACCATATAGAGATCGCTCCAAAATATACGAATTTAAGCCATAAATACCACATTTTCTAAGAATTTTAATTGAATCTTTGCAGTTTGTCTTTAATTAAGACAAAAATTAATCGCAGCAAATTTTTTTTAAATCAGTTGATATTTTGTTATGGTCCGCCTATAGATAAACACCACATTTTCTAAGAAATTTAGCTGAAACTTTGCAGTTGTATTCTATTTTGGCCAGAATTCATTTCAATAAAATTTATACAAATCAAATTTTATTTTATTGTAATCCCCGTGTAGATGTAGCTCTCAAAAAATGATTAGCTCTGATAATGATTTGGAGAATTACTTTCGATTTGTAATGTCAAGCCCTAAAAACTGCAGAATATTTCATTGAAATATATTATTTTTGAAATATTTTATGCCATTATTAGATTTATGTCTGCATTGATTTTTTTTTTAATTTTTTGATGAACAAAAGTGCCACCAACTGAGACAAAAGTTATGGCCATTCGAAGTTCTAATCTCCAAAAATATTTTTTGTGTTTTTATCCTTTTTTAGATTTTTTGACAAAGAATATTTTTTGAAAAGTATAAATTCAAACCATAAATTTTGTCTCAGTGGGTATATCTAATGGTATCTTTTTTATCACATAGCAAATTTTGTGGTCTATCCAGAAAAGATAATGAGAAAGGAATCCGGTTCTAAAATATACGGATTTGTAGGAAATGATCGGGAAAAAATAAAAAAGATGTTTTCAAAAGCAGTCGGAAACTATATAAATCTGTAAAATATTTAAAACTTAATATTTTAAAATTTAATATATTTAAAAGGTAAATTCCACAATTTCCAAGATAAATTCGAAAATCCCCAAAACGTAATTGGTTAGATTTTCCCCAAAAACTATTATACTAAAAGCTTCTGACCCAATGTCGTCCCCACTCCAAAATTTACACCATCGGTAGAGTACATATGGACCATTTTTTATAAAAAAAAAATTGAGGAAAAAAATAGATCGATTCTGAGATATCGCAATTTATGTTTTTATTTCCGCGAAAGTGACCGAAATCGCAATTTAAAATAAAATTCCTATATTTTATGAAAAGTGCTCGGAAAATCATTTAAGTAACAAAACTGCTATTTTCAATTTCTTATGCTTTGTAGCATTAAAAAAAGCATTACCGAGGAAAATAATAAATTTTTCTGAACTTTGACCTTGCTCCCGGCCTCCAATTTTCATTGAATTTTTTTTAATATTGTGGGTCATTGCTCCCACTACTAGGGTAATATTTTCTCTGATATTGAGAAAGATCTAATTTACGTTTGCGCAATAAAATAAAAAAATTGTCAATATTTTAACAATATGAATTGATATGTCTGTAACTTTCTACATTGTTGTATACATCGTATAGCAAATTTTTTGCCACTTTAGACAAGTTAATGCGACATAAATTAATTGTCTGCACTGATATTAAAAAATGCTAGGACAGGTTCAGGAAGAAATTGAAAAAAATTCAGACAGAAATGTAAAAATGCCATAAAATATTTAAAAATATTATTTCAACGAAATATTTCGTAGCTTGTAGGTCTTGAAAATGGGTGTTGTTTGCCACACCCCTTTTGGTAACTCCCTATTTGTACAATATGGGTCGTAGTACAGGGTACCGCAGAATGAGCTATATGGTTTAAATGGTTTATTTATGAGATTATTATATTTTTTTTAAATACAGTATATTATTGGGGAATTTTTTGCAATTAGCTTTGAAAAATGATATTCTGTAAGTGATGTCCATGTTCTGCTTCGCACATACAAGCTCTTTTTAGCATATTTTTCATAACTATTCGCAAAATTTCGGAAAAATTCATTTATTTTTGTACGTTGTTCGATTCATAATTAATTCCCCAAGTCTCCTTCACAAAATGCTGAAAAAAAACAAAGAAAGAATAATAATTAAAAAGAATTCAAATCATATAGCTCATTCTGCGCCAACCTGTATATACGTTTATCCATAGAGTTTTCTTCGTTAGGATGATAACTTTCAAAAAATGGACCAAACAATTTTTTTGTTTTTTTCGTGCCATAAAAAACGATTTAAAAACAAAATAAATTTTTTCTACGACGGATTCTACGTGTATGTGATGTTTTCAGCATTTCTAGCCCTTAAAATACACTTTAATGTTTGAGGTATTCTTGCTTTATCTTGTACGTCAAATAATATGGTCCAAAAACTAAAGGTAACTATGAAAATTGGAATTTAAAAAAAATTTTAATTTTACCATAAAAAAAATTAGTTTCATAAAATAGTACGCCTTATGTCTATACAAAAAAAAATGTAGATCTCGGACACAAAACAATTTTTTTTGTTGCATCGTGTAATGCTTGGGAAATTGGTTACTTTGTGTGGGAGGTACAAAAAATTGGCTGATGCATTTTCCGCTTCCATTCAGTCCATTTATATCCCCTCACCTTAGAGAGGAGGGTATATATCATTTGCTACGAGCCAAAAGTGTAACACATCGAAGGAGTGACCTAGGATCCTAAGTGTGTTCGGCGGAGATCCGTTTTGGGTCATTTTAAGTCGAATAAGCAATGTCCGTCCGTCTGTCTGTCTGCTGGCTGGTGCGCACGATAAATCTCGATAGGAGTAACCGATTCACTTTAAATTTGGTATGTGGTAATATTTTCTTCTATCTCCGGCTAAGTTCGAAGATGGGCCATATTGGTCCACTCCTTCTAGTATCTCCCCCACAAAGGGTTAACATTTAGTGAAATATTGATTATTTAATAACTTCTATACTACTTATTTGAATCCTTTGAAATTCTGCACATAGAATAAGTTTATTAGTCACTATTAGCTCGAGAAAAATGGGCGAAGTTACCACGCCCCGTTTGGTACCTCACACACAAATGGACAATTTTGAACCAAATGTTAATAGCTTATTACTTCGTTACCAGTACATACAATGACTTGAGATTTTGTACAGTGAAAAATGGGCATTATTGGCACGCTCCTTTTAGTACCTCCCACACAAATGGACCATTTTGTAGGAAAAGTTACCAGCTTATAACTTTAGTACCAGTGCATACAAATACTTGAAATTTTGTTTGCTTTTATAGTACCTAGTGTCCAGAGAAAAGTGGTCGTTATTGGGATGCCCCTTTTGGTACCTCTCACACAAATGGACCATTGTGTACCAAAAGTAAACAGTTTTAACTTTAATACCAGTACATGCTTTAAAGTCATTAAATGCAATTTAAATTGATAATAATTTAAATAAACAAAAAAGAAATTAATTTACTAATATTTTGTTGAGCCTCAAGGTGAGGGGATTCATTAGTCGGTTTACCCGACTGAACTTTTTAGTACAAAAAAGTCGACTTTTCGACTTTATTAATTATGCAGGAAAACATAAACAAATAATAATGATCAGGTAATCAGAAATTCGCAGAAGTCTTTCCATATAAAAGCATAAGCAGAAAAAACCAGAATACAAAAAAATACATACCATATTACATTACTCACAAATTTTCTTACTTCTTACACCTCACAATTGTCGAGGAGGGTATACTTGTATATCATTTGCTACTGGGCAAAAGAGTAACTCGACAAAGGAGTGACCTAAGACCCTAAGTATGTTCGGCGGAAATCCATTTTAGGAACTTTGAGTAATTTGAGCAAATTCCGTCCGTCCGTATTCTCTCTGCTAGTTGTCTCTTATATGTGAATAAATATTATATATAATAAATATTAAAAATTGTGTTTATTGTGTCTCACATTTTTATACCCTCACTTTAGTGTGACGAGGGTATATATCATTTGCTACGGAAAAAGTGTAACACGTCGAAGGAGTGACCTAAGACCCCAAGTATGTTCGGAGGAAATCCGTTTTGGGTCATTTTAAGTCGAATGAGCAATGTCCGTCCGTCTGTCTGTCTGTCTGTCTGTCTGTCTGTCTGCTGGCTGGTGCGCACGATAACTCTCGAAAGGAGTAACCGATTGACCTCAAATTTGGTATGTGGTAATATTTTTTTCTATCTCCGGCTAAGTTCGAAGATGGGCCATATTGGTCCACTCCTTCTAGTACCTCCCCCACAAAGGGTTAAAATTTTGTGAAATATTGATTCTTTAATAACTGCTATACTACTTATTCGAATCTTTTGAAATTCCACACATAGTATTAGCTTATTAGTCGTTATCAACTCGAGAAAAATGGGCAAAGTCGCAACGTCCCTTTTGGTACCTCCCACACAAATGCACCAATTTGCACCAAAAGTTAACAGCTTATAACATTAATAACAGTGTATAAAAATACTTGAAATTTTGTACAGTATTATGCTTTTATATTGCCTACAGTCCAGGGAAAATGTGCGTTGTTGTCACGCCCCTTTTGGTACCTCCCACACAAAGGTACCTTTTTGCACCAAAAGTTAACAGCTTATAACATTAAAACCAGAGTATAAAAATACTTGAAATTTTGTACAGTGTAATGTTTTTATAGTGTCTATAGCCCTGTGAAAAATGGGCGTTATTGCCACCCCCCTTTTTGTACCTCCCACACAAAATGCCCAAATCATACCACAATTTAATGTCTCATAACGTTTATACCAGTGCACATAAATGCTTATAAGTCGGCACAGTGCAATGAATTTAAAGTATCTAATGTTCAGCAAAAAAAAGGTGTATTTGATAAACTCCTTCTGGTACCTCCCACACAAATTGACAGAATAATTCGAGCAATATTCAATATTACATTACTCACAAAGTGAGGGTATACCTTAGTCGGTTTATCCGACTGAAACTTTCTTACTTGTTAGAGTTATTATTTGCTAAAACTGCCCAGCCAAAAAGTCTTAAAAAGGAATTTTCATTGAACATAGGTAAGCTCACTTCCACTATGCACTAAATTATTCGCTGATATGAAACCTCCTTCACATAGGTAAGCTCACTTCCTCTATGCACTAAATTATTCGCTGATATGCAACCTCCTTCACTATAAATAGAAATTCTGATTTCGTTAAATTTAAATAGAATCCACACATCGCTTACAAAATTTTTACAATGCCTCTAAACGAATAACATATGTACAGGACTATATATTTCAAATATCCCCACACAATTTAAAAATACATTTATCCACTACAAAAGGACAATTTAAAATAAAGCATAGCTTTAGTTGTTTTGTTGCACAACAACATTTCCAGTGCCATGGAAATCCACTCTTTCTCGTTTTATCTCTCGATTGCTACGAAGTGAACAATGCAGCTTAGACCATGAGATATTTCTATATATACATATATTGTTGTTGAACATTCTGTCTACATATGTTTCCATGGATACGATTGTATTGTTTACCCCCGGAAAGTTGACAATAATTCCATTTTTCAACAATAATCCATAAAGTATGCAATGCTTTTGTTCTGTGTTGCTTTCTCTCTCTCTCTGTATCTTTTGTGTTCTGTGAATTCATGTATGTATGTCCGGATGTGTGTGTGCGGGAGTAGCAAATTTAATACTTGACAATTTGTCCCCAAAACACACATACACACACATAGATGCTGCAATTTGTTCGCTTTAAATCCTTTTTGTTTGTGCCATTCATTGTTTTACCATTGAAATTTTCAAATACTTGTGATTTCAATATTTTATTGTGAAAAATGTTATTGAATCTAAATATGTACTCCCTTTTGTATTGTCAAAATACATGTTCGTGGTAGTGAAATGCTTCTATTTTCGCAGTGCATATCACTGCGCAAACATTGGATAACTGCTACAAGTTGTTTCGCGGAATAACTGAATTGTTATATATATTCACTCACAATATATTTTGTTTAAAGTCAATCGAGAGTTATCGGGCACACCAACCAGACAGACAGAAGGACATACGAACGGACAGTGCTCAAAAACCTGAAGTATCATTAAATGGATTTGCGCCAAATATACTAAGGTACGTCGATCACTCATTCTATCTGTTACTCTTTTTTTCACTTAGCAAATTCTATATACCCTCCTCCACTAAAAAATATATAATGGGAGGGTGTAAATCTAAATTTATGTTGCAAAATTAAAAAAAAAACTAGTAAAAAGTTTAATCGGTTAAACCGACTAATGAATCCCCTCACCTTGAGTCTCAAAAAAATATTAGTAAATTTATTAATTTTTTTTGTTTTAATTCTTATCAATTTAAATTGCATTTAATAACTTTAAAGTATGTACTGGTATTAAAGTTAAAAGCTATTTACTTTTGGTACAAAATGGTCCATTTGTGTGGGAGGTACCAAAAGGGTCGGGACAATAACGCCCATTTATTTCTGGACTCTAGGTACTATAAAAGCATAACACTGTACACAATTTCAAGTATTTTTATGCACTGGTTTTAAAGTTATAAGCTGGTAACTTTTGGTACAAAATGGTCCATTTGTTTGGGAGGTACCAAAAGGAGCGGGGCAATAATGCCCATTTTTCATTCTAATGTAGGTACTATTAAACCATGACACTGAACAAAATTTGAAGTCTTTGTATGCACTGGCAATAAAGTTATAAGCTATTAAATTTTGGTTCAAAATTGTCCATTTGTGTGGAAGGTACCAAGAGGGGCGTGGCAACTTCGCCAATTTTTCTCGAGGTAATAGTGACTAATAAACTAATACTATGTGTAGAATTTCAGAGGATTCAAATAAGTAGTATAGAAGTTATTAAATCATCAAAATTTCACTAAAAGGTAACCCATTGTGGGGGAGGTACTGGAAGGAGTGGACCAATACGGCCCATCTTCGAACTTAGCCGGAGATACAAAAAAATATTACCATACCAAATTTTAAGTCAATCGGTTACTCCTTTCGAGAGTTATCGTGCGCACCAGCCAGCAGGCAGACGGACGGACGGACATTGCTCATTCGACTTAAAATTACCCAAAACGGATATCCGCCGAACATACTTAGGGTCTTAGGCAACTCCTTTGATGTGTTACACTTTTGGTTCGTAGCAAATGATATATACCCTCCTCTCTAAGGTGAGGGTATAAAAATATGATATTATTTTCGTAAGCCTATTCTACAATTACAAGGATAAGCTTATAACTAGAAAGCGTACACATTTATTATTATCAAGAGGGTTTCGTTTTGGTTTTTCAACAATTGTTACACAAGCCTTTTACAATAGATTCTCAACTCTTTTCCAAGCTTGATGCTTGTGTTGGTAAGCTTATTATAATATTAATCCCAGGTCATTTGGTATGTTGGGATTTGTTGGCTGTTTGGAAGGAATGATGAGATTTAATATCCCCTCATCTTAGAGAGGAGGGTATATATCATTTCCTACGAGCCAAAAGTGTAACACATCGAAGGAGTGACCTAAGACCCTAAGTATGTTCGGCGCATATACGTTTTGGGTCATTTTAAGTCGAATGAGCAATGGGCGTCCGTCTGTCTGATGGGTGTTGCGCACGAAAACTCTCGAAAGGAGTAGTAACTGATTGACTTCAAATTTGGTATGCGGTAATATTTTTCTTCATCTCCGGCTAAGTTCGAAGATGGGCCATATTGGTCCAGTCCTTCTAGTACCTCCCCCACAAAGGGTTAACTTTAAGTGAAATATTAATTCTTTAATACCTTCTATACTACTTACTCGAATCTTCTGAAATTTCACACATGGTATTCATTTGTTAGTGGTAACTCGTCAAGAAAAATGGGAGGAGTGGCCACTCCCTTTTTGGTACCTCCAAAACAAATGGACCATCCCACACAAATAGACCAAAAGTTAACAGAATTAACTTTAACACCAATGAATATTTGAATTTTTGTGCGGTGTAATGCTTTTATTGTATCTAGAGTCCAGAGAAAGGTTACCGTTATTGGCACGCCGCTTTTTGGTACCTCCCACACAAATGGACCATTTTGTACCAAATGTACAAAATGGAATTTGGGTCGCAAATTTTGAAAAATCCCACTTTGACCCATTTAGAGTGCTCCAATCGAGTCCAAATGTATGACCGACCCCACTAACTTTGGAGGCCCGACCCACCCATGCCAGTGGCACATCCCCTGGAACCCCCATTTCGCTGATTTTGTCATGTAAAGTGCCAAAAATTGTGATTTTTTTGAAATGTTTGTATGGGGAACCCCCCAGGTGAGTTCCAGGGGGTGTGCCACTGGCATGGGTGGATCGGCCCTCCAAAGTTAATGGGGGTCGGTCATATATTTGGACTCGATTGGCGCCCTCTAAATGGGTCAAAGTGGGATTTTTCAAAATTTCTACCTACGGGTTAAAAGTGGGGACATCAGAATTCGTTTTAGAGGTATGGTTCCTCGGGCAAAGTTTCTTATTTTGATCCCTAGAATACGATTTTCACTGAGCAATGGGCGACTTTTAAATCGACCGCCCTACTGTACATACTTTAAAGTTATTAAATGCAATTGAAATTGATAATAATTTAATTAAAACAAAATAAAAATTATTTAAGAATATTTTTTTGGACTCCAGATGAGGGGATTCATAAGTCGGTTTACCCGATTGAACTTTCTTACTTGTTAAATTTATTTGATATCAAATCTTAATTGGTAACTCAGATCTGCTGATGTTGTTGCATTTTTTTGGGGGGATAAAAGTACCTGCCGTCAAATCGTTAGTATTAACTACAATAGAAATTATATAAATTACCTCCATTTTTTTATATTTTTCATGTTTAAATTGAAAAAAGAAAAAACTTTCTAATGAATTTTGTGTTCGCTGTCCTTATAAATTTATTATTGTGTCCATTGACTTGATTGGATTTATCTTTTCCAAAATAAAGTTAACTAAATGTTCAAAAAAAGAAACTAATTAACAAAATTTATCATAATAATCAAAAAATATATTGGATCTATTTTTTTATTTATTTCAGAAACCCCAAATGCACACACCAAAAATTATAATTATGTACTTAATTTGTTTATAACACAGCATTGCACAACCTCCCATTGTGTTGCATTACCCATAAGGCGCTTAAAGACTCATACCAAATTGCCTTCTTTATATGAATGAATTTGCCACTAACTTCACTTTCTCGTTTTGTTTTTGTAGCCATTATTTGGAAACGCAAATGCCAGAACAAAATCCCATGCTTACTTACAGCTAAATACCTGCAATTCCAGTTCATTTTATTCAGTGTCAATTTTGCATTGCTTATTCAGTTGCATACCTTTGGGAACGCAAATACACAAACAACCAATGCCAAATCAATGCATTGACATCAGTGTTGTCTACAATACACTCTATCGCTCTCCTCTCCACACCTCTCCTGGGACCGCAAAAAATTCCATTAAAGTGAACATTTTGTAATTTTCATGCTCGACGAAACATAATTCACGGAATTCGACTACCTAGCCAAGCGAGAGTAGATTTCATTGCATACCAAACCCAAATAATGGTGGTTAATTTAAAATACATTTTTCCCAAAATGTTTAATGAAAATATTTTGAAATTCAAATGAGCTGCTCCGGGAACCGACAAACTAAGCTCTATAATATCAACATTAGAGCATATGGAAAAGGGCAGAGAAAAATTAAAGCATAGTCCTTAGGGGGCATTATTGGTAATTCAGCAAATTGCCTCATGCATGGGGGCTAATTAAGCTATAAACATAAGGCAGCAAAATTAAGCCACAATACATAAAAAATTAGCTATAAATGCCATTGGAAACAGAGGCATCAGGAAATATTAAAATTCCTCTCCTCACTCTCTCTCTCTCCCTCTCTGCGTCCAACCTCATAGTAAAGTTAATGCCTGCTTTTAGGCTATTTGCAAACATTATGACAAAACAACCACCAGAGCCAACACTACCATTTCCGGTTCCCTTTCTTTTTCCAACAAAACAATATAAACATGTGTTGGGCTTTGAATTTACTACCGGTCGGCCTATGGTGATGGTGTTGGTGGTAGTGGTGGGGTGCTTTTGTTGCATTTTAATGAGTTTATTAGAGTAATGAAATTAATAGCAGCCGACCAGACAAATTCGAAAAAATAACTTACATTTTCCTCACCTAATTTATGTACTCGAACGTACTAAGGGCGAGTGAACTAAACATAGAATTGACAGGAATCGCATATAAACCAGCACGCACTTTCTTGGCAAACAAATGAATTCTTCTTTTTTCCCCCTCCGCCCCCAACTCATTTCCCATTCTGTGAGAAGAAAAATGGGAATTATAGAAATAGGCTTTTGTTGTAGAGATTTTTGTTCGAAAACAAACTTTTTAACAAAATACAATAAAAGCTAAATTTTAATCTATATTTTTGTGTTCACATCAAAGGGAAAGTAATTTTATTCTAACGATACAACATCAATGGTATCTATACGACCAGTTAGACAAACATACAGGGTTTTCCAATAAGAGTGATATTATATATTTTAAAAAGAAAAACACAACAATAAGTTCAGAAAATTCGAAAGTTTTTTATTTAATGTAAAGTACAATCGATACAATTAAGTTCTAAATAAAACGTCATTCAAATGGCCTCCACGACTTCTTCTGCAGGAGCGAATTCGATGAACCAAATTTTCGTGCACTTTTTCCACTAAATCAAGTCGTATGTTATGAATGACACGTTCAATATTGACTTGTAAAGCTTGCAGAGAGTCTGGTTTATTTCGAAAGACCAATGACTTCAGATAACCCCACAAGAACTAGTCTAATGGTGTTAAGCCACAACTTCTTGGAGGCCATTCAATATCACAATTTCTTGAAATAATCGAATCTCCAAACTTTTCTCGCAACAATTCAATTGTTTCACTTGCTGTGTTGCACGAAGCCACAATCGGCCAATGACAAAAAGATAGCTCTTAACGGGAGCTAAAATATTGCTCATGGGTGTCAAGGTCGTAGATCGACTGGAAAGTGTCTTTTTTTGATTTAAAAAAATTTGCTTAGCATAATTTTCAAATGTGAACGGTCAGTTTATTTCAGCTCTAGCTCCTTAACGGTACGTCGGATCGGGAATTGGTCAATGGCAAAAAGATAGCTCTTAAAAAGAGCTCAAATATTGTTCATGGGTGTCATGGTCGTAGGTCGACCCGAAAGTGTTTTTTGTTTATTATAAAATTTTTTAAATAAAACTGAATAATTTGTAAACTTTGTTCTTGCGTATATCTCTCCATGATGAAATTGTATACACTACTGAATACAACGAAAAACAAATGACAGATCATGACATATTACAAATGGCCGAAACGTCACTTCAAAATCATATCATCTCTATTGGAAAACCCGTTATAATAACAACAAACTTAATCTTCTTTTTCCCTTTACATATAAAGAGCCTTCCCATAGGGACTGCCGCATTTTGACAGTTGATCTTAGCTATAGTTTTCAAGCTACATCTTCCGAATTGGCTGTCATTTATTCAGTCTATTTCGTCAAATCAGCATGGACGGATATCATCAACAATACGTACAAATACTAAAATTGGCTTATCAATGTGGGTGTGTTCTGCCCGGGAATAGTTGCGCGCGCCTTTCGTTGAAAAATCATATTTAACGATGAGGCCCATTTCTTGATGAACAAAATTTTCAAATTTGGGACAATACCAATCCACATGAGATGTAAGAGCGTCTAATGCATCCCCAAAAAGTCACTATTTGGTGTGGATTATTGACTGGCGGCCTCATCGTTGGCCACGGCCATCATCGTCAACGGCGAGCGCTATTATCGATAACTCCCAAATTCTTTTGGCCTGAATTGGATGATATGGACACCAACGATATGTGATTTCAGCAGAACGGTGCTTGCTACGTGCCACCCAGCTGAAGCTACGCAGGACATTCTGCATGAGAGATTTGAGGCCCTGGTCGTCTTTGCTATGAAGCTCCCACCGAGATCGTGCGATTTGACCCCGTTAGACTTGGGTTTTCTTAAACCGCAGCAGCCCCCAGCCTGATTTACAAAACGAATAAAGTTTGGTGATATCTCACACACTCAATTTAATTCAATTCAAAACCAGTAAGGAAAGCCAGGATGTCGGGCGGGGTCGACTATATAATACCCTACACCTCCCTAACAATGCGATAAGGGTTATTGCGATAATAATTTGGAATAATTGGTAAATGGGTAGGAACATATCGCTCACTCACTTCAAGAGTGACATAACTCAAAATTGAAAATTGCCAAGATGTGTAACTTTAAGTCCGTATACAAAGATAAGTAACATGAAATAAGATGTTTAAATATGCTTTAATAATCCGAAATAGGGTTGTTTACTTATAGACCAAATTTTGCTGAAATTAATTTGGACAAATGTGAATTGTCCAATTATTATTATTGAATTCTACAATCATTTTGTATTTTATATTATTAATAATTAAGAATTAAATAAATGAATTTCTAGTTTTTAAGTGTATAGATACCATAGCTAAATATTGTATTAGATTAAGATCTTGAATTATTGTAATAGATTAAGGAATTGGATTCTATTTACTTTCGTTAAGTAAGTTACTTGTCAAGTAACAATTGGTTTGCTCGTCCACTTCACTCTGGACCGGGCAAAGGTGAGCATCTACTCTTCTCTTCTCTTAATCTTAAATAAAATGCATTTATAACGTTTGAAATCTAAACCTCTTTTATTAATCACTTTGTGCATTCTTCTCTTCTCGTTCTGGGTTGATATTGTTGTCGAGTTAATTTTGTACGAAGAAATAACTCATCAACAATATTAACGTCAATCATCTTATACAGTCCACTCCTCTACCAAGAGACATTATCTCCACTTGTGCTTGCGAGGAATAAACGTAATCACCTCCACCCGCACTTGTTCATAATTTATGGACATTTGCAAAATTCGGATTTTTGTAAGGCAACCTCAAAAATTTAAAATTTTGAGTTATGTCATTCTTGAAGTTAGTGAGCGATATTATCTAATTCTGAACCGATAATCGCTAAATTAAGCAATATTCGTTCCTAAATTGAGAAACATCCTTTTAGAAAATTTTAATGATCGGAAGTAAAGTACAACTTCTATAGCGCTTTGATACCAAATCAGGAGAAACATATATATGGAGGTTATATATAAGTCCGAACCGATTTTCCCTAAATACTCATTCATGTAAAAAGACCTCTTTCTGCCGAATTTCACACTGATCGGATAAAAAATACTGTTTCTACAGCGCTTACATGTCAAATCGGGAGTAACTTATATATATGGGGGCTATATCTAAATCAGAACCGATTTTCTCCGAATTTGACAGTATTCCTTCATGTAGAAAGAAACCTATTTTTGCCGAATTTCGCACGGATCGGATATAAAATAACATTTTTACACCGCTTACATGTCAAATCGGGGGTAACGCATATATGGAGGCTATATCTAAATGTGAACCGATTTCTTCCCAATTTAACCGTCTTCATTCATATAATAAGAAACATCTTTCTGCCGAATTTCTTACTGATAGGGTATAAAATAAATGGGGGCTAACATATATATGGGGCCTATATCTAAATCTAAACCGATTTTAACCAAATTCAATTGGGATTGTCCTGGGGCAAAAAAAAAGATATGTGTAAAGTTTCGTCAAGATCGGGCCATAATTGCGACCTGTACTTTGATTACAAGAATACATGCACAGACAGACAGACGGACATAGGTAAATCAACTCAGAAAGTGATTCTAAGTTGATCGGTATAATAAACGATGGGTCTATTTCTTCTCCTTTTGGGTGTTACAAAGAAATGCACATAGTTTTAATACCCTGTACCATAGTGTGGTGTAGCGTATAAATAGGAAGCGCTTAATTTAAAACCCTTTTAAGAATAGAAACAGAATCGGATGAATAAGTCGTCAGAAATATGGAACACTACACCAAGAAACTATTAGTGCAATAAATCAAGACTTTATTCAAGTTTATTGGAGATTGAATTACAAACAAGTAAGAAAGTTCAGTCTGATAAATCGATTTATGAGTCCCCTCACCTTGAGTCCCAAATTCGATTTGAGCAATGTCCGTCTGTCTGTCTGTGTGGCTGTCTGCTGACTGGTGCGCACGATAACTCTCAAAAGGATTAACCGATTAACTTCAAATTTGGTATTTGGAAGTTCGAAGATGGGCCATATTGGTCCACTCCTAGTACCTGCCTCACAAAGGGTTAATATTTAGTGAATTATTTATTCTTTAATAATTTCTATACTAATTACTCGAATCTTTTGGTACCTCCCACACAAACGGACCATTTTGTACCAAAAGATAACAGCTTATAACTTTAATGCCAGTGCATACAAATACTTGCATTTTTTAGAGTTTTTGTATTACCTAGAGACCAGAGAAAATTGGGCGTTAATTAAAACAAAAAACAAGTAAGAAAGTTCAGTCGGGTAAACCGACTCACAGGCCCAATCTCAAAATTTTTGATTCCAATCTGTAAAGAACATTCCAATTAACTAAATCTTTAAAGGTTTTGCCGATATCTTGGCAAAATATCGCGGTAGAAGCATTTGAAGTTCATAAATGGTACAATGAATCCAAAGTTTGTCATTTAAGAGAGTATTTTGTAAGCCCATATCTCCGAAACTATGAAACGCATTGGAACCTCGTTTAAGTCATACTATACAGAACCTTTTGAAGTGTTTTTTTGCATTAAAAAATATATAATTGTGTTGTCATTTTCCTATTTAATCTGCGGTTTACTTGCAAGTTGCCAAAAATCAGGTTGTTTCATTTTCTCCAGGATAAAACTATACTTCCGAGGACGACCGAGGTCTTGTCATTAACAAAAATTGATAAACTAGGGACTTAGTTAACCATTTCAAAAAGAAAATTCTGCCTATACCTGCCTATGTTGATTTATTTAACGAAATAGTAAAACATACTCGGCAAAAACAACCCAAAATTCGTTATTTTTAGTCCATGTTGCTATGTATTGAACAACATTACCAGAGCATACCTTAAGGGGCAAATGATAAATTGAATGCAAATATAATAAAAAGCATATAAAGCAAGTATAAAAACAAATTGGTCTTGAGCCGAGAGAGTATCTCCGTTTAAATCAACGATTACATACCGTATTAAACGGGCAACCGACATGAACAAGCTAAATGTTCATATAAACATTTGTTTGCCAATCTACTATATATAAATGCCTCATTGTTTGTGTGTCCTTTCCACATATTCCTAAAAGTATGCTTTAAAAATGAAGTATTATTAATAACACATTGCTAAATCAATGATGATTTTTTTCTGCATAGTTGGAATGATTGATTAATTAACAAAAAACTGTAAACTATTTCATCATGATTTTTTCGCAAATGTTGAGCTAATGTATTACGCTTTAGTTATTTACTTTGCTCTATGTACTGATTTACATCAATCAAAAGATACAAAGCGTTTTATAAAAAATTTCCTGTAATTTCCAACATCGTATAAAATTGAAATTGATATATGGACGTTGGACGTGGCACTTGCAATTTTTATATAAATGAGGACTCAAATACAATCTCTACTAGCGATTTGTAATAATATAAATGCTAAATTGAGAAAAATACTAAGATTTTAAATTTTAGGTTATGTGGGAAGTAGGCGTGTTTATGGGCGGATTTAAACAAAAAATTGGTTTTCAGCTAATTAGGCGAAATGAGTGATATGTACAAAATTTCAAAGCCCTAGCTCAATTCCTTCTAATTTTTGCCGCGTCTTGTGTGAAAATATTCCACTGTGCGACTTATGAATCCCCCACCTTGAGTCCCAAACAAATAGTCGTAAATTTATTTATTTTTGTATCTCCCACCTTAGAGAGGAGGGTATATATCATTTGCTACGAGCCAGAAGTGTAACACATCGAAGGAGTGACCTCAGACCCTACGTATGTTCGGCGGAAATCCGTTTTGGGTCTTTTAAGTCGAATGAGCAATGTCCGTCCGTCTGTCTGCTGGCTGGTGCGCACGATAACTCTCGAAAGGAGTAACCGATTGACATCAAATTTGGTATACGGTAATATTTTTTCGATTTATCTCCGGCTAAGTTCGAAGATGTACCATATTGGTCCACTCCTTCTGGTACCTCCCCCACAAAGGGTTAAAATGTTGTGAAAAATTGATTATTTAATAACTGCTATACTACTTATACGAATCTTGTAAAATTCCACACATATTACTCGTTTATTAGTCGCTATAAACTCGAGAAAAATTGGCGAAGTTGCCACGCCACTTTTGTTAACTCCACACAAATGTACCATTTTGTACAAAAAGTTAATAGCTTATAACTTTATTAACCGCACATATAAAGACTTGAAATTTTGTACAGTGTAATGTTATTATAGCAACTACAGACCAGAGAAAAATAGGCGTTATTGGCACGCACCTTTTGGTACCTCGCACACAAATTGACCTTTTTGTACAAAAAGTTAGCAGTTTTTACTTTAATACCAGTGCATAATAATACTTGAAATTTCGTTCATTGTAATGCTTTTACAGTACCTAGAGTCTATAGAAAAGTGACCGTAATTGGCACGCCCCTTTTGGTACCTCCCACACAAATGGACCATTTTACACCAAAAGTTAACAGCTTAAAACTTTAATACCAGTACATACTGTAAAGTTATTAAATGCAATTTAAATTGGTAATAATTTAACTAAACCAAAAATATATAACTTTAACTCAAGAACTGAACTTTCTTACTTGTTTTTAATTCCTCTTTACATTTTAACTTTATTTCACTCCGGGAATCGGGACAAAAACGAATCCCTATAATTTCGTGTGCAATTTCCCATATACTCGTACGGTAAATTATACACGAATCGTTAGGAAAACAAAGTATATAAATCTAATTCATATATAGTTTCTCCCAGGCGGTTTCACCCTTGTTTTATTGTGGCGGTTAAGAAAGTCGCATAAAATTAAATTATCTCTTACGACTGCCAATGTCACAGAGAACACACACACCACACATAAATACCGCCTTTGGTGGTTGTGTGCCATTTCGCCTTTGTATTCCTTCGTTAAAGTAACGCCTTAAAGTAGGCAATATTGTTATTAGTTTTTCTGCGAATCAACTAAATGTATACCACAAAATGCTGAGTACATTGCAAACGAAAGAGGAAACCATGAAAGCAACCTTGAGGAAAATTCATTGAAAAGTTGTGTTTTTCTATGTATATGAGGCGGTTTCAGTTCAACATCAATCGTTTTGTAGATCACATGTACGAGTATACGTAGATGTTTATCCTGTGGGCGAGTAAAATTTTCTATATCTGTCTTTGAATGTAATTACTTGTTCTAATTTGAAATGTCCTATGATGTGAAAAAGAACGTTTTAAAACTAAAAAATTTTAGTTGTATAAATATTGAATGCTAAGGTTACGAAGATTAAATTGTGGAAGAGAATAAATATGTTAGTTAGTACCACGGTACATGCCATGAATTATCACAACGTCTTCAACTGCATTATTTTAGGTTACTGCTTTAATGCCTGACAGAAAATTAAAAAAAAAATCCAAACCATTTTATAACAAATTTCATATTATATTTCTCTGCAGGTGAGTGTAGCTATACTCCAGTCGGTGATATATCTCGACATTGTGGTTTACAATTGTCAACATTACAATTTCAACGTTTCTTAACCTTTTCAGTTGTATGACAAGTTAAGATATTCCAAATTGCTATTTCATAAAATGTTATTATACAAACTCAATGCAAAACCACAAATCCAATGCAAATCTTTGTTACAAATTATTCTATGCATATGTTATTACAATAATATCTTCACAACATGAATATGTAAGAGTATGTATTTTACATTTAAAATTAGCATATTACAATTTCATGTTATTATTGGAATTATTTATTTAACAAACAAAAAACAAATACGTATCTCTACTCTCCTGGCTCTTAACAAGTTGTCATTTCCATTAAATGTCACCGATATGATGATTTGATTACACATTGACAATTGCTTATTGTCATATTGTTTTAAATAAATTGCCTGTCATATAGGCAGCAAATATGTTTGCGAATTACATCCCTCAAGTATGCTACAGTGTTTTTTTATCGGAATTTCAATCAAATGGAAACCATAATCATTGTTGTTACCACAGAACATTTCACAAAATTAATAATTCAAATATCATTATTGTTTAAAGAAGGGCTATGCAGTTGATGGAACACAATAAAAGAATATTAAAGTGTTTGAAAGAGAAAAGAAAATTTATGTACGCACCGAGAAATTTTAAATTTCAATTTAAAAAAATATTGAAAATTTCACTTTATCTGAAAACCAGTAAGGAAAGGCAGAAAGTCGGGCGGGGCCGACTATATAATACCCTACACCTCCCTACCAATGCGATAAAGGTCATTGCGATAATAATTTGGAATAATTGGTAAGTAGGCAGGAACATATTATCTAATTCTGAGCCGATAATCGCTAAAAAATTGAGAAACATCTTTCCGGAAAATACTAATGATCGGAAGTAAAGTACAACTTCTATAGCGCGTTGATACCAAATCAGGAGGAACATATATATGGAGGTTATATATAAATCTGAACCGATTTTCCCTGAATACTCATTCATGTATAAAGACCTCTTTCTGTAGAATTGATCGGATATAAAATACAGTTTTTACAGCGCTTACATGTCAAATCGGGGGTAACATATATATGGGGGCTATATCTAAATCCGAACCAATTTTCTCCGAATTTTGAAGTATTCCTTCATGTAATAAGAAACCTCTTTCTGCCGAATTTCGCACTGATCGGATATAAAATACAGTTTTTACAGCGCTTACATGTCAAATCGGGGGTAACATATATATGGGGGCTATATCTAAATCTGAGCCGATTTTCTCCGAATTTAGCAGTATTTCTTCATGTACTAAGAAACCTCTTTCTGCCGAATTTCGCACTGATCGGATATAAAATAACATTTTTACAGCGCTTACATGTCAAATCGGGGGTAACATATATATGGGGGCTATATCTAAATCTGAACCGAATTTAACCAAATTCAATAGGGATCGTCCTTGGGCCAAAAAAAAGATATGTGTAAGGTTTCGTCGAGATCGGGCCATAATTGCGACCTGTACTTTCATTACACGAATACATGCACAGACAGACAGACGGACAGACAGACGGACATAGGTAAATCAACTCAGAAAGTGATTCTAAGTCGATCAGTATAATAAACGATAGGTCTATTTCTTCTCCTTTTGCGTGTTACAAACAAATGCACAAAGTTATAATACCCTGTACCACAGTGTGGTGTAGGGTATAAAAACACAGAAAATTCAAATTGAATGGGGAATGATTATTATCAATTGAAAGAATATACTTTGGCATTTATTTTTGGAAGATTATGTCTATCAAATGTTGGCCGCGGCTACGTCTCAGCTGGTCCATCCGTTGAGTCCAATTTTCGATGACTCGTTCGAGCATTTCGACTGGTAACTGGCTAATGACACTCCAAGGCCTGAATCGAAGCGGGTTTGTCCGCATAAACTTTAGACTTTACATATCCCCACTGGAAAAAGTCTAACGGTGTGATATCACACGATCTTGGTGGCAAATCGACCGGCAAAAAACGTGAAATTATCTGCTCACCGAAGTGTTCTCTCAGTAAATCCATTGAGTGATGCTATGTGTGGGAAGTGGCGCCGTCTTGTTGAAACCAAATGTCGCCGAGATCACGAGCTTCAATTTCAGGCATCAAATAGTCGGTTATCATGGCACAATAACGGTCGCCATTGACGGTTACGTTCTCACCGTCATCATTTTTGATGAAATATGGATCGATGATTCCGAAACGTCGGATCGGAAATCGGTCAATGGCAAAAAGATAGCTCTTAACGAGAGCTAAAATATTGCTCATGGGTGTCAAGGTCGAGGGTCGACTGGAAACTGTTTTTTTAATTTAAAAAAAAAATGGACTCAGCGCAATTGGCGAACGATTATTTTGATAATAAAACTGAATAATTTGTAAACGTTGTTCAGGCGTAAGTCTTATGAAAATATAATTTTTTTTTTTAATTTCCATATTTTTACAATACGGGTCATAATTTATACAACTATCCATAGACGTTTTTGCAAATAGGCATTGTTTTCTTCGTTACGATGCTAGCATTCAAAAATGTGGAACAAACATTTTTTTGCGATTTTTGTTCTATTTTTTTATGTTTTTTTTGTGCCAGCAAAAATGATTTGTTTGGAAAAAAATCAATTTTTTTCCAATTGTGTTATCGACAGTTACTAAACTTCCGTATTTACGTGAATGTTTTTCTAGCCCTCTTAATGTCCTTTAATTTAAATGGTATCATGGCTTTATCGAGCTTATACTTCAAAAAAATATGGTCCAAATACTTAAGGCAACGTCCATGAAAATTAGAGTTTTAGAAAAAAAAATTAACCAAATCTTTACCATAAAAACTGTTTGTTTTGGTTTCATAAAATAGTATGCCTCAATCTATACAAGAATATACTACTCAGGTCTCGAAAACAAAAAAAAAATTGTTGCTGCTGCACCGTCTGTCTACCTGGCTTGTCCCTTTTTTCATTATTTAAGCTTAAAAATTACTTTGAATTTTGTATTTGATAATATTTTCTCCCAACTTACTTTAAATTATAGAAGAGGCTAGCTATACTGAACAACACCTTCACATTTAGTAATATAATAAATCTCCTACGACTGCTATAATAACGGGTTTTTCAAAAGGGATGATATGATTTTGAAGTGACGTTATGTCATGATCTGTCATTTGTTTTTATTGTATTCAGTAGTGTTTACAATTTCATCATGGAGAGATAAACACAAGAACAACGTTTACAAATTATTCAGTTTTATTATCAAAATAATCGTTTTCCACCTGCAACTTTTCGTGCGCTAACTCCATTTTTTTTTAAATCCAAAAAAAGCACTCTCCAATCTGCCCACGACCTTGACACCCATGGGCAATATTTTAGCTCTCGTTAAGAGCTATCTTTTTGCTATTGACCGATTGTGCCTATGTGCCACGCAGCTAATGAAACAATTGAATTGTTGCGAGAAAAGTTTGGAGATTCGATTATTTCAAGAAATTGTGATATTGAATGGCCTCCAAGAAGTTTTGATTTAACACCATTTGACTATTTCTTGTGGGGTTATTTGAAGTCATTGATCTTTCGAAATAAACCAGACCCTCTTCAAGCTTTAGAAGTAAATATTTAACGTGCCATTCAAGGCATACGACTTGATTTAGTGGAAAAAGTGCTCGAAAATTGGGATCATCGAATTCGTTCCTGCAGAAGTCGTGGAGGCCATTTGAATGACGTTTTATTTAGAACTTAATTGCATCGATTGTACTTCACATTAAATAAAAAACCTATGAATTTCCGTATTATTTTTTTTTTTTTCAAATTAATCATATCACTCTTATTGGAAAATCCTATACTTATCTTAATCCTCTGTGAAAGTTTCTTCGTTAATGTGGAAATTGGTAGATCCCTTACAAAAAGAAAATAATTCTGCATTAAAAATGCATAGCGCATAACTAGAATACCATAAGCGAATACCAGTGATTTGCAATAACAATGGCTGCAGTTCTGAGAAATATGGGGATATAAGTAGTTACCATGAAGAAACAAAAAATACACAAGCATCTATGTAAAAAAAATAAACATTTACAAACAATACAGCATTTTTAGTTGGTAAAATGGTTCGAGTGCCGACCCTCGTATTATTCCGAATATAATCAACATACACTTCAAGCAAAAGTCGCCTATTATTATTGAAGAGCTCTTTAGCCTTAACCGCTTACGATTACAAAAAAAAAGGTGTCGACGACTTCTACAAAACTTCTTCATATCTAAAAAAAAACAAATTCCATAGTATAAATTTTGTTGTTCAAACTGAACCAGGTATATGCATTGCAATATAGTTTACACAATCATAGAATCTCAGCGGAATTTCGGAGAATTTTCTTTAAAATGTATTCATGGAAATGATAACAGAATATTAGAGCAATTTCATGATTATCAAAACATACATTTACAGTTTCACATATATTATTTTTTCACAGCACCGACAATTCCACGAATTTGCTCCAATATAAACATTATACCGAATTCTATACATATGATCGTTTATTTTGCAACAATTTCCAGTTGTTATAACTATTATGGCATATTTTTTGTGATATCACTATTACACTACACCTTTTCAAGTTTGCAATGAGAACATTTAAATTTATATTGGTAATTGTAAATTTGTATTGAGAGAATATAAAATCATATTGGAAAATGTAAATTTGTAATGAGAACATGTAAATTCATAGTAAGATGTGTAAATTCATATTGGAAAATGTAAATTTCAATGAGAAAATATAAATTCATATTGCGAAATGTAAATTTGTAATGAGAACATAGAAATATATATTGAGAAATATAAATTCGTAATGAGAAAATAACGAAGAATATAAACTCGTAATGAGAATAATAACGCATAATGAGACAATGTAAATTCGAAATGAGAAAACATAAATTCATAATGAGAAACTTTTAACTCAATTTATCGAATATTATAAAATTCGTTCGGGGAAGCACTTGTTTTAAGGTTAGGTCCTAATTCTCCAATGCTTAAGCCCATACATTTGGTCTAACCCCACATATTTGGGCTGTTAAGAGAAAACTTCTTCTTCCTACGGTACAGTGTTGGGCTGTATGCGAAAAAATAATTCAATATCTCGATCACATTTTGAATGAGTCCTGGTCAACATGAATGGCGGATATTGTGCAAGAGATTAAGTTTAAATGATATGCACGTTGGACAATACCCAATTGGAGTTTTTAATCTACTATTTTTATGTGTTTTTTCTTAATTCTCAATATCTTATCAGTAACTGAATTAAATGTTATCAATATGAATTTATATTTTCTCTTTATTTTTTTATATTTTCCCAATACGACTTTATATTACTCATTATGAATTCATATGTTCTCATTACAAGTTTTCATTTGGCAATATGAATTGACACACCTTACTATAAATTTACATGTTCTCATTATAATTTACATTTTCCAATATGATTTTATATTCTCTCAATACAATTTTACATTTGTCAATATAAATTCACACGCTCTCATTACGAGTTTAAATTCTTCGTTATTTTCTCATTTCGAATTTATAATTCTAAATATAAATTTCTATGTTCTCATTACGAATTTACATTTCGCAATTTGAATTTATATTCTCTCATAATACCCTCACTTTAGTGTGACGAGGGTATATATCATTTGCTACGGAAAAAAGTGTAACACATCGAAGGAGTGATCTAAGACCCTAAGTATGTTCGGCGGATATTCGTTTTGGGTCATTTTAAGACGAATGAGCAATGCCCGTCCGTCTGTCTGTCTGTCTATCTGTCTGTCTGTGTGTCTGTCTGTCTGCTGGCTGGTGCGCACGATAACTCTCGAAAGGAGTAACCGATTGACTTCAAATTTGGTACGTGGTAATATTTTTTTTTATCTCCGGCTAAGTTCGAAGATGGGCCATATTGGTCCACTCCTTCTAGTACCTCCCCAGTGTTAAAATGTTGTGAAATATTGAATCTTTAATAACTGCTATACTACTTATTCGAATCTTCTGAAATTCCACACATAGCATTAGTTTATTAGTCGCTATCAACTCGAGAAAAATGGGCCATGTTGCTACGCCCCTTTTGGTACCTCCCACACAAATGCACCATTTTGCACCAAAAGTTAACAGCTTATAACATTAATACCAGTGCATAAAAATACTTGAAATTGTGTACAGTGTAATGCTTTCATAGTGCCTACAGTCCAGTGAAAAATGGGTGTCATATTCACGCCCCTTTTGGTACCTCTTACACAAAGGTACCATTTTGCACCAAAAGATAACAGCTTATAACATTAATACCAGTGTATAAAAATACTTGAAATTTTTTACAGTGTAATGCTGTTATAGTGTCTTTGGCACTGTGAAAAATGGACGCTATTTCCTCGCCCCCACAAAGGCACCATTTTGCACAAAAAGTTAAGAGCTCACAGCAAGAGTACCAATGCACGAAAATGCAACAACATTTTGCACAGTGTAACGCTTTTGAAGTCGCTATAGCCCTGTAAAAAATGGCCGTTATCACCACGCCCCTTTTTGTACCTCCCACACAAAATGGCCAAATCATACCAAAATTTAATATTTCATAACGTTAATATACCAGTGCAAAAAACGTTTATAATTCGGCGCAGTGTAATGTATTTAAAGAATCTACTATTCAGCGAAAAATAGGTGTATTTGTTAAAAACATTCTGGTACCTCCCATACAAATTGACAGAAAAATTAGTTTAATATTCCATATTACATTACTCACAAAGTGAGGGTATACCTTAGTCGGTTTACCCGACTGAAACTTTCTTACTTGTTCTAATTTATATTTTCTCATTGCAAACTTGAAAAGGTGTAGAATTATAGAACAATTTTCGCGGATTTTTCGGAGAACTGAAGGTTTTCGGAAATGTGAAACATGATATACAGGGTGGCTGATATGTAATGCAACAAAGTAAAGCGATATATTTTTTTAATTATACCCTACAACACACTGTGGTACAGGGTATTATAAGTTTGTTTCACGGCAGATGTTTGTAACACCTGAAAATAACACAGCAAGACCCACCTTAAAGTATACCGATCGACTCAGAATCACTAGCTGAGTCGATTTAACCATGTCTGTCCGTCCGTCCGTCTGTCCATGTAAAGTTGTTCGTCGACTACAGGTCGCAATTTCACGCCGATCGTTCTGAAATTTTGCAGTTTAGAGTATTTCGCAGCTGTTAAGATCGCTATTGAATTTGGTTGAAATCGGTTAAGATTTAGCTATAGCTCCCATATATATGTTTCGTCCGATTTTGCTCTTTAGTCCTGTAGAAGCTGTATTTTAAATCCAATCATTATTTTGAAATTTAGAATGGTAGTATTTCTTGATCCATGAACCAACACTACCGAATTTGAAGAAAATCGGTTAAGATTTAGCTATAGCTCCCATATATATGTTTCGTCCGATTTGGCCCTTTAGTTGTATAGAAGCTATATTATACATCCAATCGTTTTAAAATCTAGAATGGTAGAGTTTCTTGATCCATGAACCAACATTGCCGAATTTGAAGAAAATCGGTAAAGATTTAGCTATAGCTCCCATATATATGTTTCATCCGATTTGGCTCTTTAGATCCAATCGTTTTTATACCCTACACCACACTGTGGTACAGAGTATTATTTAAGTATAAAATGTCCCAAAAGTAAATTTATGTAAACAATTTATACATGAATTACAAAATTTATATATCAGAGTTATGTAGGGTGTAGGGTATTATATAGTCGGCCCCGCCCGACTTTAGCCTTTCCTTACTGTTTTTTTTTTTTAATTTTATTGTTCAAAAGCAAAAAATGTCGGAAATAACATAAAATTTTAGAAACAGTTTAGATTTGTTCTTTGGCACGAATTATGGCCTTCAAACGGCCGACAAAGCCATCACACGCTGCACGAAAGTGGCTCTGCGGTATTTTGGCCCATTCCCGGCGAAGCGCCGTCTTGATCGATACTTTGGTATTTTTTAGTGTGAACCTTAGTCTCTAAAATGCCCCCAGGCGCAAAAGTCCCACGGATTGAGATCCGGAGATCTTGGTGGCCATTGTGCGGTAGAAATGAAGCGAGGAACCTCGTTTTTAAGCCATTCTTGGTTGACGCGTGCTGAGTGCGATGGTGCTGAGTCCTGTTGGAATGTCCATGGTCTGCGGCCGAAATGTTTGTCTGCCCAGGGCTTCAATACTGTCTTTAGGACATTTTCGCGATAATATTCGGCATTTATTTTGACCCCATGGTCGATGAGCGACAATCGGCCATTACGGCGGCCCACACCATTACCATCGGCGGCGCTTGAGTTCTGGTGGCCAATCGAAGGTGTACATATTCAGCTGACCTCTTTGGCAAGTAAACCCGATCATTTTGTTTGTTCACAAACTGCTCAATTTGGAATGGCTTCTTATCGGAGAAAACCAAATTCGGTAACTGGCCACTTTCGTGCAAGCGAAACAACTCCTTGGCTCTTTCCAGTCGAACTTTTTTTGTGCATCGGTGAGCTCTTGCACTTTTTGGAACTTCAATGGCTTTAGTCCAAGCTCATTTTTTAATATGTGTTGTATCCGTTCTCGCGATATGTTCAGCTCACGAGCAATTTTTCTACCACTGCGGCATGGATTTCGATCAAATCTGGCCTTCACTTTTCGGATCATTTCTGGTGTTGATACCGTTTCTTTTCGTCCACTTTTTGGACGCGATGCAACACTGCCAGTATCACGGTAACGAGCAATGGTACGAGAAACAAAAGATTTATTCACATTTAAATGCTGGAGGGCTCTAACGATAGCCACTTCTGTTTTTCCACCCCAATATAAAGCAATCACACTATCACGCTTGAATTCCATCACGAATAACTTTTTTCTGAATGCAATAGATCAAAATGCTTTTGTAAGCTTTTAAACAATAAAATGAACTGAAATAAATCTGTCAGCTATCAGACTAGCGGTTTAGAAATGACAGCAACCTGAAGTTTGTTGCAATACATATCAGCCACCCTGTAGAGTGGCATATAGTTAAAATAAGAGGGGAAATCTCAATTGAGAAAACCGGATGCTGTTTGTAATTTATGTGGAAGATGGCGGAACTATTGGGAATGTAATATATATATGGCCTTAATTTAAAGGAAAGTTGTCTGGCAAGTTTTTGTAAAATTCGATTAAAGCTTAAATCGTATAATCTTGCCTCACAATAATTTGTATTGATGAATTGACAACAAGTAATGAATTGAAATTTATAAATTAACATGTAAGAAAGTTCAGTCGGGTAAACCGACTGAAGAATCCCCTCACCTTTGGCGGAAGGTACCAAACGGGGCGTGGCTACTTCGTCCATTCATCGAGGTGTTAGCGACTAATAAATTAATACTATGTGTGGAATTTCGGAAGATTCGAGTAAGAAGTATAGAAGGTATTACAGAATCAATATTTCACTAAATGTTAACGCTCAGTGTGGTAGTGAAAAACTAACATTTTTGAGGTACAATGTTGTCTCTTTGAGCTATTTGGGTGCCTAGACACATTCTGATTGTATTGATATGTTCACAAATTGTTCAGATTTACCGTGGCTACATTTTGCCAAGCTTATTTAGTGAAAATTACGAGTCCTGTTAGGTTGGATTAGGTTATGTAGAGAAGAGGAGGCAGCCAAACTCCACCTCATGTCCTTGGACATACACATAAGCCAGTATTCGGCTTGTTGTGCGCTCTAATTGTTAATGACTGGTCCATGGAAAGTTATTTTAGGAACTCGGTGCTACCGATATAGTCCTTAATTGCTGAAAACAAATATTTTTTTTCTTAATTTTTTCAAAAAACAAGTGCCAGAACATTTTTTTTTTCCATAAGATGTTAAGGAACTTTGTTCAGCATATTCTTAGCTACATTATTGCCAAATATAGTTAAGTGATATCAAGAAATCAGAATTAATTGTTGGAGAAAAGCTGATGACACTTTTTCTGTGGGGGTCCCGATTTTGAGAAACTTTTGAGCCCATAAAAAAATGTGCACCACTTTCGCCAAACCGAGTATAGGGTTATACTACACTCTGGTAGTAGAATCGAACCTATAGTGGCAAGTCTGTGTATTTTTTTCACTGGTGCACAGTCAAAATCATTAAAATGTATTTGGAACGCATATCGATACCTCCATTCTAAACTATGCTAAGTGCAAAAAGGTAGTTTTTCAGGAGAGGCGATCAAAGTTTGATGATTTTTTTAAATTTGTGTGGAATTCCTTTATAATGCAAATCGAATGACCTGTACTGTTATGTAAATAACTTTTGATTGGGTTGACAGATAAACACCAAATTGGGACTGAATATTATTTGGAATATTTAGAAATTAAAAATGCAATCTCCCTAAAACCCTAAAAATAAGTCGACTAACCATGTTTTAGAATCGAGGTATCGATATGTTAATATATTAGAACAAAATACAGTTGCGAAATAATCTTCTCAAATAAAATATGTGTTTAAATACAAATAAATATATTGTTTTTGAATGTCTCCAAATATATTTTATTTAAAACAAGTAAAAGCGTTAAGTTCGGCCATGCCGAATCTTATATACCCTCCACCATGGATTGCATACAATTGTATTACTGCAAAAATCTTTGAATATGGAGAAAATCATGAAACGATCCTTTTTGTTTGTGTAAATTATTAAAAAAAACGAACGCTGCAATTTTCAGGCCCCAAACTCTTCACCTGAAAAATTTGGTATTTATGGCTTAAAATATATTTTTTAAAGCTACATCTACATCTATTCGTTCAAATTGTATTTTTCTACAAAAATCTTTCAAATTACACGATTCTAATTTTGTATTTTATTGAAATTTAATTTTTCTTGAAAATTTTGTCGAATTTCCTATTTTGAAAATTTTTTTAAATTGCACTTTTCTACAAAAAATTTTTACAATGACATTTTCCTACAAAATTTGTGGAAACTTCTTTCATAATTTCATTTTGTAAAATACTTTTTTATTTTTATTGTTTTCGGAGAAAATTTAATTTTTCTATAAAATTTCCCTAAAATTCCCATTTTTGAAAATTTCGTCAAAAATATTTTTTATTCCAAATTTATTGAAATTTCGTTCAAATTGTATTACTCTAAAAATTAAGTTAAAATTAAATTCTAAATAAAACAAAATTTCGTTGAAATACGAGGAAATTGCATTTTTCTGCAAATTTTCGATGAGATGGCATTTTCCTGTAATCATTTTCTGAAAAAATCATTTTTTTAATATTCGTTCAAATTGCATTTTTCTACAAAAATCTTTAAAAGTACACGTTTGTAATTTTGTATTTTATTGAAATTTTTTTTTCTTGAAAATTTTGTCGAATCTCCTATTTTAAAAAATGTTGTTGAAGTTGCATTTTCCTACAAAAAAATTTTTAAAATAACATTTTCCTACAAAACTTCTTTCATAATTTCATTTTGTAAAATATTTTTCATTTTTATTGTTTTTTTTTACCAAATTTGGTGAAAATTGAATATTTCTATAAAATTTCCCCCAAAATTCCCATTTTTGAAAATTTTCTCAAAAATATATTTTTATTCAAAATTTATTGAAATTTCGCTCAAATTGCACTTCTCTAAAAATTTTGTTAAATTAAATTCTAAATAAAATATAATTTTCTTGAAATACGAAATTGCATTTTTCTGAAAATTTTCGATGAGATGGCATTTTCCTGTAATCGATTTCTGAAAAAATCATTTTTTTTTAATATTCATTCACGTTGTATTTTTCTACAAAAATCTTTCAAATTACACGTTTGTAATTTTGTATTTTATTGAAATTTTTTCTTCTTGAACAACTTGTCGAATCTCCTATTTTAAAAAATTTTGTTCAAGTTGCATTTTTCTACAAAAAAAATTTTAAAATGACATTTTCCTACAAAATTTTTCTTTCATAATTTCAATTTTTAAAATATTTTTTATTTTTATTGTTTTTTTTTTTACAAAATTTGGTGAAAATTGAATTTTTCTATAAAATTTCCCTAAAATTTCCATTTTTGAAAATTTTCTCAAAAATATATTTTTATTCCAAATTTATTGAAAATTCGCTCAAATTGCATTTCTCTAAAAATTTAGTTAACGAAATAAAATTTTATTTGTATACATTTTATTAAGATAAATTCTTCTTGGATATAAACTGCAAAGTTTCAGCTAAGTTTCTTAGATAAAGGGGTGTTTATGGCTTAAATACGCCTTTTTGGGAGTGACATCTATAGGTGGACTATAGGTAAATATGAACTGATTTAAAAAATTTTTACTGCGATGAATTCTTGTCCTAAATAAATACAAACTGCGAATTTTCAGTTAAATAGCTTAGAATATATGGTATTTATGGCTTAAATACGAATATTTTGGAGCGACCAATACGAACCGATTTGTAAAATTGTTCCTGTGAATAATTCTTGTCAAAATATAATACAAACTGCAAAGTTTCTGCTGAATTGCTTTAAAAATGTGGTATCTATGGTTCAAAAACCGTGGGGCGACCTCTACAGGAGAGCTATATCAAAACATTGACCGACTGCAGTTTATTGTCCCAAACATATTCGGCTTGAAACATATTTATGTTTACTCTAAACATATAATATTTAGTTACACAAAAATTATATATTTGGAAATATGGTGTTCTGAACAAATCTTTGTTTACATCCCAATATGTTTTTAGTTTGGGACTATTATTTCCGAAACAAATATTTATTTGCGTTTAAGTACTCAGAAAATGCCTAAATTGTGTTAAATTTTCAGTTATTCAAAGTAAATTTTTCAGAAATTTTAAATGTTCGTAAAAATAATATTTAATAAAAATTGAAATTGTATAATCTTGGTTCAATGTAAATTACTTGGAGGATAGCAAAACTAATGATGGCTTGGAATGCTCAAAAATTTGAAATTTGAAAACGAAGTTAATGCTGCATATGGTATCATAACTGGGAGGTACGAGTACAATTCGAAACCAAGGAGAAATTTTAGGAGAAATTCGAAGAAGTCCGCAAAAGTTTTGAAAATCTTTTTTAAAGAAAATATATCAAGAGAAATTACTAAACAATACTTTTATTTGTATTTGAAGACATATTTTAGTTGAGAAATTTTATTTGTAAATATATTTTTTGTAACATATTAAGATATGCGTTCTAAATATATTTTATTGATTTTCAAATAAAATTTATTTGCTTATAAATATATAATATTTAAAAATTTGTCTTCCAAATAAAGGATGGTTAAATTGTAAGGACCGATGTTGAATGTGAACCACACCTAAACGTCAAGCTTTTTTTCTGCATATTATTTGACATTTCTCAATTTCAGACTAACTCAATTTGAACCATGGAAAGATACACAATCGAGAAACTCGTTAAAGTTTTTTAATTTTACGAAAATGGGCGTTCAAATCAAAATGCATTTCGTGCACTTCGTGATGTTTTTTTGATCAGCATAATCGACCAAATTTGTCCACAATCGGGAGAATTGTTCGCAAATTTCAGCAAACCGGGTCTGCAGGGGATGTGAAAACACCTAAACACCAAAATCTAAATAAACTTACTAACTTCCAATAATAATTGTACCAGTCATATGTGACATACTCGTATAACAAACATTCAGGCAAAACTTTATGTCAACATCTACCCATCAACAACAGAAACTATATTAGACTCGTACAACCACAATATCCCTGCCAAATTTCCAAACAAAAATCTTGTGTTTGTCTCTGTGTGTTGGAGAGACAACATTTAATTTAAATCTGATCACATTTATATTGCCAACCACACTTTATGCTTATGCATCCTTTGGAAATATCTCAAATTTGTGTCACTAATTGAAACCAAAGCAATCCTAATTGACAATATTTTTGATGTTACATAAACCTATAACATTTGTAATAATAATTTGTTTATGAAACATACTAGAATACGTAGTACAAAAGGCTAGCAGAGCATTTTTTTGCCGCCCTTCAGTTAATCCTCTTATAGTTTTAGATGCATTACATCTAAGCCGATATCCCTTTGCCCTCAAACTCATCACTCTGCCGCCTTCTGTATCGAATCGTAATCTATCGTTTCATTATTAAAATGTCATAATATTGATGAGATAAAAGGATGCTCTAAGTGTGTGCGTGTGTGTGTATGTACGCCTGTGTGTGGGATGATTGATAAATATTCTCCAATAATTGTGTGTGGAAGAGTGCCACAAGGTCCTGTCGGCTCTCTGTGTGTGTGTGTGTGTGTCATTGCAAAGAATGCAAGAGCCATTGTGGTTAGCTCATATTCCAAGGAATCCTATTAACATTTGATCACGTTTTGGAGTAGTAAATCGAAGTCAACTTTATCCGAAAAGTTTTGGGCATAGAACGGAAAGAAACGCTATTTTCTACTTTGTCATAATTTGCAAGTAAAATTTTGCAAATTCATATCTTCAAACAAAAATATTAGAGTGTAGTGAAATATTCTTGTGTCATATATTTTTAAGACATTTATGCCACAGATTCCGATGTTATTTAGACCGATATCATTATGCAATAAAATTTTTGTCGCTGTGCATAACATTTTCTGGTGTAGTATGGAGTCTTTAAACAGGAAAAAAATATTTTAAAAAATTCGATGGTCCTAGTGAAAAATTAATAACGATTTGAAGACCGAAATAAAAACAAAAGACAAAACAGTATTTTTATTTAATTTTCTTTAAAATTTCCATTTTCTTCGAAGGTGCCTTTAGTATTGGGGCCCTTATACACTTTAAATTAACGGAAATGATGATGACTACAAATGTTAGTAATGACACTTTCAGGTGGAGACAAAAGTTTTGTAAAAGTCGTTAAAATTATTAGAAATAAATTTATTTTTTCCAAAAAAGTTTATTGTTGGCACAAAAAAACAGAAAAAAAGGTACCACATCGATGGATTGTAAAAGATCCCAAGAATCTTTGGCGTAAATCCGTTTTGGGCCATTTTAATCCGTTTTGGCCAATGTCCGTTTGCCTGTCCGTCTGTCTATCGGGTTGGTGCGCACTAGGTACCTATAAAAGCATTGCACTGTACGAAATTTCAAGTATTTATATGCACTGGTAATAATGTTATAAGCTATTAACTTTTGGTTCAAAATTGTGCATTTGTGTGGGAGGTACCAAAAGGGGGTGGCAACTTCGCCCATTTTTCTCGAGGTAATAGTGACTAATACCATGGGTAGACTTTCAGAGGGTTCAAGTAAGTAGGATAGAAGTTATTAAATAATCAATATTTCACTAAATTGTAACCCTTTGTGGGGGAGGTACTAGAAGGAGTGCACCAATATGGCCCATCTTCGAACTTAGCCGGAGATAGAAGAAAATATTGCCACATATCAAATTTGAAGTCAATCGGTTACTACTTTCGAGAGTTATCGTGCGCACCAGCCAGCAGACAGACAGACGGACGGACGGACATTGCTCATTCGAACTAAAATGACCAAAAACGGATATTCGCCGAACATACTTAGGATCTTAGCTCACTGCTTCGATGTGTTATACTTTTGGCTCGTAGCAAATGATATACATATACCCTCCTCTCTAAGGTGAGGGGATCAAAAGAACAATCAATTTTTTTCCCGAGTAATTTCATTAAAATTCAAAAAGTTTTCTACAGGCTGGTCGGGGCAGGTACAAAAATATATATAGGCTTAAAGAGGACATTTTCACCGTTCTTCTGGTACCAAAAGCTTCTTGAAGTCTCTTGATGCTAAAAAGTTGCATTCCACTAAAATTCCAATTTGACAAAAATATAGTACCTGTGGAAATATGTTATAACAAAGCACGTGTAACCAGTACAGTAAATCTTTTTGGCAATTTCTCAAAGAGTACTAACCTACCTACGTAACTTGCGTAAATTAACCCTCTATCTATAATAGTTTGCGAGAAATGACAATTTCCTTCTAAAAAATATACAAAAATTACGTTTTTTTTCAAAATTACATAAAATATTTATTTTCAGCAGCACACCACGCCCACAATAATAAATATTTTGATCTAGTTACAATATGTTTGCTATTAAATGGAATTAAAATTTTAGAAATCGGCGATGACAAACAATTTGACTTTTGCCTAGTAAAATTCAATTCTGAACCACAGCGCGGCGTTGCTTCTTCTTGCATGGAAGCAATAGATTGTCTGTAATCTATTGAATTCCAAGCAATTGCAATGGCCTGAAATACCTTATTTTTATCTTCACCTACACTTCTTCGATCTATCCCTTTATTGACAATTTCCTAAGGATTTTCTCCATGTCCACTCCATAATTCCTTTTATTTTATAGAGGGGTCCAACACCGTTGCCGTAAAAGTATCCCTAGACCATTACATTGCCGCCTCCATGTTTAGAAACCCTTAACAGTGCAAAGGATACAATCTTGTACGGCGGACAGGTTTATGTACGACGAAATCTTGGAGAATGCCATGCTTCCCTATGCTCAGTGGAATATGGCTATTATAGCAATTTCAACACTAAAACTACCCTAAAAATGCCGCGAAATGATTGAAAGATTGATTTAGAAAGGAAGGGGTCAACTTTTATGGAGTGGCCAAATCAAACCTAGACCTGAATTCCCTTGAAAATCCTTGGGAAATTATCAACAAAACAAGTAAGAAAGTTTAGTCGGGTAAAGCGACTTAAAAATCCCCTCACCTTGTGTCCCAACAAAATAGCCTTCATTTTTTTAATTTATTTACTTTCAATTTAAATTGCCTTTAATAACTTTAAAGTATGTTCTGGTATTAAAGTTATAAGCTGTTTGCATTTGGTACAAAATGGTCCATTTGTGTGGGAGGAACCAAAAGGGGCTTGCCAATAACAGTCATTTTTTTCTGGACTCTAGATACTAAAGGGTGGTTAAATTTTAAGGGCCGATGTTGGTTTTGAATAAAACACAAATTATTTAGGAAATTATTGTCATTTCTTTTTATTATGATAATATTGATATGGTTCAATTATGTATGGAACAAAATATCGGCCAAATGGCCGCCGCGACCTCGGCTGCACACCTCCATCCGATGGTCCACATTTTCTATGACGCTAAAGCATAATTGAGGTTCTATGCCGTTAATGTGCCGAATTATCTCATCTTTTAGCTCTTGAATTGTTGCTGGCTTATCAACGTACACCTCTTCTTTCAAATAACTCCAAAGAAAGAAGTCCAACGGTGATCACATGATCTTGGCGGCCAATTGACATCGTCACAACGTGAAATAACACGGCCATTGAATTTGTGCTACACACCCGGTTTGCTGAAATTTGCGCTCAATTCTCCCGATTTTGGACACATTTGGTCCATTATGCTGATCAAAAAAACATCACGAAGTGCACGAAATGCATTTTGATTTGAACGCCCATTTTTGTAAAAGGCTTAAAAAACCTTAACGCGTTGCTCGATTGTGTATCTTTCCATGGTTCAAATTGAGTTAGTCTGAAATTGAGAAATGTCAAATGAAATGCAGAAAAAACTTGACGTTTAGGTGTGGTTCACATTCAACATCGGCCCTTACAGTTTAACCACCCTTTATAAAAGCATTACATCGTACAAAATTTCAAGTATTTGTATGGACTGATATTTAAACCATAAGCAGTTAACTTTTGGTGCAAAATTGTCCATTTGCTTTGGAGGTACCCAAAAGGGAGTGGCCACTTCACCCATTTTACTTGGCGTGTTAGCGACTAACAAACTAATACTATGTGAGAAATTTCAGAAGATTCGAGTAAGTAGTAGTAAAGAATCAATATTTCACTAAAAGTAAAACCTTTTTGGGGCGAGGTACTAGAAGGAGTGGACCAATATGGCACATCTTCGAACTTAGCCGGAGATAGAGAAAAATATTACCGCATACCAAATATGAAGTCAATCGCTTACTCCTTTTGAGAGTTTTCGTGCGCACCAGCCAGCTGACAGACATACGGCCGGACGGACGGACGGACATTGCTCTAATGACTTAAAATTACCCAAAACGGATTTCCGCCGAACATATTTAGGGCCTTGGGTGACTCCTTCGATATGTTAAGTTCAAATAATTTAAGCAGCAAAATTTTTATTTTTTGGAGAAAAGCATTACACAATTTTGTGGAGTGTAATGCTTTTACAGTGCCTATTGTCCCATGAAAAATGGCCGTTATTGCCACGTCACTTTTGTTATCTCCCATACAAATGGACCATTTTAAACAAAAAGTTAACGGTATATAACTTCGATTCCTGCACATACAAACACTTGAAATTTTAGACAGTGTAATGTTTTTATAGTACCCATAGTATAATAAATATGGGTGTTATTTCCACGCCCCTTTTGGTACCTCCCAAACAAAATTGCCAAATAAAAAAATATGAAAAATTATTTTTTTTAATTTCCCTATTTTCACAATATAGTAGTGTTTACAATATCATCATGGAGAGATATACGCAAGAACAACGTTTACAAATTATTCAGTTTTATTATCAAAATAATCTTTCTCCAATTGCAACTTGCCGATCCGACATACCGTTAAGGATCTAAAGCAAAAATAAACTTTCCGTTAAATCTAAATAATACCACTTTCCTGTCGTCCTACGACCTTGACACCCATGAGCAATATTTTAGCTCTCGTTAAGATCTATCTTCTTGCCATTGACCGATTGTGGCTACGTGCCACACAGCAAATGAAACAATTGAATTGTTGCGAGAAAAGTTTGGAGATTCGATTATTTCAAGAAATTGTGATATTGAATGGCCTCCAAGGAGTTGTGATTTAACACCATTAGACTATTTCTTCTGGGGTTATTTGAAGTCATTGGTCTTTCGAAATAAACCAGACTCTCTTCAAGCTTTACAAGTCAATATGGAAAAAGTGCTCGAAAATTGGATTCATCGAATTCGTTCCTGCAGAAGAAGTCGTGGAAGCCTTTTGAATGACGTTTTATTTAGAACTTAATTGTATCGATTGTACTTCACATTAAATAAACAACTTTTCAATTTCCTTAACAATAAGTGTGTTTTTTTCAAAGAAATCATATCACTCTTTTTGGAAAACCATGTACATGGGTATTATACAGAGCCTAGGTGACTACTTCAAGGTGCAAAGTGAGGGTATAGATAGAGTGTTTGACTCATGTCTGAGACGAGATCTTACCAAAGTTTAATTAATATACAGAAAATAAGTGAAGAAGAAAATAACTTACCATAATTTAGTCAAAAGTTCCATTAATAAAGTGCTGAAAAGAAAAAACATTTTATTAAAAATAAATTATAAAAATGAATCATGCACTTAATATAATTATAAAACAAGTAAATAAGGATTACGTTCGGCCATGCCGAATTTTATATACCCTCCACCATGGACCGCATGTGAATGGTTTCGGGTACAAATAAACTCATTATACAAAATTGTAGACCAATTTGTTGAAATTTGAAGTTTTTGTGATTTTATGAACTCAAATATAGAGGGACCTTTGTATGGGGGCTATATCACAACATGGACCTATGACTGCCGTGTTTGTGTGAATGATTCCGGGTATAAATTAATCCCCGTTATCAATTTTCAGTGCGATCTGTTGACATATGTGGTATCTATGACGTTAAGAAGTCAAATCGAAGAGATTCTATATATGGAGGCTATATTAAAAACTGGACCGATATTGCCCATTTTCAATCCCAAATTACCTGCAGCTATAAGAAGTATCTATACCAAATTCCAATCAGCTAGCTCAATTAGTGTAGACTGTAACGTGATTACAAATGACGGACGGGCGGGCGGATAGACGGACATGGCTAAATCCTCTTAGAATTTTATAACGATTAAGAATATTTATACTTTATGATCAGATCAATATTTAGAGGTATTACAAAGGAAGTGACAAAATTAATATTCCCTTCGTACTATGGTGGAGGGTATAAAAATAGTAGTTTCGAACATTTCGAGTTAAAATTAAATCGTTTCAGATATTAAAAAACTAAATGCATTCTTATTCTGTTCTAACAAGGTGGTGTAGGGTCGGTCTTATAGTCGGCTCCGCCCAAATTTTAGCATTTGCTTACGGGGGTTTATCTAAAGCTTTATAGATAAAATTAACACTTTAATTTATCCAGTATTTTCCAGTGCAAAACAAGTAAAAGCGTTAAGTTTGGCCATGACGAATCTTATATACCTTCCACCATGGATTGCATTCATTCTGGCTAAAATAGAATACAAGCTACAAAAGTTCCTGCTAAATTTCTTAGAAAATGTGGTGTTTATGGCTTAAATAAGCCTTTTTGAGAGCGACATCTATAGGTGGACCATAACAAAATATGAAGCGATTTAAAAAAAAAATGTAATGCGACGAATTCTTGTCTTAATTAAATACAAACTGCAAAGATTCAGTTAAAATGCTTAGAAATTATGGCTTACATACGAATATTTTGCAGCGACCTCTATAGGGTGACTATAACAAAATATGAACCGATTTGTAAAATTTTTGATGTGATAAATTCTTGTCAAAATAGAATACAAACTGCAAAGTTTCTCCTAAATTGCTTCAAAAAGGTGCCATCTATGGCTCAAAAACTGTAATTTGGGGCGACCTCTATAGGGTAGCAAAATCAGAACATTGACCGATATGGCCCAAACAACCTGCAACAATAAGAAATATTTCTAACAAATTTGATGAACCTAGCTCTATTATTACGGATTGTAGTGTGATTACAACAGACGGACGGAAGGAAGGACAGACGGACATGGCCAAATCGATTAAGTATATACATATATACTTTATGGGGTCTCATATCAATATATAGAGCTGCTACAAACAGAGTTATAAAATGGATATGACCCCTCATCCTATGGTGGAGGGTATAAACAATGTATCAATACTACGTTAACTCATATTAAGTAGAATTCATCCAATCAATAATTAAAGCAGACTTTTATCAACCTTCTATGTTTTCAACTTTTTAGGACTTTTATTTTGGAATGACTCTTCTTTGCGAATATCTTTCAAAACTTATTGAACTATAATAATAACTTGTATGGTTTCGGTTTACCTTCTCCGCAACCAACTCCCACTCCCCGCTCGCCCTTGGCTGGCCTAGCTTATGCACTTTACTATCTATTTACCAGAGTATGTACGAGTATATAGAAATGTAAGTGTACTCGTATGTGAAACGTACAGAGGTGAGTGTGTATTTGTATAAATGTGAAAATTTATAGATTGGCAGCAGTAAAATTTAACCTAAAATACCTGACATAAATACTAAACATTCATCTATTGAGAGGCCATAACCACCACCTTCATCGTCAACACTACCCCACCATCACCTTTGCCCCACCCCGTGATCATCTCTCGCCAGGATGCCGCCACTACACTGCTACTGTTAACCATCAGTTGTGCCCTAGCATTAGATGTGTCTCACACCACAAAGCCCCATTGCCACATGACTTCAACCACAGCAGTGCTGGAGATATGGATTCATACGTTTTTGGGGCGATTTTGTTTTTTTTTTTTGGGTGGGTTTTGTCTGAAAGAAATGGCAATTTGAAGTAGTCGTCAGAAACTGTGTAGTAGTGTAGTTTGATGTCATGACGTCTATGGCATACGTATTCTGTGTGGAAATGTCTAAATATGTTTATGTTTGCATGTGTACGAGTATGTGTTTTTTGTGTCTATGTCTGTATTGTAAGGTGCGGCTTTTTACTTCACTCCTTCCGCTCTACACTTTGTGGCTATGTTCCTATCTGTGAAATTGTGTGGGCGAGGAATACTTCTAATGGGGTTGAATCTATCTGTGAAATGTTGTAATATTTTTTGGAAAAAAAGTTATTTGATATGAACATATATACATACATCTTTATATAAACATATGTGTGTCGGTATGTGCGTAGGTACTCTTAAATATATTTTCTTTTCAAACATTATTTGTTACACATATACGATGAGATACACTCAAAGATTTATGTATTTGTTTAGCTTGCAGGAATGAAAATAACAGCAAGTAAAGACGATCTAAATTCGGTCATGCCGAATTTTGTATACCCTCCACCATGAATCGCATGTGAATGGTTTCGGGTACTAATCAATTCATTATACCAAATTTCAGCCCAATTCGTTGAAATTTGAAGTTTTTGTGACGTTACGAAGTCAAATATAGAGAGACCTTTGTATGGGGGATATATAACAAGTAAAATCGGCCATGCCGAATCTTATATACCCTCCACCATGAATTGCATTTAATTATATTTCTTGAAAAATCTTTGGATATGGAGCAAATCATGAAACGATCCTTTTTGTTTGCCCATTAAAAAACCAGTAAGGAAAGACAAGAAAGTCGGGAGGGGACGCCTATATGTATAATACCCTACACCTCCCTAACAATGTGAAAATGGGCATTGCGATAAGAATTTGGCTGTGTTCATACTTGTAATAAGAAAACTCACTCTGCCGAATTTCGTACTGATCGGATATACAATACGGTTTCTACATCGCTTACATGTCAAATCGGGTGAAACATATATAAGGGGGCTATATCTAAATCTGAACTGAATTTCCCGGAATTTGGCAGAGTTCATTCATGGAAAAAGATAACTCTCTCTGCCAAATTTCGTACTGATCTGATACAAAATACAGTTTCTACAGCGCTTACATATCAAATCGGGTGTAACATATAAATAGGGGCTTTATCTAAATCTGAACCGTTTTTGACTGATTTCAATAGGGATCGTCCTTGGGCCAAAAAAGAGCACTGTGCTTAATTTCATCACAATCGGACCATAAATACGACCTGCACTTTGATTACAACGATACATCTACATACGGACGGACGGACAGACGGACATGGTTAAATCGACTCAGGAAGTGATTCCAAGTCGATGGGTATAATACACGATGGGTCTATCTCTTCTCCTTCTGGGTGTTACAAAAAAATGCACAAACTCATAATACCCTGGACCACAGTGTGGTGTAGGGTATAAAAACGATCGCTGATAAATGTGGTATTTATAGCTTAAATTAGCATATTTAACAACTAGATCTCCACGGGTACCACAACAATATAAAAACTGATATGTATTAATTTTGTTGAGATAAATTCTTGCCAAAATAGAATACAAACTGCACAGTGTCTGCTAAATTTCTTCGAAAATGTGGTGTTTATGGCTTAAATAAGCATTTTTGGGAGCTACATCTATTGGACTATAACAAAATATGAACTGATTTAAGAAATTGTTACTGCGATGATTTCTTGTCTAAATTAAATACAAACTGCAAAAATTCAGTTAAAATGATTAGCAAATATGGTATTTATGGCTTAAATAAATATAATTTGGAGCGCCCACCATTGGGTGACTATAACAAAATATGAACCGATTTGTAAAATTTTGTACGGGCACTTTTCTCTAGACTCTAGGTACTATAAAAGCATTGCACTGTACAAAATTTCAAGTATTTGTATGCACTGGTATTAAAGTTATAAGCTGGTAACTTTTGGTACAAAGGTAGTCCATTTGTGTGTGAGGTACCAAAAGGAGCGTGGCAATAATGCCCATTTCTCACTGTATTGTAGGTGCTATTAAATCATTACACTGTACAAAATTTCAAGTCTTTGTATGCACTGGTAATAATGTTATAAGCTATTGACTGTTGGTTCAACATTGTCCATTTGTGTGAGAGGTACCAAAAGCGGCGTGGCTACTTCGCCCATTTTTCTCGAGGTAATAGTGACTAATAAACTAATAATATGTGTATAATTTCAGAGGATTCAAATAAGTAGTAAAGAAGTTATTAAATATTCAATATTTCACTGAATGTTAACCCTTTGTGGGGTAGGTACAGGAAGGAGTGGACCAATATGGCCCATCTTCGAACTTAGCCGGAGATAGAAGAAAATATTACCACATACCAAATTTGAAGTCAATCGGTTACTCCTTTCGAAAGTTATCATGCGCACCAGCCAGCAGACAGACGGACGGACGGACGGACATTGCTCATTCGCCTTAAAATGACACAAAACGGATATCCGCCGAACATACTTAGGGTCTTAGGTCACCCCTTCGATGTGTTACACTTTTGGTTCGTAGCAAATGATATATACCCTCCTCTCTAAGGTGAGGGGATAAAGACCTGCTTCTAATCTGGAGATCGGTAATCGTATATATTGGGTGGTCTCCAGTTACTTGCCTAATGAAGCTGTAGTACCGATAGCTCTCTTCAGGGGGGTAGTAGAAGAAGCAACCTCTGACGAGCGCAAGCTGATTATTGGCGCAGACTCATCATACTATCTGAGGTAGAACGTATATAAACAGTAGAGCTAAGTCTCTTCTTGGCCCTATTCTAACTATCAAACTAAATACACTATGCAACAAAAAATTGTTTTTTTTGTGTCCGAGACCTGAGAACTTTTTTTTTGTCTAAATTGAGGTAGAAACGGAAGTTTAGTAACTATCGTTAAAAGACTTAGAAAAACATTTGATTTTTGTGAAAAAAAAATGTTTTTTGCTGGCTCGAAAAGAACTGTAAAAATAGAAAAAATTCGGAACAAATAGTTTTGTTTCAATTTTTGAAAGCTAGTATCCTAACGAAGAAAGCCATGTCTATCTGCAAAAATTCTGTGGATAAATGTATTAATTTATGACCCATACTAGCTTTAAGCCGGCGCGCTTCGCAGCCCCCATCATTTATTTATTTTCTGTTTAGGGCACTGTTGAATAGTTTACATATATTCCATTCACACCCTGGTACAATATAAAACAATGTTTGTGTGTGTCTTTAAAAGTTGTATTTAAAAAAAGGTAAAATGAATGCCTAGTTGAAGTTGCAAGACTTGCAATTGCCATTGGGATCATATTTAATCATTTTCTCTCCATTGTACCACATTTAACCCAATGTGTCATAATTAACCATTTTTGCACCACTGTACAACATTTAATAGTTTGTGCCCCAACAGTGTTACTAAAAGTGTGCTATTAGAGAACACCAAAGTTTATATTCTAAGAGCCATATTCGCATCCTTGGGCCGTATTTTACCCTTTATGTCCCAAATCTGTGACACTTTTAACTTTTTACGGTTAACATAGAACCTTCGCACTTTGGCCATGAATCATTGTACTACTTAACTTAATTCAATATTTAATTATTCCAGTGTTCTTCTACAGTACGGAATTGTATACATATAACACATTTTTTCCCCACTTACCACATTTTATCGTTTTGCCACCCTTTACCATTTTAAACCCTTTTTGATTCACTGTGCCATATTTAACCCTTTTTGCTACAATCAGCCCTATTTAACACCTTTTAGCCACTCTGCACCATAATTTTAAACTTTAGCTAAAAGCATAACATTTGAAAAAAGGACTTCTTAACTCATATTTATGTTCCATGTTTTTGCCCAATGTGTAACGCCTTTTTCCCACAGAATCATATTTAACACCTTTTTGTCCTACAGTACCATATTTAACCATTTTTGGCCTACCGTACCATTTCTTACCATTTTCCCCACTGTACCATATTTAACCATTTTGACCCACTGTACAATAGTCAATCATTTTTTCACATTGTACCATATTTAATCATTTTTGTTCCACTGTACCATAGTTAACACTTTTTTGCCTCACTGTTTCCGAGGTAACGCTTTTTGGCCCACTCTACCGTATTTAACCCATTTTGTCCCACTTTACCATTATTAGCTATTTTCCCCCGCTGTACTATGGTTAATCCTTTTGTGTCCCATTGTGCAATATTAAACCCTTGTCTCACTGTAACATATTTAACACTTTTTGCCCACACTGTATCATATTTAATCCTATTTGCTACACTGTATCATATTTAACAACTTTTTGTCCCATTTTGATCCACTGTACCAGAGTTAACCATTTTGTCACACTGTTCCATATTTAATCCTTTTTTCCCTCACTGTATCATAGTTAATACATTTCTGCCCCACTGTACCATATTTAATCCATTTTGTTCAACTGTGCCACATTTAACCCTTTTTGTCTCAATGTACCATATTTAACACTTTTTGTCCCACTGTACCATATTTAACACTTTTTGTCCCACTGTGCCATATTTAACACTTTTTGTCCCACTGTACCATATTTAACACTTTTTGTCCCACTGTGCCATACTTAACCCATATTTGACCTACTGTACCATAGTTAACCATTTTTGTCACACTGCACTATATTTAATCCTTTTTGCCCCAATGTATCATAGTTAATACATTTTTGCCCCACTGTGCCACAGTTAACCCTTTTTGCCCCACTGCACAATGTTTAATTAATTTTGTCTCACTTTACAATATTTAACTATTTTTGCCCCACTGTACCATCGTTAACCCTTGTTGCCCCACTGTGCCATATTTAACCCTTTTTGTCTCACTGTACCATATTTAACACTTACCGTATTTACATTTTGTCCCCACTCTACCATACTTAACCCTTAACGCCCAGTGTACCATATTTAATCACATTTTATCCACTGTACCATTTTTGTCCACTATACAGTATTTAATGTTTTTGACCCACTGGAAAAATTGGAACTTAAACTTGAGATGTGAGCGCTTCACATCTTCGCTTCAAATTTTTCCAGATTGATTTTTGCCCCAATGCATCATAATTAACCCGTTTTGCCCCACTGTGCCTCTTAAAGTTCGAATTTCCAAAAATCACTTCCGATCTCTAGTTTATGTTACAAAAGCTAACCTAGAACTATGGGACGATATCTAACATTTTTAAACGACTGTACCCTATTTCACACTTTTTGCCCCACTGTGCCCCGAAAAATACGATTACAAAAAAGCCGAAGCGTTGTCCTAAAGACATCCCACGCTTCAATTTTCACCATTCTAATTCTAGACGTTAAAGCTGGCGATGGTATTATATGTATCCCTTTCTGTCCCACTGTGCCCCTATAATTTAAAAAAAAATCGCTCCTTGTTCTAGTTTACGTCTCAAGAGCTACTCTGACAGCAAATTACACGATTCTAGTTCTTGCCATTTGGATTTTGCTGTTGTACGACATTTATCGCATTTTTGCACCATTGTGCGGGTAAATGTTCGGATTTAAAAAAAATCCTGTAAATTTCTGTGTCGACCTCATAAGGGCTACCCTCACACCAAATTTCACGATTCTAGCTCATTCCGTTTAGATTTGGCGGTGGTACCATGTCTATCCCTTTTTGCCCCATTGTGCGGGTAATAGTACGAATTTCGAAAAATCCCGTCTTATTACTAGTCTACATCCCAAGGACTACCCTCCCACAAAATTTCATGATTCTAGCTTCAGCCGTTTGGTCTGGGCGATGATCAGTCAGTCAATCAGTCAGTCAGCTAGTCACGCAAAAATGTTATATATGGGCATTTCCGCAGGTCGCGAACGTACGTTCGTACGTTTTTGATGTACAAAAAATATAGAAAACAAACATTTTCCCCGCATTTTTTTTTGGTGATTTGATAGCATATTGGCAGCTCTATGTTAGGTGCAAAAGATGGGTTTCATCGAGTTTTAGTTTTCATAATAATAGCAATAAACATGTGGTCACGAACGTACGCGAAATACACGGGGCAAAATCGCCATTTTGGATATGTTTGAATCGAAAGAAATTATACTTGGAACACAAATTTTCAAATATTATATATTTTCGAGCAAATAAATTTTATTTGAAAATCAATAAAATGTATTTAGAACCCATACGTTAATATATTAGAATAAAATATATTTCCGAGCTAATTTTCTCAAATAAAATATGTGTTTAAATACAAATAAAATTATTGTTTATGAATATTTCCAAATATATTTTATTAAAAAAAAAAGATTGTTAATTTTATTTATTGTTGACCTTTTTATTTAATGAAATTGTTGATGGTTAGGCTTGAGGTCATGTATTAATTAAAAAAAAACTGGTGGTCAAGTTTTTTTAAATTTTATTGTTTCCAATATTTCGAATGTCTTCGACAATCATCATCAGGGAACTTCACTTTAAAATACAAATAATAACAAATTATACAAAAATTAAAAACAATAATAAAAGCACAATAATTACATTTAAAACAAAACTATGGACTTCTTCTCTTCAGAGTTTACAATCAACTAAACAATTATTTTCTTCGTCCGTATTTTTCAACTAGATTTCTATAAATTTGCGCACAATGGTCCGTATCAGTGTTATAATTCATTCGTTTGTCATTCGGTACATTTATAATATGTAGCATTTCTAGTGTATATCTCCTTTTGTAATGATTCTCATGTGTCAATATGTCAACTTCCTTAAGATTTGGTTTGTGTCCCGTCAAAGTACAATGTGCTGCAAGTGCCGTCTTTTGTTCAATTGGTTTATCAGTTGCGTTCTGATCAGACTTGTGTCCGGAAATCCTGGTCTTTAATTTTGATTTAGTCGTGCCAACATATACCTTCTGGCATTGGTCTCGTCACCCTCACATTTTATCCTATAAACTACGTTCGATTTGTCCTCTTTTTTGAGTTTTGTTTTGGTGTTGCTGAAGAAATTGTTCACTGTGTTGTACGTCCTTTGTGCTATTGTAGATGTTAGAGTGGCAAAATCGTTCGGAAAAATTAGGAATATACGTCAATGGTTTATAAATCTTTTCTATGTTTTCTTTCTGGCCTTCTTGTTGTCGCTGCTTAACATGTCTTATTAGTTCATCGATCGTTTTTCTCGGAAAATCATTCGTTTCTAAAATGTGTCTTATTTTATCTTCATTGGTTTTATGAAACATTGGGTCACTAATACTAAGTACTCTGCTAATGAAGTTCGTCGCCGTGTTGATTTTTATTCATCTAGGGTGCTTTGAGTAAAAGTTGATCAATCGTCCGGATGCTGTTTTCTTTTGATACCAGTCTAACTTTAAAATGTTGCCTTGTCTGAGTATAATTGTATCCAGGTATGGTAATTTGTAGTCTTCTTCTTGCTCCATTGTAAATTGAATCTGTCTGTTGTATGAGTTTAGTATCGTCAGAGTATTTTCGACTTCTGCTCTCTTCACAATACAGAATATATCGTCCACATATTTAGTCAATAATTTTGGTTTTATATTTAATTTTTGTATAGATGACTTAAGCAATTCCTCCATGACAATATCTGCAATTATCGGTGACGCTGGCGATCCCATCGGTAATCCTTTTCGCTGCTCGTACACCTTGTCCTCGTACATAAAATACCTGGTATCTTTTATGCAAAACGTCAAAATTTCAATAAATAAGTCCATAGGGATATTTGTGTTTTATTCTATATGATTCCATTTCTCCTTTATCGTCTTAATCGCTAAGTTCACTGGTATACTGGGGAATAATGAGATTACGTCAAATGATATTAATAATTCGTCATCTTCAATTTGTTGGTTGTTGATTCTCGATTTGAATTGTACGGCATCTTTCACGTTGTAATCAGAGTCCTTTGTCAAATTCTTTAAAATGTCTACTATATATTTAGATAGGTCATAAGCGGGTGAATTTATCGAAGAACAGATGGGTCTTAAAGGGGTACCTTCTTTATGAATTTTTGGGAGTCCGTATATTCTGGGTGCCATGGCTGTCTTAGTAATCAGTTTGTTTTTTTCCGTCAAGTTGATTATATTCATATTGAATAATTTTTCTACGAATTTGTTGTTCTTATTTTTCAGTCCTGACGTTGGATCTCTTTTCATGCGTCGGTATGTGCATATATCTTGCACAATAGAATTCATTTTTAGATTATAGTCCTCTTTGTACATTGCTACTGTCTTTCCTCCCTTGTCTGCGCTCAATATTAGTAAGTCATTATTTTCCTTGAGAAATTGTCTAGTCTGTCCCACTGTGTCAGGTTTAAATCCCCTTCGTCCATGTGAAAAATTTCTAAAAGTTACCTTTCAATTGCTGAAAACTTAAAACATTTAAGAATAGATATATATTAGGCGTGTTTTCGTTACACCATAAGTGCTTAATTTGTATGGGGAGCTAAGTACTTTTAAGCACTATTAGTTCCCGACGAAGTTTGGTGCTTGTGTTCATGTCTTAATCGAGTATGATGTTGCCAGATTGGGCACCCTATATTTAGCAATATGGCATCTCATTTTTGGAGAGATTTTATCAATTAATGTGAATTAACGGGAAGAAGAAGAACAAAAATGGGAAATTATTTTAATATTTGCAAAAAGAGTGTAAACAATTGAACATAGAATAGTAAATATATGTTTTAAAAATACTTTTCACGAATTTTTTGTCTGTTTCGCACTGTTTTTTCTTGGCAACTCATGACACCATTGCTACCAGATAGTGAAAATCCGCCACTTATTGCTTATGTGCCAGTTAGTGGAAGTCAGTTGTTTTCGTTGCAAAGTGCTAAACTAAAAGTGCTAGCTTGTAACGAAAACATGCCTATTCACGCAAATAGATCTTTGTTTGGGAAATAACATATCCATATAAAAAATATTGGGATGTAAACATAGTTTTGTTTAGAACAACATCCTCCCAAACATATAATATTTGTATGTGTCAAATATTATATATTTGGAGTGCACCCTAAACATACATATGTTTCAAGCAGAATATGTTTGGGACAATATACTACAGAGGCAATTTTTTTCAGCGTGTAGAAGTCAACTTTGGCTGAATGTAGTAACATGGAAAAATCTGCGGAAAGGAACGGAATATTCTGAAGCTATTAATTTATTTTAAAAGGGGATTAATGTAGCTTTCTATTTACACAATAAATTATCTCTATTAGTTTTTTTCTACACGGGGCAAAATCGCCTTTTTTGATATGTTTGAATCGAAAGAAAATATATTTGGAACACAAATTTTTAAATATTATATATTTCTTAGCAAATACATTTTATTTGAAAATCAATAAAATATATTTGGAACGCATATATTAATATATTACAACAAATTATATTTGCAAACTAAATTTCTCAAATAAAATATGTGTTTAAATACAAATAAAATTATTATTTAGGAATTTTTCCAAATATTTAAAAAATATTTCCAAAACTTTTGCTGAATTTTTCATATTTCAGTTTCAATTTTTCTTGGGTTTCGAATTGTACCTCCCAGTTATGATACCATATGCAGCATTACCTTCTGTTTTAAATCAATCATTTCAAATTTCTGAGTATTCCAAGTCATCATTAGTTGTCAATCCTCTAAGTACTTTATATTGATCCAAGATTATATGATTTCAATTATTATTTTTTACGAATATTAAAAATTTCTAAAAATTTTAATTTGAATTACTAAAAAATTTGACACAATTTATGTATTTTAGGAATACTTAAATGCAAATAAATATTTGTTCCGGAAATAAAGGTCCCAAATAACAACATATTGGAATGTAAACAAATATTTGTTTAGAACAACATCTTCCCAAATACACAATTTTTGTGTGTACCAAATATTACATACTTAGAGTCTACCCCAAACATATATATATGTTTCAAGCCGAATATGTTTGGGACAATATACTACAGAAGCAATTTTTTTTCAGCGTGTAATTGGCTTAGGTGCCGGTCGCGATCGTACGATTTTTCCATCTGTTTTAACCGTTAAATTAATCGTTAATCGAACGTTTTTTTGGTCTCCTTGCATTTTTCTCTTCTTAATTGATTGTAATAGAGAAATTTTGTAGAAAGAGTGCAAGCATAATATATGTTTTATATGTAAAATAATTAAATATAAAAATGTCTGTAAAAGTAGCTTAAAATGGAAAAAATACAAATTTTCAGTTTTTAGGCAAATTTTCTCACGAAAACAACTGAGATATGCTATGAAACCATTATATTTTAAAAATTTAGACATTTTGTATTCATTTTTTTATAATTATTTACAATAAAATACGATGATTACCAACATTTTATTTTTCGGCCCTGGTTCAGCATTCGGCGGAAATGCCCACATATAGATCGATTGTCAAAATAAGGAAAAAAATAAATAATTTGTCATATTTTAGCAATTTTGTTTGGGAGGTACCCAAAGGGGCGTGGCAATAACGCCCATTTTTTAATATACTATGAGTACTAAATAAACTGTACACTGTTCAAAATGGCCCATTTGTATGGGGGGGGTAATAACGCCCATTTTGCACGGGTCTATAGGTATTACACTCCACAACATTTTATGTACTTCTATGGGGTGGTATCAAAGTTATAAGCAGTTAACTTTTTGTGCAAAAAGTCCATTTGTATGTGAGGTACCAAAAGGGGCGTGGCAATAAAGCCAAATTTTACGGAACTGTAGGTACTATAAAAGCATAACACATCACAAAATGTCGAGCATTTGTATGGACTGGAATCAAAGTTATAAGCCGTTAACTTTTTGTGCAAAATGGTCCATTTCTATGGGAGGTACCAAAAGGGGAGTGGCAACTTCGCCCATTTTTCTCAAGGAGAAAGAAACCAAGAAACTAATAAAGGGTCCTGAACCAATTGGACTTTGTATGGCGTCATACCATGGTCTTTATGCAAAATTCGTCTCAATGATGTCTCCGAAATGTTCAATTGTTGAGAACGACGGTGAATTGATGTTGATGGCGCTTCACGCACACTTTCTGCCACAGCAGCAATATTTTCGGGTGTACGCGCTGTTTTTGGCTTTTCACGCTTTGGTTTATCGATGAGGATGCCAGTTTCATTCACTTTTTTCACAATATAACGAACATACGGATCTGACGGTGCTTCTCTTCTTCCAAAATCCGTACGCAATTTTCGCACACATTCTGCAACATTACCATGATTTTCAAAGTAATGTCGCAATATTCGCAATATACACATATTCGTTTAGCGGAAGGATACAACTAATTATCTGTCAAATCAGACATGAGCTAAGTGTTACCATTCTAGATATAAGCACTAGTTGAAAAAAAAACGTTAGATGGCGGACCCTTTACTATGTGTGGATTTGTGAAAGATTCTGAGTAGAAGTATAGAAGTTATAAGATAATCAATATTTTTCTAAATTTTGACCCTTCGTGTGGGAGGTACTCGAAGGATCTTTGACCTTAGCCTGAGGTAGAAAAAATTATTGACGCATATTAAATTTTAAGTCAAGCGGTTAATCCTATCGAAAGTTAGATTTTCAACAAAAGGACATTGTTTCCTTCTTTAGGATTCCAGCTTTCAACAATTGTAACAAACAAATTTTGGCGAATTTTTGTGTATCTTTTATGATTATTTTCTTGTCAGCAAAAAACTATTTTTTTTTGTTGAAAAAATCGCGCTTTGGCGTATGTATATACTGGGGTCGGCATTTCCACAAAGTCTGGCAGATTTGACAAATTAAAATTATGTTGCTCAGATTACACTACCAATGCTTTTAGTCTGACAAAGAATGAGAAAGTTTTTCCACCCTTTCCCAAAGCACCAAATTCCATATTAGATTTCTTATAAATTGAATCGCATTTACCTGACAGAAATATTGTTATTTGTCTTTATAACCACCTTAAGAAAATGTATGTACAGCTACTGTGAAATATCTTTCTCCCAGTGTCTGATATTCGAATAAAACCAAATGTCTGTAGAAAAGGGTCTATTTTAATACTTTTCCAAATCTATACCAAATGGCCCATCATTTGCCCAAAGAAATATGTTAGTAACAATAAACATAAATATAGATTCAATTAAAATGAAATACTTTGAATTAATTTCGTTCAAATGTATTTCAATTCAAAAAGTAACCCTAAATATTCCCAAGTCACAGTCTCTAGTCATCTAATCATCAGACATTCATATGCGTCCTAAAGCAGCCGCACAGAGACTCCACTTGGCAGGTCTCCCACCCCACTTTTCTTATTGTCTTCTCTTTAGATATTCCAATGGGCAAAGTTTTAAAATTTGATGATATCTTTTTGACAGCTGCTTAGGACAATATTTAAAGGATATCCTTTTGTTAAAGCTTTAGCCTTATATCTTCTTATCTCTCTCTCTCTCTCTATGGCCATTTCGCTCCCTCGTCCACTTGTGGTGCGTTATCTTAAAGCGAGCGGCTTTTTAGCCTTCTTCAGGTTTTCTGATGAACTTTAGGTTACTTTTTTCTCTGTTAACATTTCAAGCACGTAAACCATCAAAGACACCAAATGAAGGTATACCTAAAACTCTCTGTAGATATGCCTGTGTATATATATACAGCTTCAGAGACATATGTATGTACATAATATGTATATACCTTTGGTGTGATCATACATACTCGTACATATATACTTAGACAAATATGCTGGGTTTTTTTTAAAGAGCAACTTTTCTTTTGGCAAATTTTTGGAAAGACGCAAATAAAGTTTCTTTCTTTTTTCGGCCTAACCAAGACGAGTGGAAAAGAAATGAAATTATTTCCACATTTAATTTTTTTTTTTAAGAAAGGCATGACCTTGGTATGGCACGACGTTTTTTCTTTCCTTAATCAGATGGCGAAACTTGAACATGAACAGGAGCCAAAGTCTTATGAACCTTTAGGAATAACATGAAATGGCCTTCAATTGGGAGCCTGGGAATTTTTTTGTTCGCCGGATGTTGCGATGCTTCGCTGACTAACAATAGGAAATAGAAGAAGAACAAAAAACGGCGCAGGAATTTTCTACAAGTGTTTTGTATCAAGAGAAAAGCATATTTTCTCTTATTTCAGTTTTTATTTTTTTTTGAAGAATGCAAGTGGAATTTAATAAAAGCACGGTCTGACAATAAAGTTTTGGGGAGTATTTTATTCAGAGGCAGAGATGAAGTTCTACTACACTAGTTTACAAGAAAAAATACTTTAAATCTTATTTATTCTATATACATAAAGCTATGTCTATATAAAGATATTTCAAAAATACATTTTTCATGGAACTGAACACTGTACACTGAAAAAAATGTCAACTATTTGTTTGTACTAGAATTGAAGTTATGAGCAGTTAACTTTTTGTACAAAATGATCACGTTATGTGGCAAATACCAAAAGAGGCTTGGCAACTTCGTCCGTTTTCCCCGAAGTTGTAGTCAGAAGTTATTAGATTATAAAAATTTAATTTTAAATTTATTTAAAATACATAATTTTTTGGAATTTCGAGTTTCTTGGAATTTCCTTTAAGCGTTTGGACCATTTTATTTAAAGTACGAGTTGGCCCAAAATTACTGAAGGGGTTTGAATACCTTATAACTAGACCTCGGATTATATGCAATTGCATACTTATACCCTCACTTTAGTGATACGAGGGAATATATCATTTACTACGAGCCAAAAGTGTAACACATCAAAGGAGTGACCTAAGACCCTATGTATGTTCGGCAGATATCCGTTTTGGGTCATTTTCAGTCGAATGAGCAATGTCCGTCTGTCTGTCTGTCTGCTGGCTGCTGCGCACGATAACTCTCGAAAGGAGTAACCGATTGACTTCAAATTTTGTATGCGAATATATTTTTTTCTCTATCTCCGGCTAAGTTCGAAAATGGGCCATATTGGTTCACTTCTTCTAGTAGCTCCCCCACAAAGTATTAATATTTAGTGAATTATTGATTATTTAATAATTTAATAACTTCTATACTACTTATTAGAATCCAGTGAAATTCTACACATATTATAACTTTATTAGTCACTATCACCTAGAGAAAAATGGGCGAAGTTGCCATGCCCCTTTTGGTACCTCCCACACAAATGGACCATTTTGCACCCAAAGTTAACTCCTTACAGCATTAATATCACTTCATTAAAATACTTGAAATTTTGTACAGTGTATTGCTTTTATAGTACCTAGAGTCCGGCGACACGCCCCTTTTTGCACCTCCCACACAAATGTACTATTTTGCACCAAAAGTTAACAGCTTATAACTTGACTACCAGTGAATACAACGCCTTGAAATTTTGTACAGTGTAATGGTTTTATAGTACCTACAATCCAGTGAAAAATGGGTGTTATAGCCATGTCCATTTCGGTACCTCCCACACAAAGGTACCATTTTGTACGAAAAGTTTACAGCTAATATCTTTAATATTAGCGCCTACAAATACTTAAACTTTTGTACAGCGTAATGTTTCTATAGTACCTACAGTCTGTCGAAAAATGGGCGTGATTATCACGCCCATTTTGGTACCTCCCACACAAACGTACCATTTTGTACGCAAAGTTCAGAACATATATATTAGACAGGGTCGATTTGTGGGGAGGCAAAAAAGTCGCCATTGCTCAGTGAAAATCGTATTCTAGGGATCAAAATACGAAACTTTGCCGAAGGAACCATACCTGTAAAACGAATTCTGATTTCCAGGAATTTGGGTCGAACTTTTTGGTAGGGGCAAATTTTGAAAAATCCCACTTTGACCCATTTAGAGTGCTCCAATCGAGTCCAAATGTATGACCGACCCCCACTAACCTTGGAGGCCCGACCCACCCATGCCAGTGGCACACCCCCTGGAACCCCCTGGGGGTTCCATACATTTGGACTCGATTGGAGCACTCTAAATGGGTCAAAGTGGGATTTTTTCCGGGACATCAGAATTCGTTTTAGAGGTATGGTTCCTTCGGCAAAGTTTCTTATTTTGATCCTTAGAATACGATTTTCACTGAGCACTTCACTGAGTGGGGGTCGGTCATACATTTGGACTCGATTGGAGCACTCTAAATGGGTCAACGTGGGATTTTTTCCGGGACATCAAAATTCGTTTTAGAGGTATGGTTCCTTCGGCAAAGTTTCTTATTTTGATCCCTAGAATACGATTTTCACTGAGCAATGGGCGATTTTTAAATCGAACCGCCCTAATATATATACACTAAATTTTTGCACAGTGTATAGTTTTTTAAATTCCTACAGTCCTGTTAAAATGGGAGTTATGACCAAACCCGTTTTAGTACCTCCCATACAAAAAGAGCCAAGACATACCAAAATTAAATAGCTCATTATGTTAGTACATATACCAGTGCATCACAGCGCTCACAAAGTGAGGTCGATTTACCCGATTAAAATTTCTTACTTGTTTTTTGCAGATTGATAGAAAAATTCTGATTGGGCCAAAACTCGTTTCAAAGAAAGGGAATCGAACAACAGGTGCTTTTTTTTGCATATTTGTGATATGCAAAATATATGCAAAAAATATACAAAAAAAATGCAAAATATGCAAAAAAATGCCAAAGATGAATCAAAAATGCGAAATTTTAAATTGTTATGTCAATACTATTTAAAAAATCATGACACAAAAATTGATGAGACAATACGGAATTATGAACAAATTCAAAGCAGTTTAGATTTGATAGGGTGCCAAATTGGTCATCTAAACATTTTTTTACATATTAAGCTAGTTTGAAGTCGATATAACTTTTTAACGGAATATCAGATTTGAACCAACCACGTTCACAAAATTGTTAACATTTGTGTGAGATGTACTAGAAGGGCCGTGGCAATAACGCCCACTTTGTACTGTAAGTACTATAAAAATATTACACTGCACAATATTTCAAGTATTTGTATGCACTGGTATTAATGGCTGGGGCACACGCTGCGAAGACCTCATGCTGACATCATGCTGGCCCAATGTTCCTTATAGGAACCCAAAAGGAATCTATGTAAATATGGGTAAAAAGCTTAGTCAGAAGCTACCTTTGTATGGGTACGATATAAAAGCATGGACCTATGACGACCATTGTTGGTGTAAATGGTACTGGGTACAAGTTAACTCAATGTACCAATTTTCACACAGATAACAAACAAAAATTGTTGTCTCTACGGCGTTAGGGTAACTGCAAAGGCAGTCGAGCCACTTTTCAATACGACCCCTCCGATCCTTCCATAAAATTTGGCACTCGTCATCATCTAGGCTGCACAATTTCTATGTTCAGCCCAAGATGCAGCATTTTATTTAACTAAGAAGTCAAATCATAGAGTTGTTTTATGTGGGAGTTATATAAAATATTGGACAAATGTTACCAATTTTCAGTCCGATCAGTTGAAATTTGCCGTAAGGGGAGGTTCTATATATAATATGAGGACTATATCAGAAAATGTACCGATATTGCCCATTTTCAGTCCCAATTTACCTATGGATAGAAGTATTTATAGAAATGATCATCATAATTAAATTTTTCTACACAAATTATTTAAATCTCATGTTTTTAGAAAATTCCTTAAAATTGGCATTTCTAGAAATTAACTCAAATTTGCATTATTCTAAACAATTTTGTACTATTCCGTTGAAAAATTTTCTTTTTTAAAAATTTCGACGAAAATGCATTTTTTTCAAAATTTTTTAAAATTTCATTTTTATAAATAATTGTATATAAATTTTTCTAAAAAATGGCAGTTTTATAGAAATACTCGCTCTAGAAAAGTTCGACAAATTAAATTTTTATTGAAAATTTCATAGAAATTGCTATTTTATAGAAAACTACATCCAACTGCACTTTTATAATTATGTCCGACAAAATTTTATTTTTCCAGCAAATCTAAATTAATATTTTTTTTTGCAAATTTCATAAAAATTGCACTTTTATTGTAAATTTAGTAGCATTTAAGCAATAAATCAAAATCAAATTTTTATAAAAAAATTTGTTAAAATTGAAATTAATTTTTTTAAAAAATAGTCCAATATACATTTTTCTGAACAAAAAATAATAAATTGATCTGAGACCCCTAAAGTATATATTCTTAATCGTTTCACAATCTATAATACTTGAGCTAGGTGGCTGAAATTTGGTATAGCTACTTCTTATTGCTGCGGGATTGAAAATGGGCGATATCGGTCCATATTAAGATATAGCTCCCATATATAGCATCTAACGGCGGCCGGAAGTTGGACCCCAGGAAAATGCACCCCAAATTGAAAATGAAAGTGCGCCCCAAATTTGGGGCCTATTTTCGTTACAAAAACTGATTTAGGAAATTACACCCCAATCAAGAAAACAGCATGAAATGACAATAAACCCCAAAAAAACTAAGAAATTTTTTCTTCCTTAATCTGGGGCGTACGCATTAATATACGTATGTATACAAACATATTTTCTAATTATAAATCTATTCCTGTGCGGTCGGCCTTCGGCCTCTGTTTAAGACTTTCTCCTATGGACAGGATTCAAAGTTGGCAACGTGGAGCAAATCTTTTATGCGTAGCCTCTCCTGTTTCTAAATTAATAGATGAAAATAAGCCCCAAAAAGCAGACAATAAATGAAAGTAAACCCCAAAAAGCAGTCAAAAAATGAAATTAAGCCCCAAATAAAATTGTTGTTGTTTGATATGTTATTTTTTGGGGCCCATATTCATAAAAATAGCGGGGTGTATTTGCCTGGGGCCCAATTTCATTCCGCCGCATCTAACTTGTTGTTATTCCTACTGTTCTCACCTACTATATTTTTCCTACTGTTCTCATCTACTATATTTTTTTGTGTGTTTTCGGTGTTATTTTCTTTAGGTTTGAGTTATTTTGTGAGGTCACATGCTATCCATGGTGGAGGGTATATAAGATTCGGCATGGCCGAACTCAACGTTTTTACTTGTAATCGAATATTTCGTTTGTTTTCTAGAAAATTACCCCAAAATTAAATTTTTCTAGACAATTTCGTTGAAATTTTAAATTTAAATTTCGTTGAAATTTCACTTTTCAATAAAATTTCTTCGAAATTTAATTTTTTCAGAAAAATTTTTCCATAGGCCTTTAATAAATCAACGACCTTTAATATGGGCATTGGCTACTAATTCTGAGTTATTGTCCTTATAATGTCTCATCGATCAGGTCAGAGGCCCATAATCTACTTTTGGACCTTTGGAATTTGAAACAATTTAAATTTTCAGAGCAATTTAACAAAGATTTCTAGAGAAATACAATTCAACGATTTTTGTAGAAAAACATCCAAGCAAGAACATTTTAAGTTTTTAAATTAAATCAATGAATAACCGAAAAAAATTAGAAGAATATTTTAATAAACGTTTAAAAACTATATCTGAAAATAGTTCTTTACTTTCTAAAAAAAATCCCGCCAAATTTCGATTGACTTCAAATTTTGTATGTGGTAATATTTTCTTCTATCTCCGGCTAAGTTCGAAGATGGACCATATTGGTGCACTCCTTCTAGTACCTCCCCCACAAAGGGTTAACATTTAGTGAAATATTGATTATTTAATAACTTCTATACATTCTTCTATTCTACACATAGTATTAGTTTATTAGTCTCTAGTAGCTCGAGAAAAATAGACGACGTTGCCACGTCCCTTTTGGTACCTCCCACACAAATGGACCTTTTTGTACCAAAAGTTACCAGCTTTTAACTTTAATACCAGTGCATACAAATATTTGAAATTTCGTACAGTATAATGCGTACAGTATATAATCCTAGAGTGTAGAGAAAAGTGGACGTCATTTTTGTACAAAAAGTAAAAAGCTTTGAACTTTAATATTAGTACATACTTTAAAGCTAAATAAATTGATAATAACTTAAATAAAACAACAAAATAAATAAATGTACTACAATTTTTTGAGACTCAAGGTGAGGGGATTCATTAGTCGGTTTACACGACTGCACTTTCTTAGTTGTTTTTTGAAAATTTGGTGATATTAAATATTTCTAGAAAAGTCGTTGAATTGCATTATTCTAGACAATTTTGTTAAAAATGTATTTCTAAAAAATTTTCGTTGAAGTAACTTTTGTTTATAGAAAATTTAATGAAAATTGCAATTCTTTAGAAAGTCCCGCTTTAGAAAAGTTCGAGAAAATATGATTTTATATTTGGGGGTATATTCATTTTGTCACTCCGTTTGTAAGACCTCTAAATATTGATCGAGACCCCATAAAGTATATATATTCTTAATCGTCGTAAAATTCTAAGACGATTTAGCCATGACCGTCTGTCCGTCCGTCTGTGGTAATCACGCTACAGTCCGTAATAATAGAGCTAGGTGGCTGAAATTTGGTATAAATATTTCTTATAGTTACAGGTTGTTTAGGATTGCAAATAGGCGATATCGGTCCATATATAGATATAGCTCCCATATATAGCATATAATTTATTGTGATTCATACTGTTTTTTTTTTGTATTTTTTGGTGTTATTTTCTTTAGGTTTAAGTTATTTTGTGAGGTCACATGCTATCCATGGTGGAGGGTATATAAGATTCGGCATGGCCGAACTTAACGCTTTTACTTGTTTATAATTATGTCCTTCCCTAAATTGATACTTTTTAGTGCAAATTTCATAACAATTGCACTTTTTTTTTGTAAATTTATTGAAAATTGAATTTGTGTATACAATTTTCAGGAAAATCAAATATTTATAGATAATTTTTCTCAAATTTTGGAAAAAATAAGTCGAATTTTTGCAATTTCCAGAATGAAATCATAGTTTTAAGAAAATTTCGTCAAAATTGAAATTTTTATCGAAAATTCATTTCTAGAAAATTTCGTTGAAATTTCACAATTTTCTAGAAAATTTCGTGTATAATTAGATATTGAATAGGAGAAAAAATGCGGAACAAACCTACCCGAAAAAAGTACATGCAGTGCGTTGAAAACCGCAAAAATACCCACAAAGTCATAAAATATCTGTCAGTAAAATAGTGAAAAGTACGTATACGTATAAAACAGAGTATTTTTGAGATTTTTAAGGCACTCTTTTTCTCCTATTCAATATCTACAACTTTGATTCAGATACAGAAGAGATATTCCGTATGGTATATCGAGCAAAAATATAGAACAAGTGCTAAAAATCCACGTTAAGGAAAACAAATCGTATGGCCGTTATATTGTTAATTGAGCCAACTTGACTAAACGAATGATGCACAAGTTCTTATTTTTGGGGCTACTTTCACGCCCCAGATTCACAATTGAGTCCCAAATCCATGAGCTAAAAAATTAATGTACATAAAATTAAATTCGGATATAATTAGCAAAAACGCAAACGGTAAGGTACGATTTTGGCGCCACCTACATGTGAGCTAAACAGAGATATCCTGTTTATTCATGGCAAATTTGAGGTAAATATAGAAATTTTTAACATAAATAAGATTCTAAAATACTATAAATTTTATAATAATAATAATCATACAACGATATCGAATATTGCCAAAATAACACAAATTTCGTAGAGAGAGGAATGTTGGGAATACCAAATTTACAGCAAAAGTGTATTTTAGCAAGCTCTATCTGAATGTGGTAGCCACAGGTCCCAAAAAATCTTCTGAGGCCCATTATTTTCACTTTTAGTAAAATGCACTTGGTGCACCCAGAGAGTAAAGCATAAATAAACAGGATATCTCATTAACTCACATGTAGGTGGCGCCAAAAATCGTGCCTCACGGTTTGCGTCTTTCCTAATTATATTCGAATTTAGTTTCACGTACACAAAAAATGCTGTACTGTGTGGTGGCCCGTAACAAATATTATATACCCTCTACCGTTAAAGTGAAGCTACAATATTAAAAAAAACATAATACCATACACCCACAATTGATAATTTAAAAGTATTTGCTGTTAAAAAAAGAAAAATGCATTAAAAGAATTTATTTCCAGCTCTTTAAATATTTCAACATCTCTGCAATAAATTCCCAAAATAGTAGCTACAAGAATAAATATATCATATATTTTTATGGCTTATTTTCATTGCCGTCTCTCCAAAAAATACCAAATATTATCGCAAATTATCATCTTAATCACCAAAGTCAAGGCAAAAAAAAACTCATTAAAACTTTTTTTATTAAATGCAAGTTCAGTTATAATGGCAAAATTACGAGTTATTATAAAACGTTTGCGTTTCACTTTCCATTCCCGTGAGTTTCAAAACCTTTTGGGAAAACTTAGAAGTTTTCTGACAAACAGCAAAGTACTTGAAATATTTGAACAAAAAAAAAATTCACATAAAAAAGTGTCAAACAAAATTGGAAAGTTTTTTTTTGTAAATGCGACAAAAAAAAATAGCTATTTTAAAGTGAGAATTTGAATTTAGTGACATTTTAGCAATTGTTGACTAATTAACTGTTCGTGTTAACTGTGTGTCAATGCGTTGGTCGAAAAATGTAACAGAAGGGAGACCAATGGATAGATCTATTACGACCATGCTAGCCGTCCAAAGGTTTTAGCAGTTTTTCTATATTAGCTCTTGTTTTCGAGATATTCGGCCACAAAGTTTGCTGGGAAATAAATCAGTGAGATTAGTTATTCCGACTGGAATTTGACCATTTTTTTTTGGTTTTTGTGTTAAGTTTTGGGCTTTGCTGTATTCTGACACATATACTCGTAGTAAAATTTTATGGCCAACATTTTTGTAGAACATTTCATTCCCGCCCTCCCAACTCTCATTTCATTCCTGCCCACCCAACTATGATTTGTTGAAATAGGGCCAAAAATTACAGTTATGTGGGGGAGCTAGAGGATTAATATGTTCCACAAAAATATTGGCCTTAATATTTTCTATAAAGTTGCAGAACATATCCTACACCAACAAAATTATTTTGATACAAAATAGTGAAAAACTAACATTTTGAGGTACAATTGGTCTTTTTGAGCTATTTAGGTCGCCTAGACACATTCAGAGTGTATTGATATGTTTACAAAAGTTGTTCAGATTTACCTTGGCTACAATTTTGCCAAATATTGTTTTTGAAAAATTACGATTCATTGTAAGTTATGATGAAAACATTTAAAAAAAAATATTTTGTTTTTCACATTTCAAAACAAGTAAAATCATTAAGTTCGGCCATGCCGAATCTTATATACCTTCCAACATGGATCGCACGATTTTCAGCCCAATTCGTTGAAATTTTAGGTTTTTGTGGCGTTAACAAGTCAAATCTAGAGGGACCTTTGTATGGGGGCTATATCAAACAGGGACCTATGACTACCGTTGCTCGTGTGAAGGATACCGGGTATAAATAAACCAACTTTTAGTCCGAATAGTTCACATTTGTTGTCTCTTTGACGTTAAGAAGTCAAATCGGGGAGATGCCATATATGGGGGCTATATCCAAAATTATACCGATATTGCCCATTTGCAATCCCAACATACCTGCAGATATAAGAAGTACATGTACCAAATTGCAGCCACCTATCTCAAGTATTATAGATTGTAGCGTGATTTCAACAGACGAACAGACGGACATGGCTAAATCGTCTTCGAATTTTACGACGAATAATAATATATATACTCGTACGTACTTTATGGGGTCTCAGATCAATATTTAGTGGTATTACAAACGGAGTGACAAAATCAATATACCACCCCATACTATGGTGGAGGGTATATAAAAATGCGGGCACAAAACTTTTTCGGCATAAAATGTTAACAAACTTTGTTCAGCATAATTTTAGCTACTTTGTTGCCTAATTAGTTAAGCGGTTCACAAATAGTTGTTGGAGAAACGCTGATGACACCCTTTTCAGGGCGGGGCTCACTGATTTTCAGAAACTTTTGAGGCCCATAAAAAAATTGGTCATTAATTTCGCCAAACTGAGTATAGGGTTATACTACCCTTTGGTAGTAGAATCGAACCTATACTGTCAACACAGTGTATTTTCCAAAAAGTGTTCATTTGTTTGAATTAAATTTTTGTAATTTCTTTTTTGGTTAGTGTCAATGGATATTACAAAGGGGTCCGAATTTTAATATTAATTTTATTTTTGCCTAATAATTTTAAAAAAGGTTGCTCAATGCTAAAAAAAATTGTTTTGAAAAATTTGTTTACAATTTTAAAAATATTGATATTTTAAAAAATTGAGAAAATGAATTTTTGGATTTTACCAAATTTTTAATTGTTCTAGAACGGCTGAACAGAGATTTTTATAATGTTTAGGACTTCAATGAAGAAAATCGACAAGTTTATCTTTAATTATTATATATATTCATTTTGTCACTCCGTTTGTAACACCTCTAAATATTGATCTGAGACCCCATAACGTACATATATATATTCTTAATCGTTGTAAAATTCTAAGACGATTTAGACATGTCCGTCCGTCTGTTGTAAACACGCTACAGTCCGTAATAATAGAGCTAGGTTGATCAAATAGGGTAGAAATATTTCCTATAGTTGCTCCCCAATAGAGGTCGTTCCAAAATACGGGTTTTGAGCCATAGATACCACATTTTTAAAGCAATTTAACAGAAACTTTGCACTTTGTATTCTTTTTTGTGAAGAATTCATAACAGAAAACATTTTTTAAATCAGTTCATATATTGTTATAGTCCACCTATAGATGTCGCTCCCAAAAATGATTATTTAAGCTATAAACACCACATTTTCTAAGAAATTTAGCAAAAACTTTGCAGTTTGTATTCTATTTTGGCAAGAATTCATCTCTATAAAATGTATACAAATCATTTTTATACCCTCCACCATAGGATGGGGGGTATATTTATTTTGTAACACCTCTAAATATTGATCTGAGACCCCATAAAGTATAATTGTTCTTAATCGTCGCAAAATTCTAAGACGATTTAGACATGTCCGTCCGTCCGTCTGTTGTAATCACGCTACAATCTATAATACTTGAGCTAGGGGCTGACATTTAGCATAGATACTTCTTATGGCTGCAGCTATTTTGGGATTAAAAATGGGTGATATCGGTCCATATTTAGATATAGCTCCCATATATAGCATCTAACTTGTTGTGATTCCTACTGTCTACTATATTTTTTTTTTGTGTTTTCGGTGTTATTTTCTTTAGATTTGAGTTATTTTGTGAGGTCACATGCTATGGAGGGTATATAAGATTCGGCATGGTCGAACTTAACGCTTTTACTTGTTATACACTCCACCATAGGATGTGGGGTATATTCATTTTGTCACTCCGTTTGTAACACCTCTAAATATTGATCTGAGACCCCATAAAGTATATATATTCTTAATCGTCTTAAAATTCTAAGACGATTTAGCCATGTCCGTCTGTTGTATTCACGCTACAATCTATAATACTTAAGCTAGGTGGCTGAAATTTGGGATTGAAAATGGGCGATATCGGTCCATAATTAGATATAGCTCCCATCATCTATTATATTTTTTGTGTTTTCGGTGTTATTTTCTTTAGGTTTGAGTTATTTTGTGAGGTCACATGCTATCCATGGTGGAGGGTATATAAGATTCGGCATGGCCGAAATTAACGCTTTTACTTGTTTTTAATTTAGATGGTATCATGGCTCTATCGGGCTCATACATAAAAAATATGGTCCAAATACTAAAGGTATATTAATTGAATCTTAAAACATATTTCGATACCTCCATTCTAAAACATGCTAAGTCGGCTTAGCATAGTTTTAGGGAGTTTGTATTTTTAATTTCTAAATATTCCAAATTATATTCAGTCCAAATTTTGTGTCGATCCGTCAATCAAAAGTTATTCACAAAACAGCACAGGTCATTCGATTTGCATTATAAAGTAATTCCACAAAAATTTAAAAAAATTAATCAAACTTTGGTCGCCTCTCCTGGAAATCTATCTTTTTGCACTTAGCATAGTCTAGAATGGAGGTATCGAATATTAAAAAACCTTAACATCATTTTTTTTTTGTTATCCCCTCACCTTAGATAGGAGGGTATATATCATTTGCTATGAGCCAAAAGTGTAACACATCGAAGGAGTGACCTAAGACCCTAAGTATGATCGGCGGAAATCAGTTTTGGGTAATTATACCCTCACTTTAGTGTGACGAGGGTATATATCATTTGCTACGGAAAAAAGTGTAACACGTCGAAGGAGTGACCTAAGACCCCAAGTATGTTCGGAGGAAATCCGTTTTGGGTCATTTTAAGTCGAATGAGCAATGTCCGTCCGTCTGTCTGTCTGTCTGTCTGTCTGTCTGTCTGCTGGCTGGTGCGCACGATAACTCTCGAAAGGAGTAACCGCTTGACCTCAAATTTGGTATGTGGTAATATTTTTTTCTATCTCCGGCTAAGTTCGAAGATGGGCCATATTGGTCCACTCCTTCTAGTACCTCCCCCACAAAGGGTTAAAATGTTTTGAAATATTGATTCTTTAATAACTGCTATACTACTTATTCGAATCTTTTGAAATTCCACACATAGTATTAGCTTATTAGTCGTTATCAACTCGAAAAATGGGCGAAGTCGCCACGTCCCTTTTGGTACCTCCCACACAAATGCAACATTTTGCACCAAAAGTTAACAGCTTATAACATTAATAACAGTGTAAAAAATACTTGAAATTGTGTACAGTATTATGCTTTTATATTGCCTACAGTCCAGGGAAAAATGGGTGTTGTTGTCACGCCCCTTTTGGTACCTCCCACACAAAGGTACCTTTTTGCACCAAAAGTTAACAGCTTATAACATTAAAACCAGTGTATAAAAATACTTGAAATTTTGTACAGTGTAATGTTTTTATAGTGTCTATAGCCCTGTGAAAAATGGGCGTTATTGCCACGCCCCTCTTTGTACCTCCCACACAAAATGCCCAAATCATACCACAATTTAATGTCTCATAACGTTTATACCAGTGCACATAAATGCTTATAAGTCGGCACAGTGCAATGAATTTAAAGTATCTAATCTTCAGCAAAAAAAAGGTGTATTTGATAAACTCCTTCTGGTACCTCCCACACAAATTGACAGAATAATTCGAGTAATATTCAATATTACATTACTCACAAAGTGAAACTTTCTTACTTGTTTTAAATCAGTTGTCAGTCCGGCCGTCCGTCTGTCTGTCTGTCTGCTGGATGGTGCGCACGATAACCCTCGAAAGGAGTAACCGATTGACTTCATAATTGATATGCGGTAATACTTTTCTCTATCTCCGGCTAAGTTCGAAGATGGGCCATATTGGTCCACTCCTTCTAGTACCTCCCCCACAAAGGGTTAACTTTTAGTGAAATATTGATTCTTTAATAACTTCTATACTACGCACTCGAATCTCTTGAAATTTCACACATAGTATTAGTTTAGTTACAGCTATCACCTCAAGAATTGGTAAGGTTGCCACATCCCTTTTGGTACCTCCCACACAAATGGACCATTTTGTACTAAAAGTTAACAGGTTATAACTTTAATAATAGCGCAAACAAATACTTGAAATTTTGTACAGTGTAATGCTTTTATAGTACCTAGAGCGTTTTTGACACGTCCCTTTTGGTACCTCCCACACAAATGCCCCTTTTTGTACCAAGAGTTAACAGCTTTTAACAATAATACCAGTGCATACAAATACTTGAAATGACGTACAGTGTAATGCTTTTATAGTACATAGAGTATACAGAAAAGTGACTGTTATTGGGACGAACCTTTTGTTATCTCTCACATAAATGGACCTTTTTGTACCAAAAGTAAACAGCTTTTAACTTTAATACTAGTACATACTTTAAACTTATTAAATGCAATTTAAATTGTTTAAAATTTAAATAAAACAAAAAAATAATAAATTTACTAATATTTTTTAATGTACGCAAAGGAAATATTTTAGGTCTTGGACACAAAAAAAAATGTTCAATAGTGTTGTCCTTTTAAGAAACTTAAAATTTTTAGTATTCCAAAACTTTTGGAAAATTACCCGTAGTGTGTTTCTTTTAAAAAGTATTTTACTTTATTAAATTTTAAATCCAGAGTTCTCTTGCAAAAAACTTGTCTTGAACTTTGCTGCACAATCCTCTCAACATTACTGAATTACATATATATTAAGTATAAGAGCAAAATTGAACATTTCCCCAGATTTATTGTTTAACAAAGTAAATGTAAAGTTTGCTCTACAACATATGGAGCGCATTCTAGAGCCCCGTCTCTGTTTAACAACAGACATAATTTTTAGTTTTTGCTGCCAGTCATTTTAGTCTTAAAATATACTTAGTACTAAAGCAACCTTGAAAAACGAAGGCAACGACTTGGAAGAGAGTAAACAACAAAACACTACTTTAGCAAGAGTAAGGGGAGATGGTGCAACATGTTGTATGAGTAATAATATCTTGAGCCTGCAAGTATGCAACACTCATTAGCAGCTGCTAAATATGCTGTAGATTTCACCATGATTTTTTGTTGTTTTTGAATCAATATTCTTTGAGTTTTAGACAGTGAGGAGAGGAAGAGAGCATGTATGTTGTATCTGTTGAAAAATTAATTTAATTAATGAAAGCTGTATACATTTAAATATATATATATAATAATATATTCAGGCGCCCGGCATGTAATCTTGAATTTTACCATAATTTTATTTTGCTTTTGGTTTCGTTTTTTTACTAACCAAAAAATTAAATGAACCGAGGGTATAATTGCCCAGTTTTGCGGGGTTAAGGGAGGAAATCTTTTGGAACCGAAAGGCATTTACTTAAATGACATTCTTCCCCCAAAATATGAACGAAACACGCAATAGTAACATTTATAGCCATTAAATAGAGTAATCAACAATAAAACAACAATGAGTAGACCTTAACCGCGTCCAAACATTCAATATTTTTTTCTGTCTCGCGTATAGTTTGGTCTGTTTATTACCGCTTTTTTTATCGCCACAAAGTAACCCCCACCGGCCAAATATCTTTTGGGGTTTTTTTCTTCACTGAACTTCAGGTGGAGTTTAGGTGGTGCTGTCTATCATATGATACGAGTTAATACCAAGTGACCCAATGACATATGGCCTTGACGGCACAACAGTCTTTGCAATTAATTGTATTGGCGGCCGTCTGTTCCTGCTAGGTTAGAGACTTTTTGTTGCTATTTGCGGCTAAGCAGAAAACTTTGGCAAATTCAATTAAACTCATCGAATCGAACAAAAGTAATTAGGATTTTGTGGGCAAGTGTGGCTTTGAAATGGCATATAAGAATTTGACACAATACTCTTGAAATTAGAGACTCAGAATGTCTTTAAATAAATTGTGGCTAGAGTGGAAATAGAGTTAGGATTTCAGGCGGACAAATCACAAAAACTTCGAAATAAAAGTGTTTTCCTATGTAAGTTTATCAAGGGGTGTTCGGCACAATAAGATTTTTCTAAAACCAGACATCATATCGGGGGAATGTCTCTTTGTCAGACATATACAAAACCTTTCAAATGAAAACTGACTTCAAGAGTGTCTTAACTCAAAATTAAAAATTGTTGTCGTTGTCTTACGCAAATGCGAATTTTGTAAATATCCATAAATTAATATCAACGAAATTTAGTTAATAAGTAAACAATCATATTTAGGATTATTCCACCTTTTTATCCCCTCACCTTAGAGAGGAGGGTATATATCATTTGCTACGAACCAAAAGTGTAACACATCGAAGAAGTGACCTAAGACCATAAGTATGTTCGGCGGATATCCGTTTTGGGTCATTTTAAGTCATTTGAGCAATGTCCGTCCGTCTGTCTGTCTGTCTGCTGGCTGGTGCGCACGATAACTCTCGAAAGGAGTAACCGATTGACTTCAAATTTGGTATGTGGTAATATTTTCTTATATCTCCGGCTAAGTTCGAAGATGGGCCATATTGGTCACTCCTTTTAGTACCGCCCCACAAAGGGTTAACATTTAGTGAAATTTTAATTATTTAATAATTGCTATACTACTTATTTGAATCCTCTGAAATTCTACACATAGTATTAAATTATTAGTTGCTTTTACCTAGAGAAAAATGGGCGAAGTTGCCACACCCCTTTTGGTACCTCCCATAGCTTATAACTTTATTACCAGTGCATACAAATACTTGAAATTTCGTACAGTGCAATGCGTTTATAGTACCTAGATTCTAGAGAAAACTGGCCGTAATTGGCACTCGCGTTTTGGTACCTCCCACACAAATAGACCATTTTACACCAAAAGTAAACAGCTTTTAACTTTAATACCAGTACATAATTTAATGTTATTAAGTGCAATTTAAATTGATAATTATTTAAATAAAACAACAACAATATAAATTTACTAATATTTTTTTGAGACTCAAGGTGAGGGGATTCATTAGTAGGTTTACCTGACAGATCTTTCGTACTTGTTTAAACTTCATACTGCATCTTATTTACATTTCTATATAAATATTATACGGACTTAAATTACACATCTCTACGATTTTCAATTTTGAGTTAGGACAGTATTGAAATAAGTGAGTGATATGCAGAAAGAATTGGCGATTTTACGCTGTAATAAATAATTTGTTATACAACAAGTAAAACGGATTTAGTTTGGCCATGCTGAGTCTTATATACCCTCCACCATGAATCGAATGTGAATGGTTATGGCTACTAATAAACTCATTATACCAAATTTCAAACCCCAGTTACCAATTTTCAGACCGATCAGTTGAAATCTGCGGTCTCTGTGTATAAACTATATAAGATGTATATGTACATACGTACTAAATTTCAGCCACCTAGCTCAAGTATTATAGATTGTAGCGTGATTACAACAGATGGATGGACGGACGGACAGACGGACATGTCTTAATAGTCTTCGAATTTTACGACGATTAATAATATACAATATATAAATTATAATATATAATATACAATATATAATATATTTTATATAATCTATATATATAACCAGTAAGGAAAAGTAGAAAGTCGGGCGGGGCCGACTATATAATACCCTACACCTCCCTAAAAATGCGATAAGGGTCATTGCGATAATAATTTGTAATAAATTAAGCAACATTCGTTCCTAAATTGAGAAACATCTTTCTGGAAATTTTTAATGATCGGAACTAAAGTATAACTTCAATAGCGCTTTGATACCAAATCAGAAGGAACATATATATGGAGGTTATATATAAATCTGAACTGATTTTCCCTGAATACTCATTCATGTAAAAAGACCTCTTTCTGTCGAATTTCGTACTGATCGGATATAAAATACAGTCTCTACAGCGCTTACATACATAACATATATATGGGGGCTCTATATAAATCTGAACCGATATTTTCCGAATATCGGTTCAGATTTATTTGGCAGTATTCCTTCATGTAGAAAGAAACCTCTTTCTGCCGAATTTCGCACTGAATGGATATAAAATACAGTTTCTACAGCGCTTACATGTCAAATCGGGGTAACATATATATGGGGGCTATATCTAAATCTAAACCGATATTCTCCGAATTTGGCAGTACTCCTTCATGTAGAAAGAGACCTCTTTTTGCCGAATTTTGAACTGATCGGCTATAAGATAAAGTTTTTACAGCGCTAACATGTCAAATCGGGGTAACATATATATGGGGGCTATATCTAAATCTGAACCGATTTCTTCCAAATTTAAAAGTGTTCATTCATATAATAAGAAACCTCTTTCTGTCGAATTTCACACTGATCGGATATAAAATACAGTTTTTACAGCGCTTACATGTCAAATCGGGAGTAACATATATATGGGGGCTATATCTAAATCTGAAGCGATTTTCTCCGAATTTTGCAGTATTCCTTCATGTAATAAGAAACCTCTTTCTGCCGAATTTCATACTGATCGGCTATAAGATAAAGTTTTTACAGCGCTAACATATCAAATCGGGGTAACATATATATGGGGGCTATATCTAAATCTGAACCGATTTTAACCAAATTCAATAGGAATCGTTCTTGGACCAAAAAAAGATATGTGTATAGTTTCGTCGAGATCGGACCATAATTGCGACCTGTACTTTGATTACAAGAATACATCTACAGACAGACAGACGGACATAGCTAAATCGACTCAGAAAGTGATTACAAGTCGATCGGTATAATAAACAATGGGTCTATCTCTTCTCCTTTTGGGTGTTACAAACAAATGCACAAAGTCATAATACACTGTACCACAGTGTGGTGTAGGGTATAAAAATGGAAAAATGTTTGTATGTATGTATGTGTTTTATAGACGCTTAAACCACTGGACCGATATAAAAATTTTTTCTTTTGTTTGAAAGCTATTTTGTCTGAGATGGTTTTGGAAAAAAAAATTTTGCAAAAAGTGGGCGGCGCAAATGTGGGCGTGACAAATCGTTTGTTTTCAAAAATGGACGGGATCGAAAATCTAAATCTGGGGCAACGAAGTGGACCGGGTCCAGCTAGTATATAATATTATAATATCTTATGGCGTCTCACATCAATATTTAGAGGTGTTAAAAATAGGTATGACAAAATTACTATACCCCCATCCTATGGTGGAGGGTATACAAATAGTAAAGGTTTTAATATTTTAGCTTTGCGATTGAGGCTTACTTTTGAAATTTGTGTAAAAAATGGTGAACATTGGGGAAGCTTGGCAACAATACCGGTGAATATGCTTTACCCCTTCGTTGTTCGAGAACGTTCTCCAGGAAGTTTTCATTTAATATGAATATAAATATGTTATACTATTTTTTATACCCTCCACCATAGGATGGGAGTATATTCATTTTGTCACTCCGTTTGAAACACCTCTAAATATTGATCTGAGACCCCACAAAGTATATATACTCTTAATCGTCGTAAAATTCTAAGACGATTTTGCCAAGTCCGTCTGTCCGTCCGTCTGTTGTAATCAAGCTACAGTCAGTAATAACAGAGCCAGGTTGATCAAATTTTGTAGAAATACTTCTTATAGTTGCAGGTCGTTTGGGATTGCAAACGGGTCATATCGGTCAATGTTTTCATATAGCTCCCCTAAAAATGTCGCTCCAAAATACGAATTTTGAGCCATAGATACCACATTTTTAAAACAATTTTACCGAAACTTTGCAGTTGATATTATATTATATTAAAAATTCTTCAAAGCAAAAATTTTACAAATCGGTTCATATTTTGTTATAGTCACCCTATAGAGGTCGCTCCAAAATATATGTATTTAAGCCATAAATACTATATTTTCTAAGCATTTGAACTGAATCTGTGCAATTTGTATTTAATTAAGACAAGAATTCATCACAGTAAAATTTTTTAAATCAGTTCATATTATGTTAAAGTTCACCTATAGATGTCGCTCCCAAAAAGGCTTATTTAAGCCCTAAATACCACATTTTCTAAGAAATTTAGCTGAAACTTGGCAGTTTCTATTTCCTATTTTGACAAGAATTCATCTCAATAAAATTTATACAAATCAAATTATTTTTTATTGTAGTCCTCGTGTAGATGTGGCTTTCAAAAATGCTATTTCAAGCCATTAATATCACATTTTCAGGAGAAGATGTTGGCCAAGGAATTTGCGGCCTAAAATTTGGCTAAAATTTGCAGTGTTCTTTTTTTAATTATTTAGTTCATATTCACACTTGAAAAATATATTTTCAAATGGCTATAAACGTGTTCTTAGTGGGTATATCAGATCGATTTTTATACCCTCCACCATAGGATGGGGGTATACCCACTTTTTCATTCCGTTTGCAACACCTTGAAATATTGATCTGCGACCCAATAAAGTATATGACGGGTTTCCCAATGGCGATGATATGATTTTGAAGTGACGTTTCGGCCATTTGTAATATGTCATGATCTGTCATTTGTTTTTCATTGTATTCAGTAGTGTTTACAATTTCATCGTGGAGAGATATACGCAAGAACAACGTTTACAAATTATTGAGTTTTATTATCAAAATAATCGTTCTCCAATTGCAAAAGTTTGGAGATTCGATTATTTCAAGAAATTGTGATATTGAATGGCTTCCAAGAGGTTGTGATTTAACACCATTAGACTATTTCTTGTGGGGTTATTAATAAGCTTTACAAGTCAATATTGATCGTGCCATTCATGACATACGACTTGATTTAGTGGAAAAAGTGCTTGAAACTTGGGTTCATCGAATTCGTTCCTGCAGAAGTACTTCACATTAAATAAAAAACTTATGAATTTCCTTAACTATAAGTGTGTTTTTTTTTAAAGAAATCATAACACTCTTATTGGAAACCCCTGTATATTCATGATCGTAGTGCAATTCTAAGACGATTTATCAAAGTCCGTCTGTCCGGCTAGGATGATCAAATTTGATAGAAATACTTCATATAGTTGCAGGTCGTTTGCGATTGCAAATGGGCCATATCGACCAATGTTTTGATATAGCTCCCCTATAGAGGTCGCTCCAAAACACGGTTTCTGGGCCATGGATACCACATTTTTAAAGCAATTCAGCTGAAACTTGCCGTTTGTATTCTATTTTGACTACAATTCGTCACAGAGAAAATTTTGCAAATCGTATTCATATTTCTTTATAGTCACCCTATAGAGGTCGCTCCAAAATAGGCGTATTTAAATCATAAATACCACATTTTCTAACTATTTTAAGCGAATCTTTGCAGTTTGTGTTTAATAAAGATAACAATTCATCGCAATAAAAGTTTTTTTTTAAATCAGTTCATATTTTGTTATAGTCCACATATAGATGTCGCTACCAAAAAGGCTTGTTTAAGCCATAAACACCACATTATCTAAGCAATTTAGCTGAAACTGTGCAGTTTTTATTCTTTCTGGCAAGAATTCATTTAAAAAAATTTAGTCAGCTTATACAGGGTTTTCCAAAAAGAATTTTTATTTTGGTATTCAACGAAAAATTCAATTTTTTGAGTTAAATGATCGGATGTTTATTTCATAATGAAGAGAAAGGTATGCCGTTAATAATGAACAAGTAAAAGCGTTAAGTTCGGCCATGCCGAATATTATATACCCTATAAAACAACATCAGCCAAATGGCCACCACGACCACGCTTACAGGACCATATCCTTTTCATGAAATTGTCCATAACCAAATCGCAAAGTGGCTGCCCTATGTCCTCGATAGCCTCACGAATTCTATCTTTGAGGTCTTGAATCGACGCTGGGCGGTTGGCGTAGACCTTATCTTTCACGTGGCCCCAAAGGAAGAAGTCGCAAGGTGTTAAATCACAAGATCTCGGTGGCCAATTGTGATCACCTCTTCCTTCGAGAGATAACACGATCCGGAAACTTTTCCCGTAACAGAGCAATGGTTTCGTTGCTTGTGTGGCACGTATCGTAGCGCCGTCATCCAACTCCGACCATAAAAAATCATTAATCATCTCTCGATGCGCAATCCATTCACCGTAACTGTTGATCCAACCTCATTTTCGAAAAAGTAAGGTCCACTGACCCGCCGGACCATAAACCGCACCAAACAGTCACACGTTGAGGATGGAGAGGCTTCTCAACAATAACTCTTGGGTTTTCCGAGCCCCAGATGCGACAATTTTGCTTATTGACGTAGCCACCGAGGTGGAAATGGGCCTCATCAGTCAAGATGATTTTCGAATTTTAATAATTTCAATGCGTTGTTGAACGATACACGGTTCCATTTTCAGTAATGGCGTAGTTTCTACTTGTCAAATGTCAAAGAATGAAAAACTTCAAAAGTGACAGCTACAGAAATACCGGGTGATTCAAAATAACACCTCTTGTTGGAAAACCCTGTACTTTGTTGTAGTCCCTGTGTAGAGGTAGCCCTCAAATATGCTAATTTAAGCCATAAATGCCACATTATGTAGATGAAGAGTTTGGCTAAGAATTTGGGGTCTAAAATTTGGCAAAAGTTGCAGCGTTAATTTTTTTGTATTTGCTTCAACAAAAAGGATGGTTCGAAGATTTGCTCCATATCCAAAGATTTTTCAAGTAATACAATTGAATGCAATCCTTGGTGGAGGGTTTTTACTTGTTTCCTCATCCTTTAGCAAATTTTGTTGCCTATTAAGGAAAGTTGATTTGAAAGAAATCGTTGCATATTCCGCTCTGATATTCACAAAATACTAGGATAAAGTTGGGAAAATTAAAAATTCAATTTTCAATTGCAGATATCTCGGTAACTATTAAGATTTTATGAATCAGACGAAAACGAAAAAGTCTACACACTTTTAAACATTTTTTTTAAAAACTTTGCTTATAACTTGTCTGTCTATCGTTTTAGGTTTCAAAATTTTTAAACAAAACTTTAAGCTCAACATTGTCTTAAAGTATTTGCAGAATTTCTCTAATTTTGTTTTAATGAAATCACTTTGATTGTAATCCATTCTGGGAAGTTACACTTCTGGAAAAAGGTCTTTGCAGTGGTCATTGTTCACCTTCACCGTAAACTACTTACAGCAACTCAATACTAACCAAACAGCAGCAAAAAAACAACGTTTCACTCTGGCAAATGCCTCGTTTAGCCTTAAACTCCAAACTGTACAAAGACCTTAGCGTTAAAACACTTTGCGTTTAGGAAATTTTCACATGCACACATACACAGCCTAAGGATACATTTTCACAACCTTAAAAGTGGATTAGCCCATCAACACTGAACTATACTAAAGCTGGATTCTATTGAACTGAAAGGACATTGCAACCAACATGGAGCTGGACATTCTAATGGCCGGTGTTGAAAGCCCTCGTCCTCGGTTGGCAGCGATGTGTGTGTCCTGTCCTAAGAGCCGGATAACACGCACATTTGACTTATTTTTAGCAGGACGCTATCATAGAACAGTGGGGTATTTCGAATAAAACGACAATAAAACCTCTATTTGCGATTTCTTATACTTTTGATCCGAAATCAATATTAATATATGTCGGATTTTTGCATATTTTCCATTTTTCATCCGATTGGAACCAAACTTTGCATTTCGACGTTTTATTGTTTTTGCATATTTTCCATTTCCATCCGATTGCAACCAAACTTTGCATTTAGACGATTTATCGTTTAAATATATTTTTAGCATAATTTCGATATGTACAAAAATTTCCTATATTTGAACGATAAAATGTCTAAATGCAAAATTTGTTGCCAATCAGAGGAAAAATTTAAATTATGCCAAAATCTGACGACTATTCAATTCCTTAACACAAAAAACGGAAGAATTAATAAAACTTCAATTACATATCAATTCCTTAACACAAAAAAACGGAAGAATTAATAAAACTTCAATTACTTAAAAATTTTATGATTTTCGCAAGTACCCCCACTGTACACAGTTGAGATTAATTTATGACATTTCTAACAATTTTAGCAAAGTTACAATTTGTGCAATTTGTTGCGTTGGTGAATTTATGAAATTTCAAATACATAAAACAAATTTATAATTTTCCGAAAATACCCCACTGTGCTTAATTAAGTTAGTTTTGCCTTTCCTACTCTATGTAAAGCTGTTGCTTTTGTTTATTTCCATTTGGCTTCATTTGATAAGGAATGCGTTGTTGATGTTTTTGTTCTGTACTCCGAAAAGTGAACTGATTTGGAAAAGGCGTAAAAACAATGGACATTTTTGAGAAACTCAAAACACTAGATGAACGAACTGAAGTGGAGCTTGAAGGCAAATAACTACAACTAGATTTAATTTGAGTTTTCAGAGAAAACTCAGTTAGAACACAACATCTTGTGTGTACATCCTCAACCAGAGGATAGGGTTAGGATGCAAAGTTTGTCATATTGTAGGGAAGGAGTGAACAACTACTCGTAATATTGTCAGTCTTCAAATGTAACATAAGTTTAAAGAAAATATTGTCAAATACAAAATTAGAGCTCCATCTCATTTATTGTCGTGCATCAGACATAATACATTGAAATGTTCAATGTATTTCGAAGTCTTAAAGCGGATATGGCCACACCCGTTGTCCCAGTCAACGATGAACACTATATATTAATGAAAATCCATTTATTTTGGACCACATTGAGTAATATTCATTTGGACAACATGCGATTCGAAGAAGTCGGTCCAACATGCCTAACAGATGGAAATGACTTTATGATTCCATACACTACTTAATTAGGACAGAATAAACATATGTATATACATAGACGAGGTATGTTCAAAAATTATCGCGAATTTTTTATTTTTTCAAAAAGTATTTATTTATTCATAAATATCTATTTTGTCCCCTTCGGATATAATACACTTCTGCCAAAGTTGTTTTCCAATCCTTGAAGCACTTCAAATAATCATTTTTTGTGATCTCGTTCAGCTCCTCCTTCGATGCCGTCTTTATCTCCTCAATCGTGGCGTAGCGTCGTCCTTTCATGGGCCTTTTCAGTTTTGGGAACAAAAAATAGCTACAGGGGAATACGGTGGCTGTGGCACCATTACTGTGTTGTTTTTGGCCAAATATTCGCGCACAAGCAACGATGTGTGTGCAGGGGCGTTATCATGGTGCAAAAGCCAGCTTTTCTTCTTCCACAAATCCGGGCGTTTTTGGCGGATTGCTTCGCGCAATTTGCGCATAACTTGCAGGTAAAATTCTTTATTGACCGTACTACCCTGTGGCAAGAACTCATAATGCACCATTATTGACCGTACCAACCTGAAACCAAGAATCAAAGAAAACTGCGAGCAAAGCCTTTACGTTCGACCGAACTTGGTGCGCTTTTTTCGGTCCTGGTTTATGCGGCAGCTTCCATTGGGATGATTGAGCTTTAGTTTCCACGTCGTAACCATAAACCCATGATTCGTTATGACCCTCTGGAGCAAATTTGGGTCGTCACGGACCGAGTTCAACATCTCCTGAACAATGTTTAGGTTTAGGTTAGGGTGGCACCCGTATTTTTATACAAGCTCACATAGACCAGTTTAGGTCCCTAGTGTTACCACGGGCTGAAATGCCCCTCATCGAAACCAACCTGTTTGATATACAAATTTGTATTTGATAGTACGAATATCGGTACTGGAAAGATCTGTTAGGTTGCCTAGAAAAGCCGACCCAAGTATGTCCAGTCGTCGATTACTCAGAGCGGGGCAGTCGCATAGCAAGTGCTCAATGCTCTCCACTTCTTCCTCATCTCCACAGCTTCGGCAGAAGTCATTAGAGTCAATACCCAATCTTTTGGCGTGTTCGCCGATCAAGCAGTGCCCCGTCAGAACTGATACTAACGTAGACAATCTTTGCCTCTCTAGTGCGAGGAGATATTTTGATCTTCTCAGGTCATACCTAGGCCAGATTTGTCTAGCTACTCTGCAGGTGCCGATTTCTGTCCATCTTTCGTTGGACTGCCTGATTGCCTCTTGCCTAAGCCAAAGCTTGCACGTGGATAGTGGCGCACCAATATATGCAAATTCATCGAGAATTTGTAGTTCCCCGGGATATCCCTATGCCCAGGCACCCATATGAGGTGTATTTTAAACTGCTTAGCCATCTCGTTAAGAGATCTGCGGCAGTCGAGGGCTGTTTGTGAATTTAGGGATGTTGCCTCCAGAGAATTGATGGCAGCCTGTGGCTGTCCGAGTAAATTACAACGCCAGTGTTGGTTACTATGTTGTGACTCAGCCACTTGGCGACTTCCTATATTGCCATTATTTCGGCTTGATAGACACTGCAGGTATCTGGTAGTCTGTGAGCTATAGCCAACCTTTTCATCGAGCTTCGAACCATCCGTGTAAAAGTGGAGATGGTTTCTATTACCTGGTATTCTTCCAACCCATTCATCTCTGGCTGGAATCATAGTGATGTAATTTCTCTCGAAGGTGTACACCGTTGGTATATAGTCCAATAGCACAACACTTTGATATCCTCATGTGACCATAGTTTTTGTACCTCCACATTGATAGGCAGTTTAATCTTATTGCCGCTTTGGTGGCAACTTCTCTCGCCACAATATTAATCGGCAGTATATGGAGTAGGGCTTGTAGAGACTCGGTCGTTGTAGTCTTTAAGGCTCCGCTTATGCTCAGGCAGGCTGTTCTCTGAACCTTTGTTAGTAGGTTGGTGATGGGGTCTTTGCCGTCCACCACAATGCCGTATAGGACGAACTACTGCTATATATATCCAGTGGATGATTTTAGGAGACAGGCCCCACCGCGACCCTACAGCCTTTTTGCAGGAATATAAGGCGACGTTGGCCTTCCTTACACGTTCCAACACGTTAAGTCTAAATAACAGTTTCCTATCTAGAATTATTCCTAAAAATTTTGCACTTTCAGAAAAGACTAGATCTGTTCCATTTATCCGAGGTGGAGGGTCCACATGTGGAACTTTATTCATCCTAGTAAAGACAACCAATTCTGTCTTGTTTGGGTTTACGCCCAAACCGCTGCTTCTGGCCCATCTAGCCAATTTGTTCAGAGCCACCTGTAGAATGTCTCGGAGGACGTTTTCGAATTTGCCACTTACTGCGATCGCAACGTCGTCCGCATATGCCACGACCTTGCATCCACAACGTTCTAGATCTAGCGGGATTTCATTCACCGCTAGGTTCCAAATTAGTGGAGACAGTACTCCTCCTTGTGGAGTCCCTCTGTTTACAAACCTTGTTAGAGTTGTGGACCCAAGACATGCTGTTATGCGTCTTCTGTTGAGCAGATTTTGAATTAGTCTAATCAAACTAGAGTTAACTTTTAGATGTGACAGTGCCGCAATTACCGCATCTGAGTGAATATTGTTAAAAGCCCCTTCTATGTCAAGAAATGCCACTATGGTGAATTCCTTGAAATGCGGGGACGATTCGATAGTGCTCACCAGTTCGTGCAGTGCTGATTCTGTAGACTTCCCCTTATTTTAAGCATGTTGGTTCACCGACAGGAGTTTTGTATCCAGGTTTTCCCTAATGAAATAATCTTTCCAGACCTTTCAATGGGAAGGAGGATAGGCTAATTGGTCTGAAGTCTTTTGGCCTAGTGTGTGATATCTTCCCCGCTTTAGGTATGAATGCCACTTTGGTATCCCTCCATCGATTCGGGATGTATGAAAGCCTGATACAGCCTACATAAATTTTCTCAAGCCAGGGGATAATGTACTTCAACATTTTCTGCATTTCTGCTGGAGTGATGCCGTCTGGTCCAGGTGACTTGAAGGGCTCAAAGCTATTAATAGCCCAGGTTATTCTTTATCTCTCAGTCAACAAGCTAACGACGCTCGCAGTCCACTCGCACTCTTGTTGGTCCTGCTGATCCTCTGGTTCTGTTAGAGAGTTCCCCGGGAAATGTGTGTCGAGCAGTATATTGAGCGACTGCTCGCTGTTTTTGGTTCAATTATTTGCCTCATCCTGCAAGTAACCCACTGTACAGGGTGAAGCTGATAGTATTTTCCTCAGCCTTGCGGCGTCGGAGACCTTTTCCACTTCGCCACAGAAGGTATACCAAGAGCGTTTTTGCGCCATTCTAAGCTCCTTCTTATAGATCTTGAGTTGCTCTTTATATGCATCCCAAACATTAGCGACCCCTGTAGATTTAGCTTTGTTGAATAGCTTGTTGCGGGTCTTTTTCATAGCCGTAAATTAAAAATTCGCGATATTTTTCGTACATACTACGTAGTTGCAATAAATCTGATAAGATAACTTTAAAACTCAGCGAATTCTATAAAGCTTAGCCCGTGAAGAAAGAGTTACGGGGGCTATCCCAAAATTAGCCGACCAGACATTTAGATGACGCGTTTACAAATTTTGATCACCCGAGGGGGCCAAATTTGAGGCGCTGAAGTTCCGCCTTTGTATAACATCGGGGGCCCAAATTTAAATTTGAACTTCTCTAATACCTCTTCTACAAACATGCAAAGTTTTGGATACGATCAAATAAAAATGTTTGCAACTAAATCGATGGTTGTATCAATCGAATTAAGATTGTTGTTTTCATTGACACTCGGTTAGTTGTTGTAACCAATTTTAAATTTTCATTATACTACCATATGATCGATTTTCGGTTGTGACAACCAATGTTTTATTCTTGACAACAGAAATTGTATCAATAGACCAAAGATTATTATTGCAACGAATAATTGGTTACTACAACAGAAAAAATATTAGTAAATAATCGTTTATTGGTTATCCCAATCATTTCCCAAATTTAGAATAATTAAATGTATTTTGGAAAATTCAACCGAAAGATGACAAACAAAAAATAAAATTACTCGACATAAAAAAATCTTCAACATTTTGTTTGTGCAAAATGTTTTACATAAATAAAAAATAAAAGCAACAATCATGAAATTGAAAGCACAGGGTTAGGCATAAGCTCTGTTCCTTTACCTAGTTACTATTTTTTACCATTTTTACAACAACAATACAGAAAAAATTGTCAAAATTGTTGAAATAGTAAAAGTAGTAGGTAAAGTTTCATGAGTTTGAATACACCTCATTCATGCATGCGCATGCTTGTCCAGTTTGTTTGGTGCGGCTTATGGGCTGGCGACGTCATCGGGCCATACTTCTTCGAAATTAGGCTGGTCAGGCAGTTACTGTGAATGGTGTTCGCTATCGTGAGATGATAACGAACTTTTTATGGCCCGAATTGGAAAATATGGATGTGGACAATATGTGGTTTCAACAGGACGGTGCCACTTGCCACACAGCTAACGAAACAATTGCTCTTTTGCGCAACAAATTCAATGGCGTGTTATCTCACGTCGTGGAGATGTCAATTGGCCGCCAAGATCATGTGATTTGGCACCGCTGGACTTCTTTCTTTGGGGTTATTTGAAAGAATAGGTGTACGTCGATAAGCCAGCAACAATTCAAGAGCTAAAGGATGAGATAATTCGGCACATTAACGGCATAGAACCTCAATTATGCCTCAGCGTCATCGAAAATTTGGACCATCGGAAGGCGGTGTGCCGCCGAGGTCGCGGCGGCCATTTGGCCGATATTTTGTTCCATACATAATTGAACCATACCAATATTCTCATAATAAAAAGAAATGACAATAATTTCCTAAATATTTTTCAAAATCAACATCGGCCCTTAAAATTTAACCACCCTTTATTTCTTGCTTATTTATATGTGTTAATTCTAAATTCTATATGAATTATTATTTCAGTTGTAAAATTTTTATGTACTGACAAGCGAAAAACATTGAATGCAAGGTATAGATTACTTACATTTGATGTATTGGTTCATTGAGTCAAGGTATGCATTCATTGATCATCATCCCACAATTCAATATAGGCTTTCATTGAATCAAGGTACGTATACAATGAATCAATGTACAAGTTCATTGATCAATGTAACTGTACATTCATTCAATGTAGGGCCGTACATTTTTTGAATAACCCGCACATAGGATCAAAACCAAGACACTTTTTCATTGAATTTAAATACAAAATATTTTGAAGTGTATATTTTGTCGATAAAATAGGTTATTGGTAAACATCTTCTGGTACCTCTCCCACAAATTTTTACGAATTATTATATATATTGAACCAATATTGTAATTTCACATGCAGTCTCTGTATTTTACTCGTAAATGCTTTTAATTTGAGAAAAACGAAATTGAAATTGTCATGAGACTGAGTTTTTGCCACTTCTCTACGTTGTCACTTCTTTTAAAACCACTGAAAATGTTTGTTTATTTTTAACATTTTTCCAATGGAATTATATTATAAGTTTTGTCTATTTTGTACAACAATTTCTGAACTAGGACAACTTTACATCCCCCATTATGGAGCACTTGCTCACTGTTATTTTCTTCGCCACATCGATTGCTGGTCTAATTGAATTTGTTAGTTGTTTTGAAAGCAGCAAGGAAATGTTCTGTAATCGAGTTAGACAAGTTAATTGCTATACCCTTAAGCAAAGAGAGACAAAGAGAGATAGATAGCGAGTTACCAAGTGGAGCTCGAGGCACTACAGCTGTGAAAGTTGAAGCTCTGAACTACCCCGGACCCACCATCATCCCACTACGCTCGTTCGTTGTCATTATTTTTCCTAATGTTTCGAAAGTGTTGTGGTGGCAAAAGAGGGGTGGAGAGGGAGAGAGAGAAATTCATATATTTTTTAAGGGTCATTGGAAACATCCACCATTCACCCGAGTAATATGCAAAACTTTTTAAGCTCTTCAAACATTAAAGAATGAAAAGGAATCCAGACACAACAGAAAAATCCTGGTCCCACATTTAAATGCCAACAAGATTTATAGAAGAATTTCGATTTGTTTTTTTTCTTCGATTTCATAAACTTTTTTAAAACTTCACCAAAAAGCAGTGGTGAACGGGAAATCACCAGAATATCTGTAAAGATAATGCTTTAAATTTAAGAAATTTCTATTGGAAAGAGAAAAATCTCACATTCACCAAAACCCACTCCAGAAACTAGGATTGTTAGTATGGCATAATTTAGCATTTTTATTAGGTTGATTAGATAAAACAAGAATTCCATATTTCCCCAGTCCTTCCTGGAAATGAAATACCCCAGTGCGTTGCAGTCATCAAAGCAAAACAAATAGGCATGGACGTTAGGGTGGCAGTTTGGTAATTTTTGTATAGAAAGAATATTTGACATACATTTATTTATGACAAATATTTAGGGAAGATAATCTAGAAAAAGGCTAAGGAAATTTAAACTCCGTCCAAATTAGTGTTAAACCAAGAAACATTCGCTCCACTGAGTGCTGCCAATGTACAGTGGGATTAATGAAAATAAAAGAAAATAATTCGGCCGTTTTTAACCAGTCTACCGGTTGTAGCACAACTTATATAGGGTTTTCCAATAAGAATGATATGGTTTCTTTGAAAAACAAACACACTTATTGTTAAGGAAATTCAAAAGTTTTTTATCTATCTATATATATAAAGAAGAATGTGTGTTTGTTTGTTTGTTTGTTTGTTGGTTTGTTTGTTTGTTGGTTTGTTTGTACCGTATAGACGCCTAAACGGCTGAACCGATCTTCTTGAAATTTTCACAGAATGTACATGTGTGGGGCGTGGTGAAAATAGGGTACTTGAATTTTCGATATATGAAGTGGGCGTGGCCCCGCCCTCATAAGACAAATTTTAAAATTAAGATATCTTGCACAATTTGTTAGTGAGAGTGCTGCAATTTTGTACATATGTATCTGGTGGCAGTCTACGTGATTGGTCCAAAAATGGGCGGGATCGGACAAATGGGCGTGGCCCCGCCCATATAAGCCAAATTTTGAATTTGAGATATCTTGCACAATTTGTTAGCGAGAGAACTGTAATTTTGTTTATATATATCTGGAGGCAGTCTACGTGATCGGTCCAAAAATGGGCGGGGTCAGACTAATGGGCGTGGCCCCGCCCCATTAAACTAAATTTTGAAATCGAGATATCTTGCACAATTTGTTAGCAAGAGAGCTGTAATTTTGTGTATATATATCTGTTGGCGACCTTCGTGATTGGTCCAAAAATGGGCGGGGTCGGACTAATGGGCGTGGCCCCGCCCTTTAAGCCACATTTTGAAATCGAGATATCTGACACAATTTGTTAGCGAGAGAGCTGTAATTTTGTGCATATGTATCTGGTGGCACTCTACGTGATTGGTTCAAAAATGGACGGAATCGGACCAATGGGCGTGGCCCCGCCCATATAAGCCAAGTTTTTAATTTGAGATATCTTGCACAATTTGTTAGCGAGAGAGCTGTAATTTGGGGTAAATATATCTGTTGGCGACCTACGTGATTGGTCCAAAAAGGGGCGGAATCAGACGAATGGGCGTGGCCCGCCCATATAAGCCTAATTTTGAAATTGAGATATCTTGCACAATTTTTTAACTAGACTGCTGTAATGTTGTACATATGTATCTGGTGGCAGTCTACGTGATTGGTCCAAAAATGGGCGTGATCGGACCAATGGGCGTGGCCCCGCCCATAAAAGCCAAATTTTGAATTTGAGATATCTTGCACAATTTGTTAGCGAGAGAGCTGTAATTTTGTTTATATATATCTGTTGGCGACTTATGTGATTGGTCCAAAAATAGGCGGGGTCGGACTACTGGGCGTTGCTCCGCCCCTTTAAGCCAAATTTTGAAATCTAGATATCTTGCACAATTTGTTAGCGAGAGTGCTGTAATTTTGTGCCATGTATCTGGTGGTAGTCTTCGTGATTTGTCCAAATATAGGCGGAATTGGACGAATGGGCGTGGCACCGCCCATATAAGCCAAATTTTGAAATTGACTTATGTTGCACAATTTGTTAGCGAGAGTGCTGTAGTTTTGTGGATATGTATCTGGTGGTAGTCTACGTGATTGGTCCAAAAATGGGCTGAAACGGACGAATGGGCGTGGCCCCGTCCATATAAGCCAAATTTTGAAATTGAATTAACTTGCACAATTTGTTAGCGAGAGTGCTGTAATTTTGTGCATATGTATCTGGTTCCTGTTTACATGATTGGTTTATAAATGTGCGGAAACGGACAAACGGGCGTGGCACCGCCCATATAAGCCAAATTTTGAAATTTAGATACTTTTCACAATTCATAAGAGAGTGTTGTAATTCTGTGTATATGTATCTATTGGTAGTATACGTGATTGGTTCAAAAATGGGCGGGATCGGACCATTGGGCGTGGCCCCGCCCATATAAGTCAAATTTTTGAATTGAGATATCTTGCACAATTTGCTATCGAGAGTGCTGCAATGTTGTGTATATGTATCTGGTGGCATTCTACGTAATTGGTCCAAAAATGGGCGGGATATGACCAATGGGCGTGGCCCGCCCATATAAGCCAAATTTTGAAATTGATAGACCATGCACAATTTGTTAGCGATAGTGGGCGGGATATGACCAATGGGCGTGGCCCGCCCATATAAGCCAAATTTTGAAATTGATAGACCATGCACAATTTGTTAGCGATAGTGCTCTGTATTGGGTGATAGCCTACGTGAATGGTCTAAAAAGTGGCGGTATCGGATCAATGGGCGTGGCCCCGCCCATATAAACCAAATTTTGAAATTGAGATATCTTGCACAATTTATTATCGAGAGTGCTGCAGTTTTGTTTATATGTATCTGATGACAGTCTACGTGATTGCTCCAAAAATGGGCGGGATCAGACCAATGGACATGGCACCGCATTTTGTTAGTGAGAGTGCTGTAATTTTGTGCATCTCATGCAGTCTACGTGATTAAACAAAAAAAGGGTGTGATTCATCCAATGGGCGTGGCCCCGCCCCTATAAACATAATTTTGAAATTGAGATATCTTGCACAATTTGTTTAAATGAGCGCTGTATATTGTGTATATGTATCTGGTGGCAGTCTATGTGATTGGTCAGGAAATGGGACGGATCAAACGAATTGGCGTGGCCCCGCGTATATAAGCCAAATTTCGAAATTGAGACATATCTTTCACAATTTTTTAGCGAGAGTGCTGTAATTTTTTGAATATGCATTTGATGGAAGTCTACGTAATTGGTTAAAAAATGGACGGGATCGGACCAAATGGCGTGACCCTGCCCATATGAGCCATTTTTTGGAATATATCTCGAAAAATTTTTTAGAGAGAGTGCTGTTATTTTATGTATATGCATTTGATGGCGGTATTTGTGATTGATCCAAAAATGGACGGAATCGGAAATCTGAAGTCTGGGGCAACGAAGTGGACCGGGGCCAGCTAGTTTAATATAAAGTAGAATCAATACAATTAAGTTCTAAATAAAACGTCATTCAAATGGCCTCCACGACTTCTTCTGCAGGAACGAATACGATGAACCCAATTTTCGAGCACTTTTTCCACTAAATCAAGTCGTATGTCATTAATGGGACGTTCAATATTGACTTGTAAAGCTTGAAGAGAGTATGGTTTACTTCGAAATACCAATGACTTCAAATAACCCCACAAGAAATAGTCTTATGGTGTTAAATCACAACTTCTTGGAGACCATTCAATATCACAATTTCTTGAAATAATCGAATCTCCAAACTTTTCTCGCAACATCTCAATTCTTTCATTTGCTGTGTGGCACGTAGCCACAAACGGTCAATGCCAAAAAGATAGCTCTTAACGAGAGCTAAAATAGGTCGTAGGTCAACTGGAAAGTGTTTTTTTTTTTTTTTGGATTAAAGAAAATGGACTTAGCGCACGAAAAGTTGCAATTGGAGAACGATTATTTTGATAATAAAATTGAATAATTTGTAAACGTTATTCTTGCTTATATCTCTCCATGATGAAATTGTAAACACTACTGAATACAATGAAAAATAAATGACAGATCATGACATATTACAAATGGCCGAAACGTCACTTCAAAATCATATCATTCCTATTGGAAAACCCGTCAGAATTGTTTTTGAACTACTGGGCCTCAGATTGCAAATTTTTGCGAAAAACGATTCAACCATTCGAAAGCCCATGAAAAAATCCTCAACATTCGTGTCACAAAATATTCTTATATTTGGTGATTGCAGCACAAGAAATAATCAAACAACAACACCTTGGCTTGAAGAGTAAATTTTGGACCACCGCCCATGCTACCAATATTCAACAAAAATTTCCAAATCTTGGCGGATATATTATTTGTATATAGCACCATTCATAAACAAAATTTGAACAAAATTGGAAAACCTTTATTTTTAGGTAGGACATTTTTCATGAATATCACCATATGTACAATTACTTATATTAATTTTATAGGAAACTTCACATTTTCACAAATCACATTTTTTATACCCTCCAACCCAGGATAGGTGGTATATTCATTTTGTCACTCCGTTTTGACTGCAGTTTCGATAGACACCACTCTATCATCTTCAGAATTCAATAGCAATAATGTATGTCTTTAACTTAAATCAGCTGAAATACTAATGGAAGCAGTAAATTGAATTTACCAAGAACTATGTACTAACCAAACCCGTATTTTGCCGAACTAAGTCAACATACTTAAACTCTAATACCAATAGATTTTTATAGCCTCCACCATGGGATGAGGGGTATATTCATTTTGTCACTCCGTTTGTAACACCTCTAAATATTGATCTGAGACCACATAAAGTATATATATTCTTAATCGTCGTAAAATACTAAGACGATTTAACCATGTCCGACAGTCCGTCCGTCTCTTGTAATTACGCTACAGTCCGTAATAATAGAGCTAGGTTGATCAAATTTGGTAGAAATATTTCTTATAGTTGCAGGTTGTTTGGGATTGCAAATGGGCCATATCGGTCAATGTTTTGATATAGCTCCCCTATAGAGGTCGCTCGGAAATACGGGTTTTGAGCCAAAGATACCACATTTTTAAAGCAATTTAGCAGAGACTTTGCAGTTTGTATTATTTTTTGACAAGAATTCATCACAGCAAAAATTGTACAAGTCGGTTCATATTTTGAGGTCGCTCCAAAATATACGTATTTAAGACATAAATACCATATTTTCTAAGCATTTTAATTGAATCTTTGCAGTTTGTTTTTAATTAAGACAAGAGTTCATTGTAGAAAACATTTTTTAAATCAATTTATATTTTGTTATAGTCCACCTATAGATGTCGCTCCCAAAAAGGCTTATTTAAATGACATTTTCTAAAAAAATTGGCAAATCTTTGCAGTTTATATTATATTTTAGCAAGAATTCATCTCAATAAAATGTATACAAATAAAATTTTATTTTGTTGTGATTTAACACCTTGCGACTTCTTCCTGGGGCCACGTGAAAGATAAGGTCTACGCCAATAGCCCAGCGTCGATTCAAGACCTCACAGATAGAATTCGTGAGGCTATCGAGGACATAGGGCAGCCACTTTGCGATTTGGTTATGGAAAATTTCATGAAAAGGATATGGTCCTGTAAGCGTGGTCGTGGTGGCCATTTGGCTGATGTTGTTTTTCATTATTAACGGCATACCTTACTCTTTATTATGAAATAAACATCCGATCATTTATCTACAAAAATGGAATTTTTCTTTGAATACCAAAATAATACCTCTTGTTGGAAAACCCTTTACTATGTGTGGAATTGTGAAAGATTCTGAGTAGTTGTGTTGAAGTTGTGAGATAATCAATTCAAATAATGTTTAACCTTCGTGGTGGAGGTACGCTAATGAATGGACCAACATAGTTTATCTTTGACCTTATCGTGAGATAAAAAAACAAGTAAGAAAGTTCAGTCGACTAAACCGACTAATGAATCCCCTCACCTTGAGTTTCAAAAAAATATTAGTAAATTTATTTATTTTTTTGTTTTGTTTAAATTATTATCAAATTAAATTGGATTTAATAGCTTTAAAGTATTAAAGTTAAAAGCTGTTTGCTTTTGGTACAAAGTGGTCCATTTGTGTGAGAGGTACCAAAGGGGCGTCCCAATAACGGTCACTTTTCTCTGGACTCTAAGTACTATAGAAGCATTACACTGTACAAAATTTCAAGTATTCATATGCACTGGTATTAAAGTTAATAGCTGTTCACTTTTGGTACAAAAAGTCCATTTGTGTGGGAGGTACCAAAAGGGGCGGGCCAATAACGTCCATTTTTCTCTGGACTCTACGTACTATGAAAGCATTATACTGTACAAAATTTCAAGTATTTGTATGCACTAGTAATAAAGTTATAAGCTATTAACTTTTGGTTCAAAATTGTCCATTTGTGTGGGAGGTACCAAAAGGGGCGTGGTAACTTCGCCCAATTTTCTCGAGGTAATAGCGACTAATAAACTAATACTATGTGTAGAATTTCAGAGGATTCAAATAAGTACTATAGAAGTTATTAAATAATCAATATTTCACTAAATGTTAACCCTTTGTGGGGGAGGTACTAGAAGGAGTGGACCAATATGGCCCATCTTCGAACTTAGTCGGAGATAGAAGAAAATATTACCACATACCAAATTTGAATGTCAATCGGTTACTCCTTTCGAGAGTTATCGTGCGCACCAGCCAGCAGACAGACGGACGGACATTGCTCATTCGACTTAAAATGACCCAAAACGGATATCAGCCGAACATACTTAGGGTCTTAGGTCACTCCTTCGATGTGTTACACTTTTGGTTCGTAGCAAATGATATATACCCTCCTCTCTAAGGTGAGGGAATAAATATTGATACATACAACATTTTAAGTCAATCGGATAATCCTGTGGAAAGTTATCGTGCGCACCAACCAGACAGACAGACGGACAAGATGGGCATTGCTCAAATGACTTAAAATGTCTCAAAACGGATTTCCGCCAAATATTCTTGCGGTCTCTCAGGCCACTTCATAGATGTGTTACTCTTTTGGCCCGTAGCATCTGATATACTCGTATACCATTGAGAAATTTAAATTCTCTTATTTCTACCAAAAGTGATATCATTTCTACATATCGATACCTCCATTCTAAAACATGCATGTTTTTAGGGAGATTATGCATATCGATATATAAATAGCTTTTCTTCAAATAGGCAGAGTTTTCTTCGTAATGATGCTTACTTTCAAAAAATGCAACAAACTAATTTTTTTCTAATTCTTATGTTCAAAAAAAGTTTAAAAAAAAAAAAATCAATTTTTTCTGATAGTTTTAACGGCAGTAACTAAACTTCTATTTCCACGAGGAAGTGTTATTATTAAAATTTGTAGGAATTGTAATTCGTAATTTTTCTAAACTTGCTGCAGCAAAATCGGACTAATCGTTCTCGAGTTATGTCAAGCAAAATATCTCCAAACGCGGCAACTTACTAACTTCAAATCGATATATCTTGATTCCTAGACGTGATCCAGCGAAATAACTTTTTTGACCGATATAACTTGTCCCCCTAGTCAGAACCCCCGCCGATTTTGGCTGTCGCACAGTGTAATGATTACAACCATATTAGTAAGAGACATATTTTCAGTATTTTGGTAATATTTTACGTGCCACCCTAATGTATATATACATTTAAAGACAATATATATGCTCATAGTCTGAGTATTTCTTTGGAGAATTGTAGTCAAATGACAATACCCCTGGTCGAGGTATGTTAGTTCTGTGAAATATGAACTTCTGCGAATTCGCCAACGTGTTTCTATCGGCGCATGTATGCATGTATTCCCAGAAAAACATGTAATTGTTTGCTGAAATGCAAACAAGCCTAATATCGATTTGTTTTCTATTTTATGAAAGAAAAAATTATAACATTTTGTCTAAACATTAGTGAAATATTGTGCAAAAATATTTAGTGCATGATTTTTCTGTCTTCATATTAGGCAAGAATACCAGAAACCAGAAATCATGCTGAGAAATACTAAAATTATTCATCCAGTCATTGTATGTTGATCAGTAGATCCATTAAATTAAGCGCATTCCCTTTTGCTTTGATTGGACAATTTTTCCTTATATGTATATTAATTCAAGAACTAGCAAACCTTGACAGGTCATTTTATTAGCGAGACACCTAATAAAGTCAAATTTGCTGATTTAAATTTGTGCCCATTGCCCCAATCTGATGATAGGCACTTCGCAATAGTCTGCAAAGACCAGCAAACCATTATCATGTTACTTACTTACTTTGGTTACTCAAGTACCTACATTCACTTATTAATGTACGAATGCCTGTATGGAAGTGTGAACATTGTCCTTGGGGTGCGGGGGGGATAGGTTGGAAATTTATCGTGGCGGAAGAGCAAAAGGAAGGAAATGTGGGCAATGCATTTGTATGCTAAGGAAATCTATACCGTATACACTCGTGCACGTCTCAAGAATCGAGTGAAAAAAAAACTAAAAATATATATTCTTTCCGTTATAAGTACTCCTTGGTTATTATACATTTATATATTCTCAGTACTCGTGTACTTTGCCCGGCTGTTAGTTCTTATTGTTGTCATCCTAGTCGTAGTCGTCCTCGCTGTTATTGCTGTTGTTGTCCAATTACGCAGACACAAACACAACGACACTGCGTCCTACGCCGTCTATGGCTGTGACTTAAGTCCTTTGGAATGGAATGAAATGGAAGGAAACATTTGTAGTGTTAAAAGTACGGCTACGGCTCTAGAGTCTCCTGCTAGTGTAATACAGTGGAGCGAATCATATGTAAACAAGTGAGAACGGTTTTACGTCCTTCAGGACCGAAACCCATTCTATAACCGGAAAAATCTTTGAAGTTAGAAATAAGCAACTTATGAATACATTTTATACTCTCACCTTAGAGAGGAGGGTATATATCATTTGCTACGAGCCAAAAGTGTAACACATCGAAGGAGTGACCTAAGACCCTAAGTTTGTTCGGTGGATATACGTTTTGGGTCATTTTAAGTCGAATGAGCTATGTCCGTCCGTCCATCTGTCTGTCTGTCTGCTGGCTGGTGCGCACGATAACTCTCGAAAGGAGTAACCGATTGACTTCAAATTTGGTATGTGGTAATATTTTCTCCTATCTCCGGCTAAGTTCGGAGATGGGCCATATTGGTCCACTCCTTCTAGTACCTCCCCCACAAAGGGTTAACTTTTAGTGAAATTTTGATTATTTAATAACTTCTATACTACTTATTTGAATCCTCTGAAATTCTACACATAGTATTAGTTGGCGCCACGAAATAACCCCCAAGTGAAATAACCCCCAAGCCGAAAATGAAATAACCCCCAATGAAATATATCCCAAATGAAATGAAATAACGCCCAAAGATTAAATGTGAAATAAAGTCCAAATTAAATGAAAAAACAGCCAAATAACAAAATAAACCCCAAATATATTAGTTAAATTAAAAAAAATAATTCCCCCCAAAAAAAGTGAAATAATCCCCAATGAAAAAAACCCCAAACAAATGAAATAAACTCCAAATTAAATTTATTCGTCTAGACAAATATTTGTTTTGTGCAATATACATAATTTTTCCCAAAAACTGTTTGTAGTATTTACAGAAACGCTTGTATGGAATCCCCAATAGACCGACGAAACATAGTAGAATAAAAACTAATGGGAATACCAGCAAATTGTAAATTGATATTTAATAATGGACGTAGAAACAACATTTCAACCGCTTTGCAATGGTTTTTATGCTTTGCAACTGAATGTTGGAACAGAAAACATAAAAAAATAGTAATCCTGACGAAAAATTAAAAAAAAAATGTTTCTGAACTATTTTTTGTAATGCATTACTATTTCTTGACGTTTGAAAACTTTTGGAATATAATACATGAGAATACATGAGAACTTTTGGAAGAGAATTCTCTTCCAAACTATTTCACATATGAAGTTTCAGTTCTCTTCCAACAGTTTTTGAACATGAAGAAATAGTAATGCAGACAAAAAATGGGTTAAAAAATCACCGCGATATTTTACCTATTTTTCGTCTGCATTACTATTTCTTCATGTTGAAAAACTGTTGGAAGAGAAAACTTGAAGAAATAGGTTGCAGGCGAAAAATAGGTTAAAAATCGCAGCGATTTTTTGACCTACTTTTCGTATGCATTACTATTTCTTCATGTTTGAAAACTGTTGGAAGAGAACTGAAACTTCATGTGTGAAATATGTTGGAAGACGAAACATGAATAGGAATTAATGGAGACGAAAAATAGGTTAAAAATCGCGGCGATTTTTAGTCGCAATCTTAGTCGCAAATCTTATTTTAATTACCATTTCCAAACATTTAAAGCTTATTAATTTCATGATATAATGCAATCGTACCATCTGGTATGTTTTCTGTAATCTGATATCCATGACCTTACAACTTAAATTTTCATATTTGTTATAATTGAAAATTTGTAAATTTTCTTCTCTGAAGCACTATTAAGAACTGATTACTACTCTCAAGGCCCACCCTAAAATTACCCCGTTCAATATGTTCATTCGATTCTAACCGTCTAACGATAAGGAAGCGATATCTAACAATTTTATTATTAAAAATTTTCCTAAACTTCATTTTGAATGTCAATGAAATAATCCCCAAATAAAATGAAATACGGCCCAAGAAAAATTAGATTTCGATGAAAATGAAATAAATCCCAAACAATGAAAAAATCCCCAAAACCCAGAATGAATGAAATCCCAAATTCATTTTATTTTGGGTTTTATTTCATTTTGGTCTTAGTAACAAAAATTAAAAAAACACTTGAAAAAATGAAATGAAACCCAAAGTTAATGAAATTTCACCCAAACCCATTTTCTAATCTTTATTTTGGGTGTTATTTCATTTTCGGCTTGGGGGTTATTTCACTTGGGGGTTATTTCACTTGGGGGTTATTTCACTGCGCCGTATTAGTTTATTAGTCACTATTACCTCGAGAAAAATGGGCGAAGTTGCCATGCCCCTTTTGGTACCTCCCACAAAAATGGACTATTTTGACCCAAAAGTTAAAAGCAAATAACTTTATTACCAGTGCATACAAAGACTTGAAATTTTGTACAGTGTAATGCTTTTATAGTACCTAGAGTCCAGAGAAAAATGGGCATTATTGCCACGCTCCTTTTGGTACCTCCCACACAAATGGACCTTTTTGTACCAAAAGTTACCAGCTTATAATTTTAATACCACGGCATACAATACTTTATAGTACCTAGAGTCTAGAGAAAAGTGGCCGTTATTGGCACGCCCCTTTTTGGTACCTCCCACACAAATGGACCATTGTACACCAAAAATTAACAGCTTATAACTTTAATACCAGTGCATATAAATACTTGAAATTGTGTACAGTGTAATGCTTTTATAGTACCAAGAGTCCAGAGAAAATGGGCGTTATTGGCACGCCGCTTTTGGTACCTCCCACACAAATGGACATTTTTGTACCAAACGTTAACAACTTTTACTTTAATTCCAGTGCATACAAATACTTGAAATTTGGTACAGTGCAATGCTTTTATAGTACCTAGAGTCTAGAGAAAAGTGGCCGTTATTGGCAAGCCCCTTTTTGGTACCTCCCAAACAAATGGACCATTTTGTACCAAATGTAAACAGCTTTTAACTTTAATAACATACATACTTTAAAGTTATTAAATGCGATTTAAATTGATAATAATTTAATTAAAACAAAAAAAGTAAATATATTTACTAATATTTTTTGGGACTCAAGGTGAGGAGATTCATAAGTCGGTTTACCCGACTGAACTTTCTTACTTGTTAAACAAGTGCATAATATAATATGGGATTTAAATACATTTTTTATCAGACAATTTGTGTGGTGGTGCCACAAGTGGTATAACGACTACGGGGGAGGTACCAACGAAAGCGGAGCGACTTTCGACTATAACTATGTGAGGTATTTCAGGATATTCATATAAGTAGTATAGAAGTTATTAGAGAATGAATATTTCAGTTAATTTAAACCCTTTGTGGGGAAGGAACTAGAAGCAGTGGACCAATATCGTCTACCTTCGAACTTAGCCTGAGACAGAAAAAATATATCAGATTCCAAATTTGATGTCAATCGTTTACTCCTGTCGAGAGTTATTGCTCAACTGTTACCAATATGTATGTATGCAAAGACAAAATTCGTTACTCCCAAATGAAAAATTAGACAAACGAATTTCATTTGTGGTCTATGTCGCAAACGGTTTTTGTTTATGCCAAAATCCTGTAATATGACACTACGGGTATGAACCGGTTCGGCAAAATAACTGAAACGTTTTATTATAATTACGCTTTCAACCACCCCGCAACGTGCATTCATGTTATCGATAATCGAATGATGATTAGCGGCGTATGTATAACAGAATACAACTGCCGACGAATGTTAACCTGCAAACCACCTGAATTCTTCTAAAATTCTTTTGCATCCGGCTTTCAAAGTGTTCAGATCCTCCAGTCTAAACCAATATTAGCAATTTACAAGTAATTGTATAGTGTCAAGTGTTAAAAAACAAAATCTGGTTAAATTTCCATAATTTCTATTACAATATCCGTGGAAAAGTAGTAGCAGCAGGTGAATATTATAGTGCATCAAAAAACCCCTCGCCTAAAACCAAATTCTTAAAGGTAATATAGTGAAATTGTGCACAAGTATTCCTAACCTCTGCTGAGACCTCTAACTAAGCTGAGGCAGGCGGCCTCTCTGTTCTCCTCACATGGTAACAGCGACACTTCATATCGCTTTGACATTCCACACAAGACCGACACTGATCGAAGGTAAATGCATGTGATTTTTATACCCTACACCACACTGTGGTACAGGGTTTTATAAGTTTGTTTCACGGCAGATGTTTGTAACACCTTAAAATAACACAGCTAGACCCACCTTAAAGTATACCGATCGACTCAGAATCACTAGCTGAGTCGATTTAACGATGTCCGTCCGTCCGTCCGTCCGTCCGTCCATGTAAAGTTGTTCGTCGACTACAGGTCGCAATTTCACTCCGATCATTCTGAAATTTTGCAGTTTAGAGTATTTCGCGGCTGTTAAGATCGCTATTGAATTTGGTTGAAATCGGTTCAGATTTAGATATAGCTCCCATATATATCTTTCGTCCGATTTGACCCTTTAGTCCTATAGAAGCTGTATTTTACATCCAATCATTTTGAAATTTAGAATGGTAGAGTTTCTTGATCCATGAACCAACACTATCAAATTTGAAGAAAATCGGTTAAGATTTAGCTATAGCTCCCATATATATGTTTCGTCCGATTTGGCCCTTTAGTCCTATAGAAGCTGTATTTTACATCCGATCGTTTTGAAATTTAGAATGGTAGAGTTTCTTGATCCATGAACCAACACCACCAAATTTGAAGAAAATCGGTTCAGATTTAGATATAGCTCCCATATATATCTTTCGTCCGATTTGGCCCTTTAGTCCTATAGAAGCTGTATTTTACATCCAATCGTTTTGAAATTTAGAATGGTAGAGTTTCTTGATCCATGAACCAACATTGCCGAATTTGAAGAAAATCGGTTAAGATTTAGCTATAGCTCCCATATATATGTTTCGTCCGATTTGGCCCTTTAGTCCTATAGAAGCTGTATTTTACATCCAATCGTTTTGAAATTTAGAATGGTAGAGTTTCTTGATCCATGAACCAACATTGCCGAATTTGAAGAAAATCGGTTAAGATTTAGCTATAGCTCCCATATATATGTTTTTGCTCTTTAGTCCTGAAGAAGCTGTATTTTACATCCAATCATTTTGAAATATAGAATGGTAGAGTTTCTTGATCCATGAACGAACACTACCGAATTTGAAGAAAATCGGTTAAGATTTAGCTATAGCTCCCATATATACTAAGCTATAGCTCCCATATACATGTTTCGTCCGATTTGGCCCTTTAGTCCTGTAGAAGCTGTATTTTACATCCAATCATTTTGAAATTTAGAATGGTAGAGTTTCTTGATCCATGAACCAACATTGCCGAATTTGAAGAAAATCGGTAAAGATTTAGCTATAGCTCCCATATATATGTTTCATCCGATTTGGCTCTTTAGATCCAATCGTTTCTATACCCTACACCACACTGTGGTACAGGGTATTATTTAAGTATAAAATGTCCCAAAAGTAAATTTATGTAAACAGTTTATACATGAATTACAAAATTTATATATCAGAGTTATTCAATATTACGAGAGTGGTGTAGGGTATTATATAGTCGGCCCCGCCCGACTTTAGCCTTTCCTTACTGGTTTTATATGTAGTTTTCTTAATTTCTGTGGTTTTCATAGAAATCAAAACGTAAGTCCAACCACGTGTTGTGGAAGACTCCAGCCGGAATTATCCTCGGCCGAAGGAATCCGTAGATATTGTTGCCCGGATTTTTCGCCCAAAATCTCACTAAGACTTGTAGAACAATCAAATCTGTCAGCAGCTGCTCTCCTCCAGTGTATGCACAGGTACTCTCAAGTCGAAGCTCAAAGAGGAGTCCAGAAAACTAATTAATTGCGCCTAGTTGTGAGCAAAAATCCTGTTTAACATCAGTTTTCGGAGCGAACGCAGTCCTTACCTTAACAATTACCTCGGAATTAACGTAAAATTGCATTGAAATATCAACCTTTCAGTGGAAGAATCGCAATCGTCCTAAAGACGCATGGAAGACCCCATATGGCATATGAAGCAGAGTAATGATCAATTCGATCTATAAATCATTACAACTATAATAGCATTATGTTAAAATCACGCAAGTTGCTTTCAAAATTCATTAGTCCAGACGAACAAACTTCATTGTATTATTAATTATCTTTAGCAGCAGCTCGCATCACCATCGAACCGAATGCTGGACGAGGCCTCTTCAACAACGGTTGCAGTGTAAGTTGGTGAGTTTTTGTGTACTTTTGCCATATATATTTGTTGTTTCATACATACATTGAACTCTGGTCGTCGTCAAGATGGAATCAACATAATTATGATGTGGTAAACAAGTTTTGTAGTTGTTCTTGTAATTATTAAATTACATTTTTATATTCCTTCATTTTCGCTTCTTGGTGCGCTACACTTGTGTAATTTTATCTTGAATTTTGAAAAGGTTTGCGATTTCCATTTGCTTTGAAATTATTATTAAATGAATTCCCTATATTACACGAAATTCTATCCCTTATCCAGTTGGTCTAGTACATTTTTCATAATAATTAATTTGATACAAATTCAATATTAATTTAAAAATATCTTGTAACGTATAGTAATTTGCTTACTGCTTATGGAGTAATTCTAACTCGATAAAACCTATTTTTTATTATTTCAATATGAATTATTTGCTTTGAATAAATGTTACAATTGAACCATGTGTAGCTAAATACTGTTTATAAGTTCTCTGTCACTATGTGAAGATAGAAGAGGGTACTTTCTGTCAGGGATTTTAGCTATAAAATTGCACAGGTAAAATTATGGTAGGGTGGGTAAGAAGGCCCGGAACTCAATTCCACCTGTGAGTTCGCTTGATCTTAAGGTTCCTATTCTAATGGTTGACGTTTTCAGTAAGTTCTTTTAGATTGACAATATAAGGGATTTGTTATAACATCATTTAGTTAAAGTTCAATCTTGGTCCATTTATATATTAATAATTAATAATTTCTTTGGGAGTCTATAAAAATTTATTTATGGTATGAATTGTTGTGTGTGATAGAGAATATAAGTGAACAAGAATCCATCCCTCCCGACTGAACGCTAGCATAGTCAATGGCTCCCATTTGTTCATAGATTCTCATAGACATCGAATTTGGTCGCAATTTCATAAAAAAATTACTAGAATAGTCCAACGTTCATTACAATCCATAAACCGTTATTTATTTACCGAAAGTAATGCTGGTGATAATGAGATATATTTACCTGGTAATGCGAGTTGTAATGACATGTATTTACCAAGATTTTGATGGGGTGTTGTGGTGTGGTGGATGGCTATTGATAAACGACCCATTGCAAACCAATTAACAAAAGTTCAAAAAAACTGCCTGCCTATGCATAAGAGGGGCGTTGAAGTCTACAGCGACGACTCTGCAAGTAATGCTATGGCAACCGACCGAGTGGATTTCATTAGTGGAACTTCACCACTAAAAAACCTGACAGAGAGGAATTGGTTGGCAGAATAGCAGGAAACAGAAATATTAGACAACTACAATTCTTGTTTGCCGGAACTGAAATTTCGTTTGTTGTGACAGAATCTTATTTCGCGTAAGCGATTGCTTGTTCTGACCAAAAGAATTGCTGTCGTCGTAAACGAGAATTGTAGTTGTCTAATATTTCGCGGAAACGAATTTTTTCTTTGAGTGTAGTCCGAAGTTTGATGATACGGTTGTCTAAAGAATTTAGTCTATATATAGTTTACAAAGGTCCCAGGTACCTATAGTGCCCATCAAGCCGATAATATGGCCTTAAGGGCAGTCGCCAAGTGGCTGAGTCACAACATGGTGACAAACACTGGCGTTGTCTTCTAATCAGAGAGTCTGACTGGCCTTAGTTCTCTGGAGGCCATTTACAAAACAGCTCTCGACTGCCGCAGATCTCTTAACGAAATGGCTGAGCAGTTTAACATACACCTCATATGGGTATCTGATCATAGGGATATCAATGGGAACATGCTAGGTAAGGGACGACATTACAAATTCCCGAAGAATTTGCATATAATGCTGCACCACTAAGCAAGCTTTGGTATAGGCAGGAGGCAATCAGGCAGTCCAATGAAAGATGGTCGGAAGTCGACACATGTAGGGTAGCTAGACTAATCTGGCCAAGATGCGAACTGAGAAGGTCAAAATGTCTGCTTTCACTAGAGAGGAAAAAACTGTCTTCATTAGTGCCAGTTCTGACGGGACACAGTCTGATCGACGAACACGCCAGAAGAAAAGCTATTCATTCCAATTATTTCTTCAGCAGATGTGGTGATGAGGAATTTTGTGTCATAATTACTATCCAATATGACGAAACTTTGTGTATGTTTCATGCCGATCAGAAGACACCGGTTTTCAAAATTGACTCACTTGCCATGAAATCGCCAAATATATATTTATATAAGAGCTACCTCTATGTGGGAGTTCATCAAACATGAACCGTCTCATTTTCAATCCAAAATGACCTGGGACTGGTAGACGGGTTGCCGGACTTGGCTAAATCGTCATAAAATTTTACACCTCTCAAGATTGTATATACTTTAAGGGTCTCAGATCAATATTTCAAGGTGTGGAATGACAGACTCAGTATACCCCCACCGTATGGTGGATGGTTCAAAAATACATAAAAACATGCACATATGAATATAGACCCACTGTACTTGTGAAAATAACAGTTTAATATTGATTTTTATTGTATGTCATTTTCGATTACATTTCACCCCACATTGTCGTCATCGCCATCCTTGTCGACGTCGTCGTCGACTTCATCGCTATAGTCCATTTACGTTTTTTCTTTGCGTAGCATTTCAAGTTACTTTGAGCCCAATTTAATATTCCGTTCGCCTGGAAATTTTCTATATTCATCGTAATGTGTTTTATTTTTTTCTCATTCGTTTTGCGAAGGAATGAAAAGTGGCAGTTGTTTTTGTCACCGTTGTATCCCCTCGTTACCTTCCAGAGAGTTCTATTGGGTTTTTAATAGAAAATTTTAATATTTATAACCCATAACCGAGTAAATTTGTTTATATCTGTTTCGGTTTTTTGTTTTTTTTTTTGGGGAATGGGGTGGGGTTAACCACTCCTAGTCTCCAGACGCTACAAAACATATTTTGAATATTTTTTTTGCCAAGAAAACAATCGCACTCTATACTATGCGTGTTTCAGCAAAAGAAAGAAAAATATATTCTTTCGTTTGTTTTCATAAATGTTTCAAGAAATTTGAAGGGGAAAGAAAACATCTCAAAATGTGCTGGGAAGGGTCATGACTGCGACATTGACTTTTCAAAAAGCGGAACATATGGCGAAGACAATAAATGTCAATTAATGTGTAGAGAGGGTGTGGAATAGGAGAGCGAGTCTATTAGATGCAGACAATTTTTGCCATATTTTCCATACCTCAGCCACCATACAGTTATACAGTGCCACCATACAGTTATACAGTAAGATATATGTATATGTATATTCCAAGAGAATATCCAAAACAAGTTTATCAAATGTCAATGGGAGTTATCTTTAGCAAAACAAAGCATTTTCACATTTCCTAAGATTTATGCTATTTATAGAATTTCAAATGAATATGGAAAATAAACAAATAAACAAAATGTTTAGCTATCAGGTTTCATCTAGTGGGTGGAACATGCTAATAAGTATAGAATTATAAATATCCAGATAGCACAGAATATTCGAACAAGATCATGGTGGAGAAGAAATGAAAATATTTTATGGATTTCAAAATTGCGGCGCACGGAAAAATCACACAAAGAAAATGTGTGTAATAGAAATTTGAGAAAAGTAATTTTCAGATTAATCAAAGGTATTTCTATAGCTATGGAAACAAGTTGTCCTTTAGATATTCACTGCTCTTAACAAACCAACATAAAATCAATGCATAGAAACATAGGGCACACTGGAAAATTTCTCAGAAAACTGGTGTGGGAGACACAATAGCCAAATCAACTGGAAAAGGTGTCTTTATGGCAACAAGTAGCAACTTTAAAAGTAAACCCTATTATAACATGTATCGATGTATTTTTTAAACCCTCCACCATAGGATGGGGGGTATATTCATTTTGTCACTCCGTTTGTAACACCTCTAAATATTGATCTGAGACCCCATAAAGTATATCGCGACCTAAGAGTGTAAAGGCGTTAAGTCCAATATTTAAAATTTTACAAGAGAGGCAAAATACTTACTGTATATGAATGTTTTTATAAAGGGTATAGGGACTTAGCGCTTTTGCGATTCAGCTTTTAAAGATGGCAAAGCATGATTTTTTTGGCTTTTTGTTTTCAAATCGATGTATGTATATCCAACTTATCTTACGTTCCTCTTCAAAAAATAAATTTTGGTAGGTTGATCAAATTTGGTAGAAATATTTCATGTAGTTGCAGGTTGTTTGGAATTGCAAATAGGTCATATCGGTCAATGTTTTGATACAGCTCCCCTATAGAGGTCGCTCCAAAATATGGTTTTTGAGCAATAGATACCACATTTTTACAGCAATTTAGCAGAAACTTTGCAGTTTGCATTCTATTTTAACAGGAATTCATCACAGCTAAAATTGCACAAATCGGTTCATATTTTTGTATAGTCACCCTATAGAGGTCGCTCCAAAATATACGTATTTAAGCCATAAATACCACATTTTCTAAGCATTTCGACTGCATCTTTGCAGTATGTATTTAATGAAGACAAGAATTCATCGCAGTAAATATTTTTTAAATCACTTCATATTTTGTTATAGTCAACCTATAGATGTCGCTCCCAAAAATGCTTATATAAGCCATAAACACCACATTTTCTAAGAAATTTAGCACAAATTTTGCAGTTTGTATTCTATTTTGGCAAGAATTCATCTCAATAAAATTTATACAAATCAGTTTTTATATTATTGTGGTCCCCGTGTAGATCTAGTTCTCAAATATGCTAATTTTAGCCATAAATACCACATTTTTCAGCGTTCGTTTTTATACCCTACACCACACTGTGGTCCAGGGTATTATGAGTCTGTGCATTTGTTTGTAACACCCACAAGGAGAAGAGATAGACCCATCGGTGATTATACCCATCGACTTGGAATCACTTCCTGAGTCGATTTAACCATGTCCGGCTGTCCGTCCGTCCGCCTGTAGATGTATCGTTGTAATCAAAGTGCAGGTCGTATTTATGGTCCGATTGTGATGAAATTTAGCACATTGCTCTTTTTTGGCCCATGGACGATCCCTATTGACATCAGTCAAAATCGGTACAGATTTAGATATAACCCCTATATATATGTTACACCCGATTTGACATGTAAGGGCTGTAGAAACTGTATTTTGTATCAGATCAATACGAAATTTGGCAGAGAGAGTTCTCTTATTACATGAATGAACTCTGCCAAATTCGGGGAAAATCCTTCCAGATTTAGATATAGCCCCTATATATGTTACACCCGATTTGACATGTAAGCGCTGTAGAAACCGTATTTTGTATCAGATCTGTACGAAAATCTGCAGAGAGAGTTTTCTTATTACGTGAATGAACGCTACCAAATTCGGAGAAAATCCGTTCAGATTTAGATATAGCCCCCACATATATGTTACACCCGATTTGACATGTAAGCGCTGTAGAAACCGTATTTTATATCCGATCAGTACGAAATTCGGCAAAGAGAGTTTTTTTATTACATGTATAAACACTGCCAAATTCTTATCGCAATGCCAATTTTTTGCATTGTTAGACGCCCGACTTTCTGTCTTTCCTTACTGGCTCTAGGTTGATTTTAATGCTACAAATCACAAGTTATTGAAAATAGAAAATATTGTTTCTTAAAGGATTTTCCGTGCACTTTTCATAAAAAAATTAGTTCTATCTTAAACAATTTATTTCGGTCACTTTTCGCGGAAATAAAAATATAAATTGCAACATCTCAGAATGGATCTAACTTTTTTTCCTTAAATTCTTTATAAAAAAATGGTCCATATGTACTCTACCGATGCTGTAAGTTTTGGAGTGGGCTCAGTATTTATGTACTCATTTAGTTTTAACGAAACTTTAATAACTCAGTCAATTGCAAACGGATTTTTAAGAGACTGGTTGCATTTTTTCCTTATAAAATATACTATATATGTAACTTAATTAGTCGTACGGTTATCTCACAATATAACTGGAAAAAACATTGTCTAAACTAGAAAATGACGGACAAAAATGAAAACCAGTAAGGAAAGGCTAAAGTCGGGCGGGGCCGACTATATAATACCCTACACCACTCTCGTAATATTGAATAACTCTGATATATAAATTTTGTAATTCATGTATAAACTGTTTACATAAATTTACTTTTGGGACATTTTATACTTAAATAATACCCTGTACCACAGTGTGGTGTAGGGTATAGAAACGATTGGATCTAAAGAGCCAAATCGGATGAAACATATATATGGGAGCTATAGCTAAATCTTTTTTCAATTTGATTGGATGTAAAATACAGCTTCTACAGGACTAAAGGGCCAAATCGGACGAAACATGTATATGAGAGCTATAGCTTAATCTTAACCGATTTTCTTCAAATTCGGTAGTGTTGGTTCATGGATCAATAAACTCTACCATTCTAAATTTCAAAACGATTGGATGTAAAATACAGCTTCTATAGAACTAAAGGGCCAAATCGGACGAAACATATATATGGGAGCTATAGCTAAATCTTAACCGATTTTCTTCAAATTCGGTAGTGTTGGTTCATGGATCAAGAAACTCTACCATTCTATATTTCAAAATGATTGGATGTAAAATACAGCTTCTTCAGGACTAAAGAGCAAAAACATATATATGGGAGCTATAGCTAAATCTTAACCGATTTTCTTCAAATTCGGCAATGTTGGTTCATGGATCAAGAAACTCTACCATTCTAAATTTCAAAACGATTGGATGTAAAATACAGCTTTTATAGGACTAAATGGCCAAATCGGACGAAACATATATATGGGAGCTATAGCTAAATCTTAACCGATTTTCTTCAAATTTGATAGTGTTGGTTCATGGATCAAGAAACTCTACCATTCTAAATTTCAAAATGATTGGATGTAAAATACAGCTTCTACAGGACTAAAGAGCAAAATCGGACGAAACATATATATGGGAGCTATAGCTAAATTATAACCGATTTTCTTCAAATTCGGTAGTGTTGGTTCATGGATCAATAAACTCTACCAATTTAAATTTCAAAACGATTGGATGTAAAATACAGCTTTTATAGGACTAAATGGCCAAATCGGACGAAACATATATATGGGAGCTATAGCTAAATCTTAACCGATTTTCTTCAAATTCGGTAGTGTTGGTTCATGGATCAAGAAACTCTACCATTCTAAATTTCAAAACGACCTGTAGTCGACGAACAACTGTACATGGACGGACGGACGGACGGACGGACGGACATCGTTAAATCGACTCAGCTAGTGATTCTGAGTCGATCGGTATACTTTAAGGTGGGTCTATCTGTGTTATTTTAAGGTGTTACAAACATCTGCCGTGAAACAAACTTATAATACCCTGTACCACAGTGTGGTGTAGGGTATAAAAATGTGTTTGTAGCACAAATAAACCTAAATTCCCAGAAATTCAAACAAACAAAATATACATCGGTCTCATCTTTCCAAATTCTTTTAGAGATTGCAAATCGGTTAATAACTGACGAAGACCTACAGGAAAAATAGTATCGCGTCATTTGCTTCTCAACTTGAGTTTATTTTGTCGCACTGTGTTATTTAGGAAATTATTGTCTTTTCTTCTTATTATTATTGGTATGGTTCAATTATGTATGGCGGCGCACCTCCAATTTTCGATGACGCTGAGGCATCTATGCCGTTAATGTGCCGAATTACAGCATCCTTTAGCTCTTTAATTGTTGCTGGCTTATCGACGTACACCTTTTCATTCAAATAACCCCAAAGAAAGAAGTCCAACGGTGTCAGATCACATGATCTTGGCGGCCAATTGACATCGCCGCGACGTCAGATAACACGGCCATTGAATTTGTTGCACAAAAGAGCCATTGTTTCGTTAGCTGTGTGGCAAGTGGCAGCGTCCTGTTGAAACCACATATTGTCCACATCCATATCTTCCAATTCGGGCCATAAAAAGTTCGTTATCATCTCGCGATAGCGAACACCATTCACAGTAACTGCCTGACCGGCCTCATTTCGAAAAAGTATGGCCCGATGACGTCGCCAGCCCATAAGCCGCACCAAACGAGCTGGGCGAGCATGCACGGGTGTTTTCACATCTCCTACAGACCCGGTTTGCTAAAATTTGCGCACAATTCTCCCGATTGTGGACACATTTGGTCGATTATGCTGATCAATAAAACATCACGAAGTGCACGAAATGCATTTTGATTTGAACGCCCATTTTCGTAAAAGGCTTAACAAACTTTAACGCGTTGCTCGATTGTGTATCTTTCCATTCACATTCAACATCGGCCCCTCACAATTTTACCACCCTTTATTATGTTTGTTGATTTTTTTCAAATATTTTTTCTTATATAGGCGCTCCATATAAATCTGAACACATTTCCACCAATTTCAATAGTAATTGTCCCTGGGCTAAACAAGGGGGTTGTGTTAAATTTCATCATAATCGAACCATAATAACGAACTGCACTTTGATTACAAGGATACATCTTCAGACGGACAGGAAGTTATTCCAAGTCAATCGGTATAATAAACGATGGGTCTTTCTCTTCCCCTTTTGGATGTTCCAAAAAAATTCACAAACTCATAATACCCTGGTCCAAAGTGTGGTGTAGGGTATAAAACTATGGCCCGAATATATAAGGTACCTCCATGTATAGGAATTTTGTAGAAAAAAATGTAAAACCTAAAAATGTTTTTAAAAATTTGTTTTCGTGTTTAGTACTTTAATTTACACCGGAAAATGCTAGGAAAAGCCTTTCGATTTTTGTGAATAGGTGTTATAGAATTGAATGCATCCGATGGCTGAGGGTATATAAGATTCATCTCGTCCAAACCTGCTATCTTTCTCACTTGCTTAATATAAAGAGTTTTCCAACAAGAGGTGTTATTTTGGTATTCAAAGAAAAATGCCATTTTTTGAGATAAATGATTGGATGTTTATTTCATAATAAATAGGAAGGTATTCCGTTAATAATGAAAAACAATATCAGCCAAATGGCCACCACGACCACGCTTACAGGACCATATCCTTTTCATGACATTTTCCATAACCAAACCGCAAAGTGGCTGCCCTATGTCCTCGATAGCCTCACGAATTATGTCTTTGAGGTCTTGATCTTTGGGTTGTTGGCGTAGATCTTTCACGTGGCCCCAAAGGAAGAAGTCGCAAGGTGTTAAATCACAAGATCTCGGTGGATAATTGTGATCACCTCTTCGAGAGATAACACGGTCCGGAAACTTTTCCCATAACAGAGCAATGGATTCGTTGCTTGTGTGGCACGTAGCGCCGTCTTGTTGAAAGAGAACGTTGTCCAGATCATCCAACTCCGACCATAAAAAATCATTATTCATCTCTCGATAACGCAATCCATTTACCGTAACTGTTGATCCAACCTCATTTTCGAAAATGTAAGGTCCAATGACCCCGCCGGACCATAAACCGCACCAAACAGTGACACGTTGAGGATGGAGAGGCTTCTCAACAATAACTCTTGGGTTTTCCGAGCCCCAGATGCGACAATCTTGCTTGTTGACGTAACCACCGAGGTGGAAATGGGCCTCATCAGTCAAGATGATTTTGTATCGTTCGTATCGTTTTTTTGTTCGATCGTTTTTTGATCTTTTTGTACCGTTCGATGATCGTATATCGTTCTATTTTTAGTAATGGCGTAGTTTCTACTTGTCAAATGTCAAAGAATAAAAGCTTCAAAAGTGACAGCTACCGAAATACCGGGTGATTCAAATTAACACCTCTTGTTGGAAACCCTGTACTTGTACATACCTCTGTGTAGCCCTGAATGCAATTCCTTCTAGGAATTAAAGAATTAACTGCAACAAGAATTCCAGGGCAGAGCTCTCTTGTTATCACTTAAATATTAAATGATATTTATTCAATGCACTTGAATGGAATGTGCAAAGAACTTCATTCGCAAAAAAGCGCATAAACTCAAACAAAGAAACTTTAGCAGAAAAAAATGCAGAAATGAAAATGTAATTTGTATCCTCCTCTCCCCACCAAAAGACTCCGAGTCAATATAAAAAAAATTTTAAAATTTAAACAGCCATTGTACACTACTGTGAATTTCAGTGTTGTGGGAAAAAAGAAAAGAAAAACTGTTGCATACCTTGTGGCTTTTTGTGAAATTTAATCGTATTGTATACTTTGCAGAGTCGGTTGTTTACTTATGAGCATTGTTTTGTTTCATTTCGGTTCTTTTTTCGTATTTTCCTTCACATTTCTTTGTTTTTGTTTCGTTCTCGGCTACCTTACTTTGTGGCCTTCTCAAGTGAATGGCTATACACAGATGTATTTATGTAAGTGACTTTTTGTAGGTATTTATACATTTTTTTGTGTTGTCGAAAGTATACTTTATGTCAAATAATTGACTGAGGTTTCACTTGTGGCCAGCAAGAATTAATTAAATTTTCCTAGTAAACGAAACGAAAAACACCAACAATGGAATTCTCTGAGAAATTAGCTTATGCGTATTGATAATTATTTACGCAATTCTTATGTAAGATGTTATACAATTATTTTCTAGTCGATGGTGAACTTCGGCAGGTCCTTGCCAGAGGCTTCTTAGGCGAAGAGAAGCAAAAAATACGAACACTGGGTAGGGAATAGCAAGCTATAATCATATTTAATTGGTCGTAACTGGTGGCGGTAATGGTGATGTAGATGGTGTATATTTCCAGGCGCTCATGTTAATTTTGTTGATTTAATGTCTCGAATATGCTTGGCAAACACTTCATTTATTTCATTTAATTGAAGGAGGCCAAAGTAATCATTATCTTTCCTGTTTTATGTACTTAATATCTTGAGATTTTTTTTGCTATTTTAAATATTCCTCATTTTCTCTTCTTGTGTAACAAAAGTGTTAAGCATATCTTAAGGGGTGTTTGTACATAAAAATAATATTTGATTCCCTCCGCCATGACGCTTGTATATACTTATACATTTATATACAAACCTGTTTATTCGCTGACTTTAATCTATTTTCCAGAGAATGTAATAAAAATCTTTGTGCTGGCATTTAATTTCCGAAGGCGTTTCACGAATGTCAAATAGGAACAATATAAGATTTCCCGCGAATTCTTCAAATAGATATGATCTACTCGTGTAATAAGTTCAGCAGTTTCTTCAAGTACAAGTTTTAATGAGAGTGTAGTCTTCCCCTCGCAAGGATAAGCTGTTCGATGTAATTTATTTTTGAAAAATAATGAGTTTATACTGAAATATTACTGACAACAGTTCTTGTTTTATAATATAAGTGTACAACAGCTAATTGGGATTGCAGTTTCAAGGAATTGCACACACTTTTATTGTTTAATAATAACACAATTAATAATTACACTATGCAACAAAAAAATTGTTTTTTGTGTCCGTTTGTTTTGTATAGATTGAGGCATACTATTTTATGAAAACAAAATAAAAATTTTTTTATGGTAATTTCTTTTTAAAAAAATTTTGTCTTAAATTCCAATTTTCGCAGAAGTTGCCTTTCGTATTGAATTCTTTTAAGTATAAGCTCTATAAGCGGGATACCATTTAAATTAAAGAAAATTATGAAGGCTAAAAATGCTGAAAACTTCACTTTCATGTAGAAACTGAAGTCTAGTAACTGTCGTTAAAACAGTTAAAAACCAGCAAGGAAAGACAGAAAGTCGGGCTGGGCCGACTATATAATACCCTACACCTCCCTAACAATGCGAAAATGGGCATTGCGATAAGAATTTGGCTGTGTTTATTCATACGTTTAATAAGACAAGTAAGAAAGTTCAGTCGGGTAAACCGACTTATGAATCCACTCACCTTGAGTCCCAAAAAAATATTCGTAAATATTTTTTTGTTTTAATTAAATTATTATCAATTTAAATTGCATTTAATAACTTTAAAGAATGTACTGGTATTAAAGTTAAAATCTGTAAACTTTTGGTACAAAATGGTCCTTTTGTGTGGGAGGTACCAAAAGGGGCGTGCCAATAACGCCCACTTTACTATGGACTCTAAGTACTATAAAAGCACTACACTGTACACAATTTCAAGTACTTATATGCACTGCTATTAAAGTTATAAGCTGTTAACTTTTGTTGTAAAATAGTCCATTTGTGTGGGAGGTACCAAAAGGGGCGTGCCAATAATGGCCTCTTTTCTCTAGACTCTAGGTACTATAAAAGCATTACACTGTACGAAAATTCAAGTATAAATATGCATTGGTATTAAATATATAAGCAGTTAACTTTTGGTGCAAAATGGTCCATTTGTGTGGGAGGTGCCAAAAGGGGAGTGGCCACTTCGCCCATTTTCCTCGACGTTTTAGCGACTAATAAACTAATACTATGTGTGAAATTTCAGAAGATTCGAGTAAGTGGTATAGAAGGTATTAAAGAATCAATATTTTACTAAAAGTTAACCCTTTGTGGGGGAGGTACTATAAGGAGTAAACCAATATGGCCCATCTTCGAACTTAGCCGGAGATAGAAAAAAATATTACCGCATACCAAATTTGAAGTCAATCGGTAGCTCCGTTCGAGAGTTATCGTGCGCACCAGCCAGCAGACAGACACACAGCCAGGACACACGGACGGATGGACAGACATTGCTCAAATGACTCAAAATGTCCTAAAACGAATATCCGCCGAACATACTTGGGGTATTAGGCCACTCCTTCGATGTGTTACACTTTTGGCTCGTTTCTACAGCGCTTACGTGTCAAATCGGGTGAAATAGATATATAAATATGGGGGCTATATCTAAATCTAAGCAGAGTTTCCCCGAATTTGGTAGTTTTCATTCATATAATAAGAAAACTCCCTCTGCCGAATTTCGTACTTATCGGATAAAAAATACGGTTTCTACAGCGGTTACATGTTAAATCGGGTGTAACATATATATTGGGACTATGTTTAAATCTGAACCGATTTCCCCCGAATTTGGCAATGTTAATTCATGTAATAAGAAACCTCTTTCTACCGCATTTCGTACTGATCGGATTAAAAATACACTTTTTACAGCGCTTACATGTAAAATCGGGGGTAATGTATAAATGGGGGCTTTATCTAAATCTGAACCGATTTTCCCCAAATTTTCTATTGTCTCTAAGTGTAAGTGTAGACTACTCCCTGTCATTTTTGTACAAATCGGTTCAAAAATGTTGCTTATACAGTGCATATGTATATGCCAAATCGGAGATACATATATATGGGAGTTATACATATGTAAATCTGAACAGATTTTAACCAAATTCAATAGGGATAGTCCTTGGGCCTAAAGAAATATATGTGCAAAGTTTCGTTGAGATGGACCATAATTGCGACCTGTACTTTGATCACAAGAATACATCTACAGACAGACGGACATAGCTAAATCGACTCAGAAAGTGATTACAAGTCGATCGGTATAATAAACAATGGGTCTACCTCTTATCCTTTTGGGTGTTACAAACAAATGCAAAAATTCATAATACCTTGTACCACAGTATGGTGTAGGGTATAAAAATTGATTTTTTTTTCAAAAACGTAGTTTTTTTTCTTGCACGAAAATATATAAATAAAAAATAGAAAAAAAAACGCAAACAAATGTTTGTAGCATCCTAACGAAGAAAACAGTGCCTATTTGTATATAAAAATCTGGGATATATGTATAAATTATGACCCATATTGTAAAAACAGAGAAGTTAACAAAATATTTTTTTATATTTTTTATTTTGGCGATATTGTTTGGGAGGTACCAAAAGGGGTGTGGCAATAACGCCCATTTTTTAATATACCATGGATACTATTAAAACATTACACTGTAAAAATTTTCAAGTATTTCTATGGACTTCGGCTTATAACTTCTATCAAAGTTATAAGCCGTTAAATTTGTGTTCAAAACTTGTCGATTTGTATGGGAGGACCAACAGGGGCGTTGCAACTTCGCCCTTTTTTACGGGACTGTAAGTACTAAAAAAGCAATGCACTTCACAAAATTTCAAGTATTTCTATGGAGTGCAATTAAAGTTATAAGCCGTTAACTTTTTGTGCAAACTAATATTATGTGTAAAATTGTGAAAGATTCTGAGTAGTAGTATAGATGTTATGAGATAATCAATATTTCTCTAAAGTTTGACCCTTCGTGTGGGAGGTACTCGAAGGAGTAGACCAACATAGAACATCTTTGACCTTAGTTTGAAATACAAAATAAAAATATTGACACATACCAAATTTGAAGTCAATCGGTTATTCCTGTCGAAAGTTATCGTGCGCACCAACCAGAATATTTTTGGCGTCTCTTAGGTCACTCCATCGATGTGGTACAATTTTGGCCTGCAGCATCCGATATATACCCTTGTTCACAATAGTGGGGGTATAACAACAGGAATATATTTAAATTCTCTTATTTGTACCAAAAGTGCTATAATTTCTACATTTATACATAGCTTTTCTTCAAATAGGCATTACTTTTTCGTTAGGATTCTAGCCTTCAAATTACTGATCAAACAATTTTTGTTTTGGCATTTTTTTCTATTTTGTATAGTTTTTGTCGTGCCAGCAAAAAAATATTTTTTAAAAAAAAAATCAATTTTTTTCTAACTGTTTTAACGACAGTTACTAAACTTCTGTCTCCACATGAAAGTGTCATTACCAACATATGAAGTACACATAACTTCCTTTAATTTAGTCTATATCACGACATTATCGAGCATATACTACAACAAATATGGACCAAATATTAAAGGCACCTTCCAAGAAATTGGAAATGTTAAAGAAAAATTTTTTAAAAACAAAATTTACTCTAAAAAAAATTGTATCCCTCACCTTAGGGAGGAGGGTATATATCATTTGCTACGAACCAAAAGTGTAACACATCGAAGGGGTGACCTAGGACCCTAAGCATGTTCGGCGGATATCCGTTTTAGGTCATTTTAAGTCGAATGAGCAATGTCCGTCCTTCCGTCTGTCTGCATGCTGGCTGGTGAGCACGATAGCTCTCGAAAGAAGTAACCGATTAACTTCAAATTTGGCATGTGGTAATATTTTCTTCTATCTCCGACTAAGTTCGAAGATGGGTCATATTGGTCCACTCTTTCCAGTACCTCCCCCACAAAGGGTTAACATTTATTGAAATATTGAGTATTTAATAACTTCTACACTACTTATTTGAATCCTCTGAAATTCTGCACATAGTATTAGTTTATTAGTCACTATTACGTCGAGAAACATGAGCGAAATTGCCACGCCCCAAAGGTCCCAAATGGACCTTTTTGTACCAAAAGTTAACAGCTTTTAACTTTAATACCAGTGCATACAATACTTGAAATTTCGTACAGTGCAATGCTTTTATAGTACCTAGAGTCTAGAGAAAAGTGGTCGTTATTGGCCCGCCTCTCTTGGTACCCCCCCACGCAGATGGACCATTTTACACCAAACACAGCTTATAACTTTAATACCAGTATATTCTTTAAAGTTATTAAATTCAATTTAAATTGATAAAAATTTAGTTAAAACAAACAAATAAATAAATTTACTAATATTTTTTGGGACTCAAGTTGAGGGGATTCATAAGACGGTTTATTCGACTGAACTTTCTTACTTGTTTTCAATACAAAATGAACTGCTGTAAGAAATATTTTTGAAAAATTTTAACAATTTAGATCTATTACAGAAAACATGTGGCCGACGGACGGCCAGACAGGCATTGCTAAACGTATTAGAATTTTACAAAGATTTAAAATATATATATATAGGGATTTCCAATAAGAGTAATATGATTTCTTTGAAAAAAAAACACACTTATTGTTAAAGAAATTCAATAGTTTTATTTAATGTGAAGTACAATCGATACAATTAAGTTCTAAATAAAAAGTCATTCAAATGGCCTCCACGACTTCTTCTGCAGGAACGAATTCGAAGAACCCAATTTTCGAGCACTTTTTCCACTAAATCAAGTCTATGTCATGAATGGGACGTTCAATGTTGACTTGTAAAGCTTGAAGAGAGTCTAGAGAGTCGAAAGACCAATGACTTCAAATAACCCCACAAGAAATAGTCTAATGGTGTTAAATCACGCATTCTTGGAGGCCATTCAATATCACAATTTCTTTAAATAATCGAATCTCCAAATTTTTCTCGCAACAATTCAATTGTTTCATTTGCTGTGTGGCATGTAGCCACAATCGGTCAATGGCAATATAGCTCTTAACGAGAGCTAAAATATTGCTCATGGGTGTCAAGGTCGTAGGTCGACAGGAAAGTGATTTTTTTTCATTTTTAAATAAATGGACGTAGGTCGACTGGAAAGTGATTTTTTTGGATTTTTAAATAAATGGACTTGGCATAATTTTCAAATGTGAACAGAATGTTTATTATTGCTCCAGCTCCTTAACGGTACGTCGGATCGGGAATCGGTCAATGGCCAAAAGATAGCTCCTAACGAGAGCTAAAATATTGCTCATGGGTGTCAATGTCATAGGTCGACTGAAAAGTTATTTTTTTGGATTTTAAAACAAAAATGGACTTAGCATCATTTTCAAATGTGAACGGAACGAGTCAATGGCAAAAAGATAGCTCTTAATGAGAGCTAAAATATTGCTAATGGGTGTCAATGTCGTAGTTCGACTGGAAAGTGATTTTTTTATTTTAAAAATGGACTTAGCGCACCAAAAGTTGCAATTGGAAAACGATTATTTTGATAATAAAACTGAATCATTTGTAAACGTTGTTCTTGCGTATATCTCTCCATGATGAAGTTGTAAACACTACTGAATACAGATCATGACATATTACAAATGGCCGAAACGTCACTTCAAAATCATATCATCCCTATTGGAAAACCCATTATAAGTACTCTATACCACAACGCTTAGTAAATGGTGTTGTCAAAAGGAATAACAAGCGTAGTATACCCCTAACCTATGGTGTAGGTTATAATAACAATATTCGTAATAACTAACATTGAAAAAGTATGCAATACCATAGAATTTTACACAATAACTCCTTAAGGTATACTATGCTTCGCATATATTAAAATTCACTGAAGCAAACAAGTTTAGTTACAATTTAAATTATTTTAAGTTTACACAAGAATCATATGGAATAGGAAACTCGAACTGGAAGTAATTGCAACTTTAAGCTTTGGCTTTTCAATTAAGATCATTTTGCGAGTATTTCAAGCGAATGTAACATTCTTATATAAACACACTGTGTGTAAATTGTGTCCTAGAAACATTTTCCCAATAATTTCGGAAAGCTGTATCGAATGACATTTAAAATGGTAAATCTATGTCAACACGTTTATCAGATATTTGCTCACAAAATTAGTTGGAAAATCGAAAACGACAAAATTGAAGGAAAGTGGCTTTCTTAGAATTCACTTTTATGACTGAGAAAGAATCATAGGGGAATAAGAGCATGTGTACATCTTTGAGAAAGTGACTCAGCACTTAGAGCTAAGACCATCTACGGTCGAAAGTTACTTAATATCAAAAGTTATCAAATATCAGATGTTATACGCATCATGCAAATTTAAAGCAGATATCTTCTCAAAAAAATATTTCTCGTAAAATATTATGTAATTAAGATTCTCTCTCAATATATATTATTGTATAGTTTGCATTGAATGCAACTGCAGTATGTGGTGATTGGTTTTTGTCTAATCCTTTTGGAAGTGCACATTGAAAGGAACTAAAAAAGGAAAAACAATTCGTCCGTTTCTTAACCAGACGAAACTTGGCACGCTTATTGAAGAGGTAGAGAGCGGTTAAATTGTAAGGGCCGATGTTGAATGTGAACCACACCTAAACGTCAAGTTTTTTTTGCATTTCATTGACATTTCTCAATTTCAGACTAACTCAATTTGAACCATGCAAAGATACACAATCGAGCAACGCGTTAAAACACCTGTCCATGCTCGACCAGTTCGTTTGGTGCGGCTTATGTGTTACTGTGTTAGTTACTGTGAATGGTGTTTGCTATCGTGAGATGATGACGAACTTTTTATGGCCCGACTTGGAAGATATGGATGTGGACAATATGTGGTTTCAACAGGACGGTGCCACTTGCCACACAGCTAACGAAACAATGACTCTTTTGCGCAACAAATTCAATGGCCGTGTTATCTCACGTCGTGGCGATGTCAATTGGCCGCCAAGATCATGTGATTTGACAACGTTTGACTTCTTCCTTTGGGGTTATTTGAAAGAAAAGGTGTACGTCGATATGCCAGCAACAATTCAAAGCTAATGGATGAGATAATTTGGCACATTAACGGCATAGAACCTCAATTATGCCTCAGCGTCATCGAAAATTTGGACCATCGGATGGAGGTGTGCCGCCGAGGTCGCGGCGGCCATTTGGCCGATATTTTGTTCCATACGTAATTGAAGCATATCATAATAAAAATAAATAACAATAATTTCCTAAATAATTTGTGCCTTATTCAAAAACAACATCGGCCCTTAAAATTGAACCACCCTTTATTAGAGCAGTTAAGTTTTAAATTTAAGCGCGAGTAACTTTCATCGTTTTCGACTGATTCATAAAATCATCACTGTGTGTATTCTACTAACCGAGGTCTTCAAAAGACTTTTTACACCTAAGAGTTTTCTCGTATAGTTGCCGAGATATCTACAACTGAATTTTTTAATTTTTGTCCCGACCCCGTTCTAGTACAGGGTTTTCCAACAAGAGGTGTTATTTTGAATCACCCGGTATTTCGGTATCTGTCACTTTTGAAGCTTTTATTCTTTGACATTTGACAAGTAGAAACTACGCCATTACTAAAAATGGAACGATATACGATCATCGAACGGTACAAAAAGATAAAAAAAACGATCGAACAAAAGAACGATACAAAATCATCTTGACTGATGAGGCCCATTTCCAACTCGGTGGCTACGTCAACAAGCAAAATTGTGGCATCTGGGGCTCGGAAAACCCAAGAGTTATTGTTGAGAAGCCTCTCCATCCCCAACGTGTGACTGTTTGGTGCGGTTTATGGTCCGGCGGGGTCATTGGACCTTACTTTTTCGAAAATGAGGTTGGATCAACAGTTACGGTGAATGGATTGCACTATCGAGAGATGATTAATAATTGTTTATGGTCTAAATTGGATGATATTGATCTGGACAACGTTTACTTTTAACAAGACGGCGCTACGTGCCACACAAGCAACGAAACCATTGCTCTGTTACGGGAAAAGTGTTCGGACCGTGTTATCTCGCGAAGAGGTTATCACAATTGGCCACCGAGATCTTGTGATTTAACACCTTGCGACTTCTTCCTTTATGGCCACGTGAAAGATAAGGTCTACGCCAACAGCCCAGCGTTGATTCAAGACCTCAAACATAGAACTCGTGAGGCTATCGAGGACATAGGACAGCCAGTATGCGATTTGGTTATGGAAAATTTCATGAAAAGGATATGGTCCTGTAAGCGTGGTCGTGGTGGCCATTTGGCTGATGTTGTTTTTCATTATTAACGGCATACTTTCCTCTTTATTATGAAATAAACATCCGATCATTTATCTCAAAAAATTGCATTTTTCTTTGAATACCAAAATAACACCTCTTGTTGGAAAACCCTTTATTTTGTGAATATTGGAGCAGAATACGCACAGATTTCTTTCAAAGTAGCTTTTCTGAATTGGCAACAAAATATGCTATAAGATGAAAAAAATGCAATACATTATAATACCCTATGAGACATGACCCTTAAAATTTTTTTTTTTAAAAAATATTTTGTTTGTCATTTTCCAGGGAAAAAAGTATATATCTCATTTTGGAGTTATAGTAAAAGTTATTATAAAAAAATATAACTTGTTTACATTCGTCTTAAAGGAAACTTCCTAGAGAAAGTTGTCGAAGAAAGAACGGCTCAAAAATATTCACTGGTATGGTTGTCATGGTTGGGGGTAACGTTACTTCGTGCAAAATAAGGCACATTTTATGATTTTTTGTGACGAAAATTTTTTAATAAAATAAATGGTATATTAAAGTACAACTTTCAAAGTTTATTGCGTAAAATGTTCATAAAAATATTTTCAAAAATATGGCAACGACTATGGAAGCGTCTCGAAAAAAAGTTGAATTACAGTGCTCCTACGAGTAATAACTCGATACCGGATCACCTGATAAAGGGTTAGATTTTAAGGGCCGATGTTGGTTTTGAATAAAACACAAATTATTTAGGAAATTATTGTAATTTTTTTTTATTATGATAATATTGGTATGGTTCAATTATGTATGAAAAAAAATATCGCGACCTCGGCGGCACACCTCCATCCGATGGTCCAAATTTTCGATGACGCTGAGGCATAATTAAGGTTATATGCCCTTAATGTGCCGAATTATCTCATCCTTTAGCTCTTGAATAGTTACTGGCTTATCGACGTACACCTTTTCTTTCAAATAACCCCAAATAAAGAAGTCCAACGGTGTCAAATCACATGATCTTGGCGGCCGATTGAGATCGCCACGACGTGAGATAACACGGCCATTGAATTTGACGCGCAAAAGATCCATTGTTTCGTTAGCTGTGTGGCTAGTGGCACCGTCCTGTTGAAACCACATATTGTCCACATCCATATCCTCCATTTCGGGCCATAAAAAGTTCGTTATCATCTCACGATAGCGAACACCATTCACAGTAACTACCTGACCGACCTTATTTCGAAGAAGTATGGCCCGATGACGTCGCCAGCCCATAAGCCGCACCAAACGAACTGGGCGAGCATGCACAGATGATTTCGCATCTCCTACAGACCCGGTTTGCTGAAATTTGCGCACAATTCTCCCGATTGTGGACACATTTGGTCGATTATGCTGATCAAAAAAACATCACGAAGTGCACGAAATGCATTTTAATTTGAACGCCCACTTTCGTAAAAGGCTTAAAAAACTTTAACGCGTTGCTCGATTGTGTATCTTAACATGGTTTAAATTGAGTTAGTCTGAAATTGAGAAATGTCAAATGAAATGTAGAAAAAAAACTTTACGTTTAGGTGTGGTTCACATTCAACATCGGTGCTTACAATTTAACCACCCTTTATAAAGTTAGTAAATGCAATTTAATTGATATTTTAATTAAAACAAAAAAAATAATAAATTTTGCGAATATTTTTTGGGACTGAAGGGGAGGGGATTCGTAAGACAGTTTACCCGACAGAACTTTCGTACCTATTCTTAAAATAATTTGCTCCACAAAAACCTGATCGGTCCATGGCTGCTTCCTTTCTACTTCAAATATTTTCCGCTTATAGAAATGAATGAATGAATGAATGAATTCATGATAGATGCCCCGCCAAACTTACTAGATTTCTTACTTATTTCATATAACAAAAGCTTTAAAGTTCACACAAATTTTCTTCAAATATTTGTTATCTTCCATGTGCACAACAATTTTGCATAGAGTAAAGAAATGTAACCCCCACCAATTATGAAGTCCATCATCAACACTTGTCTCTTTTTTAAAATTAAATCTAAATCTCACCTTTGTTGAACGGGCGAACACCAAAAAACAAAAGTGTCTGCTAACGTGTATATGACCCCAAGGGGGCAAAACAAACAGTTTTATATGACAGCATACTTTTAGGCATGTACAAGATGGGCCAAAAACAAAACGGGGAAAATATTCAAATTTCTAGAGCTACTTTAAGGCTGACAATAGAAAACAAATTTAAAGTCTACTTACAGGCTGTGATAGACATAATGGGAAAATAAACTTTGCGCTGTTATCTCTCGGTCCGTCGCTCTGAAGTTTGTTGCTGTTTTATTTTTCCTTTTTTTCCGACAGCTACTGCCATTGACACTGCCACTGTGATGAAAATGATGGTGGCACTAGGACAGCTTCTGTTGTTCTGTTGGTGTTGCTGTTGCTGTAGCTATTTGGCTCTTTCAAAGTCAAAACATATCTTCATTAGAGTACAATGAAAATCATTGAAGCATATGACACTGACACGATGATAGATACAATGGCAGCGACAGCAGCACAACAAAAAAAATTCCAACTGATAACAGTGTTCAACACCAACAATGATCTCAACCATCCTAGGGGCAGAAAAAAAGAAGACGGACCATAAGGACGAACTGAGAAGAGCAGAGGAGACTATTGTGACTTATAAATCTTAACATTAATACAATTTGTTCGTCGAACTCGTGGTGCGCTACGAAATGTTGTAGAAAAAAGAAAGCGAAAAACGTTAGAAATGAACAACAAATGAGTATCTAAACTCAAGAGGGGTCGAAGGATAAGTAAATGTCCTGGAAGAGTTAATAACTACATGACATTTGAGCATTATATCTAGTGACAAGGATTCGATACTTTCGTTTTCATGTACTGCTTCTTTCTATACAAATCATCTAAGCGATGATGTGCTCCATCATTTCTGGGACGCTACATACATTTGTTGCAGAAGCCATTTTAGTGCAGAGTGCGTTAGAGAGAAAGAGAGAGAGAGTACGAAAGGAAAAAGGGAGTGAAAGGATATTTATATGAAAGGGTTAAACTCAGAGTTGTCTCGTGTATTGATTTGGAAAATAATACCGTACAAATTGACAACAATGTCGAGGAGAAAAATTAAGTGACACACAGACAGACAGTTGTGAAAAAGGGAAATTGGCCAACGAAAGAGGATACTCTAGTACATTAAGAATTTAAGAAGCATGCTGCTAAAAGCATATTCAAATGCAGGGTGTTTTGCAATTGAAAGATACATTTTATTCCAAGCAATCCATTGTAACTGGCATTCAGGTATTCTGTATAGCACGAAAAGGAATTTATTTTAGTTGTCGCTTTAAAATATGCACATATTAAATAAATCTTTGCGAAAATAATAATTTTAAAAGTTGAAATAAAAGTGGGACAGGTAGACAATAAACTGAAAAACAAGTAAGAAAGTTCAGTCGGGTGAACCGTCGGGTGAAGTGAGTCCCCTCACCTTAAGTCTCAAAAAATATTAGTAAATTTATTTATTTTTTTTATTTAAATTATTATCAATTTAAATTGCATTTAATAACTTTAAAGTACGTACTGATATTAAAGTTAAAAGCTATTTACTTTTGGTACAAAATGGTCCATTTGTGTGGGAGGTACTAAAAGGGGCAGGCCAATAGCGCCCATTTCTCTCTGGACTCTAGGTACTATAAAAGCATTACGCTGTACAAAATTTCAAGTATTTATATGCACTGGTATTAAGGTTAAAATTTGTTAACTTTTGGTACAAAAAGGTCTATTTGTGTGGGAGGTACCAAATGGGGCGGGCCACTAACGCCCAATTCTCTCTGGACTCTAGGTACTATACAAGCAATATACTGTACAAAATTGCAAGTATTTGTATGCCATGGTATCAAAGTTATAAGATGGTATCTTTTGGTACAAAATGGTCCATTTGTGTGGGAGGTACCAAAAGGAGCGTGGCAATAATGTCCATTTTGCACTATGTTGTAGGTACTATTAAGCCATTACACTGTATAAAATGTCAAGTCTTTGTATGCAATGGTAATAAAGTTATAAGCTATTTACTTTTGGTGCAAAGTTGTCCATTTGTGTGGGAGGTACCAAATGGGGCGTGTCAACTTCGACCATTTTTCTCGAGGTAATAGTGACTAAAAAACTAATACTACGTACAGAATTTCAGAGGATTCAAATAAGTAGTATAGATGTCATTAAATAATCAATATTTCACTAAATGTAAACCCTTTGTGGGGGAGGTACTAGAAGGAAAGGACAAATATGGCCCATCTTCGAACTTAGCCGGAGAGAGAAGAAAATATAATCACATACCAAATTTGAAGCCAATCGGTTACTCCTTTCGAGAGTTATCGTGTGCACCAGCCAGCAGACAGACAGACGGGCGGATATTGCTCAATCGGCTTAAAATGACCCAATACGGATATTCGCCGAACATTCTTAGTGTCTTAGGTCACTCCTTCGATGTTTTACACTTTTGGTGCGTAGCAAATGATATATACCTCCTCTCTAAGGTGAGGGGATAAAAACCGTTGAATTATGAATTATCAGTGTATTGTGATTTTTTTACAAGGAATCTTTTTATCGAATACCTCACCTTAAAAATACATCGATTTCTACTACTTTTGATATACTTATAGTTATTTTGTAGGGAGAGTATCAGGGGCAAGGATACCAGCAGGGGTGAAGGGTGTTTTGGAAGAAATAGTTCCTGATGTTTCTCCTTTAATTCGCTTTAACCTATTTGAGACCAACAACCAAACAAAGAGTTTACGGCCTTGAAAGGGGTAATTTTTTTTATAAAAATTACATCTAGAGATCAGCAGATCTACAAGGAGCCATAGCATGGGAAAATCGGAACAAAATTGTAGAAGTTGTTTCCGATTTTGTGAAAAGTGCACTAAAAATTGCACTAAAATTGAGAAAACAGTGACTTTATATTGCATTTATTATAAAGAAAGTCAGGTATCCCTATAAATAATGGTCCAGATCTTAATGTCCAGTGGACTATTCGCAAACGTAATAAAAATTGACAATTTTATTAAGCGAAACTATGATTTTTAGAGGTTATTAAAAATGAAAATACAGGGTGGCTGATATGTAATGCAACAAAGTAAAGCGCTATATTTATTTATTTTTTTTTAAATTTTATTGTTCAAAAGAAAAAAATGCCGGAAATAACATACAATTTTAGAAACAGTTTAGATTTGTTCGAATTGGCCACCTTTGGCACGAATTATGGCCTTCAAACGGTCGACAAAGCCATCACACGCTGCACGAAAGTGTCTCTGCGGTATTTTGGCCCATTCTGAGCAGCCCGCATCTCTTTTAAGTTCACATTGCACTCCCTATTATTGTACGAAATACATCAATAAAGGTGAATTATAAACCAAAGTGGTTTAAATACTCGTCTTCTTACTTAAGGTTCGTCGGTCCTTAGGGCGAACTCTGGCAACCACTAAGCTCGCCTCAGCATATACAAAACCCCCGTTATAACCCCTGTTCTGTATTCCGAGAGCAGATTGAATACGAGTTTCTAATTTATAAAATTATGGATAATGTCTATTTGAAGACTTTCGATGACTATCTGCAAACGCAGATTACCTTTATTTTCCCATTCGAACATATTTGATACATCCGAAACATATTTGTGTCCGAAGAAACAAATTTAAAAACCCGATTCCGAGCGGAAAATTTCGATTAAAGCAACATTAGCAATACAGAACAGAGGCGTTTTATAAATTAGAAATTCTGATTCAATCCGCTCTCGGAATACAGAACAGAGGCGTTAAACAAAGATTCGAAAAAGTTCGTCTTTTTTTAAATAAAATATATTTGGAAAACTTCTTAAACAATAACTTTGTTTGTGTGTAAACACATATTTTATTTGTGAAATTTAGTTCGCAAATATATTTTGTTCTAATAACTGGGTTTCCAATAGGGATGATATGATTTTGAAGTGACGTTTCGGTCATTTGTAATATGTCATGTTCTGTTATTTGTTTTTCATTGTATTCGGTAGTGTTTACAATTTCATCATGGAGAGATATACGCAAGAAGAACTTTTACAAATTATTCAGTTTTATTACCAAAATAATCGTTCTCCAATTGCAACCTTTCGTGCGCTAAGTCCATTTTTAATTTTCACTAATTTTAAACAACATTTTAGCTCTCGTTAAGAGCTTTCTTCTTGCCATTGACCGATTCCCGATCCGACATACCGTTAGGGAGCTAAAGCAAAAATAAACTTTCCGTTCACATTTGAAAATGATGCTAGGTCCATTTTTTAAATCAAAAAAAAAACTTTCCATTCTACCTACGACCTTGACACCAATGAGCAATATTTTAGCTCTCGTTAAGAGCTATCTTTTTGCCATTGACCGACTGTGGCTACATGCCACACAGCAAATTAAACAATTGAATTGTTGCGAGAAAAGTTTGGAGATTCGATTATTTGAAGAAATTGTGATATTGAATGGCCTCCAAGAAGTTGTGATTTAACACCATTAGACTATTTCTTGTGGGGTTATTTGAAGTCATTGGTCTTTCGAAATAAACCAGACTCTCTTCAAGCTTTACAAGTCAATATTGAACGTGTCATACATGACATACGACTTGATTTAGTGGAAAAAGTGCTCGAAAATTGGGTTCATCGAATTCGTTCCTACAGAAGAAGTCGTGGAGGCCATTTGAATGACGTTTTATTTAGAACTTAATTGAATTGATTGTACTTCACATTAAATAAAAAACATTCGAATTTCCTTAACAATAAGTGCTTTTTTTTCAAAGAAATCATATCACTCTTATTGGAAAACCCTGTATATTAATATATGCGTCCCAAACAAAATTTCTTGATTTTCACATTTAGTTGCAAGCATTTTTATTTGATCGTATCTATGTTATTATTATTGTTTCAACTATTTATATATAAATACAAGCCACACACGGTGTAGGCAATATACATTTTATTGCTAGTACTATTTTTATACCCTATACCACACTGTGGTACAGGGTATTATAACTTTGTGCATTTGTTTGTAACACCCAAAAGGAGAAGAAATAGACCCATCGTTTATTATACCGATCGACTTAGAATCACTTTCTGAGTTGATTTAGCTATGTCCGTCTGTCCGTCTGTCTGTCTGTCCGTCTGTCCGTCTGTCCTTCTGTCTGTGCATGTATTCTTGTAATCAAAGTACATGTCGATCTCGACGAAACTTTACACATATCTTTTTTTTGGCCCAAGGACGATCCCTATTGAATTTGGTTAAAATCGGTTCAGATTTAGATATAGCCCCCATATATATGTTAGCCCCGATTTGACATGTAAGCGCTGTAAAAACTCTATTTTATATCCGATCAGTATGAAATTCGGCAGAAAGAGGTTTGTTATTATATGAATGAACACTGTTAAATTTGGAAGAAATCGGTTCAGATTTAGATATAGACCCCATATATACGTTACCCCCGATTTGACATATAAGCGCTGTAAAAATGTTATTTTATATCCGATCAGTGCGAAATTCGACACAGAGAGGTTTCTTATTACATGAAGGAATACTGCTAAGTTCGGAGAAAATCGGTTCAGATTTAGATATAGCCCTCATAAATATGTTACCCCCGATTTGACATGTAAGCGCTGTAAAAACTGTATTTTATATCCGATCAGTGCGAAATTCGGCAGAAAGAGGTTTCTTATTACATAAAGGAATACTGCTAAATTCGGAGAAAATCGGTTCGGATTTAGATATAGCCCCCATATATATGTTACCCCCGATTAGATTTGTAAGCGCTCTAGAAATTGTATTTTATATCCGATCAGTGCAAAATTCAGCAGAAAGAGGTTTCTTATTATATGAAGGAATACTGCCAAATTCGGAGAAAATCGGTTCAGATTTAGATGTAGCCCCCATATATATGTTACCCCCGATTTGACATCTAAGCGCTATAGAGACTGTATTTTATATCCGATCAGTACGAAATTCGACAGAAAGAGGTTTCTATTTTACCTGAATGAGTATTCAGAGAAAATCGATTCAGATTTATATATAACCTCCATATATATGTTCCTCTTGATTTGGTTACAAAGCGCTATAGAAATTGTACTTTACTTCCGATCATTACAAAAGTCTCCAGAAAGATGTTTCTCAATTTAGGAACGAATATTGATTAATTTAGCGATTATCGGTTCAGAATTAGGTATATCCACATATATATGTTCTTACCCGTTTACCAATTATTCCAAATTATTATCGCAATCACCCTTATCGCATTGTTAGGGAGGTGTAGGGTATTATATAGTCGGCCCCGCCCGACTTTCTGCCTTTCCTTACTGGTTTAAATGTTACAATCGAATTCCAACCAATTGTTTTCCTGGGTGTACAATTTGTTTCAATATATGTTTTCTTTTTCAATAGACACTTATATAATCATCAAAAATACACTTACCTTGTCCATAAATACGATGTATCTAAAATTAAAAGATAAAAGTAAATATTACAATTGATTTTAGTTTTTTATAATAAATATAAATAAAGCAAGTAAGAGAGTTCAGCCGGGTAAACCGACTTATGAATCCCCTCACCTTGAATCCCAAATAATATTCCTAAATTTTTTTGCTTTAATTAAATTATTATCAATTTAAATTGCATTTAATAACTTTAAAATATGTACTGGTATTAAAGTTCAAAGCTGTTTACTTTTGGTACAAAATGGTCCATTTGTGTGAGAGGTACCAAAAGGGGCTTCCCAATAACGGTCACTTTTCTCCGGAGTCTAGGTATAAAAAAAGCATTACACTGTACGAAATTTCAAGTATTTGTATGCACTGGTTTTAAAGTTAAAAGCTGTTAACTTTTGGTACAAAAAGGTCCATTTGTGTGGGAGGTACCAAAACGGACATGCCAATAACGCCCATTTTTCTCTGGATTCTAGGTACTATAAAGGCATTATACTGTACAAAATTTCAAGCATTTTTATGTGCTGTTATTAAAGTTATAAGCTTGTAACTTTTGGTACAAAATGGTACATTTGTGTGGGAGGTACCTAAACGGGCGTGGCAATACCGCCCATTTTTCTCTGGACTCTAGGCACTATAAAAGCATTAAACTATAAAAATTTCATGTATTTGTGTGAACTGATACTAAAGCCATAAGCAGTTTACTTTTGGTGCAAAATGGTCCATTTGTGTGGGAGGTACCAAAAAGGGAGTGACCACTTCGCCCATTTTTCTTGACTTTGGTATATTGGCAAGTTGATTGATTACAATTACGATTGGTTGACAATTTGTGTTTCGTATGTTGTGTTTCGTTTCTGGTGTAATGCGGTATTGGAACCGAAAGAAATTATGAAAAATAAAATTCATATCAAATTTACTGTGAAAAATGTCTGGATTATGTATTTCGACATTATTTGGATTATTTGGAAAAATATATATGATTTCGAAATAGTAGCAGAAATGAAGTTGCGCGTGTAATTGAAATTATTTGGAAGAACGTATGTAAAATAAATAAAGTTGAGCGTGTAACTTATTAAAATTAACTGCTAGATATTAATCAAATAATTTTAATCAAATTGTCTTTCTTTTGAATTTTATAAGATTTCGATTTTTGATACCGTTAGGAAAGCCGGGTGACAAATACCATGTTGTTTGTTATATTTTTGTAGCGACAGACCAGAGCCTCTGGTGAAAATCGAACCCACGGCCCCCAAAATCATAGGATAGCACGCTACCAACTGGGGCGCTCAAACGTGATAATATTTTGTACGATCTCAGACTAAGTAGGAAGATGGTTTAAAATTTAGTGCTATATTGATTCTCTAATAACTTCTAGACTACTTATCCGAATCTTCTGTACTTCCACAGATAGTAAAAGTCTCTTCATCGCTAGAACCTCGAAAAAAATTGGCGAATTTGTTATGCCCCTTTTGGAACCTCCCGTACGAAGGGATCAGTTTGTACGAAAATTTAACATATAATTACTTGAATACCAGTACACACAAATACTTGAGTTTTTTTTAGTATATTGCTCCCGCAGTACCTACCACCCGTTGAAAAATATATACTATTAAAGAGTATAAAATATTTTATTATAACCTTCTTCTTTGCAGTACCATCACGCCAAATCACTCAAACATTCTGCTCACAAACAGAAGACTAGATTGTTACCTTTGTCTTGTCAGATGTTGTGTGTGTGTGTGCTGATTGACACTTTCATTTTTGAAATGACATTGCCTCTTCTCTCATCATGGTCGACAACCTTATCTACACTAACAACAACAACGAGAATAAGGTACATGATGGAATCCCCATCACCGGAGACTCGCACAGACAGACATTGTCGATGACGAAAATAGATATCTTTGACATTTTTTATATATAAAAAAATTGCCCTCATTGATATACATATTTGCAACTATTTCTCTCCAATATAGTCGAACTTGTTCGTATAAATTTCACTATACTCTTGCAACTTACAGTGATTCCAACATGGGAAAAATAGCATAAACAAATAGTGTGTTTTAAAGTCTAAAATTGCATTACTATGAATAGAATATTTCTTTTGCGTATAGGCCAAAAATTGTCTAACGGAGGTACCAAAATAAGCGTGGCAATTTGAAGTAACGGAAGATTTAGATAAGATAGATAGAAACCCTTTAAGGGGAAATTACCAGAAGGAGTTGACTAATATGACCCATCATTGAACTTAGCCTGAGATAGACCAAAATATTACCACACAAAAACTTGTAGTCAATCACTCACTTATTTCGAGAGTTCTCGTGCGCACCAGCCAGACAGACGGACGGACTTTGAATATTGGCAGGTTTTTCTGAATATCCTGCAATTCGACATTTTAGATTACTTTCGCAATGACCACCTTTGTCATGACTTCTCACACAAAACATGAAATTCGATAAGCATTGGCGAATACTGCTGTCGAATTAGTGAATTTTATTATTAATTTTTCAATTTGTTAGTGAAAGCAATTTAATAAAATTACTAGGAAATGTGACAAAATTTCTTGCTCTCTATTATACCCCCTTTTTTGAAAAATCCTTTAAGTAAAAAATCTATAAATAAAATTTTAGTTTCCCTAACGGAAATGAAGTGCCAATTACCTGAATAGAATGGTTAAATTGGGACATATCACTGATCTGATCATAATTAGCAACCATTAATTAGGGTTAAAGCACCAAACAGTATTGCTGATACAGCATCACATAAATGTACTCCTTAGTAAACGACCAATTACATTATCTAGTCCTTAGTATAACAACAGTTGTGTCATCTACTCCCTAGTAGAGCTCAATTTCGGCTATATACTCTTTACTATACGGCCAGATAGTAAAATGCTTGTTTGTTTATCTACATCATAATCTACGTTCAGCTGATTTATCTACTTCTTATGAGGCGGTTAGTTGTGTTATCTACTCCTTAGTAAACTATAAATTGTTTAATCTATTCCTTAGTAGAGATATAGTAGTGATACCTATTAGGGGGGCGTCATTTCGAACAAAGCGTCAGTCAAAAACGTAATCTACGGAAAATACTAAGAACATTTCTCCAAGAAACCATGGGTCTAAAAATAATTCCTAGCCAGCGGAAATCGACTTCAAATTTGAGGTCACATTAAATATTAAATTGTACTCAAAATCCTATAGGTTCATACAAAAGCAATACCATGAAATAAAGTCAATTTCCGCCAGCTGGGAATTCATTTTAAACCCATGGTTTCTTGGCGAAATACTATTAAAATTTTCCGAATATTTCATTTTTGTTTGACGCTTTGTCAATTTTTTTCCACCCATACAAATTGATCCCCCTAATCCCTATACCTTAGAAGTGATACAGTGGGGTTATTTACTCCTTAGTAGACGATCACTGGGTTTATCTACTATTTAGAAACCCACAAGTAGGGTCAACTACTCCTTAGAATATGATCAGTTGGGTCATATATGCCTTAGTAGAGATATAGATGGATTATAAACTCCTTAGTAGATGACTAGTTGGATTATCTACTCCTTAGTAAAAGGCCAGTTGGCTTATCTAATCATTAGTTGACGACAAACTGGGTTAAAAACTCCTAAGTGAACGATGAGTTGGGTTATCAACTCCTTGGAAGAGGGTCAGTTGGGCTATCTACGTCTTAGTTGATATCAACTTGGGTTATCTACTTCATAGTATACTTCCAGTTGGGTTATCTAATCCTTAGCTCAAGACAACTTGGGTTAAATACTCCTTAGTAAACGATGAGTTGGGTTATCAACTCTTTAAAAGAGAGTCAGATCGTTTATCTACGCCTTAGTTGATAACAAACTGGGTTATCTACTCCTTAGTATAGGTCCAGTTTCTCGTAATCTAATCCTTAGTTTACGAGAAATTCGGTTAAATACTCCTTAGTAAAGGACGAGCTGGGTTATCAACTCTTTAGAAGAGGGTCAGTTGGGTTATCTTCGACTTAGGTGATAGGCCCAGTTAGGTTATCAAATTGTTAGTTGACGACAAATTGGGTTAATAATACAGTTCTGGTATCTACGCCTTAGTTGATGATAAAATGGGTTATATACTCCTGAGTCGACGGTCAGCTGGGTTATCTAATCCTTAGTTGGAGAATTGGGTAACTTAGTAAATAACTAGTTGAGTTATCAAATCCTTAATAGATATACAGCAGGTATAAATACGCCTTAGTAGAGATAAAGTAGGATTATCTACTACTCAGAAGAAGACCAGTTGGGTTATCTAATCCTTAGCTACCGACCAGTTGGGTTATCTACTCCTTAAAATGGAGTCTGTTGGCTCATGCACGCCTTAGTCGAGATACAGTTGGGTTATAAATTCATTAGTAGACAACTAGTTGGGTTATCATGACTCTTTAGTATACAACTATATGGGTTATCAGGACTCTTTAGTATACATATACAGTTGATTTATAAACTCCTTAGTAGACTATTTGGGTTATCTACTCTTTTGTATATTTAGGTTTACTAATCTTTAGTTGACGACAAATTGGGTTACGAACTCCTTACTACACGACGAACTGAGTTATTTACTCTTTAGAAGAGGGCCTGTTGGTTTATATACGCCTTAGTTGATAATAAATATGGTTATCTACTCTTTAGTAGAGGTCCAGTTGGGTTATCTAATCCTTAGTTGGCGACAAATTAGGTTATCCACTCCTAAGTAATCGACGAGTTGTGCTATATACAGCTTAGAAGAGGTCCAGTTGGCTTATATATACATAGTTAACTACAAATTGGGTTATTCACTCCTCAGTAGAGATACAGTTTGGTCATAAAGACATTTGTAGAGGACAAGTTGGGTTATATACTCTTTAACAAAGGGCCAGTTAGGTTATTTAAACCTTAGTTGAGTTAGGTTATTTGAACCTTAGTGGAGTTATTTACTCTTTAGTGGAGATACGGTTTCGTTATAAACTCCTTAGTAGTTATCTACACTTTAGTAGAGCCCAACTAAAAAAACTAAACTAATATAAATACACATTAGTAGGGTTATAGTTGGGTTATAAACACCTTAGTAGACTAGTTCGGTTAATTGACGACAAATTGGGTTACATTCTCCTTAGCAGTCGACAAGTTGTGTCATCTATTCCTTAGTAAAGGATCACAGTGGTTATCTACGTCTTAGTTGATAATAAACTAGGTTATCTAATCTTTAGTATAGGTCCAGCTGGGTTATCTAAAACTAAGCTAACTACATATTGGGTTAAATAATCCTTAGTAAACGACGAGTTGCGTTATCATGGGACAGTTGGGTTATCTATGCCTTAGTTGATGGCAAATATGGTTATCTAATCTTTAGTAGAGGTGCAGTTGGGATATCTACGCTTCGGTAACGACAAATTGGGTTAGTGGAGAGATATTCTGGTTTTAAACTCTTTAGTAGACGACTAGTTGGATTAACTACTCCTTAGTAGAGGTCCAGTTAGGTTATCTAATCCTTAGTTGATGACAAATTGGGTTATCTACTCCTTAGCAGACGACAAATTGTATCACATACTCCTAAGTAGAAGATCAATGGATTATCTACGTCTTAGTTGCTAACAAATTGGATTACATATCCTTAGTATAGGTACAGTTAGGTTATCTAATACTTAGGTAACGACATAGTGGTTTAAATAATCCTTAGTAAACGACGATTTGGGTTATCAATGGTCAGTTGGGTTATCTACGCAATATTTGATGACAAATAAGGTTATCTACTCTTTAATAAAAGCCCAGGTGGGTTATCTTATCCTTAGTTGACGACAAATTAGGTTATATAATCCTTAGTAATCAACGTGTTGTGTTATGTACGCCTTAGAAGAGGGTCAGTTTGGTTATCTATGCTTAGCTAACGAAAAATTTAGGTTATTTACTCTTTACCGGAACAACAGTTTGGTTATGAACTCTTTAGTAAACGACTAGTTTGGTTATCTACTCCTTAGTAAAGGGCCGGTTGGGTTATCTTAACATTAGCTGACGCCAAATTGTTTTTTTTACTTCTAAGTAAAGATACAGTTGCGTTATAAACACCTTAGAAGATGACTAGTTGGGTTATCTCCTCCTTAGTAGAGGTTCAGTTAGGTTATCTAATCCTTAGTTGACGACAAATATTGTTATAAACTCCTTAGTAAACGACTAGTTTGGTTATCTACTCCTTAGTAAAGGGCCAGTGGGGTTATCTAAACTTTAGCTGACGCCAAATTGGATTATTGACTCCTTAGTAGAGTTAAAGTTGAGTTATAAACTCCTTAGTAGGTTGGTTTAAATACGCCTTAGTAGAGGTCAAGTTAGGTAATCTAATCCTTAGTTGACGAGAAATTGGATTATCTACTCCTTAGTAGACGAGGATCAGTGGGGTTATTCGCCTTAGTTAAAGACAAATTGGGTTATTTACTTCTTAGTAGAGATACGGTTGCGTTACAAACTCCTTAGTATACGACTAGTTGGGTTATCTACTCCTTAGTTGGGTTATGACTACAAATTTGTAGTCATAACCCATAACTCCTTTGTAGGCGACTAGGTTGAAAATCTAGAGGTACAAGGTCAGTTGGGATCAGCTTTTGATATTCAAGGATTAAAGAATAAACATTTAATTGATTTCAAACTTCACGTATGAAGCTCTCTGACATTCAAAGTACTGCAGGTATTATTTTAAACCAGTGGTTGGTGATAATTTACTACCTTAAATGACAAAGAAATATCAAAGTTACCTATTGTTTTCTTATAAGATCGAAAATCTTCGGATCGATACCTGAACTTAATGAACCCATAATTCGTTTGGTATTGTACCGGTCCAATTTCCCTGAGAAGTAGGAGAAGATAACCCTTCTTTTCTTATTGCTTCCATTTTTTCAATAACTACGAGCTGTATTTTAATTGCACTGTTTCCGAATTGGTAGGTATAATGCGCTGATTCGAGTCTTAATAAATTTTTGTTGTTGTCACATAACTCCAAATTCTTACTTCGTAAGTGAGAATATACAATCTATGAGATAACCCGCTCTTTTTTCCTAAACTTTTTGATATCTACCACCAAGCAGATGGTTTGTAGGTAAGTAACACCCACACTATATAAATACAATCCTCTCATAAGACTTTGAAGCCACTGTGCCACTATCAATCACTTTCCTAATATTGATGAGTATGTTGTTAGTATCTGTGGCTGTCTGTGTCCTTGTGTGTGTGTGTGTGTGTCTTCGTCGTTTCTATACAAATGTCGGTGCAATAAATAAGTTTTGTATTTGTTTCGCTTTCTCCTAAATATTGATTTTAGGTTAACAGGAAATTAAAGTTACGGAAATCAAACATTGAGTTTGAAAGGAATGTGACAGTTCCTCTTCTGTGAAGGATATACGATGGGAACGACCAACCGACCAACACAAGAGGTGATGAGCTATTGTGCAAAACTTTACTCCATTGTTATGGCGTGTCCTTGTTATTGTTGGCATTCTTGTTGTTGTTGTTTCTAATGAAATTCAAGCATTTTACAGGGATTAAATTTTTGTGATATTTTCAACAAATCCGACAACAAGTCCTTTAACGTGCCGCCTATTATTCTTTGTCATGATCCATAACATAAAAGTTGTAAATCCACTTTGTGGGCTGAAAGGAAACCCCCACACACCCTTCGCTCGCTTCCCAAAAAGCAGCAGATTGTTTGAGGTTCGTTGATGTGAAAGAGAAAATGTAAATGTAGGTGTGTTTGTGTGTAAGTTGCTTAGGATTTGGTGTGTGTGTGTGAATGGGGGAAACCTTCTATTATCTTGTTTTAGTCAAGTTTGAATAATTCATTTTAAAATTTTCAATTTAATTATTCATACTTTTTACCGAGGGCCGTGTGCGAGTGCGCGTGTGAGAGTTTCGAATGGGAATTTCCTTCACACAGCCCCATTTCCCTTGGTGCTTCCGAATAATCCCCCGGTAATCTATCCCAGCTATCATATGCTATGAAAAATTCAGAATTGTTGTAATTTTACTAAAAACTATAAAATTTGTTGGCCTCTAATGCTAAAGCATTCACTGTTGCTGGTTTTGTTCGTTTCACATAATGCAAAATGGGCTTTCATGAAAAGTTAATCCTAAAAGTAGGCTTTAAAAATACTCTATATAGCTCGCCTAAAAGTAGACAGCTGTCTGTCATCATATTTATTTTTTATTTTATTTTTTATTTTATTTTTAATAGTCTACCGGAAATTGCCAAGATAAAAGGCTGTAAAAGTAAAACAATGTGACAGTCGATTGTTTTCTACAGGATATGTGGCACGGAAGTTTTTCTTTTGCTCAACGTTGTGGCGGAGATGGCAAGCAACATTGTTTGGTTAAACAGAAATCGGTAGGAAATAAAAATTTAATATATATAAAATAGGTTATGGTGGAATTGCAGTTTTTTCCCTTTTGTGTAGATTAAGACATACTATTTCATGAAATCAAAGCAAAAAAATTATTTATGGTAAAGTTTTCATGGAAGGTACCTTTAGTATTTGGACCAGTATTGCCGAACGAATTTGTTCGAAATCGTCAAAACGGGGGCACAAAAATCGTCAAGATATATTTTCAAATCGTCAAAAAAAATGACAACACAAAAATCTAACAGCTACTTATAGCTCTTAAGAGTTTCGGGCGAAGGGCATTACACTTCACAAAATTTCAAGTATTTCAATCAATCAAAGTTATAAGCTGTTAACTTTTCGTGCAAAATGGTCCATTGGATGGGTGGTACCAAAAGCAGCGTGGCAACTTCGCCACTTATTTTCAAGGAGATAGCGACCAAGGAACGAATACTTGCTGTGTAATTGTGAGAGATTTTGATAAGTATTATAGAAGTTATTAAAGAATCAAGATTTATCTAAATATTGAACTTTGTTGGGGAGGTACTCGAAGGAGTGGGCCAATATGGACAATTTTTTTCTTGGCCTGAGATAGGAAAAATATTAACACATACCTAAATTTGAAATCAATCGATTAATCCTGTCGAAAGTTCTCGTGAGCACCAACCAGACAGACAGACGGACATTGCCCAAATAACTTAAAATGGTCCTAAACGTATATCCGTCAAATATACTTGAGGTCAAAGGGCATTCCTTCGATGTGTTACATACACACTAGGCCCGCGGCAATTGTTATACATATACCCTCGTTCACAAAAGTATGGGTATAAAAACAGGATTTACTTGAATTTCTCTTACTTCTGCCATGTATAATATCGACATTTATCCATAGATTTTCAAGTTCAAGTTGACATGGTTGTTTTTCGTTTGGACACCTAAAAAATTGAATAAAATATTTTTTTGCGATTTTTATACCCTCCACCATAGGATGGAGGGGTATATTCATTTTGTCACTCCGTCGTAAATTTCTAAGACGATATAGCCATGTCCGTCTGTCCGTCCGTCTGTTGTAATGACGCTACAATCTATAACAGCCTGTTTCTGTAACTTAAAATTTTGATTCGTTCGCTTGCCAGACGACAAACAGCTGATTTGGGTTTCACTAACTACCATCACAACGGCATGTCGCACGATAATGAACTCGTACGAAAACGTAATCATTTCAGTGCAAATTTTGGTTTCTCCATCTCTCTTTGCTGTCATCTGGGCGAACACAAATGTCAGATCGAGTCAACTTAATTTATTTGTCGACTGATAGGAACAATGGCAAAAAAATGTCATTAAAAGAAAAAATAAGTAGATATAAATATAATTATGGTAAAAACAATTAAATAATAATAAAATTGTATACATATGTTTACATTTTAAAGCATAAAGAAGTCAACATTGGCAGCTCGCTATGATGGAAAAATTCATCAGTGCAAGGTGAGAGAGTCGTGAGAGAGAGAGAAAGAAATGAGAGCGTTGGATCATCTCAGCTGAACCACCCAGGGTTGATTTTTGGCCACCACTAGTGTAAAGGATACAGAGGTGTATTTTCTAAGGTCGACCATACAAAAATGTGTGCTTTTTTAGACCGGAAATTGTGAAATTATTGACCTGGTAAATTGGTAACGTCATTGACGTAAAGCCAGGCGAACGAACGAACGAACCTTAGAGAAACCAAATTCCAGACGAAAGTGAGTGATTGGTTTTCGTTCGCAGAGACTTTCGTTCGAAATACTGAAACAGGCCGTAATACTTGAGCTAGGTGGCTGAAAAAAATTTGGTATACATACTTCTTAAAGCTGTAGGTAACTTGAGATTGAAAATGGGCGATATCGGCCCATATTTAGATATAGCATCTAACTTGTTCCTACTGTTCTCATCTACTATATTTTTTGTGTTTTTCGATGTTATTTTGTGAGTTCACATGCTATCCATGGGGGAGGGTATATAAGATTCGGCATGGCCGAACTTAATGCTTTTACTTGTTTCTATTTGTTATGTTTTTTTTCGTGCCAGCAAAAAAAAATATTTTTTTAATCAAAAAATCAACTTTTTTCTTATTTTTTAACGACTGCTGCTAAACTACTGTTCCTTTGTGAAAGAGATGATTCTAACATTTGTAGCCATCATAATTGCCTTAAAATTAACATATAATCCGGCTTTATCGGCCTATTCTTTATAGACAAAAAACTAGGCAGCTTCCATGGAAATTGGAATTTAAAATAAAAACTTTACAGTTAAAATTTTTTTTTGAAACAGTATGTCTCAATCCACACAAAAAAAGTTTTCAGTTCTCGGACACAACAAATTTTTTCTCACACCATGTTGTCCTCTTCGCTTTAAGTTTCTTATTTAAGATGTTATTGTTATTTTACATTGACGCTAAATAAGATACATAGTAAAAAATTAATGACGACACATACTTAAATCAAGTCTGCGACTTCGGCATAAATTGAGGAAAAGTTTTCATTAAAATAAAGTCAATTAACATGTTTTTTAAGAAATTTCCATTGTCATATAGTTATTTGTATTTGTTTTAATCGAACACTAGTCCTTAGATTTGTGTACGCCCATCTTTAACTGTACGTCTTTAAATTAAAGAAAAACTGATTATTTTTGTGACAAGCTTCATTATTTTCAGTAATATTTCATTAATTTTAAGGATTTTGTACATAAAAATAATGATGTAGACAATTAATAGTTTTAAAGCCGGATCGGACTTAATTATCAGTATGCAAAATTTGAGAAATAAAATTTAGGCTGAGCAAACATTAAAAAAAGGACGGCTCTGTAAGTTAATTTTATGACAGTTGCCATTATTTTAAATAATATCTCTTTGAATTGACTCTATATGAGAGATAAGTATACTATCCCGCTCTCAGAGTTAATTATACTCATTTTTATATCCTCCACCATAGGATGGGGGTATATTCATTTTGTCACTCCGTTTGTAACACCACTAAATATTGATCTGAGACCCCTAAAGTATATATATTCTTAATCGTCGTAAAATTCTAAGACGATTTAGCCATGCCCGTCTGTCCGTCCGTCTGTTGTAATCTCGCTACAGTCCGTAATAATAGAGCTAGGTGGCAATATCGGTCCAATTTTGGATATAGCCCCCATATATAGCATCTACCCGATATGATTTCTTAACGTCATAGAGACCACAAATGTCAACTGATCGGGCTGAAAGTTGGTAACTGGGTTTATTTATACCCGGTATCCTTCACACGAGCAACGGTAGTCATGTTTCCATGTATTGGTATAGCCCCCATACAAATGTCCCTCTAGATTTGACTTCTAAACCCCACAAAAACCTCAAATTTTAACGAACTGGGCTGAAATTTGGTATAATGAGTTTATTAGAACCCGTAATCATTCACCTGCGATCCATGGTGGAGGGTACATAAGATTCGGCATGGCCGAACTTAACGCTTTTGCTTGTTTCCTTCTCTAAGCATCAGATATTTTCTTTTTTGTTAACTTTTGAGTCTATAATGAAAGAAGCCGAGGCTTGTTAAAATTAACATATTTTAACAAGTTATGAAGATTCTGTTTTTATTCGACCTTTTTTATTGAATATCATCCAATTCATGTAAATAATAGTCAAGCTCGAGGTCTAGTGTTTTGGTTTAATAAATATTTTTATTATTCATATTTGTATCCGATATTTCGCAATTTCTTTGAATTGCATCATCAGGGATGTTCTACAACAATTAAACCATAATAAATAATTAATTAATTAATATAACAACAATTTTGAAATAGTTAAAATAAGTATAAATAAGTAATCACAACTATCAGGCGAACAGAAAACACAGACACAAAACTTTTCCCTTTGATCACACTTACATGCATGTAAAACAACAACACACAAATATTCTTAAAGCTAGCGTAGTATCACTACTCTCGTCGATGGTAAATATTGCACTGGTGTTAGGTTGTTATTGCACGTCGATCGTTGGAAATTCGTTGAGTCGTTTTTCTTATTAGGCTTCGGTAGCTGTGAGCGATGTTTTCGGTGTCGGTCTTGTAGTTTATTCTTGTTGTTGTTGGTATATTATTGATGTGTAACATCTCAAGAGTGAACCTTTTTTGGTAGTTATTTTCTCTTTGTAACACACGTACATTGTCGAAATCAGGATGATGTTTGTTTCTCGCACAGTGTTCCGCCAGTGCAGTTTTTGCTGAATTTTCATAATTTCTTATTTTTAAGTCAGATTTATGTCCTGATATTCTGGTTTTTAGCTTATTTTTTGTTGTACCGACATAAACTTTTTGACATTTTCCTGAATTACTTCCTTCGCATGAGATGGAATATATTACATTTGATGTTTCCATTATAGGGATCTTGCTCTTAGTGTTACTGAATAGTTTTTTTAATGTATTACTTGTTTTGTGTGCAATGTTATAGAGGTTTTGGTCGCAGATTTTTGAATTAGTAATTCTTTCTGATATATCTTGTATATATATAAGGGATTTGTATACTTTTTTGTGATCTTCCAATATATCGTAGTTTCGTTGTTTTGGTTTGTAGTTTGCTAATAATTCATTCGTCAGTTTTTTGGGAAAGTTGTTTTCATAAAGAATATTCTTTATTTTAATTTTGTTTTGGTGGTGAAATTTCTCATCACTTATTGTTAACAAATCGTAAAAAACACCACTTAAAATGGGGAGGTCGGCGATAAAATGTTCTACAAAAATTTTAGCCATAAAATTTTACTATATGTGTCAGAACAAACCAAAGCTCAAAACTTAAGACAAGCACCAAAAAACGGTCAAATTCCCTCCCCTGTTTAAGGGGATTTGTTAAAATGGGACCAAAAATTACAGTTGTGTGGGGGAGCTAGAGAGTTAATATGTTCCACAATAAAATTGGCCTCAATATTTTCTATAAGCTGCTGAACATAATACATAATAGTGAAATACTAACATTTTTGGGGTACAGTGTGGGTTTTTGAGCTATTTAGGGTACCTGGACACGTTCAGATTGCTTTGATATGTTCACAAAAGTTGTTCAGATTTACGTTGGCTACAATATTCCCAACCATTGTTATTGAAAAATTACGAGTCCCTGGAAGTTATGCTGAAAAATGTGAAAAAAAAATATTTTTTCCCTTTCTTTTCAAAAAATTTGTTTTCGCAAATAATTTTAAGAAACTTTGTTCATCATATTCTTAGCTACATTATTGCCAAATATAGTTAAGCGGTATCACCAAGTCTGAATTAGTTGTGGGACAAAAGCTGATGACAGCTTTTGCGAGGGGCCCACAGATTTTCAGAAACTTTGGAGGCCCATAAAAAAAATTGGTCACCAATTTCGCCAAACCGAGTATAGGGTTATACTACCCATTGATAGTAGAATCGAATCTATAATGTCAAGTCCGTGTATTTTTCACTGTTGCACAGTGTAATTTATTATTTGTTTATTTCGCAATGATCAGTTTTTGAGAAAAGTTATAAGAAGAAAGTTGTGTTTTTTCGATGCGCACTGAGATTGCATTAAACTTAAATTGTGGTAATGATGCAAGTAATACTTGAATACAAAAATATCATTTTATTGAAAAACAGTTAATCATAGTAATAACAACAAATGAAAACTCAGGGATAGCGTACAAAATAGGGGAAATTGCTCAATATTTCATGTATATGTGTATGTGTTTTTCTTTCGCCTACGTCGCTTTTTCGATGCATTTTAATTTTAAATACGCAGACATAATTAATTTTAAGAAAAAATGGTATAAACAAATAATTACGAGTCATACTTAACATACGCTTATTTTAAGGCCAAACATAATTATTTATATTACTTACTGTACTTGGTTCTATGATGTGCATCTTCAAATCAAGTAGGTTTCATGGCTTTAAATTAACTACAAACATATTTGGCTCGAAATCATTGCCGAAATCTTAAAATTTGAGACAAATTCTTTAATTTTCACTAAGCTTTTTTCTTAGTACAGCTTAAAAATTATACATTTTCAGCAAACAATAAGTTAACCCAAAATTTTGTCCAGTTATTTTAATTCTTATATTATTGTCATTTTAAGTAAGGCAAGGGAATTCAAAATGCTCACGAAAAATAAGTCTTCACAACATGTAGTCCTTTCGCTATAGGACTGTTATGTTTTAAACCGTAGTCGGTTTACTGAATGAAATTTCCTTACTTACTTTTTCCCTAAATTTCGTTACATGGTGTTTTCTGCAGGAAAAAAAAACTGAATATCATTCATTGCAAACATCTGCTGCCAAAGCAAAAAACTTATGCAATAATTAAAAATGACAACATACATGCAATCACCAGTGAAAAAAAAGTGAACTTTAAAACGACCTTTTAAACTTTTTGTAGTCAATCTGTTTTGAATACGAAAGTATCTGTTTGTGAACATTTCATTTGCACTTAACTGAATCTCCCCATCCATATCTCAAGTGTTGTTCACAAATCCCCATACATTGTTATGATAGTACTCGAATATTTTCTGCTATTATTATTATCATTTTTTTCCTGTACACATACATATTTACCTTCAGTTTGTTGGCATAACAAACATTTTTTCACCCCAGCAAATGTTTATTAAATAAACAGAACATTTCCAATTAAATGTGTGTGTGTGTAGAACTCGTATACATACATATCAGCAGAAAAAAGGATTATGTGAGAGTATTAGTATTGTATTCAGAAAAAAAGAAAGAAAAAAAAATAACTTCCATCAAATTATGCAAATTGTTTGAACATATTTACTGAGAATGAATATTTTGTTAAAATTTAATTAACAAATTTCTGTAGTATACCTTTGGAGTCTTCGGTAATACGGTTGTGATATTAACGATAGAACTAACGAACCGCGAAGTTCCACTGAATTAATTTCTCTGAAAGTGAAAATATTTGCGAATGCAATGAAATATGGGATTTTGTGGAAAACAAACTTCTGTTTAACACACTCGATTTAAGACATTAGAAGAACTCCTCTTGTAACAACAATTTTTTACAGATTACACTAGTTTACAGCATTTGTGTCGACGGGAAAATATATGAACAAATTTTTGGATGCGAATTTGTTTTAATATCCAATTTGGATATCTATTAAATTCAAGCAAATTATGAGGGCTACAAATGTTTTGAAAATTTGATTTTTCAAAAAAAAACTTTAATATGTAAACAAAAACCAGTAAAGATAGACAGAAAGTCGGGCGGGGCCGACTATATAATACCCTACACCACCCTAACAATTCAAAAAGGCCATTGCGATAATAATTTGGAATAATTGGTTCATTTAACCTAATAAAGTACTGAGCTCCAGCCCCTCATCAAGGCTTATTCCAAGGAGGATTTGAAGATGTTGATCATAATAAACTAGATTTGAAATTATAACCTTAAAATTAGTAGTATTATTTCATAGATCAAGAATCGAAAGGAACAAATAGATAGGACTATACATAATCTAAACAGAGTTACATCAACTTCAATCAAAAACAAGTCGGCCATGCCCAATCTTATATGCCCTCCAACATGGATCGTATGAGAATCGTAACGGGTACTAATAAACTCATTATACCAAATTTCAGCCCACTTCGTTGAAATTTGAGGTTTTTGTGGCGTTAAGAAGTGAAATCCTGAGAGACCTTTGTATGGGGGCTATATCAAAACATGGACCTATGACTACCGTTGCTCGTATGAAGAATACAACGCAAAAATAAACACCAGTTGCCAACTTTCAGCCCGATTAGTTGACATTTGCGGTCTCTATGACGTTAAGAAGTCAAATGGGGGAGATGTCGTATATGGGGGCTATATCCAAAATTACACCGATATTTCCAATTTTCAATCCCAACATACCTGCAGATATAAGAAGTATATGTACCAAATTTCAGCCACCTACACTAAAAAAAAAGCGTACTGAAAATCAATGAATTTTTCGTAAAGTTTAAGATTTCGGCAATGATTTCGAGCCAAAGACAATTGCTATAAAAATAAGAAGGTTTTATAGTTAATTTAAAGACGTGAATAGCACTTGTTTTGAGGATGCATTTCATAGAATTAAGAATTTTGGGTAATAAAAATAATTATGTTTGGTCTTAAAATAAGCACATTTTTGCGTAAATTTAAGTATGTCGCGTGCTTATTTTTAGTAAAATATCATATAATATAAAACATTATCGTAATAAAATTTAAAATGTTTGTCCTTGATATAAGAATATACTGGTAATTAATTTAAGGCATACATGAATTTAAATACAGTTTTTTTAAATATGTATGGAAAATTCGTTACATTATATTGATTATAATGTTACTCTTTTAAATGAATCATTTTCTTTGAAATCATTTAATATTCATAGAAAATTCAATAACACAACACTTTATCTTTCTAAATATATATTTTATTTGTTATATTTTATATTGTATTATATTTTTATACAAAAAAATATAATACATATTACGGATAACCTTGAACATTTTATAATTTAAAACAAAATGTAATTGTATAAAGACAAATCGGCCAACACACTATGAAGTTTGACTTTTATTCGAATATTGTATTGTTATGTATCGATTCTATAGCGGGATTCGTTTCTCTATTTGTTGTCCATGAACAATTTTTATCGGAACCGACCTTAATGATTTTTAACCTAGAATTTGGCTGGAATTTAAATAGAAATTATATAAAACAAATATTATATTATTATATCATATACATAGTTTGTATGCTCACTCATTTCCTGCAATTTGTAAATTTTTAATTCCCCACTGCATTTTTCATATATCCAAATAAAGTTCAATTGCGCGAACTGAAATGAAAATAATTTGAATATAAGTCAAACAGAATGATTTATATACGATAAAGTATTAAAATAAATTTTATCATAAAACTGTCACAAAATGTTGAAAAATAAGAGATATAATAAAATCTTTGGAATATACTTACTTACACTGAAATATTTAGTCACTCTTCTACGACACAAATTCTCATAAAAGATCCATACAAAATTTGCTGTACTAAAAGTTAAAAAAAATATATTTATGTAAGATATTATTAATAAAAGAAACTGATTGTTTTGAAAGTGGCGAAAGTGACATTTTTCATATAAATTAAGTTATCAAAAATAATTTTCTCAAAAAAATAAATCGTGACTTAGATTTTAAAACCTTAAGTTTTGTTAGCAAACAAAACTACAAAAACTTATTAAAAATTACTTCTGTAAAACAAAAGCTAATGCTGCTTATGGCATTCTTAACCCTGGTGTTAGATTAGCAAATCTGTACGAATCCTAGATTAATAGTCCATTTGGTCAACATTACATTTTTCATATAAAATGAATATTGAAGACAATATTTTATATTTATTTTTATTCAATACTTCGTGAAAAGAAAGCAGCTTATTTACAATTATTTTTGAGCAAAAACGCTCATTATTTTGATTTTAGTAAAACAAAAATATCCCTTGGACCAAATTATAAGGCAATAGTTATACATACATATATTACCGTTTATAAAGGAAACGATACAAAAATTAGACCAAACGGGCCTAATCTAACAGCAGGTTTAATTATGAAGTACTTATGAAACAATTATGAACACGAAATCAAGGAAAAATTTAAACTAAAATTCAAAAAAGGAAAACATCTTTTTAAATAAATTATATTTGGAAAACATTTTAACAATAACTTTGTTTGTGTGAAAACACGTATTTTATATGTGAACGTCAGTTTGCAAATATATTTTGTTCTAATACATTAATATGTATATGCGTTCCAAATTAAATTTCTTGATTTTCAAATAAAATATATTTGTTCAGAAATACATAATATGTACTTACAAATATTGTTTCCAAATCTATCGTTTCCAAATCTCACTTATTTGTTGTAATTTATAAATGGCATTCAGCACTGCATTTTTCATATATTCATCACATTTATCTTCAAATATTGCGTGATCTAAAATTAAAATAATTAAATTTTTTCTGAAAATAAATCAAATAAAATTATCTATAAACTAAAAAAATGCAAATAAATTTTATCATATCACAATTGGAAAACGCTGAAAACTAAGAGAAATATAATATATAATATAATACTTACGTTGAAATATTTTGTACAATTTGCCATTCTTCTCACAAAAGACCGATTCTAAAATTATTTTACTAAAAAAATTAAAAAAGATAGTTATATGTATAACATATTATTAATAATAAATTTCTATATTGCCACAAATAATTTTACATTTCTGCATTATGCGCTGGTATTTTTTATAAATAAATATGTTCAATTAAAATTTGTTTTGTTAATTTTGTAATTGCCAATAAGATGTTTATTTCAGAATAATAATAATATTTTTCACGTACGTAAACATTTTCCCATTGTCTCTTTCAGTATTACAAAATCTATTATTCACATTTTTATCATCCATTTGGCACAAATCTCTTCACAGGACTTACAAACAAGATCTCCTTCAAAAACGCATGTACATCGCCATAAATAAAATACAGCAAAAATAACTATGACACACGCACTCCCTTATCACAGAGATCGATGGTGACGCCGACGGCATAACCACATGCATACACACATGTACACGACGGTTTCATTTGTTGTTGTTGCTATGCTTTAGCAAAAATAACTGTTAACAGCCCATATTAAAATTATTTTAGGTGCAATATGCACGTATGTATGCACGTATACTTACATATTCACAGCAACCAAATTTTTTCACAATCCGCGTCCCGAAAACAGACAACCGTTTCCTTCCATTGCTTGTAAATAACTGACGATTTAAAAGAAAACGAACAGAACTGTTCTCTATTTTCTCTTCTAGCATTCCATAACAATTATTGATTCACACATTACCAAACAAAACTGATTCTCCGAGCGAGAGAGGGAGGGAGAGATTGTACAATTCTCTCGTATGTATTCTTAAAAATAATGACAATAGTCATAAAATTTATTACCAAGACAGCCTTTCCTTTAAGGGGAGCATAGCCTTAAATTTATTACTCAAATATCTCATACTGTTAATTAAGTCCGATTCGGCATTAAAACTATGACATGTCTACGTCATAGTGTTAATGTAAAAAATCCTTAAAAGTATTGAAATATTACTTAAAATAATGCGGATTGGCACAAAAATAATGATTTTTTTCTTTAATTTAAATGCGTACATTTAAAGAAGCGCGTACACAAAACTAATGATTAGATAGCTTTTAATTCAAATTCAAAAAACTTTATATTAAGGAAAATTTCGTAAAAAACGTGTAAATTTTCATTATTTTAATGAAAATTGTCATTAAATTGATGCCGAGGTAGCATACTTAATATAAGAATGTGTCATCATTAGTTTTATTACTATTTTTTTTTTCAGTGTAGCTCAAGTATTATAGATTGTAGCGTGATTACAACAGACGGACGGACGGACAGACAGACGGACATGGCTAAATCGTCTTAGAATTTTACGACGATTAATAATATATATATACTTTATGGGGTCTCAGATCAATATTTAGTGGTGTTACAAACGGAGTGACAAAATGAATATACCCATCCACCATAGGATGGGGATGGATGGTATAAGAACGAACGCTGAAAAATGTGGTATTTATGGCTTAAATTAACATATTTGAGACTTAGATCTACATGGGGACCACAGCAATATAAAAACTGCTTTGAATACATTTTATTGAGATGAATTCTTGCCAAAATAGAATACAAACTGCAATGTTTCTGCTAGATTTCTTAGAAAATGTGGTGTTTATGGCTTAAATAAGCATTTTTGGCAGCGAAATCTATCGGTGGACTATAAGAAAATATGAACTGATTTAAACAATTTTTACTGCGATTAATTCTTGTTATACCCTCCACCATAGGATGGGGGTATATTCATTTTGTCACTCCGTTTGTAACACATCTAAATATTGATCTGAGACCCCATAAAGCATACATATATATTCTTAATCGTCGTAAAATTCTAAGACGATTTAGCCATGTCCGTCTGTCCGTCCGTCCGTCTGTTGTAATCACGCTACAGTCCGTTATAATAGAGCTAGGTTGATCAAATTTGGTACAAATACTTCTTATAGTTGCAGGTTATTTAGGATTGCAAATGGGCCATATCGGTCAATGGTTTGATATGGCCCATGTTTTCACAACACTTCTAAATATTGATCTGAGACCACATAAAATATGTATATTCTTAATCGTCTTAAAATTCTAAGACGATTTAGCCATGTCCGTCCGTCTTTTGTAATCACGCTACAATATACAATACATGAGCTAGGTAGCTGAAATTTGGTATAGATAGTTCTTATACCTGCAGGTAACTTGGGGTTGAGAATGGGCTATATCGGTCCACATTTTGATATAGTCCCCATGTATATCATCTGTTCGATATGACTTCTAACGCCATAGAGACCACAAATGTCAACTGATCGGGCTGAAAATTGGTAACTGGGGTTAATTTATACCCGCACCCTCACACGAACAACCGTAGCCATAGGTCCATGGTTTGATATAACCCCCCTACAAAGGTCCCTCTAGATTTTATTTCTTCACGCAACAAAAACCGCAAATTTCATCGAATCGGGCTGAAATTTTGTAATATGACTTTATTTGTGCCCGAATCCATTCACATGCTATCCATGGTGGAGGGTATATAAGATTCGGCCAGGCCGAACTTAACGCTTTTACTTGTCTTAATTAAATACAAACTGCAAAGATTCAGTTAAAATGCTTAGAAAATATGGTATTTATGGCTTAAATATGCATATTTTGGAGCGACCTCTATATGGTGTCTTTAACAAAATATGATCCGATTTCTAAAATTTTTGCTGTGATGAATTCTTGTCAAAACAGAATACAAACTGCAAGGTGTCTGCTAAATTGCTTTAAAAATGTGGTATCTATGGCTCAAAACCCGTATTTTGGAGCGATCTCTATAGGGGAGCTATATCAAAACATTGACCGATATGGCCCATTTGCAATCCCAAACAACCTGCAACTATAAGAAATATTTCTACCGAATTTGATCAACCTAGCTCTATTATTACGGACTGTAGCGTGATTACAACAGACGGACGGACGGACGGACGGACGGACGGACGGACGGACGGACGGACAGACGGAAATTTCTAAATCGTCTTAGAATTTTACGACGATTAAGAATATACATATATACATTATGGGGTCTCTGATCAATATTTAGAGGTGTTTCACTCGGAGTGACAAAATGAATATACCCCCCATCCAGTGGTGGAGGGTATAATAGGCAAGAACATTTAAAAATTTAAATTAAGAAACTTCTTTCTGTCAAATTTTGTAGTGTTCGGAATTAAAGTACAACTTCTATAGAGCTTTGATACCAAATCGGTAGTAACATATATATGGGGACTATGTCTAAAACTGAACCGATTTTCCCCAAATTAGGCTGTGTTCATTTATGTAATATCAAACCTCTTTCTGCCGAATTTCGGACTGATGGGATATAAAACAAAGTTTGTACATAGCTGACTTGTCAAATCGGAGGTACTTATATATGGGAGCTATATGTAAATCTGAACCGATTTCAATTAAATTCAATAGGGATCGTCCTTGGGCCAAGAGAAAAATATGTGCTAAGTTTCGTTGAGATCGGATAATTGCTACCTGGACTTTGATTACAAAAATACATGCACAGACAGACGGACGGACGGACAGACGGACATAGCTAAATCAACTCAGAAAGTGATTCTAAGTCGATCGGTATAATAAACGATGAGTCTATTTCTTCTCCTTTTGTGTGTTACAAACAAATGCACAAAGTTGTAATACCCTGTACCACAGTGTGGTGTAGGGTATAAAAACCAGTAAGAACGTTCAGTCGGGTTATGAATCCCCTCACCATAAGTCCCAAAAAATATTCGTAAATTTATTTTTTTGTTTTAATTAAATTATTATCAATTGAAGTTGCATTTAATAAATTTAAAGTATGTTCTGGTATTGAAGTTAACAGCTGTTTACATTTGGTACACAATGGTCCATTTGTGTGGTAGGTACCAAAAGGGGCGTGCCAATAACGCCCACTTTTCTCTGGACTCTAGGTAATGTATAAAAGCATTACACTGTACACAATTTCAAGTATATTATTTATATGAACTGATATTAAAGCCATTAACTTTTGGTGCAAAATGGTCCATTTGTGTGCGAGGTACCCAATTTTTCGCCCATTTTTCTTGCGGTTTTAGCGACTAACAAATTAATACCATGTGTAAAATTTCAGAAGATTCGAGTAAGTAGCATAGAAGGTATTAAAGAATCAATATTTCACTAAATCTTAACCCTTTGTGGGGGAGGTACTAAAAGGAGTGGACCAATATGGCCCATCTTCGAACTTAGCCGGAGGTAGAAGAAAATATTCCCACATACCAAATTTGAAGGCAGTCGGTTACTCCTTTCGAGAGTTATCGTGCGCACCAGCCAGCAGACAGACAGATAGACGGACGGACGCACGGACATTGCTCAAATGACTTAAAATGACCCAAAACTGATTTCCGCTGAACATACTTAGGGTCTTAGGTCAATCCTTCGATGTGTTACACTTTTGGCTCGTACACGCTGAAAAAAAATCGCTTCTGTAGTATATTGTCCCAAACATATTCGGCTTAAAATATACATATGTTTAGAGTACACTCCAAATATATAATATTTGACACACATAAATATTATATGTTTGGGAGAATATTGTTCTAAACAAAAATATGTTCCCATTCTAATATTTTTTTATTTGGAACTAGTATTTGCGAAACAAAGATTACTTTTGTATTTAATTATTTTGGCAATGTATCAATGCCTTGATTTAAAGACAAGTTTTCTGTTTTTCAGGTGCTCATAGATAATTTTTATTATAAATTTTAAATGTTTTTAAAATTTAATTAAAACTTAAATCGTATAATCTTTCGTGAATATAAATTTCATTGATGGATTGGCAAAAAGTGATGAATTGGAATATTTATAAATTAAAAGACATTTTTAGCTATAAAGTTTAAAACGAAAACTAGGAAAAACTAACTAAAATTCGAAAAAATCAGCAAAGTTTTAAAATTTTTTTTAAATAAAATATGTTTGGAAAACTTCTTAAACAATAACTTTGTTTGTGGGTGCACACATATTTTATTTGTGATAGTCAGTTAGCAAATATATTATGTTCTAATATATTAATATATGCGTTCCAAACAAGATTTCTTGATTTTCAAATAAAATTTATTTGTTAACATATATATAGTATTTGAAAAAATCGCTTCCAAATATATTTTCTTTCAATTCAAACATATCAAAAATGACGATTTTCCCCCGTATAGCAAATGATATATACCCTCCTCTCTAAGGTGAGGGAATAAAAAGGCTGAAAACTTTTTTAAAGCTAGCATCCTAACGAAGAAAACAAGAAAAAATCGATGGATAAATGTAGAAATCATAGTCCTTTTGGTAGAAGTAAGAGAATTTTGACAAAATCAAACCACTACAGTGAACGAGGGTATACTTAAATATCAGTTGCTACGGGCCAGTAGTGTAACACCTCGAAGGAGTGTCCTCCGAGACCCCAAGAATATTTGGCGGAAATTCGTTTTGGGCCATTTTAAGTAGGGGTAGTTATTATGAATCGAAGCAAAACTATCGATTACACTATGCAACAAATGAACACTTTTTGAAAAAAACACGAACCTGACTGTATAGCTTCGATTCTACTACCAAATGGTAGTATAACCCTATATTTAGTTTCGCGGGATTGGTGACCAATTTTTTTTTATGGGCCTCGAAAGATTCGGAATATCCGTGGTCCCCTTGATAAAAGGTGTCATCGGTTTTTGAGCAACAGCTACTTCAGACTTGGTGATAGCGCTTAACTATATTTGGCAATAATGTAGCTAAGAACACGTTGAACAAAGTCTGTTAACATTTCATGCCAAAAAAATTTTGTTTGCATGCTCTTTTTTTCCAAAAACATAGGATTAAATTTATTTTTTTTCACTTTTTTCGGCATAACTTTAAGGGATCGCTGATAACACAAACACCTTTTTTTTGGTGTTTGTGTTATGTTTTGAGCTCTGGTGTGTTCTGACACATATAGTAAAATTTTATGGCGAACATTTTTGTAGAACCGTCCTCCCCCTTTTAAGGGGTGTTTTTTACGATTTGTTAAAAAGGGGCCAAAAATTACAGTTATGTGGGGGAGCTAGAGGGTTAAAATGTTCCACAAAAATATTGGCATTAATTTTTTCTATAAAGTTGCTGTACATGCCATATACCAAAAAATATATTTTTGTTACATAACAGTGAAATACTTACATTTTTGGGGTACAATGTGGATTTTTCAGCTATTTAAGGTGCCTAGACACGTTCAGATTGTATTGATATGTTCATAAAAGTTGTTCAGATTTACCGTGGCTACAATATTGCCAAATATTGTTAGTAAAAAATCAGCGATCCCTTAAAGTTATGCCAAAAAAAGTGAAAAAAAATAAATTTAATCCCATGTTTTTCGAAAAAAAGTGCAGGAAAACAAAAATTTTTTGGCATGAAATGTTAACAGACTTTGTTCAACGTGTTCTTAGCTACATTATTGCCAAATATAGTTAAGCGCTATCACCAAGTCTGAAGTAGCTGTTGCTCAACAACCGATGACACCTTTTTTCAAGGGGTCCACTGATTTTCCGAATCTTTCGAGGCCCATAAAAAGAAATTGGTCACCAATCTCGCCAAACTGAGTATAGGGTTATACTACCATTTGGCAGTAGAATCGAACCTATACCGTCAGATACGTGTATTTTTTCACTGTTGCACAGTGTTATATAGCGTTTAACCAACCAACCGTCTACGGGACTCAGTGAATCAGAAAAAAATATATCAATCCGTCCGTCCGTTGTAATCACGCTAAAATCTATAATACTTGGGTTAGGTTGCTGAAATTTGGTATAGATACTTCTTATAGCTGCAGGTAACTTGGGATTGAAAATTGGCAATATCGGTCCATATTTCGATATAGCCCCCATATCTAGCATCTTACTTATTGTGATTCCTACTGTTCTCATCTACTCTACATTTACCATATTTTTAAACCCTCCACCATAGGATGAGGGCTATGTTCATTTTGTCACTCCGTTTGTAACACCACAAAATATTTGTCCGAGACCCCAAAAAGTATTTATATTATTAATCGTCGTAAAATTCTAAGACGATTTAGCCATGTTCCTCTGTCCGTCCGTCCGTTGTAATCACGCTACAATCTACAAACCCTGAGCTAAGTGGTTGAAATTTGGTACATATACTTCTTATATCTGCAGGTATGTTGGGATTTAAAATCGGTCCATTTGGTGAAATAGCCCCCATATATAGCATCTCTCCGGTTTGACTCCATAACGCCACAGAGACCACAAATTTCAACTCATCGGGCTGAAAATTGGTAGCTGGGGTTTATTTATACACGAAATCCTTCACACGTTAGTCATACGTCAATGTTTGGATATAGTCTCCATACAAAAGTCCCTCTAGATTTGACTTCGTAATGCCACAAAAACCTCAAATTTCAACGAATTAGGCTGAAATTTGTTATAAAGAGTTTATTTGTATCCGAAACCATTCGCATACGATACATGGTGGAGGACATATAAGATTCGGCATGGCCGATCTTAATCCGTCTTTACTTGTTTGTATTCAAAAGATCCATCACCGAACTATGGTGGACACCGCAAATCAATTTTTCCGAGACGCATCCAAATAATTGCTGCCATTGCCATTATACAAGATGCTTCGAAGTTGTAGTTACAATTTACATTTGGTATGTCTCTGCCTCTATAGCCAAATCGGACAAAACATATATATGGAAGCTATATCTAAATCTGAACCGATTTTCTTTAAATTCAGTAATGTCGGTCCAGGGATGAAGAAACTCTACCATGCTAAATTTCAAAACGATTGGATCTAAAATACAGCTTCTGTCGAGCCAAAGGGCCAAATCTAAATCTGAACCTTTTTCAACAATTTTCAATAGGTTTTTTACAGGTACAAAATAATTCTAATTACAAATGTGTATCGCTATGAGTGAAATAGCGATATGTTCTCAACAAACAACATAATATGGACAGATAGACAGACGCACGAAAAACGGAAAGACGGACATACATGGTTAAATCGACTCAGCTAGTGATACTGAGTCGATCGGTATACTTTAAGATGGGTCCAGCTGTAGTATTTCCAGGTGTGACAAACATCTGCCATGAAACCATAAACCACACTGTACCGCACTGTACCACACTGTACCACACTGTACCACAGTGCGGTGTAGGGTATAAAAATAAAAAACTGTATCTTAACAAACATTTTTTTTTTTTGCTTTGTTTCATAAAATAGTATACCCTTACCTACACAAGAAAAAAGTTTTTAGTTGTCGGACACAAAAAAATGGTTGCATAGTGTTATTTCTTCCAAAGATCCGAATTCTAGCTTTTGAATTTTATATTTCTTTATTAATCTTTAACATTTTAAGGCTTCGAATTTCAACGATTTGCATAACTAATACTTTATTATAAACTTTAATTTGACAGCCTGTGATTTCATTGTATTGTTGTTTTATGTGGCGCCCTGAGCTATGCAATTAATTAGCTTATTCACATTAATATGCTATGATAATTTTTAGGAAAATTATTCCAAGAAGTAACAACACAATTAAACTATGAATTTGCTTATCCACATTAAAATATACAATGTATTAAGGGAAAATTATTCCTAGAAGTAAAAATACAATTAAACTTTTGTTTTACGATTTGCTCAAAGATATTCACTAGCTATTGAACAATTGTCAATACAGCCGTCAATGGCACTTGTTACAAGCCACTAGGCACATGTCAATTGCTATAGTTGTTTGTTAAAAATTTTCCATATATATATATTGTTTAATTTTTCCAGTCAAACTGACCAAAGAATCTTTCATTTAAATTGAAAAAATATGTATACATATGTATATATTTTGTATGGCTTGAAGTTTTAGCTTTTGTGGGAAACTATGATGAATTGGCATTTGAAATGAAGCGCATAGCCAACCGCAGCCCTAAGGTATGCAACACATTGTTGTAGTTTTATGAGCAGCCTTTAGTTATACAATTATTTTTTTCCCAGTTTCTACTTTTGCTGGTTTATTATTATTTTGATTTCATTTCATTTCTTTTCATTTTTCGCAAAAGTGCTTCTGGCTTGGTCGTCGCTGGTCGTTGTGGTTACGTTTAAGTAAATATTTTTTAATTTAACTTGCAGTTGCATTTAAAGTTTTCAATTATGCTGTGCAGCAGTAACTTTTATTCTCTTTCTCTCTCCCTCTGTCGGGTTTCTTTCAATTGAAATGTTTTCATATTTTTTTTTTCCTGTTTCATTTTCAGTGATGTAAGGAATCACTGTGGTTGGCAAAAGTTGATGTTGTCAGCTAAAACATATTCTATGTACATTTCCCGAGTTAAGTAATTGTTGCTGTGGTGGCGGTGTGTGGTGAGGGGTAGGTGGAGTGGGCAGGCAGTGACTTGTGGTATAATTGTAATTAAGTGAAAAGTAAAAATTATGATTTATGACTTGCTAATCGCCGCCTTTGAAATCTTAGCATCCACAGTTGGCTGAGTAATTAAAATTCCATTCACACGCAACAATTTGTCACAGTTTATCGCCTTAATTGAATTTAATACTGCAGATTAGAGCAATTAGGCCCAGGTATGTCCATTAGGCTCCGAAGTGGCAGAATTTTAATTCGTAATTCTCTTCATTCTACGAAGAGATGGATTACGTTTGAAACAGAAGGAGATATCCTAAATTATTGTCTCACAAAGAAATTGAATACAATTTTTAAACTAAACTTCAAATGGGATTTTATAGCCTAATTTAGAATTAAAATTTAGCGAAAAGCTCAAAATTTTGAAGATAATTTGTGCTAAACGAAATTTGTGTTAAACAAACTTTTCAATATTTCTCATATAACTCTACAACATTCCATTGATTACGATTACAAATGTTCACTTATTTTCCTCAAAAAATGTAATCCTATTTGATAAGTGAACTGTTTTAAAGCACTAACCATGCACAACCAAAAGTGTACAGCATATCCAACAAATAACAGTCAAATTGAAACTTAATTAAACTGAAATTTGCGGTAGAAAGAATGAAAACCAAAACTAAAATTGTTTTCAAAATGTTATACAGGGTTGCCCATATTCGACGGACCCATCTGGCAACGCCATAACTTTTGACAGAGATGTCAGATCGCTTAATGACATACCGCGTTTGAAGCGTCAGTCCAAGCAGATTTTTACCATGGAACAATACACGCCACGCGAGCGCTCTGAAATAGTTGAAATTTACATTCAACAGAAGAAGTCAATTGTGAAAACTCAAAAAACAAAATTATCATGTCCGATGAAGCCCATTTCACATTGAATGGGACCGTAAATAAGCAAAATTGCCGTATTTACGCCACTGAAAATCCTCAGGAGATTCAAGAATTGCCCCTTCATGACGAAAAAGTCACAGTTTGGTGCGGCGTTAGTGCGAAAACGGTCATTGGGCCGTTTTTCTTCCAAAACGAAAATGGCCATGCTGTTACCATCAACCAGGAGCGTTATCGCGACATGATGACCAATTTTGTGATGCCAATTATTCGTCGAAAGCGTATGAGGCAGTTCTGGTTTCAACAAGACGGCGCTCCACCGCACACAAGTCGCATAACAATCGATTTTCTGAAGAATTTGTTTCCGGGCCGTTTGATGTCGAAAAGTGGTGATTTGGACTGGCCACCGCGTTCGCCCGATTTGACGCCGCCTGACTTCTTCTTGTGGGGATATTTGAAGTCAAAGGTTTACGTTAACAAGCCAAGGACCGTAGAAGAGCTCAAGGACAACATTCGTGAAGAAATAGCCGCTATTCCGGCCGAAATGTTGGCGAAAACGATGGAAAATGCTGCAAAAAGGGCACAATACGCCATCAACGCCAGAGGCGGCCATTTGAGAGATATCATATTCAAAAATTGATGTAAACAAATCTACTTGGAACAAATTAAATGATTAAGATTGCCAACCGCCAAATTTTTATTTTTTTCTTTGATTTTTTTTTTAAAAAACATGGGTCCGTCGAATATGGGCAACCCTGTATTTGCCACTAAAATAAATGTATACCATTGTCCAGGAATTCGCAGAAACAAATTAATATGAATTTATTTGAATGAAAGACTAAAAAATTGCCATTTTTATTAGGGTAAGTGTAATATTGAGGGGTAGGTTGTTTTCTTTCAAAAATATGAAATGATCTTTTTATACTTTCACTTTAGTGGAGGAAGGTATATATCATTTTTTACGGACCAAAAGTTTGACGTACCGAAGGAAAAACCTATGTATGTTCGGAGGAAATCCGTTTAAAAATCGGTTTTTATTTTCTTATAGTCACCCTACTGAGGTCGCTCCAAAATATACGTATTTAAGCCATAAATACCATATATTCTAAGCATTTTAACTGCCTCTTTGCAGTTTTTATTTAATTAAGACAAGAATTCATCGCAGTAAAAATTTTTGAAATCAGTTCATATTTTGTTATAGTCCACCGATTGATATCGCCCCTCAAAAAGTCTTGTTTAAGCCATAAACACCATATTTTCTTAGAAATTTCGCTGAAACTTTGCAGTTTATATTCTAGTTTGTCAAGAAATCATCTCAAAAAAATCTTTGCAAATAAAATTTTATTTTGTAGTAGTCCCCGTGTAGATGTAGCTCTCAAAAAAGCTATAGTAAGCCATAAATACCACATTTTCAGGTGAACAGTTTGGCTAAAGAATTTGCGGCCTAAAAATTTCAGCGTTCGTTTTTTATACCCTCACTTTAGTGGTACGAGTGGATATATTATTTGCTACGAGCCAAAAGTGTAACACATAAGGCGAAGGAGTGACCTAAGACCCTAAGTATGTTCGGCGGATATCCGTTTTGGGTCATTTTAAGTCGAATGAGCAATGCTCGTCCGTCCGTCTGCTGGCTGGTGCGCACGATAACTCTCGAAAGGAGTAACCAATTGACTTCAAATTTGGTAATGTGGTAACATTTTCTTCTATCTGCGGCTAAGTTCGAAGATGCACCATATTGGTTCACTCCTTCTACATAGTACCTACTCATAGTACCACAAATGTTCTATACTACTCATTTGAATCCTCTGAAATTATACACATAGTATTGGTTAATTAGTCACTATTACCTCGAATAAAAAACAGGCGAAGTTGCCATGCCCCTTTTGGTACCCCCCACACAAATGACAATTTTGAAACAAAAGTTAATGGCTTATAAATTTATTACCTGTGCATACAAAGATTGCAATTTTGTACAGTGTAATGCTTTTATATTACCTAGCCTAGAGAAAATGGGCGTTATTTTTGGTACCTCCCATACAAATGGACCTTTTGGTACCAAAAGTTAACAGCTTTTAACTTTAATACCAGTGCATACAAATGCTTAAAATTTCGTACAGTGCAATGCTTTTATAGTACCTAGAGTCTAGAGAAAAGTGGCCGTAATTGGCGCGCCCCTTTTGATACCTCCCAAACAAATGGACCATTTTACACCAAAAGTTATCAGCATATAACTTTAACACCAGTAAATATAAATACTTGGAATTTTGTACAGTGCTGGACCACCTTTCACTGGACTTTAGGCACTATAAAAACATTACATTGTACAAAATTTCAAGTATTTGAATGAAGTGATATTAAAGCTATAAGCAGTTAACTTTTGGTGCAAAATGATCCATTAGTGTGGGAAGTAACAATAGGGGGTGGCAACTTCGCCCATTTTTCTCTAGGTGATAGCGAGTAATAAAGTAGAACTATGTGTAGAATTCCAGAAGATTCAAATTAGTAGTATAGAAGTTATTAAATTACACTAACCCTTTGTGGGGGAGGTACTAGAAGGAGTGGACCGATACGGCCCATCTTCGAACTTGGCCGGAAATAGAAGAAAATATTACCACATACCAAATTTGAAGTCAATCGGTTACTCCTGTCGAGAGTTATAGTGCGCACCAGCCAGCAGACAGACGCACGGACATTGCTCATTCTACTTAAAATGACCCAAAACGGATATCCGCCGAACATACTAAGGGTCTTAGGTTACTCCTTCGATGTGTTACACTTTCGGCCCGTAGCAAATGATATATACCCTTGTATCACTAAAGTGAGGGTATATAAAACGAACGCTGAAATTTTATTTTTCATTGTATTGTAGGTACTATTAAACCATTACACTGTACAAAATTTCAAGTCTTTAAATGCACTGGTAATAAAGTTATAAGCTATTAAATTTTGGTTCAAAATTGTCCATTTATGTGGGAGGTACCAAAAGGGCAGTGGCAACTTCGCCCATTTTTCTCGAGGTAATAGTGACTAATAAACTAATACTATGTGCAGAATTCCAGACGATTCAAATTAGTTGTATATTCGTTATTAAATTGTTATTAAATTACACTAAATTTTAACCCTTTGTGGGGGAGGTACTAGAAGGAGTGGACCGATATGGCCCATCTTCGAACTTGGCCGGAGATAGAAGAAAATATTACCACATACCAAATTTTAAGTCAATCGGTTACTCCTTTCGAGAGTTATCGTGCGCACCATTTAGCAGACAGACAGACGGACGGACATTGCCCATTCTACGTAAAATGACCCAAAACGGATATCCGCCGAATATACTTAGGGTCTTAGGTTACTCCTTCGATGTGTTACACTTTCGGCCCTTAGCAAATGATATTATTGTCATTTCGTTTTATTATGATAATAATGGTAAGGTTCAATTATGTATGGAACAAAATATCGGCCAAATGGCCGCCGCGACACACCTCCATCCGAATTGTTGCTGGCTCTTGAATTGTTGCTGGCTTATCGACGTACCCCTTCTTTCTTTTAAATAACCCCAAAGAAAGAAGTCCAGCGGTGTCAAATCACATGATCTTGGCGGCCAATTGACATCTCCACGACGTGAGATAACACGGCCATTGAATTTGTTGCGTAAAAGAGCCATTGTTTCGTTAGCTGTGTGGCAAGTGGCACCGTCCTGTTGAAACCACATATTGTCCACATCCATATCTTCCAATTCGGGCCATAAAAAGTTCGTTATCATCTCACGATAGCAAACACCATTCACAATAACTGCCTGACCGGCCTCATTTTGAAGAAGTATGGCCCGATGACGTCGCCAGCCCATAAGCTGCACCAAACGAACTGGGCCAGCATGCACAGATGTTTTCACATCTCTTACAGTCCCGGTTTGCTGAAATTTGCGCACAGTTCTCCCGATTGTGGACACATTTGGTCGATGACTTTAAGGTGTGGTTCACATTCAAAATCGGCCCTTACAATTTAACCACCCTTTATATACCCTCGTATCACTGAAGTGAGGGTATAAAAAGGATCGTTTCATGATTTGCTCCATATCCAAAGATTTTTCCAGTGATAACATTGAAAGCAATCCATGGTGGAGGGTATATAAGATTCGGCATGGCCCAACTTAACGCTTTTACTTGTTATACCTCACGAGTTACAGAAAATCGTCACTAGACACGAATTTTCTTAGTATTTTCCAGTCATATCCACTGAGATTAATGAAGTTTGGCAATATGTCGGAACTCAAATATGGGGATCTTGCATGTGTGAAAGCCGGGCGGGCGGTGACACAGAAATGGTGGGAACGTTTTGCTGCAACATCCAGTCGGTTTACCGCACTGGAACTTTCTTACTTATTTCATTATTTAATATAACCTTTTTGGGGGACATACCCTAATGTACATCTCTGTATGAATGGAATCACACATATTTTCTGCATAATTATACACGTAGGAAGGTACAATGTTTTTCCGTTTATATTTAAAGTTAAATATAATTATATTTATATTACTATTGTTAGATTTGTTTTTGTGTTCATGCCTTACCATTCAATCAACGCTAGACTCGTTGTCCGAAGAGGATATTATAATATACGTGTACGAGTATGTACCTGCATGCGTGTACATATGTATACAATTTTTGTTTAAGTTTATATTTATAAGTACATGATAATGCATTTATTATTATTTGTATGCTATATTGCACTGTTTTAATTTGCAATTACATATTTATATTTCAATTTCATTATGTTGAAACAGTGGTGCGCATGAGTGATTTTTATACAAATAACGGATATTTGGAGCACTCATACGGCACATTGTATTTAATAACAATATAAATACAGTATTTATGGGGTGGTTCTTTTATGTCGAGAGTGAATTTTCAAAACCGGTTTAAATCGGTATACTTTACCTCTTAATGAGTAAACTCTCGAAAACTTTTATCGCAACAGCTAAGGTAAAAGGATGAAACATATATGTATATGGGAGCTATAGCTAAAATTGAACCGATTTCAACCAATTTCAATAGGCTTCTTTCCAGCTGCCGAATACTCTTAACTGCAACATTTTAGCACAATCGGAGTGATAGTGCGACCTGTACTCAACGAACAACACAAGATGGACAGATGGACGGACGGACAGACATGGTAAAGTCGACGCAGCAAGTGATTCTGAGTTGATTGGTATACTTTAGGGTAGGCATAGCTGTAGTATTTCTAGGTGTTACAAACATTTGCCAGAAAACAAACTTATAATACCCTTGTACCAGAGTGGTGCATGGTATAAAAATCGAAAAAAATGAGTTTCCTTGTTGATAGCTAGAAGAATACAATGCCTATTTGAAACGAAAATCGATGAATAAATGTATAAATTATGACCAATATTGAGGAAGTAAGGGAGACTAAAAAAATATACATTTTTCATATTTTTTATTTTGTCCATTTTTTTTGTGTGGCACCAAAATGAGCGTCGCATAAACGCCAATTTTACAATAGACTATTTGTACTATAAGAGCATTACATTGTTAAAACTTACAAGTGTTTGTATCATCAGGAATCGATGTTATAAGCCTTTAACTTTCTGTGCAAAATGGTTCATTTGTATGGGAGGTACCAAAAGGGGTGTGACAATTCGGCCCAGTTTTCTCAAGATAAAACCCACTGATAAACTAATACTATGTGTAAAATTGCGAATAGAAACTTTAAAGAAGCAAAAGTTCACAAAATTTTGCCGCTTTGTGGGAGAGGTACTCGAAGGACTGAACCAAAATGGTCCATCTTGACCTTAGTCTGAGATCGAAAAAAATATTGACACATACCAAATTTGAAGTATCGTGCTCACCAACCAGACAGACAGACGGACTGGCTGACAAACATTGCTAAAATGATTTAAAATAGTCCAAAACGGAATTTCGCCAAATATTCTTGGCCACACTTAGATCACTCGCTCAATGTGTCAGACTCGTAGCAAGCAGCAACTGATTTATATCCTTGTTCACAATAGTGGGGGTATACAAATCGAGTTGTCCTAAAATGCTCCTATTTCGACCAAAAGTGCAATAATTTCTACATTTATCCATAGATTCTGCAGCAACATCTATTCTTATCTAGTCGTTCTCGAGTTATGTCAAACAAAAGATTCCCAAACGTGACATATTCCACTATTTGATACATACTAACATCAAATCGATATATCTCGATTTCTAGACGTGACCCAGTGAAACGAGACACGTATAACTTTTTTCGACCGTTATTACTTTTCCAGGTAGGCAGAACCGATATTGGCTGTCGCACAGTGGAATCAATACTCGTACTTCACTAAATTTCGACACTTTGTGGGGATGTACTCCAAGCAGTGGACCAACATCGTCCATCTTTGATAACAGTTTGAGTTAGAAACAAGTAAGAAAGTGCAAATTCGGTAAACCGACTTATAATTCCCCTCACCTTGAGTCCAAAAAAATATTCAAAATTTATCTTTTTTTCAGTCAGAATTTATTTTGGTTTGAGACCATATGTTTCAGTTACTTTCTGTCTATTGCAAAAAAGTAATAGAAACAAATGCAAAAATTGGTAGAGAGTTTTAATTGCTTGGTAGAATTGACTGCAGTTTCGATAGACACCACTCTATCATCTTCAGAGTTCAGTAGCAAGAGTGTATGTCTTTAACTTAAATCAGCTGAAATACTTATGAAAGCAGAAAATTTAATTTAACAAGAACTACTAACCAAACCCGTATTTTGCCGAACTAAGTCAACATACTAAAACTCTCATTTATTTTTTTTATTTTAATTAAATTACACCATGCAACAAATGAACACTTTTGAAAAATACACGGACTTGACAGTATAAGTTCGATTGTACTATCAAAGAGTAGTATAACCCTATACTCGGTTTGGCGAAATTGGTGACCAATATTTTTTTATGAGCCTCCAAATTTTCTGAAAATCAGTGGGCCCCTCGAAAAAGTTGTCAACAGCTTTTGTCCAACAACTAATTCAGACTTGGTGATCCACGAAGGGGATCGAAATATTGAATAAATAAAAAAGAAACAAAAAACTAGAGCTCGAGCTCAACTACTGAAACTTTTTTACAAAAACTTAATAAAGTACAAAGGTCGAATACCAAAAGTAATAACAACTAAGCTACTGCTTAACTATATTTGGCAATAATGTAGCTAAGCATATGCTGAAAAAGTTTCTTAAAATTTTTTGCGAAAAAAAAACCTTTTTTCCGGTCCTTTTTTTGAAAAAGTGAAGGAAAAAAATATTTTTTTCCGCATAACTTCCAGGGACTCGTAATTTTTCACTAACAATGCTGGGCAAAATTGTAGCCAACGTAAATCTGAACAACTTTTGTGAATATATCAATACAATCTGAACAATCTTTCTAGGCACCCTAAATAGCTCAAAAACCACATTGTACCTCAAAAATGATAGTATTTCACTATTATGTAACAAAAATATATTTTTTTGCAATAGGGTATGTTCAGCAAATTTATAGAAAATATTAAGGCCAACATATTAACCCTCTAGCTCACCCACATAACTGTAATTTTTGGCCCCATTTTAACAAAACGTAAAAAAACACCGCTTAAAATTGGGAGGGCGGGGATGAAATGTTCTACAAAAATGTTGGCCACAAAATTTTACTATATGTGTCAGAACACACCCAAGCTTAAAACATAACACAAACACCAAAAAAATGTCAAATCCCTGTTCGTGCAGCAATATTAGTCATACGGTTTTGTGGTCGAAGCAATAACAATACCAGTGAAGAGCGTTTTTGACTGGAATTTGACCGTTTTTTGGCTTTTGTATTAAGTCTTGGGCTTTGGTGTGTTCTGACACATATAGTAAAATTGTATGGCCATCATTTTTGTAGAACATTTCATCCCCGCCCTCCCCATTTAAAGCGGTGTTTTTTACGATTTGTTAAAATTTCGCAAAAAATTACAGTTATGTGGGGGAGCTAGAGTGCTAATATGTTCCACAAAAATGTTGGCCTTAATATTTTCTATTTGCTGAACATACCCTATACCAAAAAAATATATTTTTGTTACATAATGGTGAAATATTAACATTTTTGGGGTACAATGTGGTTATTTGAGCTATTTAGGGTACCTAGACAATGCCTAGATAGTAGGCATGTCACAAAAGTTGTTCAGATTTACATTGGCTACAATTTTGCCAAGCATTGTTAGTGAATTTTGCCAAGCATTGTTACGAGTCCCTGGAAGTTATGCTGAAAAAAGTGAAAAAAAAACTATTTTTTTCCTTGTTTTCCCCAAATATTTTACGAAATTTTTGATCAGCATATTCTTAGCTATATTATTGCAAAACATACTTAAGCGGTAGCAGCAAGTCTGAATTAGTTGTTGGATAAAAGCTGATGACACCGTTTTTTTACGAGGGGCCCTCTGATTTTCAGAAATTTGGAGGTCCATAAAAAAAAGTTGGTCACCAATTTCGCCAAACCGAATATAGGGTTATACACCCATTGATAGTAGAATCGAACCTATACTGTCAACTCCGTGTATTTTTTCACTGTTGCACAGTGTTATTTTCAATTTCAATTGCATGTAATATCTTTAAAATATGTACTGGTATTAAAGATAAAAACTGTTTACTTTTGGTACAAAATGGTCCATTTGTGTACCAAAATGGGAGTGTCCACTGGTACCAAAATGGGAGTGTCCACTGGGCCGATTTTTCTTGACGTGTTAACGACTAACAAACTAATACTATGTGTGAAATTTCAGAAGATTCGAGTAGTAGAAGGTATTAAATAATCAATATTTCACTAAAAATTAACCCTTTGTGGGGGAAGTACTAGAAGGAGTGGACCAATATGGCTCATCTTTGAACTAAGCCGGAGGTAGAAGAAAATATTACCACATACCAAATTTGAAGTCAATCGATTACTCCATTCGAGTGTTATCGTGCGCACCAGCCAGCAGACAAACAGACAGACGGACGGACGGACATTGCTCATTCGACTTAAAATGGTCCAAAACGGATATCTGCCGGACATACTTAAGGTCTTGAGTCACTCCTTCGATGTGTTACACTTTGGGCTCGTAGCAAATAATATATACCCCTCTAAGGTGAGGGGATAAAAACTTGATTGTCTAGACGTTACCTTAATTCTACCATAAGGGCTATAATTTATACATTTATCCATTGATTTTTATCAAATAGAACAAAAAATGTTTCAGCGTCATTTATTTTTCTACATTTGTAGCCCTTTAATTTAAATGGTATACCGGCCAATATGGTCCAAATACTAAAGGCAAAATCGGAATTTAAAAATTATACCAAAAAATTGTTTTTTTTTCGTCTTTGGGACACCATGAAATGATATACGCAGTAGACCGGGTCACCAGAAAAAGTTGTCAAATGCGAGGCGGAATATTAAAGGCGACCTCGAGACAAGTGCAAAAACATTTTTCAACATTTTTTCCGAGCCCGCGGAATCGGCCCAAAATCGTTTTTTTTTATCGTATCGGGTCACCAAAAAAGTTATCAAATGCGAGGCGGAATATGAAAGCTCACTTCGAGACAATCAAAAAACCATTTTTTTAAATTTTTTCCGAGCCCGCGGAATCGGCCCAAAATAGTTTTTTATCGTACCTTTTTTGTTTGTAGATCGATTGGTCTCGACGAGTACTACATTGCCTCATAGATGTCGCCGATGTATCACGTCATTTTGTAATGAATTCTTAACTTTTTTGTTTTTGAATAAAAGGGTTTACACCCAAAGCAAAATTTTCATGGTTTTTAAGAAGCTTCAGTCCTATAGAAAAATATTTTGAAATTTTAGGGGTAGAAAATGCAGTAAGTGGAGTTTTTATTAGAAAATAACTTTGTACATCAGCGTCGTCTATGAGGCAAATCAAGTACTTATTGAGACCAACACATTAACGACTCGCATGTAAAAAAATTAAAAAAAATGTTTTCGTGATTGTCTCGAGGTAAGCTATCATATTCCACCTCGCATTCGGGAACTTTTTTTTTTACATGGAGGTCAACCCGGTTTAATACACAGCCCTGCGACAAAAAATATGTAAGCTACTCGTAGTGTAACCTATTCTTCAATCCGATGAGGAAAAAAATAAATTTCTCAGATGTAAACTCAACCACCCAAAACCTCATATAGTAATAAGCACATTTTTTTTCAAATTTAATTATTAATTGAGCACTTAAATCAAAACCACAACACAGACGACATCAATTACAACATTATTACACAATAATATTGGAGTAAAAACCAAATCGCAGTCAATTTACATTACAAACAGCCGCGAGATATTTGACGTTTAATCTTTGATAAAATTTAATTATATAAATACACTGATGCAAAAAGTTCCCCAAAGTGATGTACAATATTTAATTGAAAATCTACAGCGCACCTTGTGCATAATAATTAGAAAGAAACAGAAAAAAAATCACATTGATACGAATTGCAAATTAATGTGTATTGAGAGCAAAAACTGTCGAAGTTTGTATTGAATATATTTAAAATCGTGGTTTTCGCCGCCGCCTCTTTCATTTTTTACATGACAATTTTAATGCAATTTCATTGTAGCTTTAGGGGATTATTTATGCGTATGCGAGTGATATTAATTTATAAACGAGTGGTCGTGTGTAACAATTAATGCGATAGTGGAAAATTTTGCATTTACAAGCTGGCAGATACAAATATTTGCAATAGATAACAAAAATTTTTAATGAAAACAAAGCGCATAACAAAATGATCAATTGAATTGAAGCGGATAGTGATACTATCCACACGTTGGTGAATTTTATGTGATTAGTCCTGAACCACAGTGTGTCACCACACAAGAGACAAATGAAAAGCTACTATCAACGCTTCATCCGGATTCAGCAAAAGCATCCTCCTTCCGGTTCCATACCTAGGTTAACATTAATATGAATGTAAAACCTTACTCATTGGTGAGGGTCGAGGCCTATCAAAAACCTCTGATGATCTATGGGTCATAGCACCCGGTTGCAATGCAACTCCACATCGAGGCGAAAACTTTACCCGCATTTGGGCATTAAACCATAAAGGGCCGTTCCCATCTGATCAGGCTCTATGTGATACTATCCTCAGTAGATATTTGGAATACTTAAAATTTTGTACGTTGCTTTGATCTTATAGTGTCAAAGAGGTGAAAGTGAAAACAACTAAGAAAGTTCAGACGGGTAAACCGACTAATGAATCCCCTCGCCTTGAGTCTCAAAAAATATTGACAATTTATTTATTTTTTTGCTTTATTTAAATTATTGGCTTCAAAGGGCAGAGAACTTCGAGTAATAAACTTGGAAAATTGGAAACCTTTCGAAGCCACGAAGAATGAACTGGGCAGTGCTGGCTCACAAAACTGTGTGGAATAGAGCAACTGTAGGAGCAACTGCAAAAATACTGTGGGGTGACCCAAATGAGAAGAAAACAAGTAGTTTTCTGAATCTAAACAAGATCGAGATTATTAAGATGATGAGTGTTCTAACGGGACATTCAAGCTTACAGGCACATCTTCATCGCATAGGACTAGCAGAAAACGACGAGTGCAGGGCATGCAGGGAAAACATCGGAACGATGGAACATTTTCTGTGTCACTGCCCAGCTTTCACACATGCCAGATCCCGATATTTTGGTTCCGACATATTGCCAGAATTGACTCATCTCAGAGGATATGACTGGAAGATACTGAGAAAATACGGTATAATAATCATAAATAAGGAGCGCACAACAGGCCGAACCACTGGCTTAATTGTATGTCCCTGGACATGAGACGTTTAAACGTCTCCTCTATTCAACCTAACCTAACCTATATAATTATTTTCAATGTAAATTGCATTTAATAATTTTAAACTATGAACTGGTTACTTTTGGCACAAAATGGTCCATTTGTGTGAGAGGTACCAAAATGGGCGTCCCAATAACGGTCACTTTTCTCTGGACTTTAGGTACTATAAAAGCATTACACGGTACAAAATTTCAAGTATTTATATGCACTGGTATTAAAGTTCAAAGCTGTTAACTTTTGGAACAAAAATTTCCATTTGTGTGGGAGATACCAAAAGGGGCGGGCAAATAACGCCCATTTTTCTCTGGACTCTAGGTGCTATAAAAGCATTACACTCTACAAAGTATTTGTATGCACTGGTATTAAATTTATAAGCTGAAAAGGTACACAATCGAGCAACGCGTTAAAGTTTTTTAAGCCTTTTACAAAAATGGGCGTTCAAATCAAAATGCATTTCGTGCACTTCGTGATGTTTTTTTTTATCAGCATAATCGAACAAATGTGTCCACAATCGGGAGAATTGTGCGCAAATTTCAGCAAACCGGGTCTGTAGGAGATGTGAAAACACCTGTGCATGCTCGCCCAGTTCGTTTGGTGCGGCTTATGGGCTGGCGACGTCATCGGGCCATACTTCTTCGAAATGAGGCCGGTCAGGCAGTTACTGTGAATGGTGTTCGCTATCGTGAGATCGTAACGAACTTTTTATGGCCCGAATTGGATGATATGGATATGGACAATATGTGGTTTCAACAGGACGGTGCCACTTGCCACCCAGCTAACGAAACAATGGCTCTTTTGCGCAACAAATTCAATGGCCGTGTTATCTCACGTCGTTGCGATGTCAATTGGCCGCCAAGATCATGTGATTTGACACCGTTGGACTTCTTTCGTTGAGGTTATTTGAAAGAAAGGGTGTACGTCGATAAGCCAGCAACAATTCAAGAGCTAAAGGATAAGATAATTCGGCACATTAACGGCAGAGAATCTCAATTATACCTCAGCGTCATCGAAAATTTGGACCATCGGATATTTTGGCCGATATTTTGTTCCATACATAATTGAACCATACCAATATTATCTTAATAAAAAGAAATGACAATAATTTCCTAAATAACACTATGCAACAAAAATTTTGTCCAAGGGATGTGGATAACAGTTTCTGGAGTATTTTGTTGTCACAAACACGAAAAAAATATTAAAAAAAATTGTATGGCAATTTTTTTTTAATTTCCAACTTTCATGGAAAGTACATTTGGTATTTGGACCATTCATCAAGTATACGTCTGAATGAGCCTTGTTATGCGTTAAATTAAAGGGAATTATGAGTGCTACATATGCTGCAAATATCACTTTCACATAGAATCTTTGGTTAAGTAACAGTCGTTAAAAATATGAGAAAAAAATGATTTTTTTGAAAAAACACATTTTCCTGGTACAAAAAAAAAATCATAAAAAATAGAAAAAAAGTCGAAAAAATTATTTTATCACATTTTTAAAAAGCCAGCATGCTAACGAAGCACACACTGTCTATTTGAAAAAAATCTATGGATAGATGTAAAAGTTATGAGCCATTTATTAAATGTTAGGGAAATTCAAAAAAATCTTGTTTCATATTTTTCCGTTTTTAAATGATATTTTTGCTTATATTGAATTCGCCATATGCGAGAAAGTCATGTATGAGACATTGCACTTGCATTCTACTTTATGAGGATTTATGTCAGACATTATAAAATTATAGAGAGGGCGAGGTTTTATGACCGTTCGTATCCCTCCATAAAACATTATATGCAATGTGAGAGATATATTGGATGAGATCCGCTCAGGTAGAGGGTCATTGAACAATATTTGTGGTTTTTTATTTATGAGGTTTCCATTACGCCTTTTTAGGGCAGGGACATCCCAGTCCTATATACAGGTACTAAAATTATATGTACGCAATACAAAGTAGTACGCGGCAGTCTTGAAAATATTGGGTATCTACTTTCGAAGCAACCTATATGTCAGCTACAGGTACTGCAAGTTATGTACATTAAGGCCGGTATTTATGAATGAAATTTCTTATTAATAAATCAGTGTAATTCGGCGCCTTAAATAGACAAGTCGATTTTCTGAAAAATATTATAAAGTTATATTTCGAAGTATGAGTAAAAGGCAAAGAACTTTTCAATGTGTCAATGATCCCGACAATTTCTGCTACATCTGCGGAAAATATGTAATTAAATAAAATCGACGTGCGTTTAATAAAATAATAGAAGAAATATATGTGCAATATTTTGGTATATGAGTTCAAAACATGAACGAACCGTGGACACCTAGTATTTTGTGTAATTCGTGAAATGTAAATCTAACTCGATGGGCTAGTGGAAGCATGCGGTAAGTACTTTACAATTAATGTATTACAATGTTTTGTGGAATAAAACGTTTTAATTTTAGACATCACGAGAATTTGGAATTGGCATTCCATTTGGAGACAATCATTCATTCACGATACGGACTGCTATTTTTGTCTAAGTAAACAGATTGGAGTAGGAAGGAGCATTAAATTTTGAATCATTTTTGACGTCGGATGAAATTGCAGCACGGAGGTCGTTTAAGTTTGTGGTTTCAAATTTCTTTGGATCCAATAAAAGCCCGCAATATGAAACAATGATTAATGATTTGTTAAAAAATTATGAAAAAATTGGTAAGAAATATATTTTTCTATATATATGTATATAACACATATATGTATATGTATTCTTCTTACTTATTTTTCGCTTTTTGTATTCCAACATGTGTAAATATGTCCCTCAAAATTCATTTCTTGCATTCTCATTTAAACTTTTTCCCCGAGAATCTTGGCGACGTAACATGGCGAAAGATTTCACCAAGAAATAAAGTCCATTGAGCGGCGTTACCAAGGGCACTGGGATGAAAGAATGATGGGAGATTATATTTGGTTCCTCATTAGAGAAACCGATTCCGAAATCTACAAACGTCAACAAAGAGTTCACAATTCCTTCTTATGAAACGTGTACATGTAAATAAACTCAAATGTACATAATATAAATAAAAGTAATAAATTAAATCGATATTTAAACGGAAATTAAAAAAAAACAGATTTTTGGAAATTCTGTTACCTCTACAAAAAGGGCCACAATTTCTACATTTATCCATAGATTTTTTTCAAATAGGGATTATTTTCTTCGCTAGGATGCAAACTATTAAAAAGTAAAATAAAATATTTTTTTTTCGACTTTTTTTTATGTTTTTTTTTCGTCCCAGGAATTTTTTTTGGAAAAAATATACTTTTCCCAATTTGTTTAATAACTGTTACTAAACCACTGTTTCAAAGTGAAAGAGATATTTCCAACATTGGCAGCCCACATTAATAGCCCACGTATAAGTCGACCTGATCAGGCATATACTCCAAAAATTAAAGTGCAAATACTAAAATAATTTTAAAAAAATGTATCCATAAAAAATTTTTGGTTTTTATATTATATAACAGTATGCCACAATCTATACAAAAATTAATTTTTAGGTCTAGGACACAAAAAAAAATTTTGTTGCATTATTTTGTGTAATTTGTGTTTTATTCAAAATCAACAACGGCCCTTAAAATTTAACCACCCTTTATATCATATATCATTTGCTACGAGCCAAAAGTGTAACACAGTGAGGGAGTGACCTAAGACCCTCGGCGGATATCCGTTTTGGGTCATTTTAAGTCGAATGAGCAATGTCCGTCCGTCTGTCTGTCCGTCTGTCTGCCCGTCTGTCAGCTGCGGACAATAACCCTCGAAAGGAGTAACCGATTAACTTCAAATTTGGTATGTGGTAATATGTTCTTCTATCTCCGGATATGTTCGAAGATGGGCCATATTGGTCCACTGCTTCTAGTACCACCCCCACAAAGGGTTAACATTTAGTGAAATATTGATTATTTAATAACTTCTATACTACTTATTTGAATCCTCTGAAATTCTACACAAAGTATTAGTTTAGTAGTCACTGTTACCTCGAGAAAATGGGCGAAGTTGTCACATTCCTTTTGGTACCTCCCACACAAATGGACAATTTTGAACCAAAAGTTAAAAGCTTATAACTTTATTACCAGTGCATACAAATACTTGAAATTTTGTACAGTTTAATGCTTTTACAGTACCTAGAGTCCAGAGAAAAGTGACCGTTATTGGGACGCCCCTTTTGGTACCACCCACACAAATGGACTAATTTGTACCAAATGTAAACAGCTTTTAACTTTAATACCAGTACACATTTTAAAGTTATTAAATGCAATTTAAATTGATAATAATTTAAATAAAACAAAAAAAAAATAAATAAATTTACTGATATTTGCTTGAGACTCAAGGTGAGGGGATACATTAGTCGGTTTACCCGACTGAACTTTTTACTTGTTTTTTAATAATGTACTTAAACAAATATTATCGTTTCATGACTTGCTCCATATCCAAAGATTTTTCCAGTAATAAAAATTGCATGCAATCCATGGTGGAGGTTATATAAGATTCGGCATGGCCGAACTTAACGTTTTTCTTGTTTTTTCTTTACTTCATATAGTATATTGTATCACCTGAAACGGCTGAGTTGATGAATTCCTTCGGCCTCCGAACAAATTCGTCCATTAATCTGCTTGAAAATGATAATTATCTCCCCTCGCCCCAAACTTCGAAAATACAATATGCCCTCTTGAGATCTTTCAAAAATATTATGTATATTATCTTGTTAAGGCAAATGTGATGTCATTAATATTAAAATTGCTCCAGCTCAGCTTAATTATGTGGCAACACATTGTTGCCATCCCCTCCACTCCAACCGTGGAGGATGGCTATAAAACCAGTGAAATAATGACCATAAATAATACTACAAATCCCTCAGGTGCCACAACAGACACGGACTGGATGGACAGACATTTTCTTAAACAGTTTCAGGTCGATAATAATTTGGCAACTTTTCTAATTATACTCTAAGGATAAATTAGATGGACAAAAGCAGAAAAAATTTGCCCCAAAATCACATCACTACAATTTTCATATCCATTCAATTGCGTATGACACCATTTACTCTCCCCCACCCCAAAAGAAAAGTGGTGCATGATTTGTCTTTGAATTGAAATATTACCATTTGCTATTTGTTTATTAATGACGTTTTCCCGAGAATCTCTCAATATCTTTAAATGTTACCAAAATTAATCACGATTAGCCCTTGGAGGTGGGGGTGGCGCGAGCGTTTCGAATCTCCGCAAGAAATTAATAATACAGCACATTCTGTTCTGTCATTCATTAAATCTAACATTTGTCTATCATAGGCCTCAAATCTACCCGCGGGGGACTTCTGTTACCATTGCGGGATACTCCCGTAGAGTTCTACGCTATATTACTTTCGCATATCATTTTGAGAGAAGAATTGGTTTTCTATGGAAATTAGAATGAGAAGCACAAAAGGTTGTTGCCTTTTTTGCTTTTGTTTTAGATGATTCTATAATGAACATAAGTGTATACGAGGGTAGAGTAAGGAGTTTTAATACAATAGCATGATGTATTGACGGTATATACGATAAACATATCAGGTCTGTAGGAACATATTACACTAGTTTACAAAAACTTTTGCCGCAGGGCTGTGCATGACATTTTCTGGTTTGGCATCCTACAAACAAGAAAAAAATATTTTTAAAAATTTACGTTAATTTTTTTATATTCGTATTTTCATGGAACTTGCCTTAAGTATTTGGGCCATATTTATAGAAGTATAAGTCCGGTAGAGTCGGAATACACGTTTAATTTAGGAAAATTTGAGGGTTTTTGAATTTCGTTAAAAAAACTAAAAAATAATTTTTTAAAGAAGAAAGCAATGCTAACTTGAAAAAAAATCTATAGATAAATAAGTTGGGGATTCTATGTCAACTGAGTCAATTTTGAAAAGCCGTGTCTTTTGATCGGGATGAAAATTGCACCAAGATTGGCTGAATAGTAGTTATGACACAACATTTCAACGATTTCGGAAATGTACAGGGCGAGTTGGAGAGTGTTGAATTTTGAAATTTTGGTCAATAATTCGAAATAGTCGTAATTATAAATTAAGTAGCCATCATCTTCTTCTTATATCATTTGTCCATCCCATCGACATATTAAGCTTATTTTTGGCTAAAAAGTTTATAACCAGTTGCAAAATGGTAAAAAAAGATTTTGCTATAATTTTTTGTTCAAATTTTTTCTCAAACATTTTATGGGCATTTGAAATTTTGAAAAAATTAAAAAAAATGTTTTTGGGTTTTACGAAATTTCGAATTGCTCCCGAACGGCTAAACCGATATTTGCAAAGTTTACTTTGTTTTAAAGAAAACAAAACACAGTACAGCATTTTCAAGCTCGATTTTTTTTGCGATTTTTAAGGCACTGGATGCTCTTTTTTCGGGTAGTTTTGTTCCGCATTTTTTTTTTCTATTCAATATCTACAACTTTTGTTCAGACATAAAAGAGAAATTCTGTACGGTATACCAAGAAAAAATTAAGGAAAAGTGCAAAAAAAATCGTATGGCCATTAAATTATTAATTGAGCCAACTTGACTAAACGAATGATGCAGAAGTTCTTATTTTTGGGGCTACTTTTACGTCCAATTCTCAGAATTGAGTCCCAAAACCATGTGTTGTACTGTGTAATGGGCCATTTTTTCCAAGATATGACTTAATTAATGTCCGTCTGTCGGACATTAATTTGAACACACTGAGCACCCATTCTGAAAATTTTGTATTTTATGGGTAAATATGGAGGTTATATTCAAATAAAAAAATTTATATAAAATAAAAAAAATGTTAAATACTTTTTCATGATAATCAAGGATTAAGGACATTTTCGTCCTTTTGGTATCCTTAATACACATTTAGTTATCCTTTTGTACATTATACTTAAAAAGAACGTTAATATCTTTAAAATGGTACTTATTTCATTTAAATCTGAACATAGCTTAATTTTCAAAAAAAAAAATTTAGTTGCCCCACTTTGGCACCCTATAAAATCTAAACCGCTATAAATTTTGACAAATGGTAAACTGTCAAAATTTCGTATCATCTAGCAGTATACGCAAAATTTCAGCAACATCAAAAAGGTAAAATTTTTAAATCGTAATTTTTGGGTCGATTTTCTTTGGAATTACCCTATACTTCAAATGTTTGCGTATTTGTAAAGTGTTTTTAACTTAAATTATTGTGTTTTTCTGTATTAGATCTCCTGATGACGACTAACGATGTTAGTCGAAATATCGAGAAAATAAAAATTATGATCTTAAAAGAAAAAATCAGTCTTTTAATCAAGGCCCTTGAGCCAAACAATAAGGAGAAAGAATTAAAAAAAACATTACAATTTTTTTTTTTTAATAAGACCTCTTTCATCTATTCCTTCTCCTAAAATGTTTTTAGTGTATGAAAACTTGTTCCTTACAGTATAAAATTAGCAATATTCTAGATATAAGGTTTTATAAACCATCTCTTTATAGCATAAATTACTACATGGAAATACCATTTTATAAATAAAGAGTAATAAGTAATTAGTAAGACCTCTTAATACCATCGAAAAATCCAAAAATGTTCTTGAAAAAACGAAACTTTCAATAATATTTTATTTTAGGCAAATCTTTGTAGAAAAATGCAATTTTGAAAAAAAAAATTAAAAATACCAATCTCGACCAAATTTTCTATAATATTTATATTTTTTATTACATTTCAATGTAAATCAATTTTAATGATGTTTTGACAATTTTTCTAGAAAATGTCATCAAATCGAAATTGGCATTTTTTTCAAAATAGATTTTTTCTAGAAACTTTCGCCGAAAGTAAAATTTTATTGAAAATTTCGTTTTTTTCTAGAAAATTAGACAAAATTTAAATTTTTCTACAAAATTTCATCAAAATTACATATAGGGAATTCCACGACAAATCGACCAATTCCAAAAAATTTCCGTTTCTATTTTTCCCATTTTCTTATATTTTTAGTACACCTGATGAAAAGCTTCGTGGATTATTTTAAAATTTTAATTTTAGTTTTAATGAAAAAACTAAAAATACAATTTTCAATCAAAAATTTATATTTTTATTACATTTTCAATGTAAATCCAACTTGTCGAATTTTTCTCGACAAAATTTATTTTGAAACTTTTTTCTGTAAAATTTATACTTTCATCTTCAATGAAAATAAATTTTAATAATGCTTTTCTAGAAAATTTAATTATACTCCAATGATTGAACATTTTTCTAGAAAATTTCATCAAAATTGATTTACATTTAAAATGTAATAAAAATATAAATTTTTTTAGAAAATTTGGTCGAAATTGCAATTTTTAATTTTTTCAAAATTGCATTTTTCTAGAATATTTAGCCGAAAATAAAATTTTGTTGAAAATTTTATATATTTGTTACATTTTCAATGTAAATCTATTTTGATAAAAAAATTTCATTAAATTACATTTGTCTATATAAAGGACAATTTAGTAGTAAAGTATAGGTAAATATACCTTTTTAATGATATATGCATTAAATATAACATTTTTGGCAGGATTTTCAAGAAATATACAATTTTGTCAAGTTCGAAAAAAAAATCAGTAAAATACAATTTAGACATAATTTTACAAATGTAAATCAATTTTGATATAATTTTCTAGAAAAATTTTGTTTTTGCAAATTTGTTTCTATAAAATTTATATTTTTTTTTCATTTTCAATGTAATCAATTCATCAAGAAATGTTCTAGAAAAAATTTTAAAAATTATTTTTTTCTGTAAAATTTTATTAAAATTGATTTATTTACATGCAAATGTAATAAAAATATAAATTTTATAAAAAATTTGGTCGAAGTGGATATTTTTAATTTTTTTTCAAAATTGCGTTTATAGAAAATTTCAACGAGAATAAAATTTTATTGAAAATTTCGTTCTTTCTAGAAAATTTGCCAGAATTTCAATTTTTCTAGAAAATCTCATCAAAATTACAAAAAAAAAAGTTAACTGAACTTGAAAATCAGTATATAATTAGTGGACACTGTGAAATTGTGCATTGTCCCCCAAAAATAAACTATGATGTGTGAATGGGATCTAAGCATTGTTCAGGATAGCTAAGAGGGTGTACAACAATACAAAAATCCAGAAATATTAGGATATGCGTAAAAAAAAAGTTAACTGCACTTGAAAATCAGTATATAATTAGCGGTCATTTTGAAATGTTGCATTGTCCCCCAAAAATAAACTATGATGTGTGGATGGGATCTATTCATTGTTCAGGATAGCTGAGAGGGTGTACAATAATACAAAAGTCCAGAAATATTAGGATGTGCGTCCACGACAAATCGACCAGTTCAAAAAAATATCCTTTTCTATTTTTCCCAATGTAAATCAATTTGAAATTTTCTAGAAAAATGTTCAAAAATAAAAAGTTTCTAGAAAATTTCATTAAAATTGATTTACATTGAAAATGTTGTAAAATTTTAAATTTTATATAAAAATTTTTCAAAAAATAAAATATTTTCTAGAAAATTTCATCAAATTGATTTACATAGAAAATGTAATCAAAATATAAATTATATAGAAAATTTGGTCAAAATTGGTATTTTAAATTTTTTTTCAAAATTTCATTTTTCTAGAATATTTCACCGAAAACAAAATGTTATTGAAAATTTTGTTTTTTCTAGAAAATTAGTCAACATTTATATTTTTCTAGAAAATTTCATCAAAATTACACGGAGAGCACGCCGAAAACAACAACAAAATGATCTACAATAAACTAAAAACGAAAAATAAATACATTAGATACAACATTAACAAACACAAAAACCTTGAAGTTAGAAGAATTAAAATTCAGTCCTCTATAACATTCCTTGTCCGCTGCCGAAATGCTGGAATTATACCCAATTTCATAAAGAATTCCATGGTAAATATACTAAATATTTTTAAAAACGGTCCAGAAACAAAATACACGGTACACAACAAATTAAAAACGTACATAGAACAATTCGAAAGAAAAATACTCAATATTATAATAAGACAAAAACACGACTTACTAAAGGAAAATGGAGAGGAAATAAAACTAATAGAAGAAGTCATCAACAACCAGCTCACACAAGAAGAAATTCTCAACTTAAAACACACTGAAAATGCAATGTTATCAATAAAAAAACAGAGACAGACCGATATCCATAAACAAAAATTTGAGAAACTGAAGAAAAAACAGAGAGAAGATCTAGGAATAATTCTCAACGAAAATTGGTTCGTCAATAAGACGAACAAAAGCTTCCCCGACGACGTAAAGTGGCTCCTCTCGCTAGGCCAAAAACATGCAATTCCGACAACAAAAAGCAATTTCCCTCTCTTCAAATACATAGCGGATAGCGAAGATTTAATACATACCAACGAAGGAAGAGAAGAACAAGAAAATGCACGGACAAAACTAACAACCATCATAGACAACCACATGAATAAGATGAAAAATAATGGGAGAGATACCTTTATACTTCGCACAGTGGAACAAAGCAAACGTTTTTTAAATAAAAATAAAGACATATTAATAGTTAATGCAGACAAAGGGAACGTAACGGTCGCAATGAATAAAAGCGAATACAAAGAGAGAATGAAGAACATAGTCGGGGATATAATGACATATCAGAGATTGCTTAAAGACCCTACTGCATCCTTACAGAAGAAAAATAATGAATTGGTTGAAGAGCTGTTTAGGAATGACATCATCACAGCATTCGAAAAAAAGAGATTAAAGACTGACGTGGCCAGAGCTCCAAGGATCTATGGACTACCAAAAATCCATAAAGATGAATACCCCTTGAGACCAATATGCTCCTCAATAAATGCCCCATCTGGTGAATTATGCAAGTATATTGTAAATATATTAAAAAACCTGACAAAAAACTCTATATATAATGTAAGGGACTCCGTGCAATTTAGGAATAAGCTGAAAGACTTGACGATACATAACGATGAAAAATTAGTATCCTTTGATGTAATTTCACTTTTTCCGAGCATTCCGGTAGACTTGGCGATAAGCATCATAGATGAAAGATGGGAAGAAATAAAAGAATATACAAATATGACCAAGAGCCTATTCGTACGTATTCTAAAATTCTGCATAAACGAAAACAGATACTTTAAATATGAGGACAAAATATACAAACAAAAAAGAGGCCTACCAATGGGTTCACCGGCTTCTCCAATTGTTGCAGATATTGTAATGGAGAAACTACTTGACACCTGTATGGATAACTTGACAACAAAACCGGCTTTAATGACTAAGTATGTTGACGATCTATTCGTGATAATTCGGGACAGTGCAATCGAGGATACATTAAAATCTCTCAACGGATTTCATAAAAACATTCAGTTCACTATAGAACAAGAACAAGACGGAAGACTTCCATATCTCGACACAGTTGTAATAAGACAAGATAACCGTATAAAAATTGATTGGTACCAAAAACCCACAGCTTCTGGCAGAATTATAAACTTCTTCTCAAAACATCCTAAAAGAATCATAATAAACACAGCGAAAAATCTCATTAATCGTATATTAAGCATCAGTGATAAAGATTTCCACAACCGTAACAAAATTAAAATAAAAAACATATTATACAACAACAATTTTCCTTGTAATTTAATACAAAAATTAATTTCCGAATATTTCAAGAACACAACTAAACACAACGTCAACACAGAAGAAATTAAAACATATAAATCAATGGTATACATACCAAATATATCGGAGAGAATTGAAAACTCAAATTTGTTCAAAAGAGAGAAATTCAACATCGCCTACAAATCTCACAATACACTACAACAATTGTTCAGCAATACAAAAACTAAAATTCCCACAACCGATAAAACCAACGTTATATACCAAATTCCATGCGAAGGCAACGACAAGGAAAAATGTGACATGTTTTATGTTGGCACAACAAAAAACAAATTAAAAACTAGATTATCTGCACACAAATCAGATTTAAAACTAAGACACAATAATGTGATTCCAAAAACTGCACTCGTGAGCCACTGTACTAACAAAATGCACCACCCTAACTTCGACAAAGCACGAGTGTTACAGAGCGAACAACAACATAACAAACGATACACGTTAGAAATGCTGCACATTCTCAATGTACCAACAACAAAACGCATAAACTTCAAGACAGACGTTGACAACTGCGCAGTCAACTACAGAGGATTGATAGACAAAGCAAAAAACATACAAAGATCCCAATGCAATAAGTAAAAAACAAACAGTGCAATATTTACAACAGAAGACGATGGTAGTGATGCTACCTTAGCTTTAAGTATTATTCATTTTATGTTTTTTACGTGTAAGTGGTCAATCTAAAATATGTTTTAAATTTGTTTACCCAATCCATCTGTGATATTAATTTTAAGTTTGTATCTAAATATATTTTTTTGTGTTTTTATTGTAGAAACATCCTGATGATGCAATTCATGAAAATTGCGAAATATCGATGTGAAAATATAAATAAATAAATCACTAATGAAATGACCTCGAGCTTGAAAAATCATTTATTCTAATCAAAATTACATATAGGGAATTCCACGACAAATCGACCAGTTTCTATTTTTCCCATTTTCTTATATTTCTAAGTAAACCTGAAGAAAAGCTTCGAGGATTATTTAAAAATGATGCGATAACATGTTCAGAAGTTATCAAACGAATGTATGCACACATTTAGTTTTAATGAAACTAAGACAACTCAGACAATTGCAAACGGATTTTTAAGAGATACGTATTTTTTTCTTACTAATTTTCTAGAAAAAACGAAATTTTCAATAAAATTTTATTTTCGCCGAAATTTTACAGAAAACGCAATTTTGAAAAAAAATAAAAATACCCACTTCGACCAATTTTTTTATAATATTTATATTTATATTACATTTGCATGTTAATCAATTTTAATGAAATTTTACAGAAAATTTTAATTTTTTAAATTTTTTCTAGAAAATTTCATCAAAATTGATTACGTTGAAAAGTGGAATAAAAATATAAATTTTATAGAAAAAATTTGCAAAAATAAAATTTTTCTAGAAAATTTTATCAAAATTGATTTACATTGAAAATTTAATAAAAAATTTCTAGAAAAATTCAATTTTGATAAAAAAAATTAAATACCAATTTCGATCAAACTTTCTACAAAATTTATATATTTTTATTAAATTTTCAATGTAAATTAATTTTAATGAAATTTTCTAGGAACATTTTTTTTTTGAAAATGTTTCTGTAAAATTTATATTTTTATTACATTTTAAATGTAAATCAATTTTAATGAAATTTTTGAAAAATTTTCTAGAAAATTTCATCAAATTTGATTGACATTGAAAATGTAATAAAAATATAAATTGTATAGAAAATTTGGTAGAAATTGGCATTTTTATTTTTTTTTTCAAAATTTAATTTTTCTAGAAAATTTCGCCGAAAGTAAAATTTTATTGAAAATTTCGTTTTTTGTAGAAAATTAGACCAAATTTAAATTTTTCTAGAAAATTTCATTAAAATTACATATAGGAAATTCCACGACACATTGACCAGAAAGACAGTAGGCGGTAATGGATTAATATGATGAATTAGAATAATCAATGCGATTAAGATTAGAAAACCCAACAAAACATATAACTACTTTTTATAAGACCTTAGGCCAATTTAAAAATTCAAAAAATTAACATTACAATATTTCAATGCAACATTCACAAAATATAGATATGTATTAGATGTACCCAAGACTCTCTTGGGAGATCGGTACGGTCTCCTGGGGATTCGCGGCTCCCGGTTGAGAAGGCCTGGGCTATACTCTGACAAGAGCTGGGCAAAATTTGTCCACTGCTCAGGCATCGGTGACAAAAATTAAAAAATTAATATAAAATTGTTGAGCATATACTCTAGACGGTTAAGTAGGCAGTGATTTTCTTACATATCCTCTATACCACTTAAAACAAGCCCAGGCAGTCTTTGGCCAAAAAATGCACAGCTTTTGACCCTAACCTCGTATTCGAATGTGATTTATTTCATTTGAGTGCCAACTCTGTAGGTGTGTTTAATAAATCAGCAACAGCTTAATTTATAAAATGCCATAGACGGGCTTAAGTATCATCTCTATCAAGCAATACTCTAGAACAACCACCCCCTCCACACTCCTTACCCTAGACGGCATCAATCGAACGGAATGAGGCTCCAATATGCCAATACACACACACAGTGCAAATATCTGGAAATTACACCAAATATCATTGTTTCTCCACCCCCGCCCCCCCACCACCCATTCGGGTAGTGTGGGAAGATAAAGCGGAGCAAGGAAGACAGAACAAATCCCTCAACAGCTCCACTCCAAGGGAGACGGCATTAAATGATTTAAGCCTTATTGAAGGGAATAAACAACAAACAGAATCAACAACATAATTTTCTCCAGCAAAAAACTGAGCGGGGCAAATACAGGGAATTAAATATGTATTTGTGAGCAAAGCTTTTTCCAGTACAACCTAAAAGCAGGACACCTAAGTAGGAAAAGAAAAAAACAATAAATTCTCAAAAGCACATTGCTCCCAACAGTCTGTCTTAAATCTGAAATCAGATGGGAAATCATTTTTTGCAACAATTCACAAGTTTTGTTTTTCAGTCTCCGAACGTAAATACCAACCACAGCCACATTCATCATGGTCCCCAAAAAAAGCAGTAGCCATCACGTTCCCATTTGGCTTGGCTGGGCTTGGATTGGTGGAGTGTTGTGGCATAAATGGAATACACAAGTGTAAATGGTTGTGTTTAAGGGCACCTTATAGCTTTTTGTCGGCTTTATGTGTGCAAATACGTCGGTGTATGTAGGTGTGTGTGTGTGTCGATATCCTTCCATTGGCACTTGTGCTGCCAACCCGGTATGGATGGAAATTTTGTTCATGTTCGGCTCACGTTCAGTTGCCAAGCAGTTTGTAGAACAAACAACTGAGCCCCCAAGAGGGTCAATACATGAAAAACCGCCGATTGACCATTGATGATCCCAAGGACCACTTTTAGGAAACCATGAAATGTTAATGCATCAAGACCATCTCCTATTACCTCAAGTGATTGTAGTAGTAGTAGCTCTTACATTTCCCCTAACAATGCAGGAAACGGATGTTGTTGCTGGTCAAAAGATCTCGGAAGAATTTTCGGATGTTAGAAACAATTTTAAGTTTGAGGTAAATTTTTAGCCTAAAACAATCGAATACTTAACACTACATCCATTTCCAATTCGTCCACTGAACAAGACAATTACTAAGCATGCAAAAATTATTTTCTGAACAAAGCTAACGTTCACTTCCTGCAGATGTAATGTGTAGTTTTCACAACATTACTTTGCCGTCGACCAACAAAATTTTTTGTGTGAGGCTTGCTATTTTGTCAGCATTTCAAAACAAAGTGATATTAATGCTGCGAATACAGCTTTTTGCATTGCTACAGATAGTTATATGCATCAATCGTATACAAAATAAAGGGTTTTCCAACAAGAGGTGTTATTTTGGTATTGAAAGAAAAATTAATTTTTTTGAGATATATGATCGGATGTTTATTTCATAATAAAGGGGAAGGTATGCCGTCAATAATGAAAAACAACATCAGCCAAATGGCCACCACGACCACGCTTACAGGACCATATCCTTTTCATGAAATTTTCCATAACCAAATCGTAAAGTGGCTGCCCTATGTCCTCGATAGCCTCACGAATTCTACCTTTGAGGTCTTGAATCGACGCTGGGCTGTTGGCGTAGACCTTATCTTTCACGTGGCCCCAAAGGAATAAGTCGCAAGGTGTTAAATCACAAGACCCGGTGGCCAATTGTGATCACCTCTTCGAGAGATAACACGGTCCGGAAAATTTTCCCGTAACAGATCAATGGTTTCGTTTCTTGTGTGGCACGTAGCGCCGTCTTGTTGAAAGTAAACGTATAAAAAATCATTAATCATGTCTCGATGGCGCAATCCATTCACCGTAACTGTTGATCCTACCTCATTTTCGAAAAAGTAAGGTCCAATGACCCCGCCAGACCATAAACCGCACCAAACAGTCACACGTTGACAATAACTCTTGGGCTTTCCGAGCCCCAGATGCAACAATTTTGCTTGTTGACGTAGCCACCGAGATGGAAATGTGCCTCATCAGTCAAGATGATTTTGTATCCTTTGTATCGTTTTTTTGTTCGATCGTTTTTTGATCGTTTTGTATACCCTACACCACACTGTGGTACAGGGTATTATAACTTCGTTCATTTGTTTGTAACACCCAAAAGCAGAAGAAATAGACCAATCGTTTATTATACCGATCGACTTAGAATCACTTTCTGAATTGATTTAGCTATGTCCGTCTGTCTGTCTGTGCATGTATACTTGTAATCAAAGTACAGGTCGGAATTATGGTTCGATCTCGATGAAACTTTACACATATATTTTTTTTGCCCCAAGGACGATCCCTATTGAATTTGGTTAAAATCGGTTCAGATTTAGATATAGCCCACATATATGTGTTAGCCCCGATTTGACATGTAAGCGCTGCAAAAACTTTATTTTATAACCGATCAGTATGAAATTTGGCAGAAAGAGGTTTCTTATTATATGAATGGACACTGTTAAATTTGGAAGAAATCGGTTTAGATTTAGATATAGCCCCCATATATACGTTATCCCCGATTTGACATGTAAGAGCTGTAGAAACTGTATTTTATATCCGATCAGTGCGAAATTCGGCAGAAAGATGTTTCTTTCTACATGAAGGAATACTGCTAAATTCGTAGAAAATCGGTTCAGATTTAGATATAGCCCTCATATATATGTTACCCCCGATTTGACATGTAAGCGCTGTAGAAACTGTATTTTATATCCGATCACTGCGAAATTAGACAGAAAGAAGTCTTTTTACATGAATGAGTATTAAGGGAAACTCGGATCAGATTTATATATAACCTCCATATACATATATGTTCCTCATGATTTGGTATCAAAGCGCTATATAAGTTGTACTTTACTTCCGATCATTAAAATTTGCCAGAAAGATATTTCTCAATTTAGGAACGAATATTGCTTAATTTAGCGATTATCGGTACAGAATTAGATAATATGTTCCTACCCATTTACTAATTATTCCAAATTATTATCGCAATGACCCTTATCATTTTTAGGGAGGTGTAGAGTATTATATAGTCGGCCCCGCCCGACTTTCTGCCTTTCCTTACTGGTTAGTAATGGCGTAGTTTCTACTTGTCAAATGTCAAAGAATAAAAGCTTCAAAAGTGACAGCTACCGAAATACCGGGTGATACAAAATAACACCTCTTGTTGGAAAGCCCTGTAGAAAAATATTAAAGTTTTAAATGGTCGGAGCCGACTAAACGGATACCCTACACCACCTTGACATATCAGTACGAGGGCGGTCCTAAAATTAGTCCACCTGGCATATACATACCTGTCATTATGGTTGGAAACAAGTAAAAGCGTTAAGTTCGGCCATGCCGAATCTTATATACCCTCCCCCATGGATTGCATTCAATTCTATTAATGGAAAATCTTTGGATATGGAGCAAATCATGAAACGATCTTTGTTGCTTAAGCAAATTATTAAAAAACCAGTAAGGAAAGACAGAAAGTCGGGCTGGACCGACTATATAATACCCTACACCTCCCTAACAATGCGAAAATAGGCATTGCGATAAGAATTTGGCAGTGTTCGTACATGAAATAAGAAAACTCTCTCTTTCGAATTTCGAACTGATCGGATATAAAATACCGTTTCTACAGCGCTTACATGTCAAATCGGGTGAAACATATATATGGGGGCTATATCTAAATCTGAACTAAATTTCCCCGAATTTGGCAGAGTTCTATCATGTAATAAGAGAACTCTCTCTGCCGAATTTCGTACTGATCTGATACAAAATACAGTTTCTACAGCGCTTACATGGCAAATCGGGTGTAACATATATATAGGGGCTATATCTAAATCTGAACCGATTTTGACTGATTTCAATAGGGATCGTTCTTGGGCAAAAAAAGAGCAAAGTGCTAAATTTCATCACAATCGGACCATAAATACGACATGCACTTTGTCGTATTTATAGTCCTATACATCTACAGACGGACGAACGGACAGTCGGGCATGGTTAAATCGACTCCGGAAGTGATTCCAAGTCGATCGGTATAATAAACGATGGGTCTATCTCTTCTCCTTCTGGGTGTTACAAACAAATGTACAAACCCATAATACTCTGGACCGCAGTGTGGTGTAGGGTATAACAACGAACGCTAAAAATGTGGTATTTATGGCTTAAATTAGCATATTTGAAAACTAGATCTACACGGGGACCACAACAATAAAAAACTGATTTGTATAAATTTTATTGAGATAAGTTCTTACCAAAATAGAATACAAACTGCAAAGTTTCTGCTAAATTTCTTAGAAAATGTGGTGTTTATGGCTTAAATAAGCCTTTTCGGGAGCGATATCTATTGGTTGAATATAACAAAATATGAACTGATTTCAAAAATGTTTACTGCGATTACTTCTTGTCTTCATTAAATACATACAGCAAAGATTCAGTTAAAATGCTTAGAAAATGTGGTATTTATTGCTTAAATACATATATTTTGGAGCGACCTCTATAGGGTGACTATAACAAAATATGAATCGATTGGTAAAATTTTTGCTGTGAAGAATTCTTGTCAAAATATAGCGTGATCCATTTCGAGGTTCCCCAATTTTTTTAAGAAAGAAACACAGAAAATTCAAATTGAATGGGGAATGTTTATTATTCTTTGGAACATTCTTTGGCATTTATTTTTTGTAAATTATGTCTATCAAATGTTGGCCGCGGCTACGTCTCAGATGGTCCATCCGTTGAGTTCAATTTTCGATGACTCGTTCGAGCATTTTGACTGGTAACTGGCGAATGACACCCGTAATGTTTTGTTCCAAGGCCTGAATCGAAGCGGGTTTGTCCGCATAAACTTTAGACTTTACATATCCCCACAGGAAAAAGTCTAACGGTTTGATATCACTCGATCATGGTGGCCAATCGACCAACCCAAAACGTGAAATTATCTGCTCACCGAAGTGTTCTCTCAATAAATCCATTGATTGATGCGATGTGTGGGAAGTGGCGGCGTCTTGTTGAAACCAAATGTCGCCGAGATCACGAGCTTCAATTACAGGCATTAAATAGTCGGTTATCATGGCACGATAACGGTCGCCATTGACCGTTACGTTCTCACAGGCATTATTATACCCTCACTTTAGTGTGACGAGGGTATATATCATTTGCTACGGAAAAAAGTGTAACACATCGAAGGAGTGACCTAAGACCCCAAGTATGTTCGGCGGAAATCCGTTTTGGGTCATTTTAAGTCGAATGAGGAATGTCCGTCCGTCTGTCTGTCTGTCTGTCTGTCTGTGTCTGTCTGTCTGTCAGTCTGTCTGTCTGTGTCTGTCTGTCTGCTGGCTGGTGCGCACGATAACTCTCGAAAGGAGTAACCGATTGACTTCAAATTTCGTATGTGGTAATATTTTTTCCTATATCCGGCTAAGTTCGAAGATGGGCCATATTGGTCCACTCCTTCTGGTACCTCCCCCACAAAGGGTTAAAATGTTGTGAAATATTGATTCTTTAATAACTGCTATTATACGTATTCGAATCTTCTGAAATTCCACACATAGTATTAGTTTGTTAGTCGCTATCAACTCGAGGAAAATGGGCGAAATTGCCACGCCCGTTTTGGTATCTCCCACACAAATGCACCATTTTGCACTAAAAGTTAAAAGCTTATAACATTAATACCAGTGTTTAGAAATACTTGAAATTTTGTACAGTGTAATGCTTTTATAATGCCTACAGTCCAGTGAAAAATGGGCTTTATTGCCGCTCCCCTTTTGCTACTTCCCACACAAATGCACCATTTTGCACCAAAAGTTAACAGTATATAACATTAATATCAGTATATACAATTACTTGAAATTTTGTACAGTGTAATGCTTTTATAATGCCTATAGTCCAGTGAAAAATGAGCGTTATCACCACGCCCCTTTTTGTACCTCCCACACAAAATGGCCAAATTATACCACAATTTAATATCTCAACGTTAATATACCAGTCCATATAAACGGTTACAATTCGGCACAGTGCAATGTATTTAAAGTATCTAATGTTCAGCGAAATATAGGTGTATTTCTTAAACCCCTTCTGGTACCTCCCACAAAAATTGACAGAATAATTTGTGTAATATTCAATATTACATTATTCACAAAGTGAGGGTATACCTTAGTCGGTTTACCCGACTGAAACTTTCTTACTTGTTTTTGAAGAAATATTGACCGATGATTCCACCGGCCCACAAACCACACCAACCCGTTGTTTTTTCTGGATGAAGTGGCAGCTCTTGAATCTCTTCAGGTTGCTCTTCGTCCCAAATGCGGCAATTTTGCTTGTTAACATACCCATTGAGCCAGAAATGGGCCTCATCGCTGAACAAAATTTGGCTCGAAAACGTCGGATCTTCTTGGATCTTTTCAAGAGCACATAGAGCGATGTCGCTTGGGAAGGTCGAGCGGCTTCAGTTCTTGCACAAGCTGTATTTTGTATGCTTTCAATTTAAGATCTCGACGTAAAATGCGCCAAGTCGTTCCATAAGTCAGTCCGAGTTGCTGTGAACGGCGCCAAATCGACTCTCCACGGTCTTCGTGTACACTCTCAGCTACGGCCGCTACATTTTCTTCACTGCGTGCTGGACGTGGTCTATTCGGACGAATATTATCCAATAATGCTGCGTCTCAAGATTTGTGGTGGTGTTGCGAATAGTACGCTCAGTAGGCCGATTATGTTGACCGTAAGTTGAGCGAAGTGCACGAAACACATTCCTCACAGAACGAGAATATTCGTAATAAAGTTGAACGATTTGTAAACGTTGTTCAGGCGTAGGTCTTACCATGATGAAATGCCAAACAATACTTAACAAAAATAACATGACAGCATGACACCACTCACACGTGACCTGTCAAAAAAAGGCTATTGCAAAAAGTATCTCTACTTGGGTCACCCGTTATAATACAAGCTGCAAAGTTTCTGCTGAATTGCTTTAAAAATGTGGTGTCTATGATCAAATTTGGTAGAAATATTTCTAATAGTTGCAGGTTGTTTGGGATTGCAAATGCTCCATATCGGTCATTGTTTTGATATAGTTCCCCTATAGAGGTCGCTCCAAAATACGGTTTTTGAGCCATAGATACCACATTTGTAAAGCAATTTAGCAGAAACTTTGCAGTTTGTATTATATTTTGACAAGAATTCATCACAGCAAAAACTGTACAAATCGATTCATATTTTGTTATAGTCACCCTGTAGAGGTCGCTCCAAAATATATGTATTTAAGCAATAAATACCACGTTTTTTAAGCATTTTGACTGAATCTTTGCAGTGTGTATTTAATGAAGACAAGAATTAACCGCAGTACAAGTTATTTAAATCAGTTCATATTTTTTTATAGTCAACCTATAGATGTTGCTTCCAAAATTGCTTATTTAAGCCATAAACACCATATTTTCCAAGAAATTTTTTGTTTTTATATTGTTGTGGTCCCCGTGTATATGTATTTAGTTCTCAAATATGCTAATTTAAGCCATAAATATCATATTTTTCGGCGTTCGTTTTTATACCCTACACCACACTGTGGCCAAGGGTATTATGAGTTTGTGCATTTGTTTGTAACACCCAGAAGGAAGAAGAGATCGATTATTATACCCATCGACTTGGAATCACTTCCTGAGTCGATTTAACCATGTCCGACTGTCCGTCCGTCTGCAGATGTATCGTTGGCCCAAGGACGATCCCTATTGAAATCAGTCAAAATCGGTTCAGAATTAGATATAGCCCCTATACATATATAAGTTACACCCGATTTGACATGTAGCGCTGTAGCAACTGTATTTTGTATCAGATCAGTACGAAATTTGCCAGAGAGAGTTCTCTTAGTACATGAATGAACTCTGCCAAATTGGGGGAAATGCAGTTCAGATTTATATATAGCCCATATATATATATATATATTTCACCCGATTTGACACGTATTTTATATGCGATCAGTACGAAATAAGAGAGAGTTTTCTTATTACATGTACAGGGTCCGCCATCTAACTTTTTTTTTCAACTAGTGCTTATTTCGTGAATGGTAACACTTAGCTCATGTCTGATTTGACAGATAATTAGTTTTATCCTTCCGCTGAACGAATATGGTTGTGTATACGCTTGAACAACGCTGGGAAATATTGCGACATTACTATTGCCGATTTTGCCAAAAAAAAAACATCTTTTCAGATGAAGCTCATTTTGATCTTGGCGGGTATGTAAACAAGCAAAATTGTTGCATTTGGGGCACAGAAAATCCGCACGCATACATTGAAAAGCCAATACACCCAAAACGAGTCACTGTTTGGTGCGGATTTTGGTCCAGAGGCATAATTGGGCCATTTTTCTTCGAAAATGAGCAAGGAGTGGCCGTTACAGTCAATGGCGATCGTTATCGGGCCATGTTGAACGAATTTTTGTTCACAAAAATTGAACAGGAGGATATTGGCAACATTTGGTTTCAACAGGACAATGCTACGTGCCACACAGCCGAAGCTACACTACTCGATGTTTTGCGCCCTGTTTTTGAAGATCGCATTATCAGCCGCAGAGCTGATGTCGTTTGGCCACCTCGGAGCTGCGATTTGACACCGTTGGACTATTATTTGTGGGGTGCCCTCAAAGATAAGTGTTACGCCGACAAGCCGGAGACAATTGACGCTTTAAAGGACAATATTCGTGAAGCCATTGGTGAAATACAGCTGCACACAATCCATAATGTGCTTAAAAATTGGACCGATCGTGTAGGCTACTGGATGGCCAGCCGAGGCAGCCATTTGAATGAAATTATTTTCCATTATTAACCGGAAGGATTGTACTTTCAAATAAAAAAAGAAATTTGAGATAATATTCAGTATTTTTTTTTTATAGCATTTTCCCGAAAAAAAATTATTTGGCGGACCCTTTATTAACACTGCCAAATTCTTATCGCAATCCCCTTTTTCGTATTGTTAGGGAAGTGTAGGCTATTATATAGTCTGCCCCGCCCGACTTTCTGTCTTTCCTTACTGTTTTTTTAATAATTTGCTTAAACCAAAAGGATAGCTTCAAGATTTGCTCCATATCCAAAGATTTTTCCAGTAATAGAATTGAATGCAATCCATGCGGGAGGGTATATAAGATTCGGCATGGCCGAACTTAACGCTTTTACTTGTTTTGTATGTTAAAGAAACGACAGACTTATTTCACCTTTTCTGAATTTTTCCTACTGTACAATGCTTTTGTCATTTATGGAAAGAAAACATCGTTATTCCAGGAATTTTTCTCCTGTTAATATTAAATGTATTTGAATTTTTAAAACATTACAAATCTTCAATTTTAATGATAGACATCCATCACATCGAATTTTAGATAACACGTTTCTTCCATTTGATACGCAAATTTGGAAATGTCACTTTTATGTCAAGAAATAAATTTAGCAAAAACAAATTTATACGTGAGTCTCTGACGAAATTAGTGGAATGGGGAAAGAAGCACTCTACCCACTGTGCTCACTTGGCCATCTAGAGCAAACCTTCTGTTATGCTGCTCATTTTATTCAAGGTCCTCCCTCTATCACTTTTGTTGACAAAACGTATTTGGCTTTTTTTCTGATGTCCGATGTTTTTTTTTGCTCTTCGTTTCTTTTCTCTTTCATTCGACTATTCAATAAAATTCTTCTTATTTCCTATATTCCCTGCTTCCAAAGGAACAAAAGCTCAGGAATATAACAAAAATAACTAATACCAGGAAAATGATATGAAAGAACAATAAGAGAAGGATGACGTAAATGGGTGAGTAGAGGTGGAGGGGAGGAAATTAATTAAAACACTTAAAATATTTTAGTTATTAAATACCTGCATTTGGCCCACATTTTATTATGCAAACATCAAGTAATCGCTGTTCATACTTTGAGAGGTATCTATCCTTGTATTGCCTTACGCATTTCCCTTCAAAGGACAATGGAAAGGACCTCATGTCCAGAACATTTGTTTCTTTTTCGGTGGGGTACCCGACTACAACTCAACCCAAAAATATCGACAACAAAAGGAAATCAAACAAAAACCAGCGAAATGAAAAGCATCCTTCACAAAGACTATCGAGTGGCGGGGGAGTTGCTTGTTGTTATGGCGAACACCCCCCAAAAAAAAAACAAAAGAAGAAAATCTTTTCAATAAATACCATGTAATGCCAACCAAAGACATTCGAGGGATATCCAACCAATTCGAAGGGTATTGCCAATACAAATAACATTGGGCACGCAGGCACGCACACTTACAGCGTAGCGAAAATTCCAAAAATACACAGATTTCCAAATAATATCCAAGCAACCAACCATCCATTCATACCAAAGCCAACCATTAGCATCGCATCGCATCGATGAGGTAAAATGGTATTTGTCGAAATACTCCACTCCAGCCAGAGAGTGAGTGAATGTATGAATAGGGACGGCGGCAAATGTGGCAGTAGCTGCTCCTGCTCTGCCCTGTCCTGTTCTCTCGCCTCTTCCCTTCAAAACCCTGTGCAAACAATTGAAAAATAACGCTGGCAAAATCCTAAAAGTTTAGCGAAACAATTCAAGCAAATAAATCTTCATTCAAACAATGAAATTTTGATACTTGTGTAATAATATATGACTGGGTAAAATGACAATAGATGTAATTAACAAAAAATGGTATTAGTATACCCTACGCCACACTGTGGTACAGGATATTATAAGTTTGTTTCACGGCAGATGTTTGTAACACCTGAAAATAACACAGCTAGACCCACCTTAAAGTATACCGATCGACTCAGAATCACTAGCTGAGTCGATTTAACGATGTCCGTCCGTCCGTCTGTCCATGTAAAGTTGTTCGTCGACTACAGGTCGCAATTTCACTCCGATCGTTCTGAAATTTTGCAGTTTAGAGTATTTCGCGGCTGTTAAGATCGCTATTGAATTTGGTTGAAATCGGTTCAGATTTAGATATAGCTCCCATACATATCTTTCGTCCGATTTGGCCCTTTAGTCCTATAGAAGCTGTATTTTACATCCAATCGTTTTGAAATTTAAAATGGTAGAGTTTCTTGATCCATGAACCAACATTGCAGAATTTGAAGAAAATCGGTTAAGATTTAGCTATAGCTCCCATATATATGTTTCGTCCGATTTGGCCATTTAGTCCTATAAAAGCTGTATTTTACATCCAATCGTTTTGAAATTTAGAATGGTAGAGTTTCTTGATCCATGAACCAACATAGCCGAATTTGAAGAAAATCGGTTAAGATTTAGCTATAGCTCCCATACATATGTTTCGTCCGATTTTGCTCTTTAGTCCTGAAGAAGCTGTATTTTACATCCAATCATTTTGAAATTTAGAATGGTAGAGTTTCTTGATTCATGAACCAACATTGCCGAATTTGAAGAAAATCGGTTATGATTTAGCTATAGCTCCCATATATATGTTTCGTCCGATTTGGCCCTTTAGTCCTGTAGAAGCTGTATTTTACATCCAATCATTTTGAAATTTAGAATGGTAGAGTTTATTGATCCATGAACCAACACTACCGAATTTGAAGAAAACCGGTTAGGATTTAGCTATAGCTCCCATATATATGTTTCGTCCGATTTGGCCCTTTAGTTCTATAGAAGCTATATTTTACATCCAATCGTTTTGAAATTTCGAATGGTAGAGTTTCTTGATTCATGAACCAACATTGCCGAATTTGAAGAAAATCGGTTATGATTTAGCTATAGCTCCCATATATATGTTTCGTCCGATTTGGCCCTTTAGTCCTGTAGAAGCTGTATTTTACATCCAATCATTTTGAAATTTAGAATGGTAGAGTTTATTGATCCATGAACCAACACTACCGAATTTGAAGAAAATCGGTTAGGATTTAGCTATAGCTCCCATATATATGTTTCGTCTGATTTGGCCTTTAGTTCTATAGAAGCTATATTTTACATCCAATCGTTTTGAAATTTCGAATGGTAGAGTTTCTTGATTCATGAACCAACATTGCCGAATTTGAAGAAAATCGGTTATGATTTAGCTATAGCTCCCATATATATGTTTCGTCCGATTTGGCCCTTTAGTCCTATAGAAGCTGTATTTTACATCCGATCGTTTTGAAATTTAGAATGGTAGAGTTTCTTGATCCATGAACCAATATTGCCGAATTTGAAGAAAATCGGTTCAGATTTAGATATAGCTCCCATATATATCTTTCGTCCGATTTGGTCCTTTAGTCCTATAGAAGCTGTATTTTACATCCGATCGTTTTGAAATTTAGAATGGTAGAGTTTCTTGATCCATGAACCAGCATTGCCGAATTTGAAGAAAATCGGTTCAGATTTAGATATAGCTCCCATATATATCTTTCGTCCGATTTGGTCCTTTAGTCCTATAGAAGCTGTAGTTTACATCCGATCGTTTTGAAATTTTGAATGGTAGAGTTTCTTGATCCATGAACCAACATTGCCGAATTTGAAGAAAATCGGTTAAGATTTAGCTATAGCTCCCATATATATGTTTCGTCCGATTTGGCCCTTTAGTCCTATAGAAGCTGTATTTTACATCCAATCGTTTTGAAATTTAGAATGGTAGAATTTCTTGATCCATGAACCAACATTGCCGAATTTGAAGAAAATCGGTTAAGATTTAGCTATAGCTCCCATATATATGTTTCGTCCGATTTGGCCCTTTAGTCCTATAGAAGCTGTTTTTTACAACCGATCGTTTTGAAATTTAGAATGGTAGAGTTTCTTGATCCATGAACCAACGTTGCCGAATTTGAAGAAAATCGGTTAAGATTTAGCTATAGCTCCCATATATATGTTTCGTCCGATTTGGCCTTTAGTTCTATAGAAGCTGTATTTTACATCCAATCATTTTGAAATTTAGAATGGTAGAGTTTATTGATCCATGAACCAACACTACCGAATTTGAAGAAAATCGGTTAAGATTTAGCTATAGCTCCCATATATATGTTTCGTCCGATTTGGCCCTTTAGTCCTATAGAAGCTGTATTTTACAACCGATCGTTTTGAAATTTAGAATGGTAGAGTTCCTTGATCCATGAACCAACACTACCGAATTTGAAGAAAATCGGTTTTGATTTAGCTATAGCTCCCATATATATGTTTCGTCCGATTTGGCCCTTTAGTTCTATAGAAGCTGTATTTTACATCCAATCGTTTTGAAATTTAGAATGGTAGAGTTTCTTGATTCATGAACCAACATTGCCGAATTTGAAGAAAATCGGTAAAGATTTAGCTATAGCTCCCATATATATGTTTCGTCCGATTTGGCCATTTAGTCCTATAAAAGCTGTATTTTACATCCAATCGTTTTGAAATTTAGAATGGTAGAATTTCTTGATCCATGAACCAACATTGCCGAATTTGAAGAAAATCGGTTAAGATTTAGCTATAGCTCCCATATATGTGTTTCGTCCGATTTGGCCCTTTAGTTCTATAGAAGCTATATTTTACATCCAATCGTTTTGAAATTTAGAATGGTAGAGTTTCTTGATTCATGAACCAACATTGCCGAATTTGAAGAAAATCGGTAAAGATTTAGCTATAGCTCCCATATATATGTTTCGTCCGATTTGGCCATTTAGTCCTATAAAAGCTGTATTTTACATCCAATCGTTTTGAAATTTAGAATGGTAGAATTTCTTGATCCATGAACCAACATTGCCGAATTTGAAGAAAATCGGTAAAGATCTAGCTATAGCTCCCATATATATGTTTCGTCCGATTTGGCCCTTTAGTTCTATAGAAGCTATATTTTACATCCAATCGTTTTGAAATTTAGAATGGTAGAGTTTCTTGATTCATGAACCAACACTACCGAATTTGAAGAAAATCGGTTTTGATTTAGCTATAGCTCCCATATATATGTTTCGTCCGATTTGGCCCTTTAGTTCTATGGAAGCTGTATTTTACATCCAATCATTTTGAACTTTAGAATGGTAGAGTTTATTGATCCATGAACCAACACTACCGAATTTGAAGAAAATCGGTTAAGATTTAGCTATAGCTCCCATATACATGTTTCGTCCGATTTGGCCCTTTAGTCCTGTAGAAGCTGTATTTTACATCCAATCATTTTGAAATTTAGAATGGTAGAGTTTCTTGATTCATGAACCAACACCACCGAATTTGAAGAAAACCGGTTAGGATTTAGCTATAGCTCCCATATATATGTTTCGTCCGATTTGGCCCTTTAGTGCTATATTTTACATCAAATCGTGTTGAACTTTAGAATGGTAGAGTTTCTTGATTCATGAACCAACATTGCCGAATTTGAAGAAAATCGGTAAAGATTTAGCTATAGCTCCCATATATATGCTTCATCCGATTTGGCTCTTTAGATCCAATCGTTTTTATACCCTACATCACACTGTGGTACAGGGTTTTATTTAAGTATAAAATGTCCCAAAAGTTAATTTATGTAAACAATTTATACATGAATTACAAAATTTATATATCAGAGTTATTCAATATTACGAGAGTGGTGTAGGGTATTATATAGTCGGCACCGCCCGACTTTAGCCTTTCCTTACTGGTTTTTCACTAACACTGTTTGGTAAACTTGTAGCTAACGTAAATCCGAACAACTTTTGTGAACATATCAATACAATCTGAACGTGTCTAGGCACCATAAATAGCCCAAAAAACAGCATTGAACCTCAAAAATTTTTGTTTTCACTATTATGTAACAAAAATAGTTTTTTTGGTGTAGGGTATGTTCAGCAACTTTATAGAAAATATTAAGCCAATATTTTTGTGAAACATATTAACCCTGTAGGTACCCAACACAACTGTAATTTTTGGTTTTATTTTAACAAATCGAAAAAAACATCCCTTAAAAAGGCCATAAAATTGTACTATATGTGTCAAAACACACCAAAGCTGAAAACCTAACAAAAACACCAAAAAAGGTCAAATTCCTATTCGTGCAGGAATGTTGGTCATACGATCTAGCGGTTGGAGCAATAACGACACCAGTAAATAACGCTTCTGACAGGAATTTGACCGTTTTTTGGCTTGTCAAGTTTTGAGCTTTGGTGTGTTCCGAGACATATAGTAAAATTTTTTGACCAACATTTTTTTTTAGAAAATTGCATCCCCGCCCTCCCCATTTTAAGCGGTGTTTTTTACGATTTGTTAAAATAGTGCCAAAAATTACAGTTATGTGGGGAAGCTAGAGGGTTAATATGTTTCACAAAAAGATTGGCCTAAATATTTTCCATAAATTTGCTGAACATACCCTTCAAACTAAAATTTTTGAGGTACAATGTGATTTTTTGAGCTATATAGGGTGCCTAGACACGTTCAGATTGTATTGATATGTTCAGAAAAGTTGTTTAGATTTACGTTGACTACAATTTTGCCAAACATTGTTAGTGCAAAATTACGAGGCCCTGAAAGTTATGCTGAAAAAGTGAAAAAAAAAACAATTTTTTTCCTTCACTTTTGCACAAAAAAGTACGGACAAATTTTTTTTCGCACAAAATGTTAAGTTACTTTTTTCAGCATATTCTTAGCTATAGGGTTTTCCAATAATATTTGAAAACAACACACCTATTGTTAAGGAAATTCAAAAGTTTTTTATTTAATGTGAAGTACAATCGATACAATTAAGTTCTAAATAAAACGTCATTCAAATGGCCTCCACGACTTCTTCTGAGGGAACAAATTCGATGAACCCAATTTTCGAGCACTTTTTCCACTAAATCAAGTCGTATGTCATGAATGGCACGTTCACTATTGACTTGTAAAGCTTGAAGAGAGTCTGGTTTATTTCGAAAGACCAATGACATCAAATAACCCCACAAGAAATATTCTAATGGTGTTAATTAACACAACTTCTTGGAGGCCATTCAATATCACAAGATCGTGAAATAATCGAATCTCCAAACTTTTCCAATGGCAAAAGAACGAGCTCTAGTTCCTTAACGGTACATCGGATCGGGAACCGGTCAATGGCAAAAAGATAGCTCTTAACGAGAGCTAAAATATTGTTCATGGGTGTCAAGGTCGTAGGTCGACTGGAAAGTGTTTTTTCTGGATTAAAAAAAATGGACTTAGTATAATTTTCAAATGTGAACGGAAAGTTTATTTTTGCTCTAGTTCCTTAACGGTACGTCGGAACGGGAATTGGTCAGTGGCAAAAAGATGGCTCTTAATGAGAGCTAAAATATTGCTCATGGTCTACTGGAAAGTGTTTTTTCTGATTTTAAAAATTGCTCGAAAACTTGCAATTGGAGAACGATTATTTTGATAATAAACCTGAATAATTTGTAAAAGTTGTTCTTGCATATATCTCTCCATGATGAAATTGTAAACACTACTGAATACAATGAAAAACAAATGACAGATCATGACATATTACAAATGGCCGAAACGTCAGTTAAAAATCATATCATCCCTATTGGAAAACCCATTAGCTTAAATGACTTCAAATTGCTTATAACGGATTTACACGAAACATACTCGTACATGGGGTCTTTGGTAGCTCCTACACTAGGTTAAACTTTAGTCATTCACAGAGGTAAAGGCATGAAAATCATGGTTAAGTTCTTTTGCCCCACGTCAAATGTTACCTACTCTCATATACATATCGCTCACTCACTTCAAGAGTGACATAACTCAAAATTAAAAATTGCCAAGATGTGTAACTTTAAGTCCGTATAAAAAGATAAGTAACACGAAGTAAGATGTTAAAAAAACGCTTGAATAATCCGAAATATGGTTGGTTACTTATAGACCAAATTTCGCTGAGATTAATTTATGGACATTTGAAAAATTCGCATTTTTGTAAGGCAACCTGAAAAATTTAAAATCTTGAGTTATGTCACTCTTGAAGTGAGTGAGCGATATGTGTATTGTCTGTATCGATGATAATATTTTTTCGAAAACCCCAATTCGGACCAGGATGGGGATGCAAGACCATATCCTTTCAATGTGTTCATATGTAGTACTTTTATTAGAATACATTTGTGGAAATTGTCTAAGCAGACTTGTGTACAGGTTGACATGGTAAGGGGAAAGGGGGGGGAAAAAGAATGTCAGTGAAAATGCAGATTGGTTGACAATGCGAAACGGAAGTAAACGTCAGCTTTTTCTGGGGGTGATGGCATGCCAAGATATCCCTTGTCAAATGATTTGAAGGGCCCCTCTTATGAAAACTAATTTAAATGTAAAGCTTTTGATGTTTGCAGCGATAGCGTCTATGATACAGTAGAGCACCACAAACGCGAGATAAAAAAATGAAATATTTGTATTTAAATTTCAGTGAAATATAATATTTCAGTATGCGTGAACGGAGAACATTGCATGCTTCAAGAGCAGACACTCCAAATCAGTTCGCAATATGTAGTATGATTACGATTTCCATTTTCATTGATAGAAAAGTTAAAATATTTTATATAATGTTAAATATTTTACTACAAACAAAAATTTTGTGGAGGAGGCATAGCAGGGACTTCCACATTTATAAAGGGTTTTCCAACAAGAGGTGCGATTTTGGTATTCAAAGAAAAATTCAGTTTTTTTTAGATAAATGATCGGATGTGTATTTCATAATAAAGAGGAAGGTATGCCGTTAATAATGAAAAACTACTTCAGCCAAATGGCCACCACGACCACGCTTACAGAACTATATCCTTTTCATGAAATTTTCTATAACCAAATCGCAAAGTGGCTGAATCTTGAATCGACGCTGGGCTGTAGGCGTAGACCTTATTTTTCATGTGGCCCCAAAGGAAGAAGTCGCAAGGTGTTATATCACAAGATCTCGGTGGCCAATTGTGATCACCTCTGCGAGAGACAAGGTCCGGAAACTTTTCCCGTAACAGAGCAATGGTTTCGTTGCTTGTGTGGCACGTAGCGCCGTCTTGTTGAAAGTAAACGTTGTCCAAATCAATACCATCCAACTCCGACCATGACGTAGCCACCGAGGTGATCAATCAGTCAAGGTGATATTTCGATAGAATTCCGAATCATTTTCATGCATTTCAAGTACCCAATCAGCAAAGACACGACGTTATTGATGATCGGCCGGCTTGAGTTCTTGTGTTAACTGAACTTTTTAAGCCTTAAGACCCAAGTCTTAATGCAAGATACGGTGTAATGACGTTTGTGGAAAGCCCAAATCCAAAAAACGACGAGGAATGGACAAACCTGGATTTTCTTCAACACTTTGGGCTACAGCAGCAATACTCTCAGTTGTTCTTGAGCGACGTGCACGGGTTTTATTCTTCACATCACCAACTTGTCCCAACAGCTCCAATTTTCCCACCAATTTCTGTATTGCGGTCCGACAAGGTGCTTCACGACGACCCAAAAATGCTTTAGTTTTGTGAACTGTGACTGCAAGATTTTCACCATGTTTGAAGCGAATTTTAATAATTTCAATGCGTTGTTTAATCATGTATCGTTTCATTTTTAGTAATGGCGTAGTTTCTACTTGTCAAATGTCAAAGAATGAAATCTTCAAAAGTGACAGCTACCGAAATACCGGGTGATTCAACATAACACCTCTTGTTAAAAACCTTGTATTATTGCGGAAGATTCCGATAAATAAAATATATGTTAATAAAAAATCAATATTTCACTAAATTGTAACCCTTTATGGGGGAGGTACTCGAAGGAGTGGTCCGATGTGGCCCAATTGCGGGCGAAAAAAATATTATTCCTTTCGAGAGTTATAGTGCACACCAGCCAGACAGACGGACGAATATTGCTCAATGGCTAAAATTGGCCTAAAACAAATATGCGCCGAACCTACATGGGGTATTAGGTCACTTCTTTGATGTGTTACACTTTTGGCCGGTAGCAAATGATATATATTCTCCTCCTCTAAAGTGAGGGTTTAATAACTCAGTACAGCATTTTTCAGCTCATTGATTTGGGACTCAATTCTGAGAATTAGACGTGAAAGTAGCCCCAAACAGGAGAACTTCTGCATCATTTATTTAGTCAAGTTGGCTCAATCATAAACACTGTCCAACAGATTAGGACTTTTTGATTGGAACAGAATAGCGACCCTATAATTCTTAAAGGGCATGTTGAGTACCTTTTTTTTGTAGAATAAATTTATGGTTCAACTGGTCTGAGTTTGTTTTTACAGAGGGTCGAAGATTTAATTTTTTGGTCGAAGGGAGCATTATACTAAATGAAAAAACTGATATAATTTAATGTCTGAGAGATTTCTTATTATCAGAATTATATAGTGGAATTTTATGAGGATCATTTTAAATACCTTTTTACAATATCTTGAAAATGTGCTGTGTAATAATAGCCGAACTGCAACTGTTGTGTTAGGAGATTCTAAATTGACTTAGCAAATGCCACATCTTCTACTGACCTTTGTACCACCCTGGCTTGTGTCGACTTTGAATCTTGTCACTCCTTAGTTTCTCGTCCAGATAGCGGAAAGTGCATAGACCACGTCTATAGCAATGTAAAAAACAGACTATCTGTTGATTCAATTGTGTGTGATATCACGGATCATAATATAATTTGGTGCAAAATTCAAAGTTCCATTCCAAATAATATATATGTTACCAGACGTTATAAACAATCTAACTTTGATTTGATTGCACAAACATTTCAAACTAATTCAAATACTTTGAATCATAGCGGAAATCCCTCAACTGATACTTCTGAGCTAATAAGCCTGCTTTCCAGCAGTATAAATCAAAATACAGTTTATAAAGAGGAACAAGTATTAGCAAAAACTCTCTTAAATCCTTGGACTACTAAAAACTTGCAATCGCTCAGGAAGTTTAAAGAGAAATTATTAGCTAAAAGGAGGAAATATGGAGGGAATGGTAGAATTGAATTCACATTGAAACATATAAGTAGAATTATAAAAGTGGCAGATAAAATATTTATGAATAACTACTTACAAAGTAATGTTGAATCTCTATGTAAAAATCCTCAGAAATGTTGGAAATTTTTAAATGAATGTCTGGGAAGAAAGGTGCATAGGCAAATTGTTTTAACGGGAGATAATGGCGCATTAATTGAAGATGTGAAAATAAAATGTGATGTATTCAATGAGTATTTTTTGAATGTTCCCAAACTGTTAAAGGACCGAATAGAAAACCGTGATGATGACTCGTGCAACAAGCTCAATACCCTTGTTCAGTGCAATTCTGAGTTCTCATTTCACTGTACAAATAAAGAGGAAGTTACTGAACTTATAACTAATCTCAAATCCGGTAAAAGTCCAGGCTACGATGGTATATCGAGTAAAACAATTAAGAGATGTAAAGATACTGTTAGCACACACCTGGTGGATATATTCAATGATACGGTTCGTACGTCTATCATCCCCGAAATACTCAAAACGGCACAAATAGTCCCTGTACCCAAATCTAGCAGTTCTCAAACAACAGCAGACTTTAGGCCAATTGCTTTACTGCCGTTAATTGATAAAATTTTTGAAAAACTTATGCATAAGCAACTTGCCAGTTATCTAAATGATACCAATCAGTTATATGGAAAGACATTTGTCTTCACTCAACTTTGTTCATCCATTTCCTTCATATGAATCCAGGTGTAAACTTATTCACCTTCCAATATTATCTAACCGTAGATGTTTACAATCTTTAATGTTTTTATATAAAGTTATTTGTGGACTTATTGATTGCCCTCATATATTAAATCTAATTCCTTTTAACGTTCCTTCTAGGAGATTAAGAAATTATGAATTTTTTAAAGTACCACTACATAGAACTAATTATGGTCTTAATGAGCCTATTGTTAGATCCCTTAGGGAATTTAACAAAATATTTAAATTGTATAATCTGGATTTTTCTATGAAAATGTCTAAATTTAAAAGTATACTAGAATTAATTTATTATTAAGCAATAGTCTGTAAGGAATTGTATTTCCATAGACGAAATAAATAAATAAATAAATAAATAAATAAATAAAAAGGGCAGCGGAACTCAAGAAGCTGTCGTGAACGTAATAAATTTAATTTGTGAAGGTTGGGATGATCAATTTGGTGGAGTTGGAGCTGTTTTCTATGATTTTTCGAAGGCATTTGATGTGGTCGATCATGATATCTTGCTTAATAAACTTCCATTCTATGGCATTCAGGGAAGTTCTCTACAACTGTTGGAAAGCTACATTAGAAACAGAAAACAATTCGTCGAAATAAACGGAGTTAAAAGTGAAATCGGTATTGTTGAACATGGAGTACCACAAGGCAGCGTTTTTGGCCCAATTTTTTTTCACAGTGTATTTGAATGACATTTCAAAGCTCAAATTGTATGGAGAACTAGTTATGTATGCAGACGATATATCCCTATTTTACCCTTACAATCATGATACTGTTTTAAAGTATCAAATGGAGCATGATGCTGGGGCCATATTGGAATATTGTAGATTGAACAAGCTAATACTGAACTCTAACAAAACAAAAATAATACGTTTTCGTCCGCATTGCAATCCTCAAGTTTATGAATCCTGGTCCTTGAAATATTTGGGAATTCATTTACAGAACAACTTAACATGGAATTGCCATATCCATGACTTGAAAGCTAAGGTAGCACCTGCGATTGGAATGTTATACAAATATAATAATAAGTTTGATATTAAAACAAAACTTTTGCTTTACAATTCGTTAATTCAAAGTCATCTCAATTATATGCCAATGATATATGCGTACAAGAAAAGTGTACAACTGCGGTCTCTACAAAGAATCCAAAATAAAGCACTGAAAATCGTCTACAACCTTCCTCGCACTTATTCAACCCTTGCATTGTATGACAATGTTTCTAAAGTTACGTTACCAGTTCATGGATTATATAAGATGCAGCTGCTTATTTACATGTTTAAATCAGTCAGGAACCTTGGTCCGCGAGAGATTGAATTTCGTACTAATCAATCAGTTTTCAATACGAGAAATAGATTAAATCTGAAAGTCAAACTATGTCGTCTTGAAATAACTAAACAGAGAATAGAACTCAACGGATGCTCTGAATACAATCATCTTCCCCAAGATTTAAAGACTATATCTATTATTTCTTCATTTAAGAGAAGTCTAAAAGCACATTTATTTCGTGATGTGAGAATGCTTCTTTTGTAATTTATTGATATCAAGAACAAACAGAAATATGTACATATGTAAATATATAAGACTAAATGCATTTTAACTTGTCAACTCGCCCCAAAAATGCCTGTCAGGCGCTGGGGCAAATATTTCATTGTAAATATATCTAACGATTAAAATTGAATTAAGTTAAAAAAAAATCTCTCAGACATCAAATTACATCATTTTGTATTTAGTATAATGTTCCCTTCGACTAAAAAATGAAAACTTCGACCCACTGTAAAAAAAACTCAGACCAGCAGGACCATATGTTTATTCTAGAAAAAAATCTACTCAACATGCCCTTTCAGAATAACAGAGTCGCTCTTCTGCTCCAATCAATCCATAGATATTACGACATTTAATTTACATTATGGTATTTTTTGTATAAGTTGGCGTGTAGTTTAGCTTATTAAGCGTAAAAAGTTATATTTATAACTTTGGTGTTTTTACCATTTTCCCCCATTTTTCACCTTTTTTGCTCAATAACTGGATTACAAATCCACAAATATTAAAATTTAATAGCTCATAACTTGAAATCCAATTAATACAAACCCTTGAAATGGGACACAGTGAAATGTTTTTTAAGTAGCCAATCCACTGCGTATTTTCCAACCCCTCCATCTGGTACCCAACACAAATTGACACATTTATTCCCAATAGCTTATGTTGTAATCATCTGTATTTTTGACTACATATTTTCTAATGACATGTAAGAAACATGTGGACACATTTAATTCTGTAGCGTATACACAATGTACTATTAAATGTCAAAACGTATACGCCCCAATGGCAGAAACACATTATATCAATTAAAAACAAAGAATATATTGATAATAACGTAACATCCCCCCCCCCCCACCCTGTTTACAAAACCTATCTTTTTCCATCATTTCTTGATTAGTTTAACAGTAATTGATAGTAATATTCCATTCAACTTGTTTAAGCAGAAAAGTGGAAAAGAAAAACTAGTTCATTTTCTACTATTTAATGCTTTCCAACTAACGGAAAATGATACTTGACTATACAAATACATGTATTGTATGTTAAAAACAAATAAATGTATTTCCATGTCCACAAACATTAGAAATTGTAATAGACATAACATAGGTATACATCGGCGAGCAGGAATAAAAACATCAACACTGACCCCCTGAGTATTGTTCCATTTGTAACAATTCCCCGGGGGGAAAGGATTCGGGGAGGAACAATAAACAATACAGAAGGACAGTCATTTAGAGTCCATTAGAAAAGTTGGTCACGTTAAGCAAATAATTGTTATTTTTTCTCTCTCTCTCTTATCGTTGTCGATTTTGTTGTTGTTTTATTTTATAAATATTCATTAAAATTGAAATGCAAAATGTGTCGGATATATTACGACAACAACACTCGACCATTTGTGCTACATATTTTGTTATCAATTCATGACTTATTCATTAGTTGTGGACTGACAGATTTAATAGACTAATGGGTGACACTTTAATGGTCTCAAGTTGTGGCGGGAGTTGTGGGATAACAAAAAGTTGGAAAGCTGTTGAATGTAGAAAAGTTTTTGTTTTATAAATTACTACTTTCTGTGACTAGAAACACAATTTGTCAGATGGCGAAAATGTATGAATATTAGTCAAGTCACTTCGTTTCAATAAAAAGGAGATTCAACAGATGTTTTGTGAATAAACGAACAATGAGATTCTTAAATGGGACATTCCCAGCAAAAATATGTGGAAGGTATCGCTAAATAGCTTCGTCCGGAGGTGTACCAAGTGCAAAGTAAAATCTATTAAAATAGTACGTAGATTGTCCCTTTTATTTAAAAACAATCGCATTAAATATTCCACATTGGAACGAAGCACGATGGGAAAATATGATGAAATATGCGCGCATAGGACTTTGAAAGCAACTACCAAAAATCAGTTTTTTGGTAATGCTGTTTTATTGTGGATAACATTTAATGAAAATACCTTTAAATTTTATGAAAATATGTCCAGGCGATTTCGAGTTATGGCCATTCAAAGTTTGTCTTTTTTACTAATAAATGCAAATAACATTGCGATGATAAAAAGTATATACTACAATGCTTGTAGAATTCGCGTTTGTTGGTGAAATTCGACCGGACTTTGTAACATCTTAATTTGTGTGTATAAGATGTATTTCTAATGTCTTTAAATGAAGAGATATTTCAAATTAAAAACATAGTTTTTTTAGTTTTTTTAAAAAATTATCCACAGTAAATAGAATACAACTTTTTTGGATCACGTGGGATCACTACCATATGACATAGAGAAGGTAGGTGACTTAGTTATGAATCCAACTGTACCTAGTTTATCTGCGACTTTTTGCGATTATGGCAGATTTTTGTAATTTACATATGTGTTTTTTTACTTTAAATATAGAAAATATGTGTGGGAGCTACATCTATCTATAAACCGACTTTCCCGAAACACATAGATCGATTTTCTTGGTCCCAAAAAATAACTTTTTGCGAAATTTCGGTAAAATCGGATAATAAATACGTCCGATACAAGTCCGGCTGCAAGTTTGTAGTGTCCTACAATCAAAAATAGCGATCTTATTAATATTATTAAGATTATATGTGTCATTTTTATAGTTTACTTCTTCTACAAAAACCATAGAAATATAGGTTAACTCTTCTGCAGTTAATGTATATTAGGGTAGACCGATTATTTTTTGTATTAACAGTCGACGACCCATTGTATAAGTCCATTATTGGAAAACTTCAGCTTTCAAAATTATTGCAGATTACGATTTTATCTTATTTAAGTTGTTTTGGTTTAAATTTCAAAAACATTGTCCGGTTTTGTAGACTTTTAACGCAATTTTGACTAAAATATTTTTCATCTTCAATGGGGTATATATTTAAAACGCAGCAACTCACAATCAAGTAACCCAAATAGATTTTGAACTAAATTTTGTCAGCTTTAATTTAAAATCAAGATCACCGAAGTTGGTACGATATTATGGTTTTTACATTAATTTCCACAATGTCGCTTTTGTAAGCCCACCGTGCGCTACACGGTAACAGCTAAATAAAATCTGGCTGCACCAATTTCTTCTCCAAAGAATTCTCTTGAAGGTGGTCCAAACCGTAAGACTCTATCTCTAAGGGTATAGTCATGAGATAGACAATACTGTTATGCGCGCGTATTTACCACATTTTTCCCATTGTGCGAAGTGAATAAATACGTACAACAGTACTTGTACGGGTTTTCCAACAAGAGGTGTTATTTTGAATCACCCGGTATTTCGGTAGCTGTCACTTTTGAAGCTTTTATTCTTTGACATTTGACAAGTAGAAACTACGCCATTACAAACGATCATACAAAATCATTTACAAACGATCATACAAAATCATTTTGACTGATGAGGCCCATTTCCACCTCGGTGGCTACGTCAACAAGCAAAATTGTCGCATCTGGAACTCGTAAAACTCAAGAGTTATTGTTGAGAAGCCTCTCCATCCTCAACGTGTGAATGTTTGGTGCGGTTTATGGTCCGGCGGGGTCATTGGACCTTACTTTTCGAAAATGAGGTTGGATCAACAGTTACGGTGAATGGATTGCGTTATGGAGAGATGATTAATGATTTTTTTATGGTCAGAGTTGGATGGTATTGATCTAGACAACGTTTACTTTCAACAAGACAGCGCTACGTGCCACACAAGCAACGAAACCATTGCTCTGTTACAGGAAAAGTTTCCGGACCGAGTTATCTTTCGAAGAGGTGATCACAAGTGGCCACCGAGATCTTGTGATTTAACACCTTGCAACTTCTTCCTCTGGGGCCACGTGAAAGATAAGGTCTACGCCAACAGCCCAGCGTCGATTCAAGACCTCAAAGATAGAATTCGTGAGGCTATCGAGGACATAGGGCAGCCATTTTGCGATTTGGTCATGGGAAAATTGCATGAAAAGGATATATTCCTGTAAGCGTGGTCGTGGTGGCCATTTGGCTGATGTTGTTTTTCATTATTAACGGCATACCTTCCTCTGTATTTATTATCTCAAAAAATTACATTTATCTCAAAAAATTGCATTTTTCTTTGAATACCAAAATAACACCTCTTGTTGGAAAATCCTTTACAAGACCATTCAATGACAGACACAGCATTCGTCACATTAGATACCATTTTAATGTATTCTATTTGATCGTTGAACGCTGAAAAGTGGACCCAACTGGTTATCTACTAAGGAGTAGAAATCGCAACCGGTTGTCAACTAAGAAGTAGATAAACCATCAACTAAGCAAGATGTAAGCCATCGTCAACGATGGGTAATCGTCAACGAAGGAGTACATAATCCTACTGACTGCTAAGGTTATGTTATCTACAACTGATATTTTACTAACTAGTAGATTACGCAACTGGTCGTAAAGTAGAAAAACAAACTGATTGTCAACTAAACAGTAGATAACCCAACTGGTCGTCAAATAAGGAGTATTTAACCTAATTGCTCGTCAACTAAGGAAGATAAAACCAAAATGGCCGTCAACTAAGGAGTAGATAAACCAACTTATATTTTACTAAGGACTAGATAACCCAATTGGTTGTTAACTATGGAGTAGATAACGCAAATTGTCGTCAACTAAGGTTGTAGATAAACCAACCGATACTTTACTAAGGAGTAGATTACCCAACTGGTCGAAAGGTAAGGTGTAGATAAACCAACTTATACTTTACTAAGGCGTATTTAACCCAACTGGTGTTTTACTTAGTTGACAACTACTAACTCTAGTGGTTACCAACTAAGGTTGTAGATAAACCAACAGGTCCTCTGCTAAGGAGTAGATAAACCAACAGGTATTTTACTAAATGGAACATAATCTAACTGGTCGCCTCCTAAGGAGTACATATATAGCCCAGTTGGTCGTCAAGTAAGAAGTAGATAACACAATTGCTCATCAACAAAGGAGGAGATGTTATAACTGGTCGGCAAGTAAGGAGAAAATAACCCAACTTGTTTTCAGGCAAGGAAGATAAATCCCAACTGGTCGTCAACTAAGGATTTTATATTTTATTAAGGAGTAGATAAACCAACTGATATTTTACTAAGGAGAATATAACCCAACTGGTCGTTAACAAAGGATGTAGATAAACCAACTGGTATTTTCAATGGGGTATATTACCCAACTGGTCGTAAAGTAACGAGTAGATAAACCAACTGATATTTTAATAAGGAGTAGATTACACAACTGCTCCTAAAGTTAGTAGAAGAAAAACCACGTAGAAGATAACTCAAGTTGTTGCCAACTGTGGGTAGATAACCCCGTAGGTCGTTAAGTAAGAAGTGTATAACCCAATTGGTCTTGAACTAAAGAGTAGATAACATAACAGGTCGTCAAGTAAAGAGAAGATAACCCAACTGGTTGTCAACTAAGGATTTTATGTTGTAAAAAGGAGTAGATAAACCAACTGATATTTTTCTAAGGAGTAAATAACCCAATTAGTCGTTAACTAAAGAGTAGATAACCCAACTGGTCGTCAACTAAGGGTGTAGATAAACCAACTGCAATTTTCAATGGAGTATATTACCCAACTGTATATTGGCCAACTGGTCGTAAAGAGTATATAAATATTTTAATAAGGTGTAGATTACCCTAGTTAGGAGTTGGTTACCCAAATACTCGTAAAGTTAGGAGTAGATAAACAAACTTATTTATTTTACTAAGGAGTGGCAACTGGTTGCCAACTAAGGGTGTAGATAGACTAACTGGTCCTCTTCTAAGGAGTATATAACCCAGCAGGTATTTTATTAAGTAAAGGATAACCTAACTGGTCACCTACTAAGGAGTAGATAACCAAGCTGGTCGTCAAGTAAGAAGTAAATAACCCAATTTGTCATCTACTAAGTAGTAGATAACATAAGTGGTCTTCAAGCAAGTAGAAGATAGCCCAACTGGTGTCATCTAAGGAAGATAAAAGCCAACTGGTCGTCAACTAAGGATTTTTTTGTCTTAATAAGGAACAGATAAACTTGTATTTTACCAAATAGAATATAACCTTATCTGGTTGCTTACTGAGGAGTAGATAACCAAACTGGATGTCAATTAATGAGTAGATAACCCAACTAGTAGTCAACTAAGGAGTAGATAACTTAACTGGTCGTCAAGTAAGGAGAAGATAATCCAACTGGTTCTCAACTATGAAGTAGAAAACCCAAATGGTACGTTAGTAAGTAGTACATAAACCAACTGGTCGTCTACTAAGGAGTAGATAACCCTACTGGTCCACTACTAGGTAGTACATAACCCTTTTGGTATACTCAGTAGTAGGTAACCCAACTGGGCTAAGGGGTAGCTTTCATTAATGCAGTTGTATGATGGCACATCACATCCCTACATTATCAGTTCAGTTATGAATGGTCAAAATTGAACAACTCCTTGGATCAACAGACTCAGGTAAATTCACACTTAATTTGAAGTAAGGTTGAATCAGAGTCAATTATTTTGCAATACTTCCTATAATGATATACATATCTAATGCGTACAAAATTATATTCACCATTATTGATCCAAATCGAAAGTACATCTTGATCACACAAGCTTTAACTCCTAAATTTCTTTTGGACTTTTTTGGGATATTTTCGACTCTATAAGTGCTCCTCACTGTATTTTCCAACGAACCCTATAAAAATCAATTCCAACCAAAGGCTAGTAAATTAAAGTGAACTGACCAACAGCAATATTTTTAAGGCGATTGTAAAACTGTTTCGTTTAGTTTTATATTCATTGATATATTCAATTATTAACGTGTGAAAAGTTAAGCTTTGCAAAACGCAAAATGGTATTTTCATGGAAAGGCTTTTATACAGATTGTCCTCCAGCAACACATGGCGGTCGAGAGTTTTGTTCTGCCGTTTTTTCGTGCAATAAATCATTCGGAAAAATCCATCTGAATAAGGGAATTAAATTTTAATAGGCTTTCTCCAAAAATCTGATGCATTCATCAAATTTTCCCTTTTGAATTTAAAATAAACAATAAAGTTTCAAGCAGTCATTTTTTGTTTGGTTTTATACACTTCATAGCAAAAAAAAAGGTGGCAAACAAAGGTAGGAAAATCCGCTTTTATGAAAAAGGAGAAACAAACAAATTCCACTTTCCTGGAAACAGAGCGGACGAGTATTTGTCAACAGTTTCATTTACTGTCGTGAATAGTGCCAAAAAAAGGTAATATACACGACTATTGGTGGATAGTGGTCATTTGACTAGAGTTATAGTAGAATTTAAAAGCTTTTGAAAATATTTACAGTGTTCTGAATAACAAAATTAACAAATGTGTACTAGACAAGTCCTCTGAGATATTCTTCTATATTACAGTTAATCTGTGAAAACTTCCTCTATACAAGAGTCGTTGTCTGAGTTCATCTGACCTCTGAGGTCTTCCTCTGAGGACTTCCTCTATACTAGACTTGACCTCTGAGGTCTTCCTCTGTATTAGAGGCGACCTCTAAGGTCTTCCACTACACTAGAATCGACGTCTGAGATCTTCATCTATAGTAGATTCAACCTCTGAGGCCTTCCTCTATACTAGAGTCGACCTCTGAGGTCTTCCTCCATATTAGAGTCGACCTCCGAGGTCTTCCTCCATATTAGAGTCGACCTCTAAGGTCTTCCTCTGTATTAGAGTCAACCTCTGAGGTCTTCCTCTATACTAGAGTCGACCTCCGAGGTCTTCCTCTATTCTAGAGTCGAACTCTGAGTTGTTTCTCTATCTTAGAGTCGAGGACTTTCCTCTACACTAGAATCGATGTCTGATATCTTTATCTATAGTAGATTGAACCTCTGAGGTCTTCCTCTTTACTAGAGTCGACCTCTGAGGTCTTCCTCTATATTAGAGTCGACCTCTGAGGTCTTCCTCCATATTAGAGTCGACTCCTGAGGTCTTCCTCCATATAAGAGTCGACCTCCGAGGTCTTCCTCTATACTAAAGTCGGCCTCTAAAGTCTTCCTCTATATTAGAGTCGACTACTGAGGTCTTCCTCTGTATTAGAGTCGACTTCTGAGGTCTTCCTCTGTATTAGAGTCGACCTCTGAGGTCTTCCTCTATACTAGAGTCGAGCTCTGAGGTTTTCTTCTATACTAGAGTCGACCTCTGAGGTCTTCCTCTATACTAGAGTCGACCTCGGAGGTCTTCCTCTATACTAGATTCGACCTCTGAGGTCTTCCTCTATACTATAGTCGACCTCTGAGGTCTTCCTCTGTACTAGAGTCGACCTCTGAGGTCTTCCTCTGTACTAGAGTCGACCTCTGAGGTCTTCCTCCATATTAGAGTCGACCTCTGAGGTCTTCCTCCATATTAGAGTCGACCTCTAAGGTCTTCCTCTGTATTAGAGTCAACCTCTGAGGTCTTCCTCTATACTAGAGTCGACCTCCGAGGTCTTCCTCTATTCTAGAGTCGAACTCTGAGTTGTTTCTCTATCTTAGAGTCGAGGACTTTCCTCTACACTAGAATCGACGTCTAATATCTTCATCTATAGTAGATTGAACCTCTGAGGTCTTCCTCTTTACTAGAGTCGACCTCTGAGGTCTTCCTCTATATTAGAGTCGACCTCTGAGGTCTTCCTCCATATTAGAGTCGACTCCTGGATCTTCCTCCATATAAGAGTCGACCTCCGAGGTCTTCCTCTATACTAAAGTCGGCCTCTAAAGTCTTCCTCTATATTAGAGTCGACTACTGAGGTCTTCCTCTGTATTAGAGTCGACCTCGGAGGTCTTCCTCTATACTAGATTCGACCTCTGAGGTCTTCCTCTATACTATAGTCGACCTCTGAGGTCTTCCTCTGTACTAGAGTCGACTTCTGAGGTCTTCCTCTGTATTAGAGTCGACCTCTGAGGTCTTCCTCTATACTAGAGTCGAGCTCTGAGGTTTTCTTCTATACTAGAGTCGACCTCTGAGGTCTTCCTCTATACTAGAGTCGACCTCGGAGGTCTTCCTCTATACTAGATTCGACCTCTGAGGTCTTCCTCTATACTATAGTCGACCTCTGAGGTCTTCCTCTGTATTAGAGTCGACCTCGGAGGTCTTCCTCTGTATTAGAGTCGACCTCTGAGGTCTTCCTCTATACTAGAGTCGAGCTCTGAGGTTTTCTTCTATACTAGAGTCGACCTCTGAGGTCTTCCTCTATACTAGAGTCGACCTCGGAGGTCTTCCTCTATACTAGATTCGACCTCTGAGGTCTTCCTCTATACTATAGTCGACCTCTGAGGTCTTCCTCTGTACTAGAGTCGACCTCTGATGTGTTCCTCTATACTAGAGTCGACCTCTGAGGTCTTCCTCTGTACTAGAGTCGACCTCTGAGGTCCTTCTCTATTCTAGAGTCGAACTCTGAGTTGTTCCTCTATACTAGAGTTGACCTCTGATGTGTTCCTCTATATTAGAGTCGACTTCTGGGGTCTTCCTCTGTATTAGTGTCGACTTCTGAGGTCTTCCTCTATATTAGAGTCGACTTCTGAGCTCTTCCTCTGTATTAGAGTCGACTTCTGAGGTCTTCCTCTGTATTAGAGTCGACTTCTGAGGACTTCCTCTGTATTAGAGTCGACCTCTGAGGTCTTCCTCTATGCTAGAGTCGATCTCTGAGGTCTCCCTTGATACTAGAGACAGACCTCACTTCTTCTATATTAGATTGGACCTCTGAGGTCTTCCTCTTTACTAGATTGACCCTCTGAGGTCTTCCTCCATACTAGAGTCGACCTTTGAAATCTTCCTCTTTACTAGATTGGACCTCTGAGGTGTTTCTCTATACTAGAGTCGACCTCTGAGGTCTTCCTCCATACTAGAGTCGACCTTTGAGATCTTCTGCTATACTAGATTAGACCTTTGAGGTCTTGCTCTATAATAAAGTCAACCTCTGAGGTCTTCCTCTATACATGAGTCGACCTCTGGTAACTTCCTCTATACTAGAGTCGACCTCTGAGGTCTTCCTCTATTGAAATTCTGTAGAAATGTGCGGTCCCATTCCCCTCATCTAAACACGACGCACACCCAAAACTGTATCCAACAAAAAATTGTTACAGTAATCTTCCATTTTTCTTGTCGACATAAGGCAAACGACATTTCCTACATCTGAAACAAAGGCACCAAAAAATGCCAAGTGAGATTGACAATTGTGGACAAAAAAAACGGAAAAAATATACCCGTAACAGAGTAAAAAAGAGAAATTGCTGAAATTCCATGGCAATGAACAATTGAATAATGGAATTTTTAAAACAAAAAGAAGCATACATACTATCACCCAAACAATGTGACTGCCACTCTCATGCTAAAGGTCAGAAAACTTCTTTTGAAGCAATCGTGGTTTCTTGTCATAAAAAATGCCTGGAAAAAATCGAAAAGGAAGAACCTTAGAAAAAAGAAAAATAAAGGACATGTAACATTTGTACAATCTGACCTTATTGGGAGGAGGGAATATACATTTTGGTCATTGCGTTAAAAAAGCTGAGGATATTTTTCGTTTTTTTCGGAATAACTCCGTTTTTTGTTATGCATATGTAGCAGGTGATGGATAATGAATAATTTTTAGCTTCGGCTATATCTATCATACGCTCCAATGTACTTCAGTCAAATGGTTCTTCAGACGAAAACTTTAAAAGCCACAAAACGATGGTCATATGAAAAATGTTCTTTAAATTACAACACAACTCGAGAAAGAGAGGAATTAAAAAAACCGATACTAAAATCTGTACACTATTCTCAAAGTTGTTTTTTTATATCCAATTAGTTACAATAAAAAATTCGGTTTATAAATGTTACTATTTGTTTAATACAAAATATCATAAAATATAAATTTTAGCCGCTGAAAATCAATAGATAAATATAAAAACCAGTAAGGAAAGGCAGAAAGTCGGGCGGGGCCGACTATATAATACCCTACACCTCCCTAACAATGCGATAAGAGTCATTGCCATAATAATTGGGAATAATTGGTAAATGGGTAGAAACATATTATCTAATTCTGAAACTATAATCGCTAAATTAAGCAATATTCGTTCCTAAATTGAGAAACATCTTTCTGGAGAATTTTGTAATGATCGGAAGTAAAGTACAACTTCTATAGCGCTTTGTAACCACATCAGGAGGAACATATATATGGAGCTTATATATAAATCTGAATCGATTTTCCCTGAATACTCATTGATGTAAAATAGAAACCTCCTTCTGTCGAATTTCGTACTGATCGGATATAAAACACAGTCTCTACAGCGCTTGAATGTCAAATCGGTGCTAACATATATATGGGGGCTATATCTAAATCTGAACCGATTTTCTCCAAATTTGGCAGTATACCTTTGTGTAATAAGAAACCTCTTTCTGCCGAATTTCTCTGTGATCGGATATAAAATACAGTTTCTACATCTATTGAATTTCAAATCGGGGGTAACATATATATGGGGGCTATATCTAAATCTAAACCGATTTTCTCCGAATTTGGCAGTATTCCTTCATGTAATAAAAAACCTCTCTGTGCCGAATTTCGTACTGATTGGATATAAAATACAGTTTCTACAGCGCTTACATGTCAAATCGGGTGCAACATATATATGGGGGCTATATATAAATCTGAACCGATTTCCCCCAAATTTTGTATTGTATCTAAGTGTATCACTACTCTCTGTCAAGTTTTGTACAAATCGGTTACAAAATGTTGCTTATACAGTGCATATATGCCAAATCGGAGGTACATATATATGGGAGCTATATGTAAATCTGAACCGATTTTAACCAAATTCAATAGGGATCGTCCTTGGGCCTAAAAAAAGATATGTGCAAAGTTTCGTTGAGATCGGACCATAATTGCGACCTGTACTTTGATTACAAGAATACGTCTACAGACAGACGGACAGACAGACGGACATAGCTAAATCGACTCAGAAAGTGATTACAAGTCGATCGGTATAATAAACAATGGGTCTATCTCTTCTCCTTTTGGGTGTTACACAGTGTGGTGTAGGGTATAAAAATATAGTCAGTTGAATAATTCTAAATATTTGCAAATTTTTCAGTCTTTCAACTCCTAAAAGATAGTCTAAAACAAAAGTATAAAATCTAACAACTTAAATGACAATTAAGTTTAAACTTTTTCCCCCAAATTCAAATTCAACTATCACAAATCACCCTTTTCATAACAAAAGACAATTAACGAAACATAGAACATCCATCGATGTTATTTTTGAAATAAAACAAATATCCGGAAAATCTCATACCATAGAATGGACAAATGATTCTACGAATTATTTGTCAGAGGTGAGCATGAAATAAGGGAGCTCAGGGAATACTTGTGGAACTACTTATTCAATTCAAATGCATAACCACAATTTTAATGCAGCGGAATCTCAACAAAAAAATACGAAAAAGTTGAAATTGATGTTCTCGGAACATTTTGTTTCGAAGCATTTTCGTGGAACCAATTATTTTGTAAAAAGTTATTTGCATCCTCACTTTGATGCCGGGCCAAAAGTAATGTAAAACGCACAGTATGTTTGGCGGAAATCAATTGTTCTGCAAGTCAGTTGCCCTGTAATATCCGTCCGTATGTCTAGTATGTACATAGATGGGCACCACAACTCTAGAAAACAGTCGCCGATTGATTTTTATATTTGTATGCGATAATATTTTTTTTCCATCTCAGGTGAAGTTCATGGGTAGATCATAAGTATTGATCCACTCCTTGTGGAACCTCCACCACAAAACCTTAGTGATTATACTTCGTGCTCAATTAATTGCACAGGGTGCGCAAAATACATTTTGAGAATGTATCCTCAATGAAAATAACTTCCACCGTATAATTTTGACCCCCTAAATCGAATGGTTGCGCCATTGGGTTTTCGAGATATGTAGGCGCACAAAGTTTGCTGGGTAAAAAAAGGTTAGATATATACGTTCCATGTCAGAGAACGAAATATAGGAGACACTTCAAGAAGTATTGATCCCAAAGGAACCGAAATCCCGTTCATCACTTTACCTCTGAAAATGGCCCTACAACAATAATGATCTATCAAAAGTCGTAGAAATCGATGGTTTTTTTTTTTTGTTGGGTAATGAATTTGACAAAAAAAAATTTTTTTTAAAAATTCATAGAAAATCCGTAGAAATCCATTGATTTTTTGGCTAATGTATTCGACAAAAAGATATTTAGAAAAGACCTTCTAATTTGCATTTTTTTAAAAAAAATGTAAAATCTAATTTTTCTTAAAATTTCGTTGAATTTTATTTTTGTGGAAAATTTTGTCGAAAATGCGTTTAAAAAAAACGTTAAATTGCATTTCATTTTAGGAAAAATTGATTTCGCTAAAAAATTTATTGAAATTACGTTTTTTCTAGAAATGTTTTTTGTCGAAATAGCATTTTTCTAAAAAAAATCATTAAATTGTATTTTTTTAGGATATTATGTTGAAACTGCATTTCTCTACAAAATTTCTTGATATTAAGTTTTTCTTAGAGAATTTTGCTGAAATCTAATTTTTCTTGAACATTTTACCAAACTAAATATATGTATTAGAAAATTTCACATATTGAATTTTTCTACAAAAAAAAAATTACGCAGTAATTTTTCTAGAAAATTTTGTTGAAATTAAAATGTTCTAAAAAATTTAATGAATATTGCAATTTTATAGAAAATTAAATTTTTCTAAAAAAATCTTAAAATTGCATTTTTATTCAAAATTCCTTCAAATTCACATTTTTCTAGACAATTTCACAAAATTTGTATTTTTCTAAAAAAGTTGGAATATAATTTTTCTAGAACATGTTGCCGAAAAACTATAAATAAAATTTTTTTTGCAAAAATAGATTTCGCTACAAAATTTCTTTAAATTAAGTTTTCTTCAGGAAATGTTTTTGAATTTTAATTTTTATTGAGAATTTTTCCAAATTAAATATTTCTAAAAAATTACTTCATATATGCATTTTTCAAAAAATTTTTTTAGAAAAGTTCAAAATTTTTTAGAAGAATAAAAATTTTATTGAATTTTTTAGAAATATTTAATTTGGGACAATTTTCAATAAAAATTAAATTTCAACAAAGACATTTTTTAAAGAACATTTCGTTGTTATTTTATTTTTCTGGACAATTTTGCCGAAAATGTTTTGTTTTACAAAAAAAAAAACGGTGAATTACTTTTTTAGAAAATTTATTTCGCTAAAAATTTCTTCAAATTGATTTTTTTCTAGAAAATTTTGTAGAAATTTAATTTTAATTAAAAAAATTTCCAAATTAAACATTTCTAGAAAATTCCATTAAATTTATATTTTTCTTAAAAAAATGTTGAAATCTAAGTTTTTTCTAGAATTTATATATATATATATATATATAACATTACATCCATATTGGATTCTTACAGAAAATTTCGTCCAAATTGCAACAACAAAGAGGATCCGCCATGAAAATAACTTATCCCTAATATTTATGACCATTAACTACTTTTTGTTGTGATTATTCGGTTAAAACCTCAGGTCTAAGAGGCATAGCTTCTTTCAAACAAATAATAACATCCTAGTTACAGATCCATAAGGATTTAAAGAAAAAAATTAAAAGAAACGAAAATAGAATTTATAATTTTTTTTATAGAAATCGCATATTTAAGGAAAATATTGTCCAAACCGGTATTTCTAAAAAATTCGTCAAAATTGCGTTTTTTTCTAAAAAAAAATAATGAACACGGATAAACGCCGCAGACGGGATTACAGGCTGTTAACCAGAAGTTTTCTAAAAAAATCAATATCGTTAAATATTTCTAAAATAAATACGATATTGATGCAATTTTCTAAAAATATTAATTCGGAAATTTTTCTAGAAATATTAAATTTATATTAAATTTCAACAAAATTTTTTAGAAGGAACTTAATTTTTAGAAAAAATTTTGTTGAGGAATGCACATTTAACACAGCTTCCTAAAAAATACCTAAAATTTAACGATTTTTCTAGCAAAATGCAATTTTGACAAAACTTTCTTAAAATTCTAGAAAATTTTGTTGAAACTTCAAAGCAATTTTGTGGAAAAATTAGATTCCAAAATTTTTTAGAAAAATTCAAATTTGAATGAATTTTCTACACAAATTCAAAGGAAACAAACGCAATTTCAAAAAATTTTTAGAAAAAATATAATTATGATGATAATTGCAGTATTCATTAAATTTTCTAGAAAATTTTAATTTGAACAAATTTTGTAGAAAAATGCAATTTGGACAAAATTTTCAAGTAAACTAAAACTTCAACAAAATTTTGTAGAACAAATGAGATTTCTACATTTTTTAGAAAAATAAAAATTTGAATGATATTTCTAAAAAAATGCAAATTTGGTTGAATTTTCAAAAAAAAAGAATGCATTTTAAGATTTTTTTAGAAAAATTTATTTATGATAAAAATTTCTGTAAATTTCAATTCCAACGTAATTTTGTAGAGAAATGCAATTTCAACTAATTTTCTAAAAAAAATGGAATTTCGACGAAATTTTGCAGAAAAATTAAATTTTTAAGAAAATTCGATGGAAACATATAGTTTAAATGATTTACGGCCATTTTTTGTGGGGAGAGGGGCATGAAGGATTTTTACTTGGTTTTAAGGAGTCGTATGATTGAAAGGATTTGGAAGATCTGTTAAATGATAAAAGCGAAACATTCCAAGATAACACAAAAATCAATGCATAATCAATAAATAAGACATTTAAAAAAACAGTTGGTTGCCATAAAAGCGTAATTTTATGTAGTGAATTTTCACAAGAAATCTTTTTGTCGAATTTTCCCCAAAAAAAATCCATCGATTTCTACGACTTTTGATATATGTATCATTATTTTTGGAGGGACATTTTCAAGGGTAAGGAGATGAGCGGGGCTTTCGGTTATTTTGGGAGAAATACTTCTTGAGGTGTCTCTTTTATTTCGTTCTCTGACATAAAACATATATTCCGAATGGTTCCCTAATAAAATTGTGTCTGAAATTGCTAACCTGTTTGTTTACCCAGAAAACTTTCTGGCTAAATATTTCGAAAACGCGATGTAACACGAATAAACGGCTAATTCCTTTGGAATTTGGGGGTCGGAACTATGCGATGATCATTGAGTATACATTTTCAAAATGCATTTGCACACACTGTGTAATTAATTGAGCTCGAGGTCTTGTCACTAAATGTAATGTACCACAAGGAGTGGATCAATATGATTATCTATGCATTTAGTCTGAGAAGGAAAAACATATTATCACTCACAAAAATTTAAGTCAATCGGTGACTGTTTTGTAGGGGTAGGACAACTGACTTGAAGTGATGACATACTGATGCTCTTACGTTATTTTTGTCCCCGCATTGAAGCGAGGGAGTAGATAAGCTTCCACAAAATAACTGGTTCCACGAAATTGCTACAAAATAAAATGCTCCGAGAAAATCAATTTTCACTTTTTTTGTATTTTTTGTTGTTGTTGAGATTCCGTGGCATTAAAGTTGTGGTTATGCATTTGCAGTGAATAAGTGGATCCACGTGTATTTCTGGAGCTTCCCTACCTCCATGTTCACCTCTGACAAATAATTCATAGAATCGATTGTCCATTCTACTTATATGTAGTTAGTGTAGCATATTTCACTAAGTACATCCACGAGATTTTCCGGATACTAGTTTCAATTTAAAGGAATAAATACTTCCTAAAGTGTCTCCTTTATTTTGTTCTTTGGCATGGAACATCTAGTCCGAAGACTTCCAGTCACAAGCACAGTGGCTAGAAGCGACATTTTTTTTAAAAAATTTTAAAAAATTAAAAAAAATGTAAATAACTCTTGGCCCACTTCCATCCAAAGCTAATATGTTAGAGAATTAATAGAAGTTTCAAATATAAAAAATTCGCCAAAATCGGAGAGTACAAACAATTGGTAAATAACATTTAGATTGTAAAACTTTTAAATCGCACACAAAAATTGTTTAAATATTTTTTCTAAATTTTTTCTAAAAAGCACCTAAAAATACCAACATTTAAAAAAAAGATTTTTCAAATCGGACCATACCTTAAGAAGTTGTGACCAAAAACCCGATACACAGAGTGATATATTTACGATTTTTTAAATATCGATAACTGCTGAACGAGTTATCGGAAAAATCTCAAAACAAATCATAAAGCGTTTCTGCGGGGGTAATAAAAAATATAGAAAAATGGAAAAATCAAAACCGAAAATTTTTTGAAACCGTTGATTTTCCCCACATATATGTATATGCATAAGTTACGACCCATTTTATAAAAGTAACGGAAATGCAAAAAAATCATGTTTCATATTTTTCTGTTCATTATACCTCACACCACACTGTGGTACAAGGTATTATGACTTTGTGCATTTGTTTTTAACACCCAAAAAGAAACAAGCAAAAGCGCTATGTTCGGCCATGCTGAATCTTATATACCCTCCACCATGGATAGCATGTGACCTCACAAAATAACTCAAACCTAAAGAAAATAACACCGAAAAACACAAAAAGAGAACAGTAGGATTCACAACAAATTAGATGCTATATTTGGGAGCTATATCTAAATATGGACCGATATCGCCCATTTTCAATCCCAAGTTACCTGCAGCTATAAGAAGTATCTATACCAAATTTCAGCCACCTAGCTAAAGTATTATAGATTGTAGCGTGATTACAACAGACGGACAGACGAACATGGCTAAATCGTCTTAGAATTTTAAGACGATTATGAATATATATACTTTATGGGGTCTCAGATCAATATTTAGAGGTGTTACAAACGGAGTGACAAAATGAATATACACCCCATCCTATGGTTGGGGGTACAAAAAGATAGGCCCATAGTTTATTATAACGATCGACATAGAAACACTATTTCAGTCGATTTAGCCCTGTCTGTCTGTCCGTCCGTCTGTCCGTCCATGTATTCTTGTGATCAAAGTACAGGTCGCAATTATGGTCCAACGAAACTTTACACATATCTTTCTTTAGGCCCAAGGACGATCCCTATTGAATTTGGTTAAAATCGGTTTAGATTTACATATAACTCCCACATATATATGTACCTCCGATTTGGCATATATGCACTATATAAGCAACATTTTTGAACCGATTTGTACAAAAATTGACAGAGAGTAGTCTCGTGATACACTTAGAGACAATACAATACAATTTGGGGGAAATCGGTTCAGATTTAGATATAGCCCCCATATATATGTTAGCCCCGATTTGACATGACATCTAAGCGCTGTAGAGACTGTATTTTTATCCCATCAGTACGAAATACGACAGAAAGAGGTTTCTATTTGACATGAATGAGTATTCAGAGAAAATCGATTCAGATTTATATATAACCTCCATACAAAGGGTCCGCCAAATAACTTTTTTTTTTTTGAAAATGCTATAAGAAAAAACTGCTGAATATTTTCTCAAATATCTTTTTTTATTTGAAAGTACAAAACTTCTTGTTAATAATGGAAAATAATTTCATTGAAATTGCTGCCTTGGCTGGCCATGCAGTAGACTACACGATCGGTCCAATTTTTAAGCACATTATCGATTGTGTGCAGCTGTATTTCACCAATGGCATCACGAAAATTGTCCTTTAAAGCGTCAATTGTCTCTGGCTTGTCGGCGCAATACTTATCTTTGAGGGCACCCCACAAATAATAGTCCAACGGTGTCAAATCGCAGCTCCGAGGTGGCCAAACGACATCAGCTCTGCGGCTGATAATGCGATCTTCAAAAACAGGGCACAAAACATCGAGTGTAGCTTCGGCTGTGTGGCACGTAGCGCCGTCCTGTTGAAACCAAATGTTGCCAATATCCTCCTCTTCAATTTTTGTGAACAAAAATTCGTTCAACATGGCCCGATAACGATCGCCATTGACTGTAACGGCCACTCCTTGCTCATTTTCGAAGAAAAATGGCCCAATTATGCCTCTGCACCAAAATCTGCACCAAACAGTGACTCGTTTGGGTGTATCGGCTTTTCAATGTATGCGTGGGGGTTTTCTGTGCCCCAAATGCGACAATTTAGCTTGTTTACATACCCGCCAAGATCAAAATGAGCTTCATCTGAAAATTTGTTTTTTTTTGGCTAAATCGGCCATAGTAATGTCGCAATATTTCCCAGCGTTGTTCAAGCGTATACACAACCATATTCGTTCAGCGGAAGGATAAAACTAATTATCTGTCAAATCAGACAGATAATCAACGTTAGATTGCGGACCCGTTATATGTTCCTCCTGATTTGGTTACAAAGCGCTATAGAAGTTGTACTTTACTTCCGATTATTACAAAATTCTCCAGAAAGATGTTTCTCAATTTAGGAAAGAATATTGCTTAATTTAGCGATTATCGGTTCAGAATTAGATATATCCACATATATATGTTCTTACCCATTTACCAATTATTCCAAATTATTATTGCAATGACATTTATCGCATTGCTAGGGAGGTGTAGGGTATTATATAGTCGGCCCCGCCCGATTTTCTGACATTCTAAGGAAAATGCGAACAAATTATGTTACAATCATATTTTTTTGGTAATTTTATGTTTGAAAGTTTAGATTAGGCAGGATCTACAAAAAAAAACAATTTCGTTAATTTTTCCAGACATAATTATAAAAGTTCAATTCGATGAACTTATCAATAAAATTTAAATTTCTATGGAATTTTCAATAAAATTGCATTTTTATATAAAATCATATTTCGTCGACATTTTCGTCGACAGCAGGCTATAGCCCAGCAAAATGTAAGTCCAAATAATTAAATTTTATACAATATCCAAAAATCCATTAAAAGGGTTGGGGGGAGGGGAGTGTGTAACGTTAATTCGAGCAAAAAGCCACATTTTTATGATTTTTTTGTAAAAATACGGTTAAATATTTTTTTTTTTGATTGAAACCAATGGTACATTAAAATATAGATTTCAAAATTTATTGTGCACAATTTTCATAAAAAATGTTTTAAAAAAATGACAACTACAGCGGAAGCGTCTCGAAAAAAAAATTAATTGCAGTGTAACTTGATACCGGATAATCTGATATTAAAAAATAAATTTATTTAGTTAGATAATCGTTATAGCCAGGCAACGCTATCGAGTTTTTCGAAATTAAAATTTTTAAATTTCTGGAAACACTTTGAGGTGAAAAATGCGATTTTTGCGAGAAAAAAAAGCTGAAAACGCTTTAAAGTTTTTCTGATGTACTGAGTCACATAAGAGGTGCGGTTGCTTAGACTGCAGTATCTTCGTTAGTTTTGCTCGGATTCACCTCAAATGTTCACAATATTCTTGAAAGGTTCTCTATGTAGAAAAAATTAAAAAAAATCAAAAACGTTACCCCTCCCCCTTTAAGAAAAAACAAGTTACAGCTATTCTCCAATAAATCTAGTTTTGAAATTAAAAAATATATTAAAAATAATTTCCCCACAACTTCTGGAGCAATCATCTACTTGTATTTAAATTCAGAATTTTAGAATAATTTTCAAATGACTTAATCTGACGGAGATAAGGATAAACACTACTAGAAACAATGGAAAAATATATATACATAATATTTTATATTTTTTTTATGAATCTCAAAAGAAATAAGTGAGCCCCTCGAAAAAGGTGTCATCTTTTTTTGGCCAATAACTAATTCAGACTTTGTGATACCGCTTAACTATATTTGACAATAATGTAGCTAAGATTATGCTGCACAAAGTTTGTTAACATTTTATCCGAAAAAAAGTTTTTCCCGCACTTTTTGTTGGAAAAGTGAAAGAAAAAATATTTTTTTTTCACCATAACTTACAGTGACTCGTAATTTGTCACTAAAAATATTTGGCAAAATTGTAGCCACGGTAAATCTGAACAACTTTTGTGAACCTATCAATACAATCTGAACGTGTCTAGGCACCCTAAATAGCTCAAAGAGCCCACATTGCACCTGAAAAATGTTAGTATTTTACTATTTTGTAAGTATAAAACAAAAATATTGTTTTTGTTGTAGGGTATGTTCAGCAACTTTATAGAAAATATTAAGGTCAATATGTTTGTGGAACATAGTAACCCTCTAGCTGCCCCACGAAACTGTAATTTTTGGTCCTATTTTAGCAAATCCTAAAAATACACATCTAAAAATGGGAAGGACGGCAATGAAATGTTCTACAAAAATGTTGGCCATTGAATTTTACTATATATGTCAGAAAACACCAAATCTCAAAACTTAAAAAAAATGTTTTTCCCGCACTTTTTTTTTGAAAAAGTGAAGGAAAAATATATACTTTTTTCACTTTTTTCACCATAACTTACAGGGATCCCTAATTTTTCACAAACAATATTTGGCAAAATTGTAGCCACGGTAAATCTGAACAACTTTTGTGAACATATCAAAACAATCTTAACGTGTCTAGGCACCCTAAATAGCTCAAAGAGACCACAAAAAATTTTAGTATTTCACTATTTTGTAAGTATAAAACAAAAATATTATTTTTGTTGTAGGGTATGTTCAGCAACTTTATAGAAAAGATTAAGGTCAATATTTTTGTGGAACATAGTAACCCTCTAGCTGCCCACGAAACTGTAATTTTTGGTCCTATTTTAGCAAATCCTAAAAATACACATCTAAAAATGGGAAGGACGGCAATGAAATGTTCTACAAAAATGTTGGCCATTGAATTTTACTATATATGTCAGAAAACACCAAATCTCAAAACTTAAAAAAAATGTTTTTCCCGCACTTTTTTTTTGAAAAAGTGAAGGAAAAATATATACTTTTTTCACCATAACTTACAGGGATCCCTAATTTTTCACAAACAATATTTGGCAAAATTGTAGCCACGGTAAATCTGAACAACTTTTGTGAACATATCAAAACAATCTTAACGTGTCTAGGCACCCTAAATAGCTCAAAGAGACCACAAAAAATTTTAGTATTTCACTATTTTGTAAGTATAAAACAAAAATATTGTTTTTGTTGTAGGGTATGTTCAGCAACTTTATAGAAAAGATTAAGGTCAATATTTTTGTGGAACATAGTAACCCTCTAGCTGCCCCACGAAACTGTAATTTTTGGCCCTATTTTAGTAAATTGTAAAAAAGACCCCTAAAAATGGAGAGGATGGCAATGAAATGTTCTACAAAAATGTTGGCCATTGATTTTTACTATATATATCAAAACACAACAAATCCCAAAATCCCACACACAACAAAAAAAGGACAAATTCCAGTCAAAAATGCAATGTTAGTCATACGACCTAGTGGTCAAAGCAATAACGATACAGGTAAAGAGCGTTTTTGGCAGGAATTTTACCGTTTTTGGGGGGTTTGTGTTAAGTTTTGGACTTTGATGTATTCTGGCACATATACACGGAGGAAAATCGCCATTTTTGATATGTTTGAATTCAAAGAAAATATACTTGGAACGTAAATTTTTAAATATTATATATTTTTGAACAAATATATTTTATTTGAAAATCAAGAAATTTTGTTTGGAACGCATATATTAATATATTACAACAAAATATATTTGCGAACTTACTGTCCCAAATAAAATATGTGTTTACAAACAAACAAAGATATTGTTTAAGAATTTATCCAAATAAAAAATGTTAAAACTTTGTTGACTTTGGCAATTTTTAATTTTATTTTTTCCTATACTTTATAGGTATACTTTATAGGTAAAAATGTCGTAAGCAGCATTTTCTTTTGTTTTACAGCACAAATTTTTAATTTATAAATAGTCCAATTGTCAATCCATCAATGCTATTTATCGTAACCCAAAATTATAAATTTTCAAACATATAAAATTTCTAAGAAATTAAACCTTAAATTTCTAAAAAACTGAAAACTTTCCTTTAAATTAAGGCATCGATACATTGCCAAAATACTTAAATACAAATCATCATTGTTTTGGAAATATTATTTCCAAATAAGAGAATATTAGGATGAAAACATAATTTTGTTTAGAACAACATCCTCACAAACATATAATATTTGTGAGTGTCAAATATTATATATTTGGAGTGCACCCTAAAAATGTGTATGTTTCCAGCAGAATATGTTTGGAACAAAATACTACAGAAGCGATTTGTTTTCAGCGTGTAGTAAAACTTTATGGCCAACATTTTTGTGAAACATTTCATCCGCGCCCACCCCACTTTAAGGGGTGTATTTTACGATTTGTTAAAAAAACGGGGAAAAAATTACAGTTATGTGGGGGAGCTAGATGGTTTATATGTTCCACAAAAATATTGGCCTTTATGTTTTCTACAAAGTTGCTGAACATACCCTTTACCAAAAAATATATTTTTGTTAGATAATAGTGAAATACAATGGGGTACAATGTGGTATTTTTGAGCTATTTAGGGTGCCTAGATAAGTTCAGATTGTATTAATAAGTTGACAAAAGTTGTTCAGATATACGTTGGCTACAATTTTGCCAAGCCAAGGTTAGTGAAAAATTACGAGTCCCTTGAAGTTATGCTGAAAAAAGTAAAAAAAATATTTTTTCCTTCAGTTTTTCAAAAAAAAAGTGCGGAATTTTTTTTTATTTCGCATAAAATGTTAACAAGCTTATTCAGCATATTCTTAGCTACATTATTGCCAAATATAGTAAAGCGGTATCACCAAGTCTGAATTAGTTGTTGGACAAAAGCTGATGAAACCTTTTTCGAGGGGCTCACTGATTTTGCAGAAACTTTTGAGGTCCATAAAAAAAATTGTGTCACCAATTTTAGCAAACCGAGTACGAACCCATACTGTCAAGTCAGGGTATTTTTTTCACTATTTCACAGTGTAATCTGACAAATAATGAGCAAAACTGGAATCTTCAACAATGACTGAAATTTTCTTTGTTGATTTTGTCTTCTCAGTCATACAATAAAATATATATTTTTGTATGTGAACTTTTAGAAATGAAAAAATCATATATGTATGATCAACATGATATATGCACTTACCCTTTGTTTTGTTTCCAATTTATAGCTTTGAAGACAATGAATTCTGAAAAAAAATCGAAAAAAGTTGCTAAATGAGTATACAATTATACTTAGTGTTATGTGTTTTAATAGGAAAATTAAACTATTAATTTTTCGAATTATTCTATGTCCTTTCCTAAATAAAATTAGACATTTTTGAGATTATTTTTAGCCATTCGATAGTTTCTCATGATATTTGCTTCAAATTTGCTTAGTTTTAAAAAAATGTATTATTATTTCTACTTTGAAAAATTTTAAATACACCTTATCCTTGTGCAGGGAATTATGGTTTATTTTAATAACTAAACCATTTTATTTATTGCCCTTTCTGTTCCCCGGCGAAACACACTTCCCTTCAATGCCTTGTGTGATTGCATAATTACAAAAAGTCATAACCCTAATGTAGAAACATTCATATCTGCTTTATGACTCAATTGTTTCTCCTATACTTATATAGACTCGTTCTCGCATGTCCATGTACCACCTCATATACAATTTATACACGTGCTTGCATGAGTATATGTGTGTGCAGATTGCTTTATTAGTATCTTATGCTAACACAACAGCTTGAAGCACAACAACAGCAGCAATACAAGCAAAACACTTGAATGAAGCAACCGATAAAGTAGCAACGTACAGTGGGCCGATTGTCACAGACGGACATAGCTTAATCGACTCAGAAAGTGATTCTAAGTCGATCGGTATAATAAATGATGGGTCTATTTCTTCTCTTTTTGGGTGTTACAAACAAATGCTAAAAAGTTATAATACCCTGTACCACAGTGTGGTGTAGGGTATAAATATATTATGGACAGAAGTCCACAACCGCCCTACCCACAGAGTAAGCATACATACGAACTACTTTGAAGACAATCCACATGTACATTTTAAATTTCCGTCAAATCGCTAAGGAACTGCGAATTTAGCAAAAAAAACTTTACCACTCTGCCATGAAACTAATTCTTAAACATAGATGGCCCCGAATTGAAGGTATTGTGCAATGTGTAGCCCATTCGATCTTATGGTTTCGCAGATCATGCGTTACTAACAAACGTACAAAGGATTTTATATATATAAAATATCTATACAAATATCTCTGTTTTTTTTTCGAAATTCTCCCCCACCGTGCAACACCTGATGGCATTTTTACTTGGCCCCTGTGCATTTTTGTTGGTAACTAAACAATGGTGCTCTCCAGGAGAGTGGGTGGCGCAGAAAAAGAAAGACAACAATAACAGCAAAAAAAGGGGTTAATATTTGTATAACTGAAACAAATGAACACTTGAGTGGAGGAATACACATCAAGACCACAACACAATAACACACACAAATGTAATACACCAAGTGTAATCATTTATAAGAGAAAAGGCACAGTGGGATATCGTGCACGGCACGTACTTATTACAAGTGTTTTTACTCATTCCTAAGAGTTCGCATATTCGTGACTGTGTGTGCATGAGTAGCGGCGTGGGTGTAGATGAGTAGCTGAGAGCTGAGCATTGTACATTTCATTCAAAGAGATACTACTACGAATAGCCAAGTGTTGGAATGTATCCAACGGTCTCTGGTCTCTGTTCATTGTTGCGACATTCGATTGAGGCGGTAGAGGTGTCCTCGTATGTACATATGTGTGTGGAATGTCTGTCTGGCTGCGACGAGTTGTGCTTGTACGGCAAGTAATGATAAAATACAAACGCTTTTTCTTTTCAAGTATGTGTGTGTACACACACACATATATAAACATATATATTTCATTCATTGTACGAATATATACACTTACATTTCTGGTTATTTGTGGGATTTTTGCATAAATGTCTGCTAGATATTTCCAGCGACAGCGAAAATAAACTACCACCACCGCCAAAGCGGCGTTTTATAATAACACTCTATTGTTTCTGGTTGTAAAGTCGCCACGTTAAATATGATCGTTCATGCACTCATACTCTCAAACGAGGGAGGTATAACAATGAAAAATTCTCAAAACATTTCTACGGCGTGAAAAAAGGAATCTTACTGATTCCTTTTCCTGGTTCATTTGGAAAGTAATAAGAGAGTTACTTTTTACAGGGTGGCTGATATGTAATGCAACAAAGTAAAGCGCTATATTTTTTTATTTTTTTAAATTTTATTGTTCAAAAGCAAAAAATGTCGGGAATAACATAAAATTTTAGAAACAGTTTAGATTTGTTCGAATTGGCCACCTTTGGCACGAATTATGGCCTTCAAACGGCCGACAAAGCCATCACACGCTGCACGAAAGTGGCTCTGCGGTATTTTGGCCCATTCCCGGCGAAGCGCCGTCTTGAGGTGATCGATACTTTGGTATTTTTTAGTGCGAACCTTACTCTCTAAAATGCCCCAGGCGCAAAAGTCCAACGGATTGAGATCCGGAGATCTTAGTGGCCATTGTGCGGTAGAAATGAAGCGAGGAACCTCCTTTTTAAGCCATTCTTGGTTGACGCGTCCTGTTGGAATGTCCATGGTCTGCGGCCGAAATGTTTGTCTGCCCAGGGCTTCAATACTGTTTTTAGGACATTTTCCCGATAATATTCGGCATTTATTTTGACCCCGTGGTCGATGAATACTAGCGGGGAGCGACCATCGGCGGTTACGGCGGCCCACACCATTACCATCGGCGGCGCTTGAGTTCTGGTGGCCAATCGAAGGTGTAAATTTTCAGCTGACCTCTTTGGCAAGTAATCCCGATCATTTTGTTTGTTCACAAACTGCTCAATTTGGAATGGCTTCTCATCGGAGAAAACCAAATTCGGTAACTGGCCACTTTCGTGCAAGCGAAGCAACTCCTTGGCTCTTTCCAGTCTAACTTTTTTTGTGCATCGGTGAGCTCTTGCACTTTTTGAAACTTCAATGGCTTTAGTCCAAGCTCATTTTTAATATGTGTTGTATCCGTTCTGGCGATATGTTCAGCTCACGAGCAATTTTTCTACCACTGCGGCATGGATTTCGATCAAATCTGGACTTCACTTTTCGGATCATTTCTGGTGTTGTTACCGTTTTTTTTCGTCCACTTTTTGGACGCGATGCAACACTGCCAGTATCACGGTAACGAGCAATGGTACGAGAAACAAAAGATTTATTCTCATTTAAATGCTGGAGGGCTCTAACGATAGCCACTTGTGTTTTTCCACCCAAATACATATAAAGCAATGACACTATCACGCTTGAATTCCATCACGAATAACTTTTTTCTGAATGCAGTAGATCAGAATGATTTGTAAGCTTGTAAACAATAAAATGAACTGTCACTGAAATAAATCTGTCAGCTATCAGACTAGCGGTTTAGAAATGATAGCAACCTGAAGTTGGTTGCAATACATATCAGCCACCCTGTATAATGTGAGCCTAATAAAGAACGAACTATATATTCTGATTTAATTTGGCTTTATTGATTTTCAAAATATTCTTCAAATTGTGGCATTCTTCGAACCATTTATCAACACATTTTTAGCGCTCCGCTTAAGACACCTGAACAATTTTTTTAAACCTTTGTACAGACCAAATTTTTCCCCAGCTCAGTTTTTCTATAATAATAAGAAGTTGTGGGGAATATCACTTTCACATAGAGACAGTAGTGTACACGCTGAAAAAATAGCTTCTGTAGTAAATTGTCCCAAACATATTCGGCTTGAAACATATATATGTTTAGGGTACACTCTAAACATCTAATATTTAATAAGATTTGGTACACACAAAAATTATATATTTGGGAAGATGTTCTTCTAAACAAATCTACATTTACATACCAATATGTGTTTACTTCGTGTGTTAAATTTTTCAGTAATTCAAAGTTAATTTTTTGGAAATTTTTCATGTAAAAATAATAAATAATAATAATTTAAATCGTATAAATTTGGATAGAAATATATTACTTGGAGGATTGACAACTAATGATGGCTTGGAATACGTAGAAATTTTAAATGATTGATTTAAAACTGAAGTTAATGTTGCATTTGGTATCAAATCTGGGAGGTTCAATTCGAAACCAAAAAAAAATTGAACGAAAAATTTAACAAAAGTTTCGAAAATCTTTTTTAAATCAAATATATTTGGAGAAATTCCTAAACAAAAATTTTATTTGTATTCAAACACATATTTTATTTGAGAAATTTAGTTTGCAAATATTATATATTGTAACATATTAATATACGGGTTCCAAACATATTTCATTAATTTTCAAATAAAATTTATTTTCTCAGAAATACATAATATTTAAAAATGTGTGTTCCAAATATATTTTCTTTCGATTCAAACATATAAAAAAGGCGATTTTGCCCCGTGTAGTAACAGTCGTTAAAAACTAAAAAAAAAATTTTTTTCAAAAAAATCGTTTTCTGCTTGAGCGAAAAAAGCATACAAAATTTTTTGTTTCATTTTTTAAAGCTAGCATCCTATGGATAAATGTATAAACTATGTCATGAGTCTATATACATAAAATATGACATGAGGCTATCTATGGTGAAAGTAAGGGAAATTCAAAAAAATAATTTTTCATACTTTTTTATTTTGGTCATTTTGTTTGGGTGGCACCAAAAGGGGCGGAGCAATACGCCCATTTTACAATAGACTAAAGAAATCGAAGTTATGATCCCATAACCTTTGGGGTCGCCAAATGCTCTTGGGGTCTTTTACAGGTGGCGCAAAAGTAACCTTTCGATGTTTTTGTGCCAAAGTCACCGACCGATTATTGGTCAAATAAATAGTCAGCAATATTCCGCGTTCTGGAGCAGTGTAGCGTAACATTGTTTATTAACGTGTATTTCGCATGTGTTTACTACACAAATGTCAACATTAGGCATTAGGGGCCAGTCGCAAAATTTATAGCATTTTCTGATAGGAGGATTACTTTTGCGCCACCTTTTAGCTCACTACTTCCATGTGTTACACTTTTAGGCCCCAGCAACTGTTATATACCCTAGTTCACAATAGTGGGGTTATAGAAACATTATTTTGTTGAAATTCTCTCAAAAGGAATATAATTTCTACATTTATCCAACGATTTTTCTACCAGATTCGAAGATGGGCCATATTGGTCCACTCCTTCTAGTACCTCCACCACAAAAGGTTAACATATAGAGAAATATTGATTATCCGATAATAGTATTAATCTATTGATCGCTACCACTTTGAAAAGAATGGACAGATTTGCCACGCAAAATGAACCATTTAGTACCAAAAGTTAACAGCTTATAACATTAACACCAGTGCATAAAAATTATTGATCTTTTGTAAAGTGTAATCATTTTTACAGTGCCTCCAGTCCAGTGAAAATGGGCGTTATTGCCACGCCTCTTTAGGTACCTCCCACACAAAGGTATTACTTTGTACGGAAAAGTTAACAACTTATAGCGTGAGTACCAACTGCACGAAAATACTAAAAAAGTAAATTAAAAGCGTTAAGTTCGGATATGCCGAATCTTATATACCCTCCACCATGGATTGCATTCAATTCTATTACTGGAAAAATCTTTGAATATGGAGCAAATCATGAAACGATCCTTTTTGCTTAAGCCAATTATTAAAAAACCAGTAAGGAAAGACAGAAAGTCGGGCGGGGCCGACTATATACATAATACCCTACACCTCCCTAACATTGGAAAATGGGCATTGCGATACGAATTTGGCAGTGTTTATACATGTAATAAGAAAACTCGCTCTGCCGAATTTCGAACTGATCGAATATAAAATACGGTTTCTACAGCGCTTACATGTCAACTCGGGTGAAACATATATATGGGGGCTATATCTAAATCTAAACTGAATATCCCCGAATTTGGCAGAGTTCATTCATGTAATTAGAGAACACTCTCTGTCAAATTTCGTACTGATCTGGTACAAAGTACAGTTTCTGCAGCGCTTACATGTCAAATCGGGTGCAACATACATATATGGATTTTGACTGATTTCAATATGGATCGTCCTTGGGCCAAAAGCACTGTGCTTAATTTCATCACAATCGGACCATAAATACGACCAGCACTTTGATTACAACGATACATCTACGGACGGACAGATGGACATGGTTAAATCGACTCAGGAAGTGATTCCAGGTAGATCGGTATAACAAACGATGGGTCTATCTCTTCTCCTTCTGGGTGTTAAAAAAAAAATGCACAAACTCATAATACCCTGGACCACAGTGTGGTGTAGGGTATAAAAACGAACGCTGAAAAAAGTGGTATTTGTGGCTTAAATTAGCATATTTAAGAACTAGATCTACACGGGGACCACAGCACTATAAAAACTGAATTGTACAAATTTTATTAAGATGAATTCTTGCCAAAATAGAATACAAACTGCAATGTTTCTGCTAAATTTCTTAGAAAATGTGGTGTTTATGGCTTAAATAAGCATTTTTTGGAGCGACATCTGTAGGTGGACTATAACAAAATATGAAGTGATTTAGAAAACTTTCACTGCGATGAATTCTTGTCTTATTCAAATACAATCTGCAAAGATTCAGGTAAAATGTTTAGAAAATATGGTATTTATAGCTTAAATATATATATTTTGGAGCGACCTCTATAGGGTGACTAAAACAAAAAATGTACTGATTTGTAAAATTTTTGCTTTCATGAATTATTGTCAAAATATAATACAAACTGCAAAGTTTCTGCAAATTTGCTTTAAAAAGGTGGTATCTGTGGCGCAAAACCCGTATTTTGGAGCGACCTCTATAGGGGAGCTATATCAAAACATTGACCGATATGGCCCATTTGCAATCCCAAACAACCTGCAACTATAAGAAATATTTCTATCAAATTTGATCAACCCAGCTCTATTATTACGGACTATAGCGTGATTACAACAGACGGACGGACGGACATGGCTACATCGTAATATAATTTTACGACGATTAAGAATATATATGTATACTTTATGGGGTCTCAGATCAATATTTAGAGGTGATACAAACGGAGTGACAAAATGAATATACACCCCATCCTATGGTGGAGGGTATTAAAAAAAATATTTTTTGAAGCTCCTTATTTTTACAATATGAATCATAATTTATACGTTCATCCATCGATTTGTATACCATCCATCATAGGATGGGGGGTATATTCATTTTGTCATTCCGTTTGTAACACCTCTAAATATTGATTAGAGACCCCATAAAGTATATATATTCTTAATCGTCGTAAAATTCTGAGACGATTTAGCCATGTCCGTCCGTCCATCCGTCCGTCGATTGTAATCACGCTACAGTCCGTAATAATAGAGCTAGGTGGCTGGAATTTGCTACAGATACTTCTTATAGCTGCAGGTAATTTGGGATTGCAAATGGGCGATATCGGTCCATATTTAGATATAGCACCCTTATATAGCATCTAACTTGTTGTGATTCCTACTGTTCCCATGCACTATATTTTTTTGTGTTTTTCGGTGTCATTTTCTTTAGGTTTGAGTTATTTTGTGTGGTCACATGCTATCCATGTTGGAGGGTACATAAGATTCGACATGGCCGAACATAACGCTTTTACTAGTTTTCTTTAGGTTTGAATTATTTTGTGAGGTCACATGCTATCCATGGTGGAGGGTATATAAGATGCGACATGGCCGAACTTAACGCTTGTACTTGTTTTATATGAAATAGACACTGGTTTTCTTCGTTAGAATGCTAGCTTTCAGAAATTCAATCAACACTTTTTTTGCGAATTTTTTCTATTTTTTATGGTTTTTTTCGTGCCAGCAAAAAACAATTTTTTATAAAAAAAATCGAATCTTTTGTAACTGTTTTAAAGGCAGTTACAAAAAATAGAACAAATTTTTGCATTTTTTTTCGATTTTTTATGGTTTTTTCGTGTCAGCAAAAACGACGTTGTTGAAAAAATCCATTTTTATACCCTACACCACACTGTGGTACAGGGTATTATGACTTTGTGCATTTGTTTGTAACACCTAAAAGGAGAAGAGATAGACCCATTGTTTATTATACCTATCGACTCAGAATCACTTTCTGAGTCGATTTAGCCATGTCCGTCTGTCTGTCCGTCTGTCTGTCCGTGTGTCAATGTATTCTTGTAATCAAAGTGCAGGTCGTATTTATGGTCCGATTGTGATGAAATTTAGCATAGTGCTCTTTTTTGGCCCAAGGACGATCCCTATTGAAATTGGTTAAAATCGGTTCAGATTTGGATATAGTCCCCATATATATGTTTCACCCGATTTGACATGCAAGCGCCGTAGAAACCACATTTTACATCCGATCATTATGAAATTCGGCACAGAGAGTTTTATTATTACGTGAATGAACACTACCAAATTTGGAGAAAATCCGATCAGATTTAGATATAGCCCACATATATATGTTTCACCCGATTTGGCATGTAAGCGCTGTAGGAACTGTATTTTAAATCAGATCAGTACGAATTTTGGCAGAGAGAGTTCTCTTATTACATGAATAAACACTGCCTAATTCGGGGAAAATCGGTTCAGATTTAGATATAGCCACCATATATATGTTTCACCCGATTTAACATTTATGCGCTGTAGAAATCGTGTTTTATATCCGATCAGTACGAAATTTAACAGAGAGAGTTCTCTTATTACATAAATAAACACTGCCAAATTCGGGGAAAATCGGTTCAGATTTAGATATAGCCACCATATATATGTTTCGCCCGATTTAACATTTACGCGCTGTAGAAATCGTGTTTTATATCCGATCCGTATGAAATTTAACAGAGAGAGTTTTCTTATTACATGTATGAACACTGCCAAATTCGGGGAAAATCGGTTCAGATTTAGATATAGCCCCCATATATATGTTTCACCCGATTTAACATTTAAGCGCTGTAGAAATCATGTTTTATATCCGATCAGTACGAAATTTAACAGAGAGAGTTTTCTTATTACATGTATGAACACTGCCAAATTCGGGAAAAATCGGTTCAGATTTTAACATAGTCCCAATATATATGTTACACCCGACTTGACATGTAAGCGCTGTAGAAACCGTGTTTTATATCCGATCAGTACGAAAATCGGCAGAGAGAGTTTGCTTATTACATGTATGAACACTGCCAAATTCTTATCGCAATGCCCATTTTCGCATTGGTAGGTAGGTGTAGGGTATTATATAGTCGGCCCCGCCCGACTTTCTGTCTTTCCTTACTGGTTTCTAATTGTTTTAACGACAGTTACTGCAGCATTTTTAGCACCGATAGTTTCCTTTAATTTAAATGGTAAGTCGGATTTATCGAGCTTATATTTACTTTAAATATGCCTCAAATACTAAAGGTACCTTCCATGAAAATTGTATTCTAGAAAAAAAATTTAAAAAAAAAATATTTTGGTTTCATCTATGAATCTATACCAAAAAAAGTTTTTAGGTCTCAGACACAAAAAAAAATTATGCATATTGTAATTAGATATATGAATGGGGGCAAAGGTCCGTTTGGCCAAAATGTCAAAATTCAACACCCTCTAACTCGAACAATTCAATGCAAAAAAGTTGATGTGAACGAAATCGATATATATTCCGCTTTGACATTTACAAAATACTACGGGAGGGTCGAGCAAAAATGTATACCCGAGTTGTCCCTATTTGAGGCCTTCTACCTCCGCCACTGTATAGTGCAGAGGCCTCTATTTAAAACTTATATTCGGCAGAATTATTAAGAGGTAAAAAATCGAGAAATCCCCATAAGCAGTTTGGAACATTAATAGCACAGTATCTTTCCCCTACAAATTTGTTGAAAAAATTGGCAGTAAAATATGAAAAAAATTATGTGGTGGTAGGTACATATTTGCTATCCTCGCCGACCTCATATATATCATCTCAAATGCACAGTTATTTTTTTTCTCGACATTTAAATATAATGGCGGGAATGGGGGCATGTCTAAGACAATCGAGAAAGGTTGGCATGGCATGAAATGCTAAAATGCCACTGAAAGTATCTTTAATCACAACACTTCATATCACTTCACTTCACATCATATCACATCGTTTCGTATCACTGACAAAATGTTGAATGTCTCGCACTTTAGTCCCTAAATATTACTGTAGCAGATGGCGTTCTCGTCCTCTTTGTTGTCGCAATTCTCATAAAACAAATAATTTCAGTTTGTCAACAATGGTGAACAACAACAACAATAACAATTTATGCAATAAATTAATAATATCGGTAATAAAACACAATTTACCTTTGTTTCGGTTCTCAGCGTGTGTATTTATACCCTACACCACACTGTGGTACAGGGTATTATAAGTTTATTTCATGGCAGATGTTTGTAACACCTGAAAATACTATAGCTAGACCCACCTTAAAGTATACCGATCGGCTCAGAATCACTAGCTGAGTCGATTTAACCATGTATGTTCGTCCGTCCGTCTGTCCATCTTAAGTTGTTCGTCGACTACAGGTCGCAATTTCACTCCGAGTCTTTGGAGTCTTTCGCAGCTGGAAAGAACCCCATTGAATTTGGTTGAAATCGGTTCACAATAAGATATAGCTCCCATATTTGTGTTTCGTCCGATTTGACACTTTAGCCCTATAGAAGCTGTATTTTAAATCAAATTGTTTTGACAAACATTGTTCAATTTGAAGAAAATCGGTTCATACTTATATGTATATAACTCTCATATATATGTTTCGTCCGCTGTAGTTTCCATCCAATCGTTTCGAAATCAACACCGCCGAATTTGAAGAATATCGGTTCAAATTTATCTAGATATAGATCCCTTATACATATTTCGTCCGATTTGCCCCATTAGTCCTATAGAAACTGTATTTTTCACCCAATTTAGCATGGTACAGTTTTTTTTATCTATGGATCAACATCGCCGAATTTTAAAGAAATCGGTTCAGATTTAGATATAGCTCCCTTATATATGTTTCGTGCGATTTGGCCCTTTTGCCCTGTAGAAGCTGTATTTTAAATCCAATTGTTTTGAAATTCATCATTGTAGAGTTTCTTAATACATGGACCAATATTGCCGAGTTTGAAGAAAATCGGTTCGGATTTAGATATAGCTCCCATATATATATTTCGTCAGATTTGGCCCTTTTGCCCTATAGAAGCTGTATTTTACATCCAATTGTTTTGAAATTCAGCATGGTAGAGTTTCTTAATACATGGACCAACACCGCCGAATTTGAAGAAAATCTGTTCAGATTTAATTTAGCTCCCATATATATATGTATATATTTCGTCCGATTTGTCTACAGATGCAGAGGAGACGTACCAAATGTTAATTGTGTAAACAAATTTTAGTTGAAGTATACACTGGATATTTTATTGTTATCAAATCTTACTGGTATAGGGTGTCATATAGTCGGCACCGCCCGACTTTAGCCTTTCCTTACAGGTTTTTCGTTTCGACTACTTTTTTTTCGTTTGTGACAAATGATTTAACAACCGACTTTCGACTATATATAAGTATTTATGTACGAGTATGTGTGGTGGCACAACGACTCGATTTTGTCGCTTTTTTTTTAAGTTCTGCAAACACCTGCCCCCTGCCCACACCATTTATCCCCTTCCACAAATGAAATAAATCACTTTGACTAGCTTTGGTTTGAATGTGTTGTGGGGGCCTTAAGCCACCGCCATAGATCATATCCTTAGATATATAATTAATAAACTTTTTTTCTCTTCCTAATTGGTTTGAAGGTGTAAAACAAATTTATATTTTCCTTTTTGGCAGTAAATTGTTAGAAATCACGAAATATTTTTTGACAAAGTTCTAATT